>OX411741.1:10969984-11586440 GCA_948252205.1 Orthosia incerta
GTAGAGCAGTGTAAATATAGTCAATCCGCATGCCAGTGTAAATTTTGCCAAACTATAAACACCCAGAGAATGGACATTGCTCGTACAACGGATGGGGCCAAAAAGGTCTGTTTCTTTTCTTTTTTTTTATTGTCTATAGGCTTGCGCTTTACCACTATCTCACCTGATGGTAAGCGATGATGTGGTCGACGATGGAGCACGCTTGCCTAGAAGAAACCCATTCACTCTAGACTTGAAAACCCCTAGATTGTAGCTATCGGGAAACACAGATTCCGGCAGGGAATTCCACTCTTTAGCTGTACGCATAATAAAAGTGTCCCCAAAACGTTTTGTGCGTATGGGTGGGATGTCCACCATGTACCGATGACGCATCGCCGTACGTCTGGTAGTCCGATGATGGAACGGGCTGGGCGGAATTAAATCATGTAATTCCATCGCACACTCCCCGAAATGTAATCTATAAAATACCGACAAACTGGCAACTCGGCGACGATGTTCAAGGCTCTGGAGCTTTGACTTGACCAGTGCCTCATTGCCGATGAGTTTCTTGGCCCGCTTTTCGATCGACTCTAGTGCATCAAGCTGGTATTTGGCAGATCCGTCCCAGAGAAGAGAACAGTACTCCATGCACGATCGAACTTGCGCTTGATACAAGTTGAGCAGCTGTTAGAGTGGCAATTGGCATCTTAGGTGTCCCAAATCCGCGTATCGGAAGACGCTGGTTTGGGACACCTACAAGGTGGACTGATAACCTGGTTAAGGCAATTGTCCCACCGGTGGGGACAAAGCGATTAGCATTAACGACAATTTTCTTGCTGAAGAAACGAACAAGAGATACAGATCACGTGTCAATAAAAGATACACATATATTAGTAGTAGATCGCTGGCTGTTCACACCGGCGAGTACTCTCTACACAATTTTGTCGCAGCGACAAGAGCCATCAAAAATAATACTCACTCAGCGATGCCCATTTGGCGATCAGGATCAGAACTCACGCCGAGAGACCAACCAACCGACGCGTGCAGGACTGACCACCCGAGCGAGTGGTGCGAGTAATCGCCTGTCGCACAAAATCACTCGCACATAGCCGAGCAGTAAAACTATCGGCACTACACACACGCTTCTCGCTGCTCGCCAACTCGTATCTAGGTTTTAGTTCTGCTCGCTGATCGTCGGCGGTGGGACAAATGCCTAAGGTTGCGAGGAACACGTCAATGGGGCCACACTTGGGGGAGGCCTGTGCAGCAGTGGACTTCTCTCGGCTGAAAATATGATGATGATGACTGGAACCGCCCTTACTGCTTTTTGCTACAACAAAAGACCGCTGATGACAAATTGTTAAGATGAATAAGGAACAGGCGGGCTTCGTAGTTTGCAAATTAATGATGTAAGCAATATATTAAGGCGCCGATTCCCTTGAGTAGCTGATTTTAAAATGAGAATCACGTCTATATGGCCAGTCGTATTTTTTTGAAAAAAAATATATGTTATATTAGACTATTTTCTTAATAATTTGATCTGACAAATTTTGAGTTTTAGTCGTATAACATAGTGTAATTAATTTGTAAAGCTATGTCTAAAACGGACAAAAACACGACAATCACACCAAAACCGCTGGGCGTATTTTAATGAAATTGACACCATCTCAAAGACAATTTAATTATCTACATTTTGATCTGACGTTTTTTTTTAAAAGTCATAGAATAATAAGGAAAGTACAAAAAACTACTAAATTTCGGGTCGCGCGGGTGTGAAACGAGTGCGCGTTTTGTTCCCTCAAGGTCGTTGGCGTTAGTCGTCGTCTTAATAAGAAAAACCATATGAAGCGTTTCTGTGCGTCGCAACTTTAGGAGCATTAATTGCAACATTTTTTAAAAATATCTAAAATGTTTTACAGGTTTTTTATTCATAGAACCGGACACTACTCCAGTCATGCAATATCACATTACAAACTTTCACAAGCAACGAGAATGCGATTCTCAGATAAATTCTACAGCAAATACTCGTTTTATCTAGTTTATGATCTGCAAATGGTTTAAGATATACTTTAATTAAAATTTTGATTGGCATAGTGTGCTTCTTTTATTTTAATATTTGAAATAAAACCAATAATTTTTAGTGTAACTTTATTAACTTCAATTAAAAAGATGATAAAATGTTTGCAATTATAACGCCGGCTGTGCTATATTACAATCTATAGATTAAAACTTCAACAGTAAAAACGAGTTGTGAATTTTTTTTCGCAATGGCGGGCTAAATTAATCAGTTTTCCTATGCGCGCGCATTTAACAATGGCGATCGGCCATAGACTAAAAGAATGAGGTTTCTTTTTTTTTGGTTTTTCGTGGATAGTGTTTTAGCCACGTACAAAATAGGAAATTTAAATTTTTCTTTAAAGAGCAAATAAAATTTATATTTGAGTGAAAGTTTTATTTATTAAGCACGTACAAGTTGAAATTATCTACTTAAATACGAAGTTGCATGAAATGAGCAAGCAATAGGTACATTAATTTATTTGTACTATTGAGTACGATCTTTTTTGTATCGAAACTTTTTTAAGAACAAAGCAACTCAACCAATAAATTTAAAAAAAAACTATAACTAACTTGTGAATAATAGCAATGAAAAGTCGCAGTTTGATAACAGGTATCATTATGTGCCTAATTGCAGTGAAATTAGAGCCACTTTATGAGCAAGTGTGTTGAAAAATATGTTCCAATATTTTAAGTTTATCTAACTGACGGACTAAATAGATATTTTTGTCAGCTACCCTATTCATGTACTTTTTGTATGCAAAGCATTCAAATCCCATAATTCTTCGCCCACTATAATGTTTTCTATAAGCGCTTGACTAGACCTTAACGCAATTCCGTTTTTATTATGGATATCATTCGAACTGTATGAGTCTTTGTAATGGAACATCAGCAGCGTGGTGAGCACGGCCTACTATGAAAGGCTTGAGTCACACATTTTTATCACATCTCTGGATTTCTTTACGATGACGCCTTTGTTGACCTACTGAAAGTATTTAAATGTAGGTAGACTGTGCTAAAACTAAGAGGGCTCCCATTGGATTATAATAAAGAGCAAACTTTAGTCGTGTAAATGTATGAAAGATTAGGATCGATACAAACATGGTCAGTCTTAAATATAAATAATCAGTACTCAAACCAACTAGCATTGGTCTTAGTAAATAATATCTTATATTGCATGCTATTCTAGAAATCAATCCGATTTTTATCTTACACATAAATAATGAGATTACAATAATACTCGTAATATAATTTCTAAGGAACGCTAACGATACGACATGAAATAATTTTACGTATTCGTTCTAAGTAGGTATATTTATTTATCTTCAAGCATTATTTCTTTCCATGATGGAGACGTTCCAAATCTGTACGGATCTGCATTGCCCTTATACCGTAAGGAAAAGGACATAAAATATTTTTTTACTATTTCATATTGATTCAGAAAAAGTAGAAAAAATCATGTCGTACCTTCAGCCCCACCTAGTGTATGACGGGTGTAAAAACACACTTAACGAAACGGAAAGCCACTCCTTTAAGTTTTGTAGATGTTCTAAGCATTATATTATGGATCTAGGTACCTTAAGTTACTATCTTAAGGTACCTAGATCCATAGTACCTTTTTGTGTCGACGGTGTAACTCATAGACTACTATTTATATGGTGTACCTTGACTACGATGTTTTAACCTCCAAAATTATATAATCATTTTAACCTAATAATCTAAATAATCGCATTCTTTATTCTAATCTGTCGAGCTTATTGAAATAATGAGAAAATCCAACATCTCGGCCTCAAATAAATACGTTAATTCATGCAATAGCAACACCACATATTAGGAAACAGCCAATTTTTTCTGAAACAAAAGTAATGGAACAATTTCAGGAAAACATATTTTTGGACTTCGTTTGAGCACAACTTGCGAGGGCTGCCTCATATCCCACCCAGTATATTTTAAAGCTCAATAGAAGCAAGTTATTATGAACTAGGTACACGCCCCTTGTTCGCGCTTTCTATTAGTGAAAACCATATCGAAATCCGTTTCGTGGTTTAGAAGTAAGTGAGAACATATAGAGGCAGACAGAAACTTTGTTTTATACTATTCAAAGACAAGATATATAAAAATTTGAAGACATGCGACATGAGTGGTCGTTTAAGGCCTATTCCCTATCTCACAGAGAGGTGGCCTGTGTCTCAGAAGTGGGCACTTTAAAAGGGTGATTATGATGACGAGACTAGAGATACAAAAATATACTCACAAGATATGAATCTATGTACTCCTCACGTGTATATTATGTAAAAAGTCGAAGTGAAATGTTCCATTATTATAGTAAATGAGTTGAAGTTTTGTATGTTCACTGTGCAATTGTATAGTTCTCTAAGGGGTTAAAATCTTTGCTTTTTAGGTGGGTTTTGTTTTTCGCCATCTTGTATCCCCACAGGAGCATAGCTTCTCTACACGCCATCTGAAACATTATTGTTGATAGATTAGTAAACATTTATTCTAACCCTGAGGTCGTTTACCCTGCAGCGTGTGCAAGATGGATCCGGTCGTGTAAACGTCTTCAGATAATAAAATAAGTTGTTTACGTTTAGTTATTTGCAATTTATCACAATGATTTCAGTTACAAAAATCGAATTTGATATGATAATTCTGAGTGCTGGTTACAACTCACGGGACACCTACCCTACTTACAGGGCTATAATTCCTATCATACAATAAATAATCCCATTAAAAATGACGGTGTTATATATGCCAAAAGCACCCTGAATTGTCTCACATATGAACCAACCATACGTGACTCCAACTGTCTGGTGTGTTGCTAAAACAATACAGCGATTATCGCTGTCTATCGATCTCCATCTTATCAAGATGCTACAATTTTTTATTCTAATTTAAATGAAATAGTAACTTCTGTCAAATCCTACTGCAATATATCATTAATAGGTGACATTAATATTGATATTAAAGGTCTATCTACACATATCAGGGCCGTGCCCCGTCAGGGGCTCAAAAAAGGATTCAGGGCTAGTCTACCACAAGTAAGACCACAAGTGGAACACTTAGACTTTTTCCGTATTGGACATTTTTATTTTTGGGCTTTTCTCGTATTGCACATTTATTTTACATTATAATTTATGACAATATCAACAATAGTAACCCTAAAGTTTCACAAGTCTAGGTCATCAATGCAGACAGAGGTACGCGGTTTAAGGTTATTTATTTTGAGCTTTATTTTAATATACGCAAAGTTGATATCAATTTGGCAGGAAAGCCGCACTTTACTGCGATCGGCCATATCTGCGCCGACCCTTAATATATTATAAAAAAGGATCAGTGTTTAGTGAATCGTTTGTAAAGGCTAACAGTAAGTAACACGTCTCTAATGTATCTAATACCATTAAACGAGCAATTCTTGTATATATGTGTATATATTATAAGCAGAACTTATTGTTGGTAGTGGTGGTACCTACCGATTAATATAAAAGCGTGCGCTCGAGCGAGTATCGCCCCTTTGCTCCTGAGTCGTCGCACGGTAAGGTTGTTGGTACCTTCGCTACTTTGCAGTAAGTTCATTCCATATTGTGCTATTTGGGTTTTTGTGTTATTGGTTCTCGTTTTGAATATTAACGGTCGTTTGTGATTGCTCGAATTTTAATGTTAGTTGAACAATTGTTAAAATTAAGTCTATTCTGAAATAAATTCGTTTTAGTTTGTTCGAATTGTTTTTTTATTTGTTTTTCCATCCTGGTCGCTAAAAATATATATATAATCTGATCTCAGTAACGGCTCCAACGATTTTCATGAAATTTAGTATGCGGGACCTTTCGGGAGCTTACTTTTAGGAAACGGCATTTTCACTATTTTCAGCCAAGCAGAGCTCGGTTGCCCAGCTACTATTCTTTAATTAAGACTAACTGTTTTTTTGCAGCTCTAGACGGCATCCATAACTTCATGAACTTTGTTTACTTTTTACATTGTATGAGCTTTTACGCTGTAAAGAGTTTATAAACGATGGAAGCTTACGAAACAATAATTTTACAAATAAAATGGTAGGATCAGAAATAAAATGACGAGACTGAAGACATCTACATCAGATAATAAGCTCACCTGCTCATTATCATTATTAGTTGGAAACACATTCTTGTAAATCTTTGAGATCTTTTTGATAAACAACTCATTCATTTTCTGAAACGTCAGGGAAACAATACTGGATCAGTGCAACTAATAATAATAACATACCTGTATCTCATCAACATAGCTGAAGTTCAGTGCACTCTTCCATCTGAAAGGCACATCTCGGGAGACCCTGAAGGTGGAACTCACACCGGCCACCTCCAAATTCGTATGTGACTGCAGGAACGCATCAATCGATTGTGTGGCACTAAGCCGTAGGAACTTTAGTATTCGACGCGTAGTGATATTAGGCTTCAGTGCTAATTCTTCAAACCGCAGCACCCTGGAAATATCAAAATTACATTTGCCATAAGTATAGAACTTAAGAAGATGAATTTGGAAACCAATATTAAAAAAGAGAACTTAAAATACCTAAACCAAATTCTAAAATAGATAAGAAGCAAATATAACTTTATCATGAGCATGGAATCCTATACCACATATAATACTAGCATACAGATGCCTCATCCCATACAAAGAGTCCGTGCTGACGCAACTAGCGTTTTTCATCTGATAATACCGATTTTTTTTTTGTAAATCGATCGCGTTTGGTTCCGTTCCACGGCGATAGATAGATCACCATCTATATCCGTAGAACGGAACCGAACGCGATCGATGTACATAAAATAATCAGTACAGTACGTGGGCACGGTTAATTTGTATGGGATGAGACACTACTGCCTATACTAAGAAATCCTTTCATTCACTCCCACAAAATTTAGTCATTCTGCTCTTCAACACAATTCAAGAAACATGTATTTTAGGGTTTTTGCATTTCATCCCTTAAAAGGGTAAAAAGGGGTGTTAAAGTTTGTATAAAAACTAAATTGTTTAATATAAAAATTACTTGAAATTTAGTATTTATGCTCTTCAATACAATTAAAGAAACATAAATTTAAGGATTTTCTGAATTTCTTCCCTTAAAGGGGTAAAAAGGGGCGTTAAAGATTGTGTGAAAATAAATTGTTTATTATCAAAATTACTTGGAATTTAGTATTTATGCTTTTCAATACAATTAAAGAAACACGTATTTAAGGCTTTTTTGAATTTCATCCCTAAAAGGGGTAAAAAGAAGTGTTAAAGTTTGCGTGAAAACTCAATTGTTTATTATGAAAATTACTTTAAATTTAGCATTTATGCTCCTCTATACACACAATTAAACACAAAATAATTTAAGGATTGTTTTAATTACATCCCTTAAAGGGATAAAAAGGGGTGTTAAAGTTTATGTGAATGATTACTGGATGTTCTCGGGGGCAAACAGTTTTCAAAACTCGAGTACCACTGATACCCTCTGACTATGTCTTTGAGTTTAAACGATTACATCCTCTTAAGGTTTGCTTTGCAATGACCATAAATAAATCTCAAGGTCATTCATTAGGGGTTGCAGGCATAGATTTAAGGCAAGATTGCTTCCGACACGGGCAATTTTACGTTGCCTGTCCCAGGGTCAGCACTAGCAGCCTGGTCATTTTGAGACCGAAAAAACACCAATGTGATATACAAAGAAGAGTTTAATTAAATTCTAACTTCTTGATGACGACCTTGTTAGTGTAAGCTAATCGGAGCCTATATCTAGAATGTACAGTATGGCGCAAAACTCAACACTCTATCGGAAGATGCTTTAATTTTTGCAAATGCCGGAAAATATCAATTCTGCTTCGATATTTGTGAAGTAAACTGATGCAAAATATAGCTGGTAACCTTCAAGCGGGTGTAACCTACGTCAAGCAATTCTAAATCACGACGACGAGGAAGACAACTTTTCATCAAAAATCATCATGAGCAAGCTCTGTGAAAATGTAAATAAGCAAAATTATCACCTCTGTGGACCGACAATCCGCGTATAATCCAGACAGAGTCATTACATTTGCTCAAATTTACTGCATGGTATGTTTTTTTTACGCTGGAAGCGTCATCGGGCCGCCAAACCACTACTGTGGTCGACGAAGTCACAGAGTCATGATCAACATATTTCTCTATCCTTAAAAGCAATAAATTTGAACTAGAGTACATAATGGTTCCAACAGGATAATGCATCGGCACTTACTGCACGAGCCGCACCGAAATTCTGAGGCCGGCCGGACTTGCACTGGCCAGTCAGATCGCCTGATGTTACTGTTCCAGACTTCTTTCTGTGGGTTTTTTTAAGTCACGAGTCTTTGTCAACAGGCCTCAGACTCTTGAAGCCCTCAATAGTACATTACTGCAGAATCCAGTAAGAAAGCCTTCCTGGCCAAGTATGAGTTAACCGTTGAACATTTCTCAAAAATGGTATGTAATGTTGTCATAACATCTCTAAAAAGTATCCAGAAAGTGAACTCTACCGGAGACTTATTCACAACTGTCCAGTAAGAAGCGAGATTTTAAATTTGGAATCTCCTACTGTCCAGTAAGTAAGTATGTAATTTACTTACTGGACAGTAGTAGGGATTGGACCCATATATCAAAAGGTAACTTATATCGGATATGTGCTAGATATCATATCATATCGATATCTATACCAAAATAACCGATATTACAAAAACTGTATCTAATAAAAACCTTACTAGCGTGCGAGAACGAATAAGTCAAAACTTAAAACCGTAACAATGCGGAAACGTACGAACTACTAACAAAACGCAAACTTCACAAACGATAGGAACCATATGCGCTACCTCTCTATCTAAGTATTATTTCGCGTTCGTTGTTAGTTTGCCCATCAAAATAACATTTTAACTTATACAAACTGTACTAAATGATATCAATATCTGAAAACCGAAGTCTATATGAAAACCGTATATCGGTTACATAACCGTTTGTGCAAAAAACCGAAAACGCCCATTTCTAGACAGTAGGTCATCCTCTTTAGATCTGCTTAGAAAAAAAAATTGTACCAGCCAGACACAGATTACAGTTTAGCCATTATAACATGGTTATAGGAGGGAGGCTCCAAATATATATCTATCTCTCTTTTTGGTATGACATTTTATGAGATAAATATAATTTTTAGTCCGTTAATCAAGATGTACAACAAACAAATATAAATGCCCCCGGTAAATCGATCACAATATCTATCAGTAATTGCCTTATATGAATGTAACCTTCAAAATTAATTAAACGAATTTGTTGTTAAACTTTCTTTCATTTTTGAGGAAGGCACTATACAAGCCTCAACCAGTAAGAAAGCCATCCTGGCCTCGTATATAACCGGAGCTCACCTGCGGTTCGGTCCGGTTAACTCATACTTGGCCAGGAAGGCTTACTTACTGGATTCTGCAGTAATGTACTATTACATACCATTTTTGAGAAAAGATAATATCTGCCGGAAGTTCTGGCAAGAGTGATGGCAAATGCCACAAACGGACCCGAATGTTTATCAATTCTGGCGAAGCGACGGCCACTTAGCCGTATCTTTTTCTCGACTAAAGGCAAAATAAATTAAGACACCAAATAAATATTATCCAAAAGCAGAAACAAAGTCTTTAATTCATAAAAAAAATACAGCCAAAGAACATCTGGTGATAACTTTTGCGCCATCACTAGTATTCATTTTCTATCGTGTCGGTAAGAGGGTTCAGAAATTGAAAGCAAAGTGGTCTTCCAACATTTGTATCTCCCCGTGGAAATCGATCCTACGAGACCTCCGAAATGAAAGTATAAAATAGCAGTGCAGTTTATGCTCATTTTATATCAATTTACACCTAATTTTTATAATTCGATAAAATAATAATGTTGAGCAAATTTTGTTGTCTATGCGAACAAAGACGTGGGCGGAAAACTATGTTTTGATAATAATTTGCAATATCCCACCAGAACTGAAAAAAAGGAATTAGCCAATATATTGTAGTCCACGCAGGCGAAGCTGCGGGCGGAAAGCTAGTAGAAATACTTTTACGGCTTATACACACATCAGTCACGTCAAGTCGCCTTTAGTCAAATAAAAAAATATAGTTTAGTAGAAGTCGTTGACATCCGCTCCATACGTCAGAAACGTTACTACTGGCGTTTCTCATGTCATAATATAATATTATTAAGCATAACAACGGATAGCATAAACTTCGCTTCGCAGAAAATCGTTTGGCATACACTCATTGTTCATACATTCAAAACTCATAATTTTATAATTCAGAATCATTTTTTAGGCATAAATTTCATATCGATAGTCATTAAAAGGCAGAACCATCATATCGCAGAAAGTTAACAGTCAGAATCGTTTTTTCGAATACATTGCATACCCATATTAATTGAAATACTCATATATCACGTTACAGAAAATTCATACAGAATAATTTTATATTTTTTACCATAATAATAAAATTGATTGAAAACAATTTTTGTTTTTGGTTTTTATTTCGTTGTATGAAGCATGCAAACATGCAAATAAGCATACACCATGCATGCAGCATGCAAACATGCAGTAAGCATGCAAGTGAGCATGCAGCATGCAGCAAGCATGCAAGTGAGCATGCAGCACGCAGCAAGCATCCAACATGCATGAAAGCATGCAAGTGAGCATGCAGCTGCAGCAAGCATAGTAGTAATAGGTAGGGCGAACAAGACTACGTGGAATCGGTTTTGCAGCGATTCGTTTCTGTCACTAACTTTTGTAACAAAACATATTGACTTTTTAAGACAATATTTTAATTTTAATTTAAGGTTAAAAATGCTGTTTTATAGAAATGCCTAATAAAATTCTGCCATCTTAAAATTAAGCCATTGTAAATCAGCCAAACAATAAATATCTATACTCTATACTAATATTATAAAGAGGTAAAGTTTGTGGGTTTGTGAGTTTGTTACGTTGTAAGGGGTAATCTCTGGATCTGCTGAACGGATTTAGAAAAATTTCACCAGTAGAAAGCTACATTATTCCTGAGTGTCATGGGCTATAATATATTTTCAAAAAAATTAGAGATCCTTATGAAAATTGCAATAATGTAAACCTAAGGTATCAAAATGTTGCCTATAAAATTCATTTTTTGGCGTGCGCAGAGAAAACTATTGATGATAGATAAAAATTATTAGGTAGGTAGGGTAAGGCAGGGTAGGCAGCGTAGGTAGGGTAGGCAGCGTAGGTAGGGTAGGCAGGGTAGGCAGGGTAGGCAGCGTAGGTAGGGTAGGCAGGGTAGGCAGGGTAGGCAGGGCAGGCAGGGTAGGCTGGGTAGGCGGGGTAGGCAGGGTAGGCTGGGTAGGCGGGGTAGGCAGGGTAGGCAGGGTAGGCAAGGTAGGCAGGGTAGGCGGGGTAGGTGGGGTAGGCAGGTATAGCAGGGTAGGCATGGTAGGCAGAGTAGGCAGGGTAGGTAGGTAGCCAGTTGACGGGAGCGAAGCCGCGGGGGTCAGCTAGTAATAAAATTAAATTATGCCTTAAAAATATTCGTATAAAGAAGATTATCTTCTTCTTCATTGTGTCGATGATTCCATTTTTTAATTTTTATTTAGATGTTGTGCTTCGACCAGAACTCAGCCACGTCCACAGCCCTAGCGTTGGCCTCGCACAGGTCCCTCATGGTGCAGGTGTTTGTGCACATAGAGCAGGACAAAAGATGGGGCATCGTTTGCGGTGTGGTTCCACAATCACATTGTGGCTGATCGGAGTACCCCCATCTGACCAGGTTGTACCTACAGCGGCCAACTTGGCTTCGCAGCCTATTTAGGGATTTACAGGTATGCCATGGCAGTTTATTCCCAGCTGGGAGCTTTTCTGCAGGACCGATATAGTCAGTTGAAGGGGGGTATTTGAGGAGCCACGATTTTCTACGTGCTTCGCCAGGGCTGTTGTCGCATGTTGTTTTAGCCGACTTAAGGAATCTGTTCCGACTCTTTAGTCGCCCCCGTGGTTGCTCCGCGTTGTACAATAGGTGGTGGTTATCGGTCTCCTGCTTGTGCTTTTCGGAGGAACAGGCAACTTCCCTACGGACCTCCGGAGGGGCTATTCCTGCCAACGGGTATAGTGCAGCAAGTGGAGTTGGTTTAAGGCACCCAGTGATTATTCTGCACGTGTCATTGAGGGCTACATCTACTTTTCGGGCATGAGCGGATCGATGCCACACTGAGCAGGCAAATTCGCCAGCCGAGAAGCAGAGAGCCAAACCAGATGTACGAAGGACGTGAGGAGATCTCCAGGAAGTGGACGTGAGTCGACGAAGCAAGTTGTTACGTGTGTTGACCTTGAGTTTAGTTCTATCGCAGTGGTTTTTGTAGGTCAGTGAGCGGTCCAAGGTAGCACCCAGATAGACAAGATTGTCATTGTGTTCGATGTTAGCACCTTGCCATTGGATGTTTAATTTTCTGGCAGCCTGACGATTTCTTAAGTGGAATGAGCACGACTGCGTTTTAGACGGATTAGGTCTTAATGCATTGTCTTCGTAGTATCCACTGAGATTCGCCAGGGCCAGTTCAAGGTTTGCTTCGGCATCTTCAAAGTTTGTCGTCCTTGTGGCCAGCGCCAAGTCATCCGCGTAGAGGAACCTTTCCGTGTTTGTCGTACTGGGCTGATCATTAGTGTAGATGTTAAATAGAATGGGAGCCAGGACAATACCCTGAGGTAGACCATTCTTCAAGATACGCCACCTGCTCTCTTCAGAGTTTAAGCCTAATAAAGCGGCGATTGCGTAGCATTTCACCCAGGAGTCGTATGAATGCATGGTCATCTGTTAAGGCTGTTAACTTGAATAACAGCCTTTTCACATTAACTGTGTCGTACGCCGCGGACAGGTCGACAAGGACAACGCCGGTTATTTTGTTATCTTCGTATCCATTCTCAATGTACTGGGTGAGACGGAGGATTTGCCCAGTGCATGATTTTCCAGGACGGAAACCAGCTTGTTCTGGGATCAGCCCAGGGTCGATTAGGGGCTGTAGGCGATTTAGAATTAGCCGTTCGAATAACTTAAATGTGTGACAAAGTAACGAGATCGGGCGATAGTTTTTGGGATCCGATGGACATTTTCCCGGCTTGAAAAGCGCTGTCACCTTCGCTTTCCTCCATTGCTTGGGAAGTTTTGCGTCTAGCAAGCATGCGTTGAAAAGGGCGAGAAGCCATGCAACTGCCACCGGACCCAGGTTCTTTAATTGTGCCACACATATGTCATCCACACCAGCGGCTTTACCATTTTAACCTGATTTCGTGGTGATGGCTCTGGTGGGTCGCTGGTAAGCTTTCGGTGAGTAGACCACGCTTTTTTGCTACTTCTTGTCATATCCATTTCATTTATTGTGTTCATTCACTTTTCTTTACGACTTTCACTGACTTTACTGAGGAGTACCTCCCCCGCTGCGATAGTCTCTTCTGCAAAGGGATCATCTGTGTACAGATGTTGGTACGATTCTAATATTCTCGAGGATTCAGGGTTCAAGCCAGGGATATACTGAGTGCGGCACCCTCTGGGAATAAACTGTCGGGACGCAGTCCGCACAGCTGCAACAAATGCATCATAGTTGTGGGGCGCTGGAACGACGGAGTGCAGTTTTTTGTCTACGCTTTCAGCGTAGTGCTTCCAGTCAGCTTTTGCAAAATTAAACTGGCGTCTGAACGGCACTATAATTGGTTTAACAGCAGCTTGTACCTTACAAGATATTGGACGGTGTTGTGTGCGTGGTATTGGGTTCTCTACTGTTTTGAGGCAAGAGTGACTTATGTTCAGGCTTACAAAAACAAGGTCGGGATTATATCCACGTTTCCATCGACCGCTGTTAAAAGAAGCAGGTTGTTTTGCATCATGCAGCAGGAGTAAGTTTTCCACTTCTGCCCATTGTTCAACCGCCGCGCCATCGTTGTTTGTATTCCGATATCCCCAAGACGTACTGTGGCTATTGAAATCTCCAATTATTATTCGACTGTCTCGGTCGTGGAAGTTGGATGTGTGGCAAAGTTGGAAAGGTTGGTTAGGGGGTTTATAGACAGAACTAACGGTACACTTTCCGGTGTCTACGGTTATCATTTCGATAGAATTGACAGATCTGCAGGAAGCCGAGACTATAGTGACGTTAGGCTTAATGAAAACAGCGCTACCATATTTAGGATGTGGAATCTCCGCAACCAGACTTAGTTCAGGTATTTGCGGCCTAGGTTGATTGTGGTCCCGGTGGGTTTCTTGGATGCAGATTATGTCGCATTGAGTAGCCAAGCATAGTTCAGAGAGAACCAGCGCTTTGTCCGCAGAAAAACCCTCTATATTTATCGAGGTGACGTTCAGCCAGACGACGGCGTCGGATCTGGGAGCAGTTTTCACTAGATCTTAGGTATTCCGATTGAATTCGCTCTGGTAGTAGACTTTGGATAATCATCGTGGTGAGAAGATTGGCCAGCTGGACTCTGCGTTACCGTGTGCCAGCTGTTACCAGGGTGCGCCGGACGTTTTATTATGATCTAGACGCCGCTCGGGGAGGCTCTTCTCGTGCACCCCAAGAAGATAATGCCAAGTGTGTTATGCCAAATGAATTTTGGAGCATCAAGATTCTGCCAGATAGAGGCAGCCCCGTGCAAACAGTGACGTTGACTTGACAGATCGGCGATTGACGTTTGTGTGTTGAATCTTTTATGATTTGGTAAGGGGAAAATTAAACTCTCGCCAACATGAAGGTACAATATTTACCAACAAAGCACTGACAGCTCAAACAGCTGACAGCAGGGTAGAAAAACATTTTAATTTTTAGGTTCGCTCTAATCTAATCTTCATAGTCGGCGGACCCTGGATATTTTATGTTCTCTAACTATCTTTTATCTGTACTAACTCAGTTAAATCGATTACAACAAATACAAACATCTATATCGATTTCGTTTTATTACTTTAAACGTTTGTTGTTCAATGGTATCTTCAGTATGGCTGGAGTATAGGTACTATTATAAATTATTTTAAAAATGTATTAATGAAAAAAACTATTCTATATAAACGACAAGAACACTAATAAAATAATAATTAATTGAAATATTCTTATCTACAAACTAGGCAGAAGAAAATAAATCCAAATTAAATTAAATTGGATACATAGTTCAAAAATAAAATACTATAAAATTATGATTATGTCCTTTATTTTTTTTTTTTCTTATTTCTTACATTTTTAAATATTTTTACAAAATACATACAAAAAAGAAAAACATTTAAAAATATAAAAAATAGTAGCCCGCCGGTATCGGGAACAGGGTCCAAGCTACCGGTGGTCAGGGCTCCTGAGAGAGGAACCTCCTAACGATACGCGCCGTGTCCAGGAGTACCGCTTTCTGGATCAAGCCCTTGATCCAGCTGCCCAACGAGAGCCTCCTCAGATGTTCGTCGAGGCTCTTGGCTATTACGCCATTGGCCGTAACGCCTATCGGCACAATTATTGCTGTATTCACATCCCACATGTCGACATCCTCGCGAGCCAGATCAAGATACTTGCTTTTCTTATCTCTCTCAGCCTTCACGAGGTTCTCGTCATGGGGGACCGCTATATCAACAATCATTGCGCGATGCTATTAAATGATTATTTTGCTACTAAATGATACGAGTAAAGAAGATTAGGCTGAATTAAGGATGAAATAATTCCCAAATATAAAGTTTGACGAATGGGAATGCAATTTGACATTGAAAGTCAACATTGAGAGTCAATTCTATTTAAATATTCTATCAGGGGGTTATTTATTACCAGTAACGATGTTTGAAAGGCGAATTGAAAAGGGGTTATTCTGCGTATGTTTTTCAGATTGCCTAACTTAGTTATTCAGTCATACTTCGGTTCAGATATGGCTCAGATAGTAATAGTAATAATTTATTTGACAAAAAGTACAGAATTACAGATGACTTAGGGTGCAATTGGTGAGGTACAAAATACACGCATGCATCAATGACCCCCATGCTAGAAAATTCCTGTGTTACAGGGGCCTTCTATCCGTCCATTACATTAAAAAATAACAATGCTGAGTATATTATATAAAAATAAATCAATAAAACACCAATAAAATAATTCATTTTATATAGATAGTACAATTCGGGGCTTTGGAAAGGGGAGAAAAGGGAAAAGGAATGTCTTATTTGTGTCGGTTGTGTTGTGTATGTGAGTTGTAAGTGCTACGTAAGTATGTGTAGTGTATGACTGTGTTGTGAGTGTATGTGCGTGTCTGCTTGCCTTATGGTGATCCAGGATCTTAATCCTTTGTACATAATTATTCTGTACTTAGAGAGGCCCGTAGACCGGTACGGCGCAACAATAAAATATGACAAGTGAACCGTAACACAATTCAACAATTTCAAAAATGACCATGGCGTTGGTCTCAGATTGTCGCATCGATGTCGTATTGCCGCAGCGATGTCACATTGTCGCCTTGTGCGTGTGCCTGTCTTTGGGAGTCTTAAACTGCGATTTGGTAACGTGCTAAGTAGGTAGCTTTGGGAGACAGCTGTTTGTCAGTACCTATTTACTTTAAATTTTAGAAGCAGCTCATTTGGAATTTTCTGGTGAAGTACATGGAATTAGGGTAGGTATACGGAATTATGAATTCTATTTTGTTGCTAAACCGATGCCTCTAGATGTCCATAGATGGCGCTGATCACTATTAGGTCGATTATAAAATAAAAACTAAAGTGTGTATAAAAATTATTATTTAATCATCAACATTAATAATGAGCATTTTAACCTAATAATTACAAACTACTCAGTAACAGTCAGCAAAAAAACTTAACAACTAATTATTTAGACAAATATTATAGGTAATCATTACGATTATGTGTAAAATATTGAAACAACTGCGCATCAACTGGGTTCCGCGCAATGCTTTTTCAGGTTGGCCGTTATGCAAACACAAGGAGATCCCATAGAACTCCAGAAACGCGCGATGTGGCAATACGACAAAGATAAAAAAAATATCCTGTCACAAAATAATAGTCGACAACTATTCTTTTCGACAGGATAGTTTTTTTGGCGATCACATTGTCGCGTTAAGCCTATCTGCAGGAACCTTTACAAAAATACATGTAGGTAGGCACATATATTACTGCGAATTATTTTAGCGACTAGTTATAAAACATTGTATTGTTGTGTACTTGTGAGAAATGTTTAAAGCTAAGTACATAATTATATCGTTCCAATATAGTCCATCCAAGACGAATAAAATACCTTGGTACATCAAAATGATCGTATATAATAAAGATCTTTATTATTGAACTTAAACTAAACCTAACATACAAGAGGTTTATAGCTTTGTATAAAACACTTATCAGGCTCACTTGTTAGGTATACCTGTATCATTAAAAATTACAGCTTATTTCTAAAGGCAACTTTCATTTTAATTAGCTGTCAATGGAACGGTAACTATTTTACTTCATGAAAAATATTTTTAATTCATTTTGTTAAAAAAAAAGTGAAAGATGATATTTTTTAATTCAAATTTATGTGTTGTTCAAACCAATATTAACTCTGCTATCTTCCATTTCATTTTACTAAAAAGAAGTCCAGTATAAAATTTGATCCCAAATGTTCGATAAATGCGAATTTTCAGTACCTACATCAAATTCACTGTATTTGGTATTTTAGAATCACAATAAACAGAGAGAAAGGCGTGACGAGATAGTGTGACAAAAATGCGACTACCATTGTAATAGGCACTATAAAACAATATCCGTAGAAAATGTCTTTGATGAATGATAGTCGCATAGTTAAGGCATTGTCCCGACGCCTGTCTGTGGAAACCTTAATATACAGACGAGTAGATCCGAAGGGTGCATATACTCTATAAAAGTAATTTACAACAAATGTTTACGAATATCATGAATCAGAAGATTCTTCATATAATTATCATCGTTCGAGAAACATTCGACGATGTCGAAGTGGTCCATCCCGTCTTTGATCTCCAAATACATATTCTGCATAAGACAAGTGTTGAGTAGGATCTCGTAGAACTCTCTGGATTGTTTTTTGAAAGTAGGACTGTCGTGCTGGCCAGCTAAGATGTATAACCGAATTCTCATTCCTTGTAAATGTATGAAGTCGTCGAATTGTGGCGATAGGGGTACAGCCCATTCGTTCGGCAGCTGAACAGCGTCATTCAAAGATGTATGGACGATCTCCCTAAGGTCGTATACCCCTGAGACTAGGAATGCGCCTTGAAGGCGGGAGGCTCCTGGCGTGTTTTCGAAGAAGTCTGCGCTGGCGAGGAGTTTGGCGACTAGGTGCGCGCCTGCTGAGTGACCAGCGAAGTATACTCCTCTGGAAAGTGGAAAGACAGGGTTAGTATATTTATATAGATGAACCGCACAAAGAGTACTTTCTGAATTCGAAAATTTGAAAATATGGTACCTACTTATTTTGATTGAAAGTAAACAACAACAAGACAAGGTTTTTTATGTTTACACTACAGTATATTCCATTCTATTCTATTAACTCTCATTGATAAAATTGTTTCAGTAAATGAAAAACAACAAACACGTACAAAAATTCATACGTAACAATATTATATCTTGTTCCAATTGACAGTCCATCAGACTTTATCTTTAAGTATATCAAGACAACAAATATGGAGTTGAACTTTTACTACTCGTACTATTGTTTATTTTTGTCCATTCCAACATTTCACATAAAATATTTCTTTCTCTAAAATAAACTGAATATTCTTGTCCGTCGCGCTTAAATCTATTTTCGGTCCATTGCATCACAGTTATTTATCAAGGTGAAGGGTTATCTTACTTGGAGGCCATTTTTTCTGCGTACTCGAACACGAATCTCGCGGCCTTTTGTATTTGGTTCACGATGTCTGCGAGGGTGGCGGTTGGACAGAGGTCGTAGCCGACGACGATGGTCTTCACCCTGTACTTGTGGAGGGGACCTGCCGGGTACCTTGACAGCTCGCGGGAGAGCTCCTGCCAGTAACCGCCGTGGATGTAGACCAGGATTGGTGCGTCTGCGGAGAAAATAGATAATGGAGATCAAAATAAAGCAAGTCGGAGATATCGTGACGCTTGACAAAACGCGACGGTATACAAATAGAAAATGTGTTTCGCCAACTCCAACTAATATGAAGCAAGAACAGTAAGAATTATGACAATGATGAATTATCAAGTGGGAAACCTTTCGGTAGTGAGGTACAACATGGAATTAAATAGTTAGAGCTGTCACCTACGGTTTCGCTCGTACTCTAGACCGCGCACTCACCGGAATTTTACTTAATTTATTCAAAGGCATGGCCTATCTGTATGCTTGAGCAACAAACATGTACATTATTAGGATACCGTAGATGTTAAAAGTATACCTAGGTCGTTTATAATGCCATGTATCTGAACTAAGCCAAGGCTTTATATAGAGTTCTAAAATGACTTCTATTTACATACGTACATACATAAACTCACTTCGGTTAGGTACTGTGCACCTTTCTGAAGAACATTACCAACAAGTTCCATGTAATTATATCCTCCTTGGGCATAAGTTGGGCATACACGATTTGTAAATACCTTTTTTAGTCGCCTTTCGTTCATCCTCTCAACATGCCCAAACCATCTGAGCATACTCTTTTAAATTTTTGTCACTACATCTTCTTTTAAACCAATACGTTGTTGTTGTGTTGTTATTCAATACACAATAACCCTACTACTACTACTACTACTATTATAAACGTGAAAGTTTGTGAGGATGGATGGATGGAGGGATGTTTTGTTACTCTATCTTTCACGCAAAAACTACTGAATAGATTTAGATGAAACTTTGCAGAAATATAGCTTATGCATCAGAATAACACATCGGCTATAATTTATGAAGATATGGGAGAAGTACTAATAACACCTTGACGCGAGTGGAGCCGCGGGCGGGAGCTAGAAGTTATATAGTACCTATATGCTATTTGCAGTAATTAGAGTCCGTATCAAAGGACATTTTCATAATATCATTAACCACAAATCTGCAACCTGTCAGTATCATTAGGTAATAGGTCATTGACACTAATAGGATCGTCGATACCACTGATCTATAAATTAATTTTAATGTCATTCACCATTACTCAAAAATATACGTAATTATAACGTGCTGACTGGGCTGTAAGTAAAAATTTAGTAAAATGATGGGCACGAAATTTTGAAATATGAAAGTAATGGTTGACTAAAGTCTCCGCCGGATAACAAAAAAAATAAAGTCGTAAACGGCTGTCTACCAATGTATTCCAATATTTGAAAACGATACGAAAAAAATGTAAAGGCAGTGTCGCTAACACGATCAAAACAAACGTATCACGGTAAGGGGCGTCTTTGACACTTTCACTCGGCATGAAATTATTTTCAGTAATGAATTAATCTATATATATAGAAAGCGAAAGGTCACTCACTCACTCGTCACGAAATATCGAAAACCACTTGACGTGGAAAAACTGAAATTTGGCAGTTCGAAGTACCTATACACGCCGGGAGACAAGATACTTGCGTCTGACGTTCAGTTTTCTTATTGTTTACTTTTATGTTCGCTCGTAATGTACCCACATCTGTTGCACTTTCAGTCCATATTTATACTGTGCCTATAGGCAGTGCCGGATTAAGCTAGCATATAGTAAATTCTATCAAGGAGGAATGTGGTCCCAGTAGTCAGTAATGGACCACTCCTACTACATTTACTTCTTCAAACGATTTGACCACACTCGTTTCTTTGAACAATACGACCTTCAATGTACTTTCACTTTGTAATTTTAATTTTTAGCTATTGCCAGCTCAGCACCTAGAATAGGTTAGGTGTTCGTATGACCTTCCACGTATACGAAAACTAGAGTCACTTTGTCGATTTGTGCAGAAATAGTAATGAGCTAACGAAGCGAGTTAAAAATGTTAGCCCTACGACTGCCTCTGATAGAATAGGTAGATATTTGCATTACGGGCAAGTTCAGGGCCACGAACCGCGGGGCCTGTAGCATTTCCTATACCTGTTACGTGACTGATTCGGCCCTGTCTGCAGCAACTCGTTTTATAACGTGCCACAAACCCTCTACTACTATAAACCTTACGGTGTAATGGACCACTGAGTTGCCTGTAGTTACGTTTTTATGCGTACCGTTTAACGGTTGGAAGCATTGTGAACAAAATGAATATAGTTGTGGGATGTACCTACGTATTTTGTCTCCTGTGACTCTTTTGTTGACTTTATAAGGTTTTTTTTTCCAAAATATAAGACGATACTTACGCATAGAACAGTAACGAATAATTGAATTTTGAATTCATTAAGAGAAAAAAACACTGAATTCATTAAGTGTGCAATGTAATGTACTAAAACATAGGCACTAGTGTGTCATTTGTTTATTTAGGTATGTCGTAAGAATAGGTATTGAAAAAATATTGTGATTATGTAAATGTTTTAATGCTTACAATCGAAAATACCACCGAGTGCCAAGTGTTTGCTACTGACCAATACTTAGTCACTTAGGCACCTTCACGTAGCAGAGCACGTAGCACACCATGTTTTACCCAGAACCATTTTCATTCATCATCATAATTTATCTGTGTTGAAAAACAGTATAGGCCTAATCAGAATATGAGTCAAAAAAATCCGTCAGCTTTCTGTAACCTAAATACACATAACCAAGGCTGCCATATTAAATACTTGCCGAATAGTAAGATTTTTTTACAGTTACATTTAGATTATAATTTCACTGCAGTACAAAACAATTTACCAGTTCAAATCGAAAATTAGGATTCCACCTTGGCTCACACCCGTGAGATCCTATTAAAACACCAGGTTCTCACCTGAGAAATAAAAGTTTAAAAACCACAATAATAATAATGAACTTACCGCAAATCGTATGCATCACCCACGGTCATCGGTTATGAGACTGTATATCCCTCGGAAGTGCGGGGTCGTGATTTTTGTTAATGCTAAGAACCTGCACAACCGCGAGGTATGCAGTCTTAGGGAATACTTCCAGGCCCCGACGTGGATATGCATCGAGATGTGGTACCGGTGGACAAGGGCCTTACCACGCTCTCATTGGCTAACGAGAACTGGTGCAAACCTTTAGTATTAGACATTAATGACCGCAGGGAGGTATGGCAGAGCAAGGAGGTTCACGGACGCTTTTACCGGATCCTACATGGGCCCGATATAGATCTTTTAGCGTCCGTGACCTGGCTGCGATTTGGTGACCTTTTCGGGGACACCGAAGATTTTGTATAATGCGATTATGGACGAAGTTATGATGACGAACAACTACCATTAATACATTGTAAAGGACGGCACGGTTGACATCTGTCGGGCATGTCACCTGCCGGGGGAATCCATCCGTCACATTATCTCGGGTTGTTCCAGTCTAGCTAACGGAGACTATTTGCATAGACCCAACCTTGTAGCCAGGATTATCCATCAGGAACTTGCTCTTAAATACAATCTTGTGGAATCGGAAGTGCCTTACTATAAGTATGTGCCCGACCCAGTTCTCGAAAATGGTAATGTCATGTTGTATTGGGATCGGTCTTTCATCACTGGCAGGAGAGGACTTGATCAACAAGCTTTCCGAGGCACAGAGGTATGCACTTACAATATTACCTATCAGGAAATGCCGATATATTTAGCCCAAAATTATCAATACTTGGGTAATTAAAAGTGCTTATTAATACGAGTATTGCGAACAATATTAACTCTGAATGCTCAGCTCCGTGGCTTTCCTCATAATATAAGTAGTACTTATTACGTTTTCCTGTTACCGAATACTCATCATTCGGTTTAAGCAAACAGATAGATAATCGATAAAATAATGAACCTTACAGATAGAATTACTATCAGGATTTGTCCGGACATTTGGCCTCTAGTCCGGCCTTCTAATTTGTCCGGATTTTTTGCTTGGATGGCTAAATTTTGTATTTCATAAATTCCAGAGTGCGATGTTTTTGTAGTCGGGGTTTAGTTTTAACACCCGAAGAAAAAGAGGGGTGTTTAAGTATGACGTGTGTACCTGTGTGTTTGTGTATTTGTGTATCTATCTGTGGCATCGTCCGATATATATCTTTTGAAATGTGTCTTTATCGAGAGTGTTCTTAGATATGTTTAATGAAAATCGGTTCAGCCGTTCTGAAGTTATGGGCATATTACTGTTTGAATCGTGGTGTTTTCGCAAGATATCGTGTCATAATTACGGGTTCAATAAATTGTCGATAGAAGCATGTCTACTACTAGATAAATTATGTAGCATGAAATAAAAAATTGTCGGGGGTTTTTAAATTATACTTGTTAAACTTATTTTTTGTAACTCAATTGTCGATACAAATTTTATATATATACCTAAAGTAAACAACAAAAAAATTACCGAAATGAAGCGGCCTTGTCCAATAATGAAACGTGGTATTTAGTTACCTTGTCATTCATTATTTCAACTGCGTTTTATAGAGTGCCTCGGAATCAAATGAAGGTTCTGACCAGTTTAAAATCAAATTAGATACTGTTGATTAGAATGTCATTGACCGGTTTGGTGAACACGTCGTCACTCTTTGATAATTAACCTGTTCTGTTATTTTTAGACGAATACAAGCATTAGCTATTTATATAAAACTTTTAACAAAAAAATAAGACATCGACTTCGGCAAAGAAAGTAATTTTCGTTTTGTAGTGTTTTGTTTTGGAAGTCGGTTTGATTTTTTTGTTAAAAAGTTTTTTATTTATATCTTTTTAGTTTTGGTAGGTACCTTCAATTACCATGAAAATCATTTATAGCCAAATTGCATCTCATGACGATTGCAATAAGAACACGACTAGAATACATTGTTTTATTTTGAAGTTCCAGTGCCTACTTATTAGTTACAATAAGTAGGCACTGGAACTCCAAAATAAAGCTAAGCAGTTGCCGGCTAGCGGCGGAGCAGTGGTGGCCCATTGGTAGAGCAGTGGTGGCCCATTGGTAGAGCAGTGGTGGCCCATTGGTAGAGCAGTGGTGGCCCATTGGTAGAGCAGTGGTGGCCCATTGGTAGAGCAGTGGTGGCCCATTGGTAGAGCAGTGGTGGCCCATTGGCAGAGCAGTGGTGGCCCATTGGTATCGGCCGCGACTTACAAGTTGTAGGTCGTGGGTTCGAGCCCAGGCAGGCGCTTTACTTTGTGTAAATTATTTCATCACCCCTGCTCTCAAAACGGTGAAGGAAAACATCGCGAGGAAACCGGCATGTCCTAGATCCAAAAAATTCGAAGACATGTGACATCCACCAACCCGCACTGGGCCCGCGTGGTGGATTACGGCCCATTCCCTCTCACAGAGAGGAGGCCTGTGTCCCAGCAGTGGGAACATTAATAGGCTGATGATGTTGCCGGCTTCATCATCAGATGAGTTCGATGGTACCATTTTCATCAGTAGCATTTATTATATTTATTTATATTTATTTTATATTTATTTATAAATATTTGCTTCATCATAGTCGGTTAACTATATGAGATATCTTACACACGTGACATACTTAGCATTAAGGCGATAGCGCCCCAGTGTTAACGCAGTACTGGCCATGCGCCCGCTCGATGCCAAAATATCAATATTGACGCTCCTTTTGAACAGTTTTGTTTGCAAAATATAATTTGATTTACATTTATGCTATGTTAGTTATGAATAAATTTCAGCCATAAATTTTTCTGTGTAAAAATATTTTTAAACATCCAAGTCGTTTTGGAGGAGTATCCAAAAGTAGCTAAAAACTAGTGTGTAGTTAATTATTTTTTAAAGCAAAACAATTTGGTATACGAAAAAACCATGTGTTAAAAATAATATAGGTACGTGAAATAATAATAAATATATATATTTTTCAAACCTTTTAACCTAGCCGTTACTAAGGAGTATGCATTAGAAAGATACCGTTTCACGGCAATAAAGCGGATGTAGGCCCTTAAGGATTTCCAGTGGCCATCTATGGTCTTCTTCATCAGTTCCACTACACCTAATGATACTTCATTGTTGATGAAAATACTAAAATCTCTAGTATGCCTATAATATTTGAGGAGTTCCCTCGATTTCTCCAGGATTCCATCATCAGATCCTAACCTGATGAGCATAGGACCGCCTGAGAAGTAAACCCTTTCAAACAAAAGAAGAATTTTCCAAATCGGTTCATGCGTCTTTGAGTAATCGGGTAATATACATTAAAAAAATAGATTCCGACGAATTGACAACCTCCACCTTTTTTTGAAACCAGTTAATAAAAATAATACTTGTATTCATTTATAGATATTTCACATGTTTGGTCGAAAATCTAACAACCTGTCTTGGCAGAGGATATCGTGTTATCTAGCTACTGGATTGTGGTAGTCAAACAGACAGTCACTCATTTAAGGTTACACTAGTCGATATTTTTTCCATACAAACGTAGTCTAGGGATTATTCCACTGTTTGACGATGTACATTTAAAATAAAAAGTGATATCAATTTGTCTCATCATTATCTAGCCCTGTATGGAAGCGAAAAAGTAAAAAAAGACAATATTTGAAAGTTATGAGCGTCGAAAGTTCCACATTTCGACACTAATTTTAACGCATTTTTGGGCGCAAATAAATACCATAAGAAGACGGAAAATTGGAAAACGGCCTCCATACAGGGATAGATTAGTAGTTCAAAAATGCAAATAATTTTATTTTGAACAGATAGATTTAGTCGTTTTTTCATGATATCTAGACTGCCAAAGGTCTGTTTATAAAATTTCGCGCGCTCGGTTTCGTCCTAAATCATTATCCATTTCGCTACAAATTTGCAGAAGTGTATATTCGTAGGCGAACTAGCTTCCTACTGCTCATCACAGCATCTATCTCTTCCGCACGTGTTGTCGGTTGATATAAAATGCATTTTAACCCCGCGCACAAAATAGTTCGTGCCGTCGACTAGTGTACCCTTAAATTACGACCTTGCTAAGTTATAATAAGTAATCTGGATTATTATACGTTATATTTTTAATCATTTATTTTGTATTCAATATTCATTGCCAGCACAAATAGTCGATACGTAGGTAACACTTAGACCGAGTTATTAAGAGGTGACTCGGCCTTGGATTTTTAATTTGAAACAGCACATTACTGGTCCATAAAAATTATGTTGGTTTTATTTTAATATGCCTCTGCTTGTTTTATATTGAGGGCCCTAGATATAGTCAGCTACCTTGAAACAACACTATTATCTGTTTATGTTTAACATAGGCACATATATCTAAAATTACTGTATGTACGAGTATGTAATGAAAAATGCCTGTAATCAGCTATTGATGGAAGGTTATGATTAATATTATCGTTGGTCACGTAATATTTTTAGGGTTCCGTATCTGAAGGGTCCAAACGGAGACCTATTGCTGTCATTCATTATCTTTCTTTTCGCAGGTATGTTGGAAGAGATTTCTATGGCAATAAACGTCACCTGTGTATCTATTTTTCTGTTGCTTCTTCATGTGTGCAAATTGATAGAGCAGTGGTGTACAAGTTGTAGGTCGTGGATTTGAGCCCAGGCAGGCGCTTTACTTTGTGTTAATTATTTCAACACCACTGCTCTCAAAACCGTGAAGGAAAACATCGTGAGGAAACCGGCATGTCCTAGAACCAAAAATTCTTAGACATGTGACATCCACCAACCCGCACTGGGCCCGCGTGGTGGATTACGGTCCATTTCCTCTCACAGAGAGGAGGCCTGTGTCCCAGCAGTGGGAACATTAATAGGCTGAGGATGTGATGTGATGTGAGTGCAAATTAATGGTTAAATAAAATAAATATGGTTTTGTTAAAGTCACTATAAGCCTGTTATTGGCGCTCGACTTCAACCGTCTTATGAATCAACGCGTAGTATTTATATGCCAAACAAAAACTATGAATACTGTATGGTAAATAAATCAAAATATTGTACTCGTTCTCACTTCACTCGGTATTTCAGGCCTGACCTCACTCGACATTTCCAATTATTCAATAAATAACAAGTGATGATCGAACCCTAGAGGAGTTAATACTCGTAGTGATTTTAAATAACTTGAGACTTTAATTAAAAGAAAAAAGTTGTTACCGTTTGGTAAATCAGTTCCAAGAATGTCAAGTTTCTGTCCAGGTGTTGATCCGTACTCGATCTCCAGTTTGTGTGGGATGTTATTCGTGGCTTCTTCGCTTGCTGTAACAAAATAAATTGTTTTATATAAATAAGGATGAAAGTTACAAAATAATCTGTCTTAGATAAGTGCCTCTTGTTTTATCATTTTGCAACACCAACTGCCGAAACGAAAGATATTTTTTCATTACTCATACTCTGAAAGTAGGTCTGAAGTTGCCTGAGGAGCGGGATGAAAGTAATACTTTTCATCCCTAGGGAGAATCGCTTTCAACTGACAGCTGTCAAATTATTAAAAAAAAAACTAGTTCTTTTTCACATATCTATTGAACCATGTTCCAACTTTCTATACGATGTAAAATTGAAATAACTTAAAGTAAAGTATTGATTAAAGAATATATATTTTTTAAATAACTTTGTTATAATTTAGTTTCAACAATTTCTTTAAAATAACTTAGATTTGGGCAAAATATTTACCATTTTTTCAATGATGAAAATAAAAAATAATGGCTGAATAGCTGGCCGGCCACAGAAAAAAAAACAAACAAAATAGGCGGGAAAGCGGCAATTCAATCTTCATTTATTTTTTCGATTTGAAGACTTTTGTTTATACGTATAGCAGAGATTTGTACCTATAAAATGAGTTCATCTGATTCTGATATGAATTTAACGCCTGATTTTATAAGAGAAGAGGCTAATACCATAAACTTTAAATAAAATTATCTCATCAAAATTGTTGTTAAATGTAAAATAAAATTTACTCATTTTTTCTTTAGCTAATTCATGTTTTTATTTTTACTTTCCTTGTATTTGTAATGAAAAGCACAGTGTTTACCTCGGGTTAAAGACTTAATTAGTCCCTCGAACTATTGGCGCCCTCACTTTGTTCCGGGCGCCAAACCCCGTCTCGGGACTAAATAAGTTACTTTCACCCCTAGGGTAACAATGTACTATTGCACTTTTTAGTGATATACATTTTTTTTTTGTTTGTAGTTGTTTTATATTTTGCGTTTTTTTTTCACTATTTTTTAATTTGGTCTTTACAAATCGATACTGTTTCATGTACCGGATCGACGCTCCAGGGAATTGTAAAAAAAAAAATTACGGATATGATATGATGTGATATGGCCTAAATTTTTTATGTCTACGACATAATTGTAATTTACTACGATAGCTAGACGCTCCACGTTATCAATATCGTAGGAGATATTAGCCGCCCCAAAATATTTCACCTTATTGGAACGAAGATCCTGACGGGGGTACCCTGACCGTACAAGTTTTTATATGCCTCGAAATATGTGATATTGTAATAGGGTAGAGTTTCGTTCGAGTTTATCTCACCTGAAGGTACACAATGACGTTTGGCTAGGCATTAATAAGATCTTCCTTTTCGATTTGACGACCTACAGATTATCAGCTATCGGGGAACAAAAACTCCTGCAGGCAGTTCTCCTTAGCTGTACACTGTCTGCTTACCTGCTGTGACATGCTTCACGTGGTTCTGAAGTACTTCGATAGATGTGGGGAACCTGGTTGACCACCGACTGGGGGAGTACTCCCGCTCAAGATCGATGGCGTCCAGAATCATCGACATTGCGCTCTGTTGTTCAGTCTGGAAACAAAGTGGTGGACATGGTTAATGCTATGTTTATTTATGACTAGCTGTTGCCCGCGGCTTCGCTCCCGTCCCGTTCCACAGGACCCGTTTTCGGGATTAAAAATAGCCTATGTCACTCAGGAATAATGTAGCTTTCTATTGGTGAAAGAATTTTTTAAATCGGTTCAGTAGTTTCGAAGCCTATTCGGTACAAACAAACAAGAAAATCTTTCCTCTTTAGCTTATTAGTATAGAAGTATAGATTTCAGGCGACTCACACCCGAACGTAATCTCTCTTTTGCGGAGGAGTTTGTTGCGCCACTTCCACTTCCCAACATAATAAAACACTACGAAGTGGTGACTGTCTTTATCACTCCAATTTGATATGAATTTCCATTTTGATTTTCTGATGTGGCAATTGACGGTTTTGGTAAGATGACTTATATTCACTTCATTCTGTAAAAACTAAAGAAATACTTGATATTTGTAAACGAAACACAAGCTTGGATAGGATTCATTTTTTTTTGTTGATATTTAATCATATCGAAACAGACGACCGCTTTTCCAAGAAGATTTAATTCGACTCAGTAGGTTCGATACATTTCCCCTTTTTGTATACCAATATATATTTGCCAATATTTGTTGTAAATGTCGCATATTTCTAAGTATTTCGATAGACGCCTAGGGCTGGCCACACATAGCCTGAGTTATCTAGATTCAGGTAACTAAAGCACCTTTCAGGTTTGAACTGATTTTCAATGTAAAAGTCGCACATTTTTAAAACATTATTGTGTTTGTAACATTTTAATAAGTTGTTCGAGATTCATGTCATACTTAGACTTATTTATTTGATAGCAGAAACTTTACCTTGACCTCTTCCTTTCTCTTCTTAACTGTTTTATTCCATCGAATCACTTTCAGTACAGTCCTGAACAACTCTTTCAGTGTAACCATGTAATATTTCATGTTGGCAAGTAAATAGTTCCACAGCGATCCTTATAGCGTCTATTTTAAATAAATAGAGCGAATGCGAATCCAAAACATCAACAAACTTCGCGATATGGGTACAAATAAAGTGTTTATCAAATAATTACATCACAGCACAGAGGTTTTATGTGTACACCTAACTCATATCTAATCTTTGTGCTAAATAATGTTGCTTTATTGGTTTTGACTAAATTTGAACTGTTCACAGTAGCTGTCCTCGTTTTCTGAGTAATGTTTAGGGCTAAAGAATAAACGCGGGAAAACACGGAAATAAAGGCGCGAAAATCCGCGGCAATTCGGCTTTATGCGTAGCCTAAAATGGACCACTAGGTATCTACTTAATATAAAATTCTCTTATGCCCTTGCAAATACCAACAACTCAACCTGTTTATTTTATTTCCGAGGCACGGAAATAGAACGGTAAGTATATAAAGAAAAAAATGCATTCGCTGATACTTTTTGTGGTTATTTTTTATTTACTATGTGATGCATTATATTACGATTTAACAAGTCTATAGAAATATGACAATTCACACAAAAAAAATTGGAAAATTTGTTGACTTTAGAGCACTTTATAATTTGTTTCACAGCACTGGTTAATGTAACTTCACAATACGCAAGTAAATGAAAACGCTGATATTTAAAAAAAATAACTGTAAACACACGCACGCACTAAAAATAATGGACAGTCTACTAAGGAGAAGATAGAGATATTTTGTGACACTTTCGTTTGTCTTTGACGCCGTCAGTTAGCGTGATAAGACTGCGTGATATCAAATCGTTATTATTTATCCTAGTTTGCTTTATACCTTTTAAATCTTAACGACGTCATTGTCAGCAATTAACTAAAGAACTATTACAGAAGTAGATAATTACGATTTCTTACAACAAAACAGATGCACAAAAATGGCATTAAAATGCCAGAACATTTTTATTCAAGTTAAGAAAAGAATGCCAAGAAGCAAAATAGTTGGGGAAGAAAAGAAAAAGAAGTTAAAAAGAACATTTTTAGGGGTATAAGAGGCAGAAAAGGCCACGGAAACGATAGACTGTGTAAAATATGATATGGCTTGAAAGAGAGTAACTGCTAAGGTGACGATTCATAGATATGTGAGGAAGATATGTGAAGAAGACAATGTTGCCCCAACCTTCAAACAAAGTGGAATAAGGACGAGAAAATGATGATGATAAGCAGCACATGCCTAAATATTTACTTCATTTATGATAAAATATAGCTATTTGTGCAGTCAAGTTATAAAATTGCGTCATATGTTTCGCACACATAATATTTATCAGTGGGATTAGGTGCACAAAGTAGTTATCTATGTTGCTGTTATAAATGTTATATCTGCGCAATTTTTAGGGTCTGTCTGTATTGCTAAACCTAAAAACTCAAATTATTTATACAAAAAAAAAATCATTTAAAAGGTACATTCTTATGAATTTTCAAGCAAAAGATGAAGCTAGTTGCACATTCGCTAGCGTCAGTAGGTCTTTATGGAAATGAACGTGCAAGAAACTCCACGGACACTCTTTTCTATCAGAAAGGAGATGCTTGATTTAAGGCTAGCACTATGTACAATACATTGATAAATAAGAAAAAATAGAGGAATTTTATGAAAATACTAACAGATTAATTTGAAGGCATGTGACATCCACCAAACCGCACCGAGCCTGTGTGATTGATTACGGCCCATCCCAGTGGGAAAATTAAAAAGGCTGATGATGATGATGATGATGAATTTGAAGAAGGGTACAGACGTAGATTTTTAAGATAATCCTATTTTTAGGGTAGCCATGGCAGTTGTGTTTGATATGACATTTGCTGACTATGGCAGTTTTAAGAAGTGACGTCTTTGAGACTTTTTTGCTTTGACTTTAAATTGGATGTGTTTCGGCATTTTTTGTGATTGATTTTGTCTTGCGACCCAGTTTACTACTACGGAAATTCATTGATTGCTTCTCTGTTGCAATTAATTTAGTATAATTATTTCAGCGCTGCTATTACATATATATACATGTATATCAAATGGTCAGCATGGGTTCTTAAGGGGCCGGTCTACAACGTCTAATTTAATTCTATGTAGGGATTTCCTTTCGGAGTCCATGTCACAAAGGTCACAAGTCTATGTTATATACACCGACTATAGTAAGAGTTTCGACTGAATAGATCACGATATCTTGTTGCAGAAACTCCTCTCAATGGGTATAAGGGGTAATCTCTATCGCTGGTTTGCGTCTTACATTGAGAACCTCGAATAGCCCTATAACCAGAGTGAACCTCATTAGGGACCCAGGGAGTAACCTTTGACTCGAAACTTATCTTCGACACGCATGTTGACAACATAGCCAAAAAGGCCTCCAAGGCACTCAGTTTTATAATCAGAATCTCGTCACAGTTCCGAAACATCAAGACCATTAAAATACTGTACTGTTCTTTCGTTCGCAGTCACTTAGAGTATGGCTCTCAAGTTTGAACCCCAAATATAACGTTTACATCAATCGACTAGAAAGCATTCAACGAAAATTCCTAAGGTACATTCAATTCCGTTCAACAGTATATTTGCCCAATTACGTCACACGTTGCAGGAAGTTTCATATTCTTCCTCTTTACGAGCGCAGAAAAATTGCAGACTTGGCGTTTTTATTCAGAATAATGAACGGATCGGCGGATATACCTGAGTTAGTGAATAAGATAGGACTTCGTGTACCTGGTGCATATTTACGCAGACCTCACCTACTGGACACACAGGTGGTGAGAACTTCTTATAGACAAAACTCGTACCTGGTTAGAGCGAGTCGTGCCTTTGATGCGGCCGGCCGGGAGGTTGACATCGACCTCTTTAATACTAGTGTTAGTAATTTGAAAAGAATTGTATACGATAAGTTTTTCGAAAGTTTTTAAATCTGTAGGATTATTTATTATTATAAGTAACAGTGTGTTTTTTTGTGAATTTTTGTTGTTAATGGCTGCGCTTAATATATAAATTCTTAGTAGTACCATTTGCCTAGAAAGTTTTATATTTTTTTTACTATAAGTGAAAACTTGTGATTGGCCTTATTTTATTAGAAAGATTACGTATTTTTTGTTATTAGCTGTAAGTTTGCCAAATAAAATAAAATAAATGTCATTGTCAAAATGTAATTTTCCGCATCACCATGTTTAATTTTATGTGTTGCTCTCCTTGACCAAATTAATTTGAATGTAAATTGATACGAAGTGAAAAAAAGAAAATGAAAAAGTAGAAACGGTTTCTATATTATACAGGTTGAGTTTTTTAAGTGGGCTTGGATAACAAAATTTGAAACTATGAGGAATAGCATAAGGGAATAGCGAAGGATAATTGATTTTTCAAAATGCCAATGATGCAGTTTTAGTTTTCATCAAATCGGGTTCGTGACTCCTTTGAGTGTTTTTCGCTATGCCTCATAGTTACGGCTTTGGCCATCCACGCACACTTAAAAACTTAGCCTGTATAGCGATATTTACATAGGTAGGTAGGTACATAGTGCTAGCCCAGGCTCCATACATTTCTGGAACATCTCCTTTATCAAGAAGCTTTTGATTTAAAATATGGAACTATTCATGCAATAAAATACCTGTAATTATGCAAGAAAAAGAGCTATATACAGTATGGGAAGTGCAACGAGAAGACACAATGTCTAAACGCCGTTAGAGTAGGAAACACGAAAAAACTCGGTTTCTGTGTAGTAATAAGATAAGACTGTGTATGGAAAAATAAGACTCATCAACACTGATATTGTATCATCATCATCATCTTCCTGCCCTTGTCCCATGTTACTTGGGGTCGGCGCAACACGTTTTCTTCTTCCATACCGTCCTGTCCCCCGTCACGCTATCACTGACTCCCTTTTCTTTCATATCACTCCTCACACAGTCCATCCATCTTTTCTTTGAACGCTGATATTGCATTATACATTTATCATTGATCTATTCTTTGCCATCAACAGAGAGGACTTGCAAACAATCGAGTTTTTCCGAATTGGCTTTTATAGTTTATTAATGATAAAAACGATAAAAAAAATGTACGGATTCTCCGAATTGATCCAAGGTTTACTTAATAAATTAATAATACACAGACACTATTTTTATTTGTTATATGCTCGCGTTTGACCACTATCTGTGATGATGAATTTAATGAATTACCTACATTGATTTGCATTATTATCCGTGTATCGAAGTTTTGATTAAACCAATCAAGTTATAATATAATACGATCTACATCTATTACGTGGTTTACATTTGTAATTGCAGCAAATACTGTCATCTACCCGTGATGGGACGATGGTGTCTCAGCGATGAGGTATGGTGTTCCACAGGGGTCAATACTGGGGCCTGTGTGATTCCGGGTACGAATAGGTAATACCGCGAGTTTCTCTCTGCTACGATATTGGAGTCCTCTGTTATGCTGATGATATGCTGGATGGTGGCAACAAGATATTTTGTAAGTACTGGGAAGTGGCCTATTTTTTGTTTTTTTGCCTGAGCACTCACCGTGAACCCGCCGCGGCTGTCGGTCACCGGGCCCTCTTCGGGTACCCCCCATCACCAGCGCACCAGAACACACTGTACGCCGTGACCAACCCAGGGAACAAACCTGGACGACGTGTGACTGGTCAAGGTCAATGGCCCACCCACCTACCATTTTGCGCCCGCAGGGGATAGGGAGAGCGGCTAACGCTATACCAACACTCATCCTCCCGCCGCAGCCTCCAACCCTCAGCCGCGACACCGTATGGGACCTGGAAATCTCCATAAGACATCGTGGCCCGCCTCAGTTGCGATGTCGCCTGTTACCAAGCGGCACGCAACCTACTAGTTGGCCGCTACGTCGTCGGCTTAATCGGCAAAAGCCCCGACGAGCGGCCTCTCCTCGGGTTTTTCTTCGCTTCACCGTGGGTGACCAAGCCACGGTTACTGAGCCCACTCCCCCCTCCGCCTCGACAATGCGGAAACCCACCGGGGGGTGGGCAGTGGCCTAATGTTGAAATCTGCCTTTTTATGCTATTGGACGGCAGATAAGCAAACCTGATACTGATAAATGGCCCTTTTTTAAACTCAAACATTTTGATCGCGTTTTTGTGCTCCTTAAACTGCGTTAAATATATACTAATAATAAATACTTATAAAGCAATTATGATACTGCTTCTTTAGCACAGTTTTCCAATACTCGGTCCTCGAGAACAAGCTACTGTAAACATATTCAATGTTATTTCTTAATTCTAGAATAGATACAAAAAGTAAATTACTTGCAGAGCAAATTTTTTTACATATCCATTGTTTAATTTAGAAAATATAGGTGATAAAAAAAATTGAGGTTAAGAATTATCTGTTGAAACTAAGGCAGGAAAAGTTAAATAAAATAGTAAAATGTTCTTAGCGGATGCGTCATATGTATATGAGAAAAAAATATCGAAATTTTATCAAACTATTTAGAAGGTGGTTTACTTATTACTTTCGATCACTTAAATGTCTGGCAACATTTATAAACATTACACTCACAGTCCACAAAAAATAACAAACAACCAAACAGTTTTACTGCACAATACGGTTTACGAGCGTAGCGGTACTTAAACTTAAGGCATATGTACCTGCCTATCATTAACAAACTCGTTTCATAAAGTCACTAACGAGTATTGGCATTAACATATATCTTATAGGCAGGCACCTAAAATGTACAATGTCAACGCAAGAGTGGCAAAAGAAACAAGAAGTTGAATATATATATAATAGGTATCAACAATCAAGCTGCAGATGATAAATATACTTACTAAGATTTTCTGTTTTTTGCTACACTTATCAAAGATAAGAGGGATGCGTTGCTGTTAGCTGATGAGTAGATGATGCTTAAGGTTTATTTATATATAAATATAGCACATAAACGTACAGAGGCGATCTTAATGCCTTAGGCATTTTCTACAAGTCAACCCTCAGTCAGTCCACTTGCATCTACAGAGGGTTTCTATTTCTATATTTATCCGCAGAAAAGTATCTTGTGTTATAATCTACATGACCACCTGAGTGCAAAACTCAGAAACAGTGTAAGCGTTAAAGCGTGATAAAGTTATAATCATAAATTTAGGGAAATAATACGTTAACGAAAGAATAATAGGAGTAAGTAGATATCTACAAATATACCATACTATTCTAAATCCCTCATAGGTACATTGAAACGGCTAGATCAGATTTTATCTCATTCTTATAGGTATAGTTAAGGTTGCCCTAGTCAATCAATCTTCCATACAAACGTAATATGGCGATTACTCCATTGTTTGACGGTGCACGCTCAAAATAAAAAAAATAATTAATTATTGTCATCATTATCTAGCCCTGTATGGAACCAACAAAGTAAAAAAAACATGTATTTGAAAGTTATATATAAGCGTCGAAAGTTCCATATTTCAACGCATTTTTGGGCGGTATTAAATACCATAAAAAGAAGGAAAAATGCAAAACAGTCGCCATACAAGGATAGATTAGCAGTTAGAAATGCAAATAATTTTATTTTAAACAAATACTTTTAGTAGTTTTTTCATGATACTCATACTCCCAAAGGTATGTTTATAAAATTCTAAATCGCGCGCACCTTTTCGTTCTAAATCATTATCCATTTATTATTTTTATACCATAAGTGTGTATTCGTACGCGCACTAGCTTCTTATTGCTTATCACAGCGTCTATCGCTTTCGTACGTTTTGCCGGATGAGATAGCATGCATTTTAACCCCGGCCATAAAATATGTAGTCCGTGCCGCTGACTAGGGCAACCTTAAGCGTCAAAATTGCAGTCATAGTCAACCAAAACAGCAGCGACATGTTTTTTTAGGTATTAGGATTTCAGGTTAGTAGTTATAATCTATACTTTAATTTCTATACAACATATTAAATCAGTGAACTACAAAAACTAGCCATATGAGTTTTAAGAGAGTGAGACTGCACATTTGACCGTTGATTGTATATTAGTAATTAAAACCAACCCATAAAATGAAATATAAAATACAACATCACCATCAATTTCACCAAGGAACAAACCAGCATAGCAAAAGCTGAGATCCTGTTTTTCCTGTATGCGACCGAGTTCTAAATTGAGACAGATCAGTGACCGATAAAAGGCCCCGGTGACCCAGGTAAGCTAGAAGAGTAATTAACTTATAAATACGTTATGAATGGTTCATCCCTGGTCTGAATATAACTGCACAACGATAACTTTTGATAACACGTTCAAGGTGAGTATGAGTAATTGCGGGTAATATTATTATGCTGTTGCCAATATGTCACTCGCGATAACTAATCAACGACTCCTATGTTGTTTTTCAGACACTTATATATCCATGAGGCGTGCAAATCTTATATTCAAAACGATAAAATAAAATTATTCAATACTGTGAGATTATGAAGAAGTCTTAAAGCGACAAAGAAGTCCAGCCAGTAACATACTTTTGTTACTGGCTGGACTTCTATGCCGCGTTTTTAAAAGAAAATTATCAAATTTCAAGCGCGTTAGATTTACCTATTGTTTGAATGAAATTTCAATAGCCAATCGCTTTACTTGATTTGCTTTTTGTGTGGTTAGCTGATTCGATGATACGGGAATCAAGTAATCTACGTAGAGGAAATAAATCCATAAAAAATAAACTTTCATACAGAATTACATTTTATAGGATTTTATGGCAAATTATTTAATCGATAATTTTAATTACTATAAAAATTAGTATGACCACTACCGATTGCAAAAAAGTAAAGTTGCTCAAAAATGAAACTCATGTTTTATTTTAAACTGGATGAAGTAAACTGTTGTGTCATCAACTCTTCAGTGATCAGTTCGCTGTTTGTGGGAGTTCTTATGGTGGTTTTACCTTGTACTGATTTATTTACATAGCAATAAAAACTAGTATCTACGTAAGTCTGATATGTTCTACAAATATATCGTATCGCATCTTTAAAATTGCAGTACTTAATTTGCAATTAGCTAGTGTATTTACTATGTTTGAGTTGGGAAAAGGCTAGGCAGATGATGATGATGAGTTACTATTTTTGAGGAAGCCGGACCTCATGTCAAAGCCCTACCTCTAGTAGGCAAATCTACTGAGAAGCCTTCAAGCAACTTTTTTATTTCTATATTATTAATTAATATATATATTAACAAGAGTATATATTAAGTAAGAATATATATTAGCTTTTGCCCAACAATGTTGGGGTCAGATGCCAGTCTGACCGAGTCATAATAATTATTAACAGGTTACTCTTTTATTATTGGTATTTATTAGTCTATTTTATTTGTATATGTGTATTATTAATACATATGTAAGTATATACATTTTCGTATACTAGTTGTTATTTTTAAATATTATTTTGTGCCCTTTACAATGTTGTCCATTTTTAAACCCAAAGGTTAACTGGTAGAGAATGCCTTGTGGCATTAAATCCGCCTATGTACCACAACTGTACATGAAGTTTAAATAAATAACAAATTAATATTACAGCTAAATACCAATATTTCACATGGAGCGACCTACACACACCGGGTAACATGATACCCATTGGTGAAACTGGTTAACAGAATGTTGGACTTCTGACTACCCGTAGGCTGTACCCTAAATAGACGTCATAGATCCACAAAATGACAGCCGAGCCGAAACCAACGGCTTAAGACGACGACAGTCGCCAACGACCTTGAGGGAATAAAACGCGCGCTCGTTTCACACCCACGCGACCCATATTCTCTAGTTTTGTGTACTTTCCTAACCATTTTATAACTATAAAAAGCCTTATATATATATCAAAATTCATATAGTTAAATTGTCTTTGAGATGGTGACAATTAAATAAATATAATAATAATACAATTAGCAAAAGAAGTATGTAAGGATCGTAGCAGGTGGCGTTCTGTAGTTTCTGCCTACCCCCATGGGAAAAAGGCGTGAGTTTATGTACCTATGTATGTATGGTGACAATTTCATTAAAATACGCCCGGCGGTTTTGGCGCGACTGTCGTGTTTTTGTCCGTGTTAGACATAACTTTACAAATTAATTACGTTATGTTATACGAATAAAACTCTTTTTTAATAGATCAAATTATTAAGAAAAAAATGGTCTAATGTAACATATTATATTTTTTCTATAAAAGCGCCTTAATGCGCCTTTCAATGCACGGAGAGGTCTCGGTATGTGCTTGCAATGCGTCCCGTCTAGGAGATAAACTTCTTACTGGAATAGTATTATAATTATAATATACATACAAATGCTGTCAGTGTGATATCTCTGCAAGTACGACTATATCAATTTTAATTCAAATCCTTCTGCAAACTGGCTAGATACTGCATGACCTGGTTGGTTCGAGGTTTTCTTGACTTAATAACCTTCGAAATGTAAGTATTGTGTACATTGGGGTAGCTCGATAAATTTTAAGATTTTTCAAATCCCGTTATAAAAATAACCAAAACCATATTCATTAAATACTACAATCGTGGCAAGGAACAAAATACCCAACGAGAAACTCAAAACCGCATTTCGTAATCAATTGTACCTTTGGAGAGAGATACAATACACTGTCGACCGCAACAAATCAATTGATACCTAGGTAACACGGATATTAGTAAAGTATCGGTACGAGTATGATACCAAACGCAGTATCGAATACTCGTAAGCTTGTATTACTCGAGTGTGCCGTACCGTAATCGAATCTAGTCTATTGCATTGCGAGATGTGTCAGGAGCAACTGAGTTCATTTAAATCTCAAGAGTACAATTAGCGCCAATCACAGTGTTTGCTTTCATACTTTTATTTCTTGTTTATTATACCAGGCCCCTCAGAAAGTATTGCGAAAAAAAGTTTTTATATATGGGAGACTGGCCAGTTATAATGTTTTTCGAAAATATGATTATTTATAAGTAAAAATAAGTAAGTTCCAATTTCAAAATTTCCCTCCACATTTTTTGCGAGTTAATTCAAAGTATTGTGTCTCACTGAAATATGGATCTGCGCCGGGAACATTTTAGAGCTATGATTTTATACGATTTCAAGTGTCGCCTGAAACCGGATGAATCGTACGATAGACTTCAAATGGCATTCATGGATGAAGGCCCTTCCAAGGCAACCGTGTATCGTTGGTATAACGAATTCAAGCGCGGTCGACCAACTTTGGGGGATGACGAAAGAAGCGGTCGCCCTTTGACGGCTGTTACCGAAGAAAACGTGCTAGCAGTGAAAAATTTAATCCAAGACAATAGGCGAATTACATATCAGGAGATTCAACACATATTGAAGATTGGATCGGGAAGCGTTCACGAGATTCTACACAGCCATCTTCGCGTGAGGAGGATAGTATCACGCTGGGTGCCGCACAACCTCACCGATGCTCAGAAGCAGGCCCGGGTGGAATGGTGCCGTGATATGCTTAACAAATTTGAAGCAGGCTCGTCTCGGCGTGTTTACGACATCGTTACAGGTGATGAGTCCTGGATTTATCAATACGACCCAGAAACCAAGCGCCAGTCGACTGTTTGGGTGTTTCAAAATGAGCCAACGCCTACCAAAGTGAAGCGATCTAGAAGCGGGGGTAAGATTTTGATCGCTAGCTTTTTTAATTTGACTGGCCACTTGGTATCAATTCCCTTACGGGATCAAAGAAGCATTAATGCCGAATGGTATACTACCAAATGTTTGCCAGAAGTTTTCTCTGTTATAAGCAACAAGCGACCAAACACAGGGCTCCGCGGGCTACTGCTCCACCACGACAATGCACCTGCGCACACCGCACTCAAAACGAGGGACTTCCTGGACAGCACGCCAGTCAAACTCCTGGGTCACCCTCCTTACAGCCCTGATCTAGCACCGTGTGACTTCTTTTTATTCCCAAAAATAAAAAATCAGCTCAAAGGGATACAATTTTCGTCGCCGGAAGATGCGCTGGCTGCGTTCGAGCAGGCTGTAAACGAGGTGTCTGCGGCGGACTGGAAAAAGTGTTTTGAAAACTGGTTTAGGCGCATGAATCTTTGTATAGAGGCTGTTGGAAAGTACTTTGAAAAGATTTAATAAAAATATATGTAAGTATAGAACAATTTTTTTTAGTTTCGCAAAACTTTCTGAGTGTCCCACGTACATGTTCTAATGTTAGATAGATTTAGTCGTTTTTTCATGATATCTAGACTGCCAAAGGTTTGCTTATAAAATTTCGCGCGCTCGGTTTCGTCCTAAATCATTATCCATTTCGCTACAAAATTGCAAAAGTGTGTATTCGTACGCGAACTAGCTTCCTACTGCTCATCACAGCATCTATCTCTTCCGCACGTGTTGTCGGTTGCTATAAAATGCATTTGAACCCCGCGCACAAAATAGTTCGTACCGTCGACTAGTGTACCCTTAATGCTACGTTGACGCTACGACAGCGATATGACAATGCTACGATGGTGGTACATTAAGACTAGTACTACAATACTACGATGATACTACAATGAAGCTATGACGGCGAATCACGATATTATTGTTTCGGTTAGAGTATACGTCCATAATTTGATTTCATTTGTAGCATAGATACGCGTAGCATTTGAATGAAAGCTTTTTTAAACTGGTCGCATTTCAATGAATGTTCTTATGCCTTATATTAATAGGGGCCATAAATTCCAACTGTGTCAATAAAATCAAACTCGTGTGTAGTCAGCGACCATACCTATTTATGGCGTGACGTTGCGTGCCTTAATAAGAAATACCTACATAAGACCATGTTTTTTTTCGGTGTTTGTGGTCACATTAGGGATACCATTTTAATGAAATTGTGGAAAGTCCGCATCAATCCCATTTGTGCAAAAATAGTTATTTATGCTACAAGTGCGGAAGGTAGGTGATTCCCGATGAGTGAATAAAGCGACACGAGTCGGAAATGATCTTACGTACGTGTATCATACAACATTTTCAAATTCAAATTCAATTTATTGCATCCATAATGTACATACAGGTGGTAAATATAAGTTACAGAAACAATTATGGACCCTGTCGGGCACAGCAACATTCTAGATACAGTCAGTGTCTAGGAGAGAGGAATAGCGCTCAATATTTTCCTAATCGATACATTCATTCATTCTACATTTTAGTTATCTATTCTCTTTTTATTTGTTTTTATTTGGTTTATACGTATACCTTTTTATTTCCATGTCAAATTATGTTGTTCTTAAATAATATTAATTATTCCTTTTAGTTTTTATATTGCAATATTCTTTGCTTATTCTTGCATGTATACACGTGTTTGAGCAAATAAATATATCTTTATCTTTATCTTTAATACATATATTTGATTTACATAGTTTATATTTAATAAAATTAATACAAAATTAAAATTAAAATGTCCATATTATATTTTGAGTCAATTATTTATTAATGTCATTTTACTTATCGAGTTAACAGTTGTCATTATTTACATTGAATTTATCCGTCAGATATTCGTCAATTGTGTAATAGCTTTTACTAATTAAGAATTGTTTTAATTTATTAATAAAAATATTAGTTTTACTTACTTGTTTTATGTATTCCGGTAGTTTATTATATATTTTTATCGACATAGCATACGGACTAGAAGAGTGTAATTTGAGGCGGGAGGAGGGTAGATCTAGTCTGTTTTTGTGGCGCAACGAATAATTTGTTTGCATGTCTTCCCGTGTGTTGTAAGACTCAGGGTATTTGCGGACTAGCTTACATACTTCTAAAATATAAATATTAACTAAGGTGAGGATTTTATGTTTCTGAAAGCAAGGCTTGCAACTATCTGTTTGTTCTATGTTAGTTATTATTCTTATCAGCTTTTTTTGTAGGATAAATAGGGAGGGAACGTCCGTGCTATTTCCCCATTATTACGCCATAGCTCAACCAAGAGTGGGCATATGCGTTGTATGTCACTAGTGCGGTTTGTAGATTGGTAGTTTCTTTTATTTCTCGTAGGGCATATGAAAATTTTGAAATTTTAGATTTAACTTTCTGTATGTGGGTTTTCCAATTTATATGTGTGTCTATTGTCATACCTATAAAGGAGAGTGAAATCATTAACTACTTCTATTTTTGTTGATTGTATGTGAGGTTTAAATTAATTTGGTTTTTTTGCCGGGGGTAAAAAGTAATTAATTTGGTTTTTTTAAAGTTTATTTCAAGATTGTGCACGTTCATCCAGTCTATTATTATACTAATAATTGTGGTAAGTTTTTCGTTCAAATTAGCATTTGTTTGGCATGAGGTGAGGATAGAAATATCATCTGCAAACAGTACACATGGCCCTTCTATGATTTTGGGGAGGTCATTTATGTATATTAGGAACAATAAGCAGCCTACTACACTTCCCTGGGGAATTGAACCATGTATTGATCTGCCATCTGACCTAATGAGCTGTATTTCTTTTAATTCTTTATTATAATACTCCACCTCAACAAATTGTTCTCTGCCTTTTAAATATATGATGCAAACCAGTCATGAGCTTTTCCACGTAATCCTATTCCGTATAGCTTATTCAATAATATTTTAAATTGCACCTTATCATAGGCTTTTGTCATGTCGAGTAGTATTCCTATTGCATATTGTTTGTTATTTAGAATATTTAAAGCTTCTTGTATGTATTTATAAACTGCCAACGTTGTGGATCTATTTTTGCAAAATCCGTTTTGGCAGTCATCAAAAATCTTATATTTTTCACAAAAGGAATATACACGATCGCACATTGCTCTTTCAAAGACTTTAGATGCTGTGGGCAGAAGGGCGATAGGTCTATAATTATTTGGGTCTGTTTTGGAATTTTACTATGCATTGTGCGAGGAAACAAAAAAATATATCTGACCCAAGCAAGAAATTAATAAAATGGCGGGCTTATTCAAGCGCGCTGAGCATATCATTCCACAGATTAACTAATAGTTCCTCGGGCATATCTACTGCGCAAGTGCAAATAGCTGTCACGTCGTAACGCAAAAAGGCACGAGCAAAATATACGTTCTTCCAAACATATTTAATAAATATTTAAAATTAATTTATTGATCAAATCAAAATCTAGAGTAATTAAAATCGCGTTTAATGAAGTATTAGTTATATTTTACCTTTTTTATGAATGATAATCTGTATTTAACTAATTTGTAAAACTTTTCTCAAATACATAATAAAAACTATGCGTCTGGCTGACGACGGACCTAAAAATAATAAAAAATACAGAAAAATAAAAAGCTCTAGTCAGCTCTAGTGAAAAAAGTGACACTTTCCGCATTGTTTGGCTGCTTGGGAAAACACTATTTTCGAGGACATGTATTGTACAGAATATTCAAGGTCAAATGGCCCAAAAAGGTTCTGGTTGATCACTGTTTTCGGAATTACGTTTATTATGATAATAACAATGTTGTGTTAAAACTCCATAAACATCCTAAGTGCGAAAAAAAATTGGATGTCTAAAGATTGCATAAAATTATTAAGAAGTATTATTTCTTACATTTCTTTATTTATGAAGCCGTTTCATTGCTTTAGTGCTGTCCGTGAAAAATTAAGAGGTATTTCAATAGGTAACGTTAACTTTCTGATTTTGCGTTCTTTAAGTACCCAAAATTGAATATATTGCTGTCAAAACATGAAAATATACCAGGGGAATGACCATAAGTTCTAAGAGTAAGGTTATTTTGAGTGTGCGTAAGGGACAGATGTATACAAATCATACATATCTGTCCCTTACACACAATCAAATCACTCAGCTTCTTTGGAATTTATAAAAGGGTACGCCCATTATTCGGACTAACTTGACCGCACAATAGTTTGTGGACATGGTCGGTTTTTCTATAAAACTGTACCTTAAAATTATTGTTCAAATTAGCGATAATGACAGTGCAAACAGAATGAACATTGAGGGATAATTATGTGCAAAATGAATAGACATTTTGTTTTCGGGTAATCTCCAAAGCATTTATATAAAAATGCGTCTCAGGCAGGTTGAGAAAGGTCATACAAGTATGTAGATACAGAACGTTTTGCTTTGCCGTTTTGGTTCAAATGCGTCATCAGCAAATATTAACATGACCAACTGTGACCTTTTGTGTTTTGTTAAGCACGCACATCTTTGAAGTAAACAGAATAAATATCAAACGCATATACCGTCTCCGTTCCGTCGTGGATAAACATTTAAACAAGTTATTTCGGACAGCTAAAGGATCCAGAAAATTATGAGCCTTTCGTATTGGGATAATTTCCTGCCAGCTAGTACTACTGTTAAGAGGAAACGGGGGCAGAGAGCGCCGACTGAATTGCCTTAGTAAAAAGTCATAATTCGAGGTTTGGCTGTCGTCTCTTTCCTCCTCCAATATTGGACCAATTTAAAAGATATTTCGTAAACTGAAAATTAAAGATATATACTATGTTCCTATGTTTTTATTTTTGATGATACATTATCTTTAGAAGCACTAGAGCCCACAAAAAATGCTCAAAATTGCACTGTCAACAGAGGCTTTCTGTACAAATTTGACAAATATAAATGAAAAAAAGGAAAACATAGGGACATAGTATATATCTTACTTTACCAGTATATGGAATATCTTTAAAATTGGTCGAATATTGGAGGAGGAAAGAGACGAGAGCCAAACCTCGAATTATGACGTTTTACTAAGTACATTCAGTCGGCGCTCTCTGTCCATATTTTCTCCTAAAGAGTGAATCATTTCTAATCAAACACGGAATACCTTCAAGAAGATTTCTTACCTTAACATAATCATATTCACAATTCAACCTAGAACATAATGATCCAAGTAATTAGATCATGACGCTTGTTCTAGGCAAAATGTAGACAATAACCTATTATTTTCATCCTTGCTAGATTCCACCAGTGTTACCATTTAATAACGATTACAATAATGACTCAATAAAGCCGATCAAAATAGACATTGACCCTTGCATTAATTCACAAGCTGAAAAATTACAGGCATGTAAGGGATATCACCCTTATGAAAGCCTGAAAAGTGCCCATGAATCACGTGTGTGCAAAAAAAGATATTCAAGGTCAAAGGTCACATTTTTTGCAGCTGCATTTTGAACTACATCCCTTCTTGCAATTTCAAAATATGGTGTTAAGGAGCTTCTCTGGTGCAGGTGAAAGTAGAGTATGGATTGGCTCCAGTACATTGTCAATTAGCTTCCAATCCCATTATTCTTCTGCCAAATCCACACTTGAACCTGGTAATACACTCGATAGACATGTTGTTGAGCAGAGGCTGAGGTAGGAGGAAGACGAGCTAATTGCACACGTTTTTTATTTTCCTATTTTTTGGGCTAATTTGACCGGGCTACAGGAAATATTGAGTAATTATTTGGGTCGCACTAACAGATTTTCTCCAAGGCTCTTCAAGGACTTATCTGGTGAGTAAAGGCTTTTGTCACGAATCTATCATAACCTGGTATCAAGGTTGGGCCGGATAAATTCCTAGAATCCTTCAAGAGCCGCCTGGAGTTTTGGGGAAAAGACCAGGGAGTGTAGGATTTTTACCTCACTAAAACCACTCCGGTGATCACCAATATCACGTAGAAGAGGCCAAGAAATATTATTTTAAATCTAGTGTTCGATTTCCCGCAGGAGTTCGTATCGCACACACCGATCTTGCCGATGTAGGTCCATCCATTACAAATCTAGAATCATAATATATGCATTGGAAAGCTGGTATAGCTGTTCTTCTTCTTTTCGTGTGTACCTGTGGTGTCAGAGTTAACTATGCCGCCTCTGGGAACCCCACAGGCCTCAGACTTGGCTATTTCAGACTTACATTACCCACAGATAATATAATACTGGCATAGGTACTTACAGACCGTGAAGACAGAAAGAAACCGTGCCGACGAAACTAGCGTTTTTTGCCTGATTACGATGATTGTTTTTATAGGTAACTACTTCGATCGCGTTCGGTTCCGTTCCACGTAACAGGGCTTTGTTGAGACTTGCAAGTAAAAGGATTTTCTCGGTTTATGACTATTTTATTCTTCAAATACAGTGACGATTTGTTGTTTAGTATATTTTTGTACGTTTTAACAGTTTCATTGTAAAAATGTGTTACAATACAACTAAATAAAATCGAGTGGCATGCCTCGGAAAATTAAACCGCGCCATCTATTGGAATCAATTTTAAATGATCCGTTCAAATAACTCCATATAAAATACTGGAAGGTATTCAGCTGCCTCCGGTTAGACTGGAAGCCGACCCCAAGATAGTTGGAAAAAGGCTAGGCATATTGATTGAGTTCGATGCCCAGGTTGTGTTTGTGCGAATACTGAGCAATATATATAGTAGCCGTCATGCCCCTAGCCGTCGCAGCAGACGCCTCGGGCGTCGGGCATCACAAACCGATGCCCGGCCACCGTAGTCGCGGGCTTGCGGACGGTGAGTAATGGGTAGATCGCCATCCGATGGGTGGGCCCGAGTCGAGGGCACGTAGTGTTCCACGGGCGCCTCAAAGCAAAATCGAACGGGGTCCGCTAGGGCCAATGCCTGTCTAGGCCGCGGATAAATTTGAAAGAGTTTTACCGCGGCCCTAGCATAAGCAACTGAAGGAACACGGGTGGGTTTTACTCAGTAAAAGTCTGACATACACGGCCTCTCGCTTCACCCAGAGTGGAGGATCCACAAACAAAAAAAAAAGTTATCTCTTGCATAGGTATTGGCTAATGTCCATGCAGATTGACCGCCGTGACAGAATTACGGTTGCAGATATTCCCCAAGTTAGTAAAATACTGCATCGTTAAAATACAAAGTCTAATTTCTGTTGTGAACGCAAGGCCAACAGATCGACGTGGCTGTAAAAAAAACATTTTATTCTTCCGGTACCTACCTACCTATTATAATCCAATCCAATCGCCACCGCAGCCTTTTGTCAAGCGGCACTTCCTTATAGGCAAGGCAGACCTAAATATAACCGGGCCGGGTTACATTTACAAAAATTACATAGGTAGTTACCTATGTACCCTGTTGGTTACTTATACCGTAGCATTCACAGATATAAATCTAACTAGATGACGCAATTGTATGTAATTCGAGTGCTAAAAAACGGCGTAAAGTTACGATCAATGATCGTAATCTGAGCTTTTCATTTATCATTATCGGCACCGGAAATCCATCGAATTCTAGAAAAATGCCTTTTTATTCCATATTGAGCTGTAACGAATGTATAGAAAAAGTTGACCGAGCCATTGGAAATGTTTTCTATCATTGGTAAGTAAATTTGTTTTTAAATTGTTTGTCAAAAAGTGGCACGCTTGGTTTTCATACAGATGGAGGGACTTGCGTTGTCTAGTTAAGATTTATGTCTGTGGTAGCAATAGTTAGTAGGTATTCTCTGCTTGAACTATACTTGTTATTTTTTTGGAACGAAACCCCTTAGCGCGGCTTGCGGTAAGTGATTCGGGAGAAAATATAACGTCACGTGATATGTATGCTGGATCCCATACGCCTTTCTCTGTATCTTTCAATGAGAATGCACATAGGTACCTCTAACTATATGCATACCACGCGTGCTCACTTTCTAGTCAGGAATTTCGTTCCTGATCCTGACCGCACACGTTTTATTTTATCTCAATTTCTGTATATGGTGATTGGTGTAGAAAACTGTGTTTATCTTATTCGTCACAGAGTTAGATATTTATGATCGCCTAAATCAATGTCTTGGTGATTTCGGACGAGTCATTTGTACCGTATTATCAGAGTGCATTTAGTTCGTTCTTCTTTGAATCTATTTTTGAAACTAGTTCACTACCTACGTGGGTGAACTATATAAGTACCTAAATATAGTTTGAAAACGTCTTATGTTAGTAGATGGTATCGTAAAATTTTATTTGTTACACAAACAAATAATAATTGAGTGGTAATAGGTACCTACAACAGAAAATTCATAACTGATAGATGCCTTGGAATGTTAGACTCTCCAAACTTTCTATTATCCTCTCGCCTGATTTGCAGACATAATGAAATCAACGCTAAAATTATAAGCTTTTATAGCTTTTTATTATAAGCTTATAATAGATGTTCAAGTTCTAGACTTGAACATCTATTGCCTCTTACGGACAGAGGGGTAACCATAAGCTCTTAGAGCGGTATCAAATTGAGATCGAATAAGGGACGGATATATCTGACGTGTATACATCTGTCACTTACTCGATCTTAAATTGATACCGCTCTAAGAGCTTATGGTCACCCCCCAGGTATCTACCTATCTCATGATAATACTTGGTACCTATTATTATTTAATTTTTTCATCGTCATCTGCTTAGCCTTTTCCCAACTATATTGGGGTCAGCTTCCAGTCTTACCGGATTCAGCTAAGTGCCAGTGTTTTACATGGGGCGACTGCCTATCTGACCTACACAACCCAGTAACTGGGTAGCACGTATACTATGACGGTACCCCTTGGCAAGACTGGTGTCAGATCTCAAGCTTCTGACTACCCGTAACGACTGCCAAAGATCTTCAAATGACAGCCGGGACCAACGGCTTAACGTGCTTGCCGAGGCACGGAGGAAACTCGGTATGTATCCACCTCGTCAAGCGTTGCTTAACCTTGATGATCGATCCGTGCGGCTGTTATTATTTAGCCACGAGCTCCTCTATTTTTTCATTTTTTCATCTGCTTTTATTAAAATGCTTTCTGTTTTGATTACATTGTTGAGTAGGTACCTACATATGCTTGATAACTGCCATACTATACATAGGTAAGCCAGGTGTACTAAATTAGAGATGTAGATTAGTAAAATGATACCTAGTACAGTAGTCACAGCGGATCTTTGTGTCTCTGAAGTTGGCTCTGCGAACCATTGCGCAAGAACAAGAAACAGTTTGTCATAGACTATACTGCATAGAGTAAGCGAGACAGGACGATACGACAAACATAAGCCAGTGAAAGAGGCAGTTAAGGTTACACTAGTCGAAAATTCTTCCATACAAAAGTAGTCTAGGGATTATTCCACTGTTTGACGATGTACGTTCAAAATTAAAAGTGATATCAATTTGTCTCATCATTATCTAGTATGGAGCAAAAAAAGAAAATATTTGAAAGTTATGAGCGTCGAAAGTTCCACATTTCGACACAAATTTTAACGCATTTTTGGGCGCGAATAAATACCATAAGAAGACGGAAAATTGCAAAAAGGCCTCCATACAGGGATAGATTAGTAGTTCAACAATGCAAATAATTATATTTTGAACAGATAGATTTAGTAGTTTTTTCATGATATCTAGACTACCAAAGGTCTGTTTATAATCCATTTCGCTACAAATTTGCAAAAGTGTGTATTCGTACGCGAACTAGCTTCCTACTGCTCATCACAGCATCTATCTCTTCCGCACGTGTTATCGGTTGATATAAAATGCATTTTGACCCCGCGCACAAAATAGTTCGTGCCGTCAACTAATGACTCTTAAACAATGCTATCTTCACTTTCAACATTGACACAAAAATAGCTACTGCGCAGGGTCTTGCAGCCAACTTTAGAGACACAAGGATCCGCTGCGAGTATTATAATGCATTGAACCGATTGAACGAATCGAAATCGATACTCCTCTGCGAACACCTGAATAGATAGATAATCCCTTCTACCTATTACAAGTTAACTTTGTTATAATTATTTTAACTAACCATCATTCTTAACTGAATTTTTACGAGCTTTTTATAATACTAAATTACTATTACTATTACCTACTTAATTTTAATTCAGTTTTCTGTCATCACAATTTGACGAATTAATTTGGTATCCACTACACATTTAGATAATGAATGGACAAGCAGCTTCTAATAATTTGAACTTAAGTTATTAATAAGAACATAGGTTAGCAGTTCTAAGTGTTTTTAAATTGTCATTTTTTTTTTCCTTCACTTTGAAATTCTACAAGGACATTAGGAAACGCGCTACTTAACAAGCATGAATAAAAAGCCACGATCTTCACGTTTTATATAAAAAACACAATTTTTGCGTAAATACGTTGTTAATAATATTGGCGATCAATCTAGTAGTTATAGTTACGAAGTAACTATTTAGTAATCTGTGGTTATAGGTAGTAGGTAGTTAACAATATCAACAAAGTAGTTATGATAATATTATCTATTAAAACAACAAGTAAATAAATTGTATACCCTCAGATGCGTCGCTGTCTAGCAACTGCATGTGTAGGTATATATATTTAAAAACATGCATAATATTATCACACGCTTAGTACCTACACCTAACGTATTTTGTACACAGCGTATACCAGCTCACATTTTAGCATCAAAATCAAGGCACGCATGACACATTGCTTATAATAAACCGACGCACATAATTCAGTAGGTAACTCTATTTTAATCAGCACATTTAAAAGTAAATTAAACAACATACCAGTGCAAATGCCAAAGTATCACAAGTTTTTGTACGTTGTTTGTAAACAAAGACGAAATGGAACGCGCGCGCACTCGCGTTGAATATGGAATCGGTTTGAGCGTCGTTGTTTCGGTCGGTCGCACCACGCCCGCGCATCGACTGGCCGCGAGTACAAAACCCGTCTAATTATAAATCGAGTCGAACAACCTGCACGAAGTTCTATCGATAACAATGTTATTGTGGCTTCGTTCACGTTGAGTGCAGTCTTAGGGCAACGAAATAAAGCCCGATAAGCTAATTGCGAGTTAGCTGATCAAACAACATTAGTAATGCTTGGTCGACAATACCACAATAGAAATTATTGTTTGTTTCCAAGTAGGCAAATAAATAAAATCTTCCTCTACCTCTCACTGCGGGGCAAAAGACAATAAACTTTTGCTCTTAGTCCTTAGTAAATATTTAAGTGAAAGATAAAGTACATTATCATGCGATCACGGTTAGGCATTCTGATGGAAATATTTTCTTCGTTCAATTCTTATTACTTACATACGACTCAGTGTTAACTTATATTTTGTGACTGCCTTTGACATGAATAGACTTTTATATGAATGATAATTTGTACGTAACTAATTTTTAAAACTTTTCTCAAATAATAAAAACTCTATGCGGCGGGTTGACGTTGGGGTTAAAAATTAAAAAAATACAGGAAAGTAAAAAGCACTAGTAAAAAGAAGTGACACTTTCCGCACAGTTTAGCTGCTTGTAAAATACAATGCATGTCCTCGAAAAGAGCGTTTATTATTTGAGAAAAGTTTTAAACATTAGTTAAGTACAGATTATCATTCATATAAACGGTAAAATAAAACTAATACTCCAATAAACGCGTTTTTAATTACTCTAGATTTAGATTTTGATCATATTAATTTTAAATATTCATTAAATATGTTTGGCAGAATGAATACTTTGCTCGTGCCTTTTTGCGTTAGTTACGACGTGATAGCTATTTGCACATGCCCAGTAGATATGCCCGAGGAACTATTAGTTAATATGTGGATATGCTGAGCGCGCTTGAATAATAAGCCCGCCATTTTATTAATTTCTTGCTTGCTTCAGATATAATTTTTTATCCCTCGCACAATGCATAATAAAATGTTGTATGATACACGTACGTAAGATGATTTCCGATTCGTGTCTATTTATCCACTCATCGGAAATCACCTACCTTCCGCACTTGTAGCATAAATAACTATATCTACCTCTGGCAACTGACTCGTAATTGTCAATGTCTGAAGTTTCAAAAATGCATGCGGTCTTATTATCAAGCACAGTAAAATAATAAAATTGTATTTGACTTAATTTTATTGTTTAAATTATGCAAAAATGGCACTGGCTATAATAACAAGGTGAATATTTTCGTTTTTTTAAGCTACTTTGCGTCAAAATTGATTACAAGTGAACACTGACAAGTAACTGCAGAGCTTGTGAAATTTCATGATACTGCCATTGAGGTAATAATGTACTACGTACTACTTATCTCAATGGATACAATGCAATGGACCAACCGGTTCAGTAGCCTGGCCCCGGGTCGGCTGGTGTAGTTTCGCTGACTGTTACTTTTTGTAAGATAATTCAATTTATTACTTGTTATATGTATGACGTTCAAAAGTGCCGCTTACTGGCCCAATTGAAATAAATTTATTTGACTTTGACAACTAGCACGGAAGACGCAGCATTTGAAGGCCTCCCACAAGGTGGGCCGATGACCCGGGCAAGGCCGCTGGATGCGAGACGTACAGGGACCGGCCAGTGTTGCGACGTCTCCGGGGGGCCTATCTAAATATCAAATTCTGGTTTCGTAACAGCGTCACGCCTTTATTGGGATGAAGGGTTAGGTAATTAGGTTAATGTATCATTTAGTTTGATCACAGATAATATAATACTAGCATGTTTGATGTACTTGCAGCTTTATGACCATAATTTTTGCAATGGTTTATTTCCAGTGACGCACAATCGAGGCACATCATACTCCTAATTCTGAACATAGCTGGCGTCATTGCTATCATTAGTGTCCAAGTTCTACTTGTGCTAACAGCTCTCCGTAAGTTACGTGTAAAATTACCAAAAAACAAAAAAAAACCTTAATGTAGTGTAAATTTTGCCAACCACTCCGCGGAACCGTGGTCCCACTGCGTGTTAGGAATAGATACTCCTTTAAAATCTATCACCAGCCTTAGATGTTAGCATACCAAGAAAAAGGTTGTTGACTGGCATCTATGTCACTATCGTACTCATAGATTTAGATTTTTTTTATCGTACTTGACTTTTTTCTTTTTTTATTATCTATAGGCTTGCGCTTGACCACTATTTAACCTGATGGTAAGCGATGATGTGGCCGACGGTGAAGCACTAAAATATTTTCTACAGTTAACGTCAATAATATTCATTTAATCATAGTAACTGGTTTTATTCGATCCCACAGTACTTATATCTTCTTTAACATGGTAGCAGAGCTTGGTTAAATTGATTGAGTTACAAAATAGTAGTGGATGCGTAGAAGTTTACCTCTTGGAAAGAGTTCTGAAAAATTATTGCAAGAATCTGTACCCGGTCTGACGTCACCATGGACAAGGCGATTGCAGAGGCCTCAAAGGTATAAATAATGCACCTTCATGGAAAGAACTTTAAGCATTGGAAGTATAGGATTGATACAGTGTGTAGAGCAATTCCCGGTGCTGAAGATGTTTTGGAAGGGAAGATCTGTAGACGTGTTGAACCTGTTAATGTTAGAAATGAATGTGCAAAAACAAAATACAACGGATTTACAAGAATTCCGGATTTACTGTATACTTTTGATTCTGATGACGTCAAACATGACGGATGACATACTGGGACAAGTTATGCTGTACAAAAGCGCTAAAGAAGTATGGGACGAGCTATAGTACTCCTCTATAATGCAAGTAGCGAAGACAAAAGCTATGATCTCTGTTTAAAATTCTCTGATCATAAAAAGGATCCTGAACATGACATAAGTAGCTAAGCTACTACTTTTACTAATTTTAGTTACTTTTCTGATTACCAATCCTAGTCATTTATATCCCGAAGCGCGCGACATGTGCACACAATTAAATATAATTGTGTGTAAAATTAACATTTTCTGGAATTGAACATAAAAATATTATGTTCTTGTTTAATCAACTCTCCTAAGTACAAAATTATAAAATATTGGGCTCTTAATTCACATTTCAAAGATTATTTGAACGGTTCATTTAAAACTGATGCCAATAGATGGCGCATTTATTAATTTCTGAGGCATTCCTCTCGTTTGTTAAAATTTGCATTGTAACACATTTTGGTGCAAAAAAAACTGTAAAAACGTGCAAAAAAATACTATAAAACGAACCTTCACTGTATTTTAAGAAAAAAATGTTCACGAACCTAGTAAACCCTTTTACTTGCAAGTCGCTGCTAACACCATCTATTGCCGTGAAACGGGATCGAACGCGATTGAGGTACTTACAAAAATAACAAGATTAATCAGATGAAAAACGCTAGTTACGTCGGCACGGTTTCTTTGTATGGGATGAGGCATCTGTATGCTAGTATTATATTATCTGTGCCTAAGCTAAGTCTTACTTATCTAAGCTTACTCTGTAAAACGATACAACTATAAAAATGTGATTTTTTGATTAATGAATAAACAATCAAACTAATTAAAATGCTTGATTATATTTGAAAAGAATTAAACTCCAATCAACCTGTAGGATATCGATGTAAAGTCAAAGACAGTTCAAGCGAGACTGATTTATTATTAGTGTACCCACATCACAATATATTGCATTTCCTCCCTCACAAGAAAGTAATACTTAATTAAGGTACATATTTTTTTATATTTTACCTATCCGAACTAAAACCTAAATATATTCATTAAATTAGTGTTACAATAAAAGGTTTTTTACCTTCAAAATATATAAATTAACCTACCTATCACAAACTTGTTTTTTTTTTTTAGTTTGGTATGTTGCTAGTTACTAAGTACATTGTACCTACGCAACACCGACCTATAGAATAATAAAGGTATACATATTACTTCTATTACGATCATTTAAACTTAATCATGATGTTAACTAATAAACAAACACTTATAGGTAGCTACTTACAAATAGATACTTAACTTATTTATACCTACACAACTACCAACACGGCTTTTATACCTACTACTCACACTCAGGATTTGACGACTTAAAACATTGATTACCTAGTCAATATCTATCTATCTATATAAATAAAAATGAATTGTTGTTCGTTAGTCTGATTAAAACTCGAGAACGGCTGAACCGATTTGCATAATTCTTTTTTTGTTTTGGTCGACAGAATACAGGGAAGGTTTAAAAACAAAAAAAATGGGGAAAAAAGGGTAGGGTAGGTGTAGGGTAGGTGTAGGGTAGGTGTAGGGTAGGTGTAGGGTAGGTGTAGGGTAGGTGTAGGGTAGGTGTAGGGTAGGTGTAGGGTAGGTGTAGGGTAGGTGTAGGGTAGGTGTAGGGTAGGTGTAGGGTAGGTGTAGGGTAGGTGTAGGGTAGGTGTAGGGTAGGTGTAGGGTAGGTGTAGGGTAGGTGTAGGGTAGGTGTAGGGTAGGTGTAGGGTAGGTGTAGGGTAGGTGTAGGGTAGGTGTAGGGTAGGTGTAGGGTAGGTGTAGGGTAGGTGTAGGGTAGGTGTAGGGTAGGTGTAGGGTAGGTGTAGGGTAGGTGTAGGGTAGGTGTAGGGTAGGTGTAGGGTAGGTGTAGGGTAGGTGTAGGGTAGGTGTAGGGTAGGTGTAGGGTAGGTGTAGGGTAGGTGTAGGGTAGGTGTAGGGTAGGTGTAGGGTAGGTGTAGGGTAGGTGTAGGGTAGGTGTAGGGTAGGTGTAGGGTAGGTGAATGTTTGGTGTTTTTATGGCAAAACAAAGTTTGCCGGGTCAGCTAGTTTATAATGTTTTTGTTTCTTTGTCTATTATTGACTCAATACCCGTAACTAGACGGTTCAGCCACGTAATCGCTTTGAGTCTCATTCTCATGCATGACCGGCAAGTCATGTGAAGTCTGAGGTGATGACATCACCGGTGAATTAGGTGCTGACGCCCATGTTTCTTTTTCAGTGTGTACTGTTTGATTCTCAGTGTCTGTGGTAATAGGATTAGAGTACCGTGTGTGTCTTCGTAGTGGCACAATTTGATCTATATGTTTTCGGTGTTCCCCGTGGTCCGATTTTACCTTGTATGTCACTGCTCCGGTGCGCTCTGAGACCTCCCCTTCTACCCACTTGGGGTTGTTTCTCGAGTAATCTCGAAACAGCACTCGGTCTCCAAGCTGGACTTCTCTATTTGTACCTTGAGCATGTTCAACCTGCTTTGTCTGCGCCACCTCGACTGCATCCGCAGTGTTGCTGCGTAGCAAGTCCAAGCGCATGAGCAGCCTCCGTCCCAGCAGCGCCACTGCTGGTTCGCGCTGTGTGCTTGTGTGTGTACTGTTTCTATACACTAAAAGAAAATTGTTTATTGCTCGTTCGATATTCTCACCTTCAGAAGCCGCCTTTTTTATTAATATTTACCTTGGTACTGTAAAAAATCTACATGAAGTCTCGTCCAAGGTTCCGAAGGCCATACGTACGGTACGGGAGTGTGTCGCGGCGGTGCGTCCAGCTGCGCCCGACAGGCGGCGCAGGAAGCGCCGCGCGCCTCGATGTCGTCGTCCAGGCACGGCCACCACACGTAGCTGCGCGCGATGCTCTTCATGCGCACGACTCCTACGTGCCCCGCGTGAACTTCCTCGATGTCGAATCTTCCTCTTCCTCCCAAACACGATGTTAAAATCATAGGCCGCCAGGCGCACAGCGTATCTTTGTAGGCGGCTGGCTGCCGTTTGCGGTATACCCTTTTTAGGCCGAAATATATAGCTTAAAGCTTTATGATCGCTCCGTAATGTGAAATGCCTACCAAAGAGATATTGGTGATGCCTCGTGACTCCGTATACAATGGCCAGCGCCTCCTTGTCTACCTGGCTATAGCGACGCTCGGCGTCGTTAAGCGTGCGCGAGGTGCAGCACACGAGGCGCTCAGCGCCGTCGGGGTGGCGTTGCGCCAGCACGGCGCCCAGGCCGTACGCGCTGCTGTCCACGGCCAGCACCAGCGGCAGCGCCGGGGAGTAGTGAGCCAGCACCGGGTCACTCGTCAATCTCACCTTGATCTCCTCAAAAGCGGCATTACAGTTCACCGACCACGCCCATTTAACTCCCTTTTTTTAAAAGAGCGTGAAGTGGATGTAAAATCATACTGAGATTGGGTATGAAACGTGCATAGTAATTAATGAAACCCAATAAACCTCTTAGCTGTGTCACGTTTTCGGGGATAGGCATTTTCGTTATGGCATTAACTTTTGAAGTATCTGTATAAAGACCGTGTTTGTTAATTCTATAGCCCAAGTAACAAACCTCATCTTTTAAAAATTCACATTTAGAAAATTTTATTGTTAATCCGGATTCTCTTAATCTAGAGAGTACCGCCCTAAAATTTTCCAAACGATGAGATTTATTCCTGCCACTCACACAAATGTCATCAATAAAAGCCACCACAAATTCTAGGCCATTTAAAGTATCGAAAACTATTTTTTGGAATTTTTCAGGTAGGCACTTAAGTCTGAAAGGAGCCCTGCGATATACAAATGTCCCTACATGTGTAGTAATCGCTGTAAGCGGTTGTGAACTGTCAGACAATTCAAGTTGCATAAATGCATTTTTAAAATCTAATTTACGATATTGCTCCCCACCACTTAGCGTTGCAAACAACTCTTCGATTTTCGGCAATGGAAAATGAAAATCTTTTAATAATTTATTCACGGTCACTTTATAATCGCCGCATAAACGAATAGAACCGTCCGGCTTTATAATTGGCACTATAGGAGTTCCATAATCGGATCTATCTACCTTGTAAATTATACCTTCGTTTTGTAAGCGTTTAAGTTCATTTTCCACTGGCACGCGCAGCGCAAGTGGAAGGGGACGAGACTTGCAAAATACCGGCGTGTTATCAGTTAGGTACAGTGATAACTTATGTTTATAAGTACCAATTTTTTCTGTAAATACTTCTTGAAATTCTTGTTTCAATTTCAAAACAACAGGATCAACATCTTCTTTTATATGAAATAAATTTAATGACTTTAATTTAAGTTCGCGCATCCAGGTGCGTCCAATAAGCGGTGGCCCGCCGTGCTCAATAATAAACAATGGCAGTATAGCGACCTCTCCGCCTGCACAACTCACTTGCACAGAGACCCGGCCCATTGGTATTATTGCGTCACCTGTATATGATTGTAATTTCAAGTTATCTTTTTCAATCGGTAAAGTAGAAAGATGTTGATCGTAGAATGATTTAGATACCGCCGATATCTTGCTGCCCGTGTCGATTTCAAATAACACAGTTTCATTCTCAACAATGAGTTCACAATAATATGGACCATCTTTTACATTTTGAACTGACTGACCTTTAATAGTATACAGTCCTTCGAACTCCTCACCTCCAGACTCGGATGAATCTGTTTCCATGAAGTTTTGATATTTAGAACCAGACCTGTCCGCACTCACATCATTTTTATCACATACGGCCGTTCCGGCCACAGCGCCAGCACCCTTTGCGTCGCGGAGCCACGACGTCGCGACCGGCGGCGCTGGACTGCTTGTCCATGCTCACCCGGTGCACCCGCTCGCCCGCGTCTGCCTGGAGTCCCGCCGGCCCGACTGCTGCCCACGGCGCGGCCTGCGAGCGCACCACGGCCTTAGCCGCGTGTTGCTCGGCCGCCTCCAGCGCCAGCGCCAGCCCCACTGCCTTCTTGTAATCGAGAGTGGATTCCGCAAACAAGCGGGAACGTATCTCTTCGCTACGAAGACCCGACACGAATAGATCTCGTATGTTCACTTCCAACTGGTTCTCAAAATTGCAATAGGTAGCCAAGTGTCACAAATTTTTTAAAAACACTTTGATATTTTCGCCTTCACCTTGCCGCCGCTGACGAAACACGTGGCGCTCTGCTATTTCGGATCTTTTGGGTTCCAGATGATTTTTCACAAGCTCCACTAACGTGGTAAAGGTTTTTTCCTCCGGATTGTCTGGAGCACACAGATCACATATTTCTATGCAGATCACACATCAATCGGTAGGTCGGCGCTCCGACATGCGTCACCAGCGTGGCCACGCGCAGGTTATCTTTGATATCGTTTAACAAAATGAATTGTTCCACTAAACGCACATATGCTGGCCAGTTTTCACCTCCATCCAGATCAAAACGTGTATTTTCCCGATCGGCATCTTGATGTTTTACTGCTTTTTATATAATTACTCGTCGCCACTGTAGGATATCGATGTAAATTCAAAGACAGTTCAAGCGAGACTGATTTATTATTAGTGTACCCACATCACTATATATTACAATCTGAATAGCTGACGGACTATCAGAATATATCATGATAGCTTGGCGTTCCTTTCCGGTAAGCTCTTCTATAAGCCGCTTGAAGAACGTTGTCTCTCTGCATGCCATGACATGGCTATACATTCAGCCTCTGCACTAGAGAGGGCTACTGTACGTTGCTTCTTGCCTTCCCATGATACAGGAGCGCCTCCATAAATGAATACGTAGCCAGAAAAAGATTTCCTATCACTGATATCGCCGGCATGATCAGCGTCTCCAACTAGACGTTTCCCTGTCTTCTCAAAATTAAGTTTATAATTGATTGTACCCTTCAGGTATCTCAATAATCTCTTTGCTACACTCCAATGTTCATTGTATAACAACTGTTGAACTGGCTAAGATAATCAACGGCATAACTTATATCAGGTGTCGAGCAAACAGCTAGATACATAAGTAAACCAATTAGTCTCTGATAGGGAATATCTTTAGGTGGGATGAAATTCTCCTCCACGGGTCTCTCTAGTTTTCTACCAGTCTCTAACTGTGTCTTCAATGGTTTACAGTCAGACATTCCGAACTCTTTCAGAATATTCTGAATGTATTCACCCTGTTCAACAGTAATGCAACCATGTTGATGTATCTTCATTCCTAGAAAGTTATCTACTTTTCCCAAATCCTTCATTTCGAACTTGGTTTTCAATTCGTTCTTGACTTTTTCTTTCTCAATATCATTGTCGTAAAATATCAAGATATCATCCACATACACTGCAATTTAGACAATGTTATTTCCTCTTTTTCTGAAGTAAACACATGGTTAATTTTCAGATCTCTTGAACTTCATCTCAATGATAGCATCATGTAGTTTCTTATTCCATGCTCTGGGTGCCTGTTTGAGACCATACAGGGCTTTCTTCAACAGACATTTGGGGTGGGTATGGGATCTACCTCCTAGCGGTCCATCCCGGGCAACGGCACCACAGGCTTGCCTGTGGTACGGCTGAACGATCCCACTTAAGCGGTGGTAGGCTCCGCAAGGGGCCGCCTGGCTCGCGACCACCATCCCACCGGAGTCCGGCGCCAAGCAGCTTGTTGTGTTCCGCCGGTGTGTGGGACTGCCAGTGCCTTTGGGGGAGAAGGAGGAGTCAGTTGCGCTGTTCAGAACCGGTCTTGGTCTCTGGGCAAAACTGGCCGGGTAATTCATTTTGGAGGGTAGCGGGATCCGAAGCATGGTGCCAGCTGTTGGCCGACCGCAGTCAGTAGGGGGCCCAAGTAGCACGCCAGCCACGTGCCAAAGGCTGCCCCGCCAACTCGCGAAAAATCCCGGTATGCTCCACCGTGCCAGCTGGCGACTGGATGGGAGGACCTGGTGGCCATATCCGGGGGAGTTCGGGCGTCCCCGCAGTCACCAAATGAGTTCCCCATAGGTTGGGTTAGCTCCAGTTTTCCACTTGGTTCACTGAGCAGCGCCTCGACAGTTCGACTTCTTCCCCACCATACTCTAACACAATGACCAGAAACAAGAAGAATAAGGTGAAACAACGGCTGCACTTCCTCCCACTAAAAGTGCACCTCACTAACATCAGGGGGTTGCACTCTAATCTCGATCCGGTCCACCACCACCTCGAGACCGAGAAGCCGCACCTGTTTTTCTAACGGAGACGAAGATAACAACCCCGTCGGACGTGGCGTACCTCAACTACCCGGGTTACTCTCTTGAACACAAATTCAAGAAGCAAGCTTGGGTCTGTGTGTACGTCCGCGATGACATTTGTTGTCGTCGTCTCCGTTGCTTTGAGAAATCGGGCTTTTCTGCCATATGGCTTCTTGTGGACACTGGCGTGGAAAAGTCTCTTTACATCGGCGTCTACCGATCGCACTCCGGTGACCAGGAGACGACAGCGCTTTTTAATTGCCTCGTGGAGTCGGCTGACATAGCCCAGCAACGGTACCCAACAGCGAAGCTTAATTTTCTGGGGGACTTTAACGCCCATCATAAAGAATGGTTGTACCCATACCGGAAAACTGACCATGCCGGGTTACAGGCGCGCAAGTTTTCTCTATCGCTAGATCTAACCCAGCTGGTGAATGTGGCAACGCGGGTACCGGATGTTGACGGCCATACACCCAACTGCTTAGATCTTCTACTGATAACTGATCCGGACAGTCATTCGGTGTCGGTCTCAGCCCCGCTGGGAACGTCTGACCACTGTCTGGTGAAATCCGTTTCGACTTGCTCCCCTCCAGATGAGAGCCCTAGAGGCACGAGGCGAGTATGGCGATACGAGTCAGCAGACTGGGACGAGATGCGGCACTTTTTTGCGTCTTATCCTTGGCGGCATGTGTGCTTCTCCTCGGGTGACCCCTCGAGCTGTGCAGACGCGGTTGCGGATGTGATTCGGCAGGGAATGGAATATTTCATTCCATTCTCCGACATTCCGCTCGGTCACAAATCCCGACCTTGGTATAATGCAGAATGCGCCCATGCTGAGGCCCGAAAAGAGTCTGCTTACCAAGCCTGGGTCGGGGCCCGCGACCGCAAAGTTAGAGCGCGTAGGGTTCGCGCGAGGAAAAGAGCCTTTAATTCTGCCGCCAAGTTCTGCAAGCGGGTTCTGCGTCGGGCACGTTTTGACCATATTGGACGTATGTGGGCCAAGCTGGCATCGCACCCTCCGGGTAGTAAACAGTTTTGGTCCCTTTCTAAAGCGGTTGAAACGAATTTCTGTCGGCCCACTTTACCTCCGATGCTGAAACCTGATGGATCGCTGGCTCACTCTGCAAGTGACAAAGCAAATTTATTTGCATCTCTTTTTGCTAGCAATTCGCGTCTGGACGCTGGCTCCAAGCAACCACCTACTGTACCTCATTGTGACTCTTCGATGCCGGAGATCGCTGTGCACACTAAAGAGGTCCGGAGAGTATTGTGCAGTCTAGACGTGAACAAGGCCAGCGGACCTGACGGCATTCCAGCGAGAGTGCTGAGGCAGTGTGCGCCAGAACTGTCTCCTGTGTTGACTCGCTTGTTCCGCCTCTCTCTTGTAAAAGGGACGGTGCCGAAATCCTGGAAGCTTGCAAATGTGCAACCAGTGCCCAAAAAAGGCAACCGTGCAGACCCTGCCAATTACCGTCCGATCGCCATTACCTCCATTTTGTCCAAAGTTATGGAAAGGGACTGAACAGAAAGTTGCTGACCTACCTTGAAGACAACAATCTTCTCAGTGACCGTCAATATGGCTTTCGCCGGGGACGGTCAACTGGCGATCTTCTTGTGTATGTCACGCACTGCTGGGGCGAAGTCATCGAGAGACACGGCGAAGCACTTGCTGTATCGCTTGATATCTCGAAGGCCTTCGACAGGGTCTGGCACGCGAGTCTGCTCAGTAAGCTTCCTGCTTATGGCATCCCCGCTGGTTTTTGTAGCTGGATATCAGACTTCCTTAGCGAGCGGTCGATCCGAGTAGTCATTGACGGCTGCTCCTCAGACCTTATGGCTATTGATGCCGGAGTTCCTCAGGGGTCTGTTCTCTCTGCAACTCTTTTCCTGCTGCACATCAATGACCTACTTCAGCCTGGTATTGTTGGGTACGCAGATGACAGTACTGTTTCAGAGAGATACTTGTCCAGCGCAAAAACCAGTGTGGATGAAGTCCGTTCCTTGAGGGAGGCTATGGTTGAGCGGACAGATTTGACCTTAAGCCTTGTCTCCCAGTGGGGTGATGACAATCTGGTCTCTTTTAACGCCACCAAAACACAGGCGTGTCTTTTTACCGCTAAAAGGAGTCTGTTCGATCAGACGCCTACTTTTCGGGGTGCGTCTGTTCCTGTGACTGATCGGCTCGAGCTCCTAGGCATGGAGTTGACATCCAGTCTCAACTTCGGCTCCTCCATTGAGAACAAATCCCAAATCGCGGCCAAAAAACTGGGCATCCTAAATAAAGTGAAGCGATACTTTACTCCTGGACAGCTTTTAACCCTATACAAAGCACAAGTCCGATCCTGCATGGAGTATTGCAGCCACCTTTGGGATGGTTCAGCTAAGTATCAGCTTGCCGCGCTTGACTTAGTGGAACGCAGAACCAAGAGGCTCATTGGCAACGTTGAACTGGTGGACGCCAAGCTTGGCTCATCGCCGCAAAGTTGCCTGCTTGTCGGTCTTCTACAGACTGTACTTCGGTGAGTGTGCTCAGGAACTCCACGACCTCATCCCACCAGACCCCTTCTACCATCGGACATCTAGACGCACTGCAAGTTATCATCCTTACCTTGTTGCCATTCCACCAATTCGAACCAAGCGCTTCCAAACATCCTTTATAATGCGCACAGCGAATGAGTGGAACTCACTGCCTGCGTCTGTGTTTCCGAACGCATTCAACCCGAATCTCTTCAAAGTTAGAGTGAACAGGCTTCTTCTGGGTAAGCTCACTCCATCGTAGACTCTGTCTCTGTCACCTATGACCTAGACTAGAGGCAAGAGCAAACCCATTACAAATAAAAATAAAAAAAAACATACGTAGTCTTCTTTGCCTTTTTCTTCACATAACTAAGGTTGATTCAAATAAACTCTTTCCGTCAAATCGCCATTCAGAAATGCAATGTAACCATATCCATCTGATCAATAGAAAGGTCATTCCAGTCATTCTCAAAAGCAATAGCGAATAATAGTCTCAAATGTGGTGCTGTGCCGAATGACAGGCGAGAAAGTCTCCGTGTAGTCTTGTCCAAATTTCTGTGTAAAGCCACAAGCTACTAGTCTAGCTTTATATCTCTCTTTCCCCCCTTGTGCCTTTTTAATGTTAAATATCCATTTGGAATCCACCACATTAAAATTAACATGGGACTTATCCAGCTTCACTAGGCTCCAAGTGCCATTTTTTATGTTTCAGCATTAATATGGCTTCCTGCCATTTGTCTCTATCATGTCTGCTGAGAGCTTCTTCGACAGTGATTGGATCATCACTGTGTCCTTCCGTGGCATTATACAAATAAAAGTTATCGTAACTTTTGGACTTTCTATCACGTTGTGGATATCTCCCTGTTATTATCCACTTGTGATTCAGGTGGCAATCGCTCCTCTTGAACGTTTACGGTTTCATGTGACTCGTCTCTTTCGACTTGAATCTCTTCTATTGTAGCATCTCTAGTACAATCTTCAAAGTTATCTTCGTTATCCATAGTTTCTGTCGTAGTAATCTCCTCACCAGAGTTACAATTTTTTGGTGCCTTTAGTTACCAGTTCTTGCTGCCTTTCATTTCCATGTATTTTAAAAATTCACTGGGAGCATTCTCTTCTGGAACGACCATTTCTCTTTTATTGAAGAACTGGTTCTTGAAAAAAGTCACATCTCTTCGACTTCTGAAGCTTAGCTGTGATGGGGTCACAAAGCCTATATCCTTTGGATTCTGCGCAATATCCTACGAAGAGCATCTCCTTGCTTTTCGCATCGAGTTTCTTGTGTTTAGCTTTGTCGATGTGCATGAAAGCTTTACAACCAAAAACTTTCAGCTCACGAAAGTCGGATTTTTGTCCTGACCAAGCTTCATAGGGAGTCACCTCAACAGCCTTTGTGGGTGAGCGCTTCTTCAAATACACTGCTGTATTGACAGCTTCTGCCCAGTACTTTCTGTCTAAGCACGCTTCCTCTAGCATACACCTAGCCTTCTCGACTAAAGTGCGGTTAGCACGTTCTGCAACGCCATTTTGTTCGGAGCAGTAATCAACGGTTAATTGATGAATAATCCCATTTTCTCTAAATAGTTGACTAACCTCTTTATTCACCAACTCCTTTCCATTATCAGACCGAAATATTTTTATCTTGGAAAAAACTTTACTCTTCTTCTTCAAGAAATAAACGAAAGTGCGTTTTATCCTCGATAAATAAAAGAAAATAATTCATGCCGCCTTGTGATTCCGTACTCATTGGGCCACAAATATCTGAATGTATAAGCTCAAGTACTTCAGTTGCTCTCGTTGTACCTATTATTCTTAATAAATGGTGTTCGTGTCTGCTTACCTTTATCAAATGCTTGCCAAGCCTCTTTAGCAGTATTTATCATAAGACAGATCTTAGCGCGAGCCCTCTGGTCTTTCTTTGTAGTTTCTACGTCTGTGGCAGCTGGCGTAGTTGTTACGGAGGTTCCCAGATCGTCATGAACGAATGACATCTGCATTAAAAATTTCCACGTCGAATAATCTGACGAGCCCTCTAACTTCTCGAATGCAGGTAAGCTACTAGACATCGTACTAATTGTCGTACTACTCGTACTTGTACTGCTATTGACCATAATTGTGTTTACGATCACGATCTCTGTCCAAGATTCTCTATCAGGAAAAACTTACGAACGGTTCATAACCTGTTGGTGTAAGCCTATACGAGTAGCTGTATAACTCACTGCTCACACCAACTAACTTGCACGCAGTTATCTTGAATAAAGATGTGGAATGTATTTACTGATACTTGGATTTTGGTAACCAATAGATTTATTTTATACCATCAGAAAATTCGTGACACAACGAGAAAAAACAATTAACACAATACGTACATTAATACCTCAATGCACAATACAATAGATGTCAGATGTAAACTCTGTCTAATGAGTTCACTCGACCATATTATAGTATTCACATTGAAGTATATGATCAAGAAAGACTTTTTCAACACACTTGCTCATAAAGTGGCTCTAATTTAACCGCAATTAGACACATAATGATACCTGTTATCAAACTGTGACTTTTTCATTGCTATTATTCACAAGTGAGTTATAGTTTTTTTTTTAATTTATTGGTTGAGTTGCTTTGTTCTTAAAAAAGTTTCGATACAAAAAAGATCGTGCTCAATAGTACAAATAAATTAATGTACCTATTGCTTGCTCATTTCATGCAACTTTGTATTTAAATAGATCATTTCAACGTGTACGTGCTTAATAAATAAAACTTTCACTCTAATATAAATTTTATTTGCTCTGTAATTAAGAAAAATTGAAATTCCCTATTTTGTACGTAGTTAAAACACTATCCACGAAAAGCCAAAAAAAAAGAAACCTCATTCTTTTAGGTTATGGCCGATCGCACCTGATTAATTTTGCCCGCCATTGTGAAAAAAATTTGACAACTCGTTTTTACTGTTGAAAATTATTTTTAAGTACCTATTATTTTCTTCACAAGTGTGTTGAAAAACGTCGTATGATACACGTGTGAATTGATGATTACCGTCCTCGGCTCTCTTAAGACCCTCATCTACGGCTCTTTCGGGTCTCAATGGCGCCTCAGCGGTAATCACCAACATTGCACACTTGTACCATAATGTACCTACTATTATACCATTTCCCCTCTAAAAAGCTTATTTTTTTCACTGAAACAGGGAATAAAAAGCACTTTTAATCACTGTTTTGGTGTTTGAATTCAGAACACACTAGTACATTCGACCTCCATCTCAATGCTATATAACCTCCTAGCGCAAAAAATACTCTATACAAACTTCTTGTGCAAAGAATACTCGACTTTCAAACTCCTTTTTCGATTTTAATTTTGAGTTTGTTTATATTTAGGATTTTAATTATGGTTTTGATTTTAGTCTAGGATATTTAATGAATACTTATTTGGATTGTAATTCTAATATTAATTACATTGGTTGGCATTAATTATAGTTATGTAACGTAACGGAGTTGGTCACTGGCCCCTGGAACACAGTTTTGTTACTTAGCTCAGGCACGGGGTCCCATTGCTAACAAAAAAAATGTGGTTCAAATAAATCTCACTAGATGGCGCAATATGCACCTGTCTGTTATTGAATGTGTGTAAAATTAACATTTTCTGGAATTACAACATAAAAATTGTATGTTCTTGTTTAATCAACTCTCCTAAGTACAAAATTATGGAATATTGAGCTCTTTATTCACATTTCAAAGATTATTTCAACGGATCACTTAAAATTGATGCCAATAGATGGCGCATTTTTAAATTTCTAAGGCATTACACTAGATTGTTAAAATTTGCATTGTAACACATTTTGGTGCAACAAACTGTAAAAACGTGCAAAAAAATACTATGAAACGAACCTTCACTGTATTTAAAGAAAAAAATATTCACGAACCTAATAAATCCTTTTACTTACAAGTCGCTGCTAACACCATCTATTTATCACCGTGAAACAGAACCGAACGCGTTCGATGTACAAAAAAATAACAAGATTAATCAGATGAAAAACGCTAGTTACGTCGGCACGGTTTCTTTGTACGGGATGAGGCATCTGTATGCTAGTATTATATTATATGTGGCTCAGGGGTCAGGGTTTCAAATTCTTTTGTAAATTTTGAAGGTAACAAACAATTTATTTATTTATTTATTATTATTCCTGGTACTTTTTGCTTCAATCTTTCTTTTTCTCGTAGTCATGGTATAAAATATAGTATGCAACTCTTGAATAAAAGGGATTTATATCGAGGACCATGAATCACTCGCGTCGTTACAATCCTTCACTTGGTCGTGATTCATCTATGGCCCTCGCTTTAAATCCGTCCTTTATTCACTAGTTGCATAATATACTATTATAGTTCAATTTATAAATTAAGCCCGAGACACTCTCAGAGAGAAATTTAAGGAGATTAATGTAATGACTATGCCTTCTCAGTATATTTATGAAAATCTTTTGATTGCCCAAAAAATATAAAATTGTTTATTAAATACAGTGATATCCATAACATAAATACTAGGAACAAACACAAATTTGTAGTACCAACAACAAGGCTCAAGAAAATAGGTGGCTCGTTTAGATGTCAATGTGTGCGCTTTTATAATAAGCTTCCAAGCCACGTACAAGTTCTAAGTACATATAATAAATTCAAATCATTCATTAAACGTAAGTTGTGCCAGAAAGCGTTTTATACCATTAAAGATTACGTTGAGGACAAAAAGGCTTGGGATTGAGCTGCTCCAATTAAAAATTAATTTTGATTTTTTATATTTTCCACCGTGAATATTGTTTTTTATTTTTTTTTTGTTTTCTTGCAATGACAAGAATATTCACTTTTTAAAGTATTATATTATTTAATTTTAATTATTGTGAATGTGAAGACTATGTGGACCATTTTTTTTGTTTTATTTTTAATTTATCTTAGTTGTTAATCGTGGTCTGGCAGTTTTAGTAGTTTATGCGGCCTACCCGAATGTCCTTTCTTTGGTATTGTTCATCGAATCGTTGAGCTCCTTAGATTCTGTGTTGAGCTACTCGGTTATTGACAAATGCGTGCACTGACTGGACAGGTCCACTCAATTGGCTGGTTCTTTCCTCAAAAGACCATTTCAGACATCAATCTACATGGTCTTCACATAATCTAACCAAGATTTTTGTTTTGTCTGGACTTTAAAAGAGACTGACCTCTGAGTTTGTTTCGGCCTTTCTTCTCAGAGTAGTCAGATAGGAAACGCCGAACTCATCTAGTTTTAAAAATATGGTCGACATGTAAAAGTGTTTGTACAAACCAAATTACACAAATAAAATCATTTATCATTCACTTGTTTGTGGTTAAATGAATCACAAACAAGTGAATGACAAATGATTTTATATATACCATATACTACATATACCTTACCAAGGACGGATTAAAAGCGAGGGCCACACATGATGGCCCTCGCTTTTAATCCGTCCTTTATTCACTAGTTGCATAATATACTATTGATAGCCGAGTTTGAATTACCAGAAGACGGAAAAATGCTTGTATTCTCATCACAATTTTCCAAAAGGAATATAAAAATTTATGCAGATCAGGATAAGGTTATTTTTGGTGACGGAACCATTAAAAGTGCACCTAGGCCACAGAACAAAAAAAACGCCTACTACAATCTCTGTTCTGTGACCTAGGCCTTACTATCAATTGTTCTCCATTCACGTAGAAGTTATTTTACATTTAGGACTGTGTATCCGAATGCTAAAGTTACCTACAGGATGTTTTCACTATTACAATAAAACTGTGTGGAAAAAAGGCGAACGATATCGGCTTGTCGAAATCCCAAGAAGGACGATACATCACTAGAATTACTGCAAATTTACCGCTCTTGCCTTCATCATATATACAAGACGGATGGTCTGCTATTGTGGAATGTTCAACGCCATTACCTGAAATGAATGCATTCGCAAGCTAATTTTGTAGGCAATGGCTAAAGAATCCTTTGCTCATTTCCTGAGCAAAACAAAAGCACAGGGTCAATAATAGAGATTATAGGCTCATCGTTGCCTTAATGTACGCATGCAGCACAAACCAACGTTGTTACAATTTTTATTTTATTTAAAACTAGCTGACCCGGCAAACTTTGTTTTGCCATAAAACCACCAAGATACACCTACCCTACACCTACCCTTTTCATCCTTTTTTATTGTTTTTTTTTATGTATTCTGCTATTCAGGGCGGAGACAAATCCAACGAAACAAAAACCATGAAAATTGATCCAGCCGATCTCGAGTTATAAGTGTAGTAACAAACCCGTCTTTCTTTTATATATATAGATAAGAGGCATTATTCAAGATAAAAAAAAACAAAATTCTCTGTTTGAACCGAACAACAAAAGAAGAAACACCATATTATTCAATCGCAAGTATCAAAGAGAATTAAATAAACTTGAGACGAAGGAGATTACACTCCTATCGTTTTTAAAAACGTTAGCTATTGAAAGCGTAAGTATAAATAAACAAATAATTATGTTACAATGAAATGCTTTAGGTACCGATGAAAAGAACTTAATGCTTTATCTCGATAACTGTACTTCAAAAAAAAACGAGAATATAGTCGTTACGCTATCAGGGGGGTGCCAATAAGCTCTTAGAACGGTATCAATTTGAGATCGAATAAGGGACTTGTATACATCTGTCACTTACTCGATATCTTATTGATACCGCTCTAAGAGCTTATGGTCACCCCTCTGGCCTTATTGCGTTCTAGTCCAAACACGATATAGCCCAAACCAGATCTAGTCATGTCGAGATTAAGTCATATAGCGAACTAGTATGCTATTTAGTCGTATCGAGAGGTAGTCATAACGCTTCTAACCCAATAATTAAAACGTACCTATATTTTATTAATTTCTAAAATGTTTTAAAGGTTTTTTATTTATAGAACTGGATACTACTCCAGTCATGCAATATCACATTACAAACTTTCATAAGCTACGAGAATGCGATTCTCAGATAAATTCTACATCAAATACTCGTTTTATCTAGTTTATGATCTGCAAATGGTAGATTTACTTTACATCTCTCATGTTCGGTAAGTAGGTTCTTATTACCTCCAAATGGGGCTTGTAGGTGACTAATTAGCGCTCTAGGGTAATAATGTAGCTAGAAACGCCCTAGGGCGGTAAGTAATTAAAACAAATACTTCTTTCTTTCAAAAAGATCGCGTACATCTAACCATCATACTGGCAATAGACATCACGCATTCAGCCCAATTACCAAAGAGGTCGCTTTGCTATTCAGCCTTGTCTTCGTGTGAGTTTAATAGTCATCAATTTTATTCTTGTAATGCCGGTTTTTTCTACTTACCTCACAATCGAGATGTAAAGCAGAATAGTTAGCTCGGGTGTAAGTACCAATTGCACCCTCGAACTATAGGCGCCCTCGCTGCGCTCGTGCGCCTAAATATCTCGGGCTGCAATTGATGCCTTACAGCCCTTGGCTACTAATCTACTATTAATTAAGAATAAGAATAATTTATTGTAAAGAAATTACATTCAAATGCGTTGCTTCCTTGACTCACACTAGGATTCCCTGTGTCGTGAGATCCAGGCTCCTTCATTCCGTTTACATTTATTGCTGTTCTACATTATTACGTTACAATAAATTCTTAATTAAATCTAATCTACGTGTAATTTGCAAGAAAAGGAATATAAAATAAAAAGTAAACTGTAAAAGAAAAACAGTATATAACCAAGTATGTATAGTTATGCATGTACCTTTGTTGTGTGTGATTGTGATGGTGTGTATGTTTGCGTGATGGTGTGTGATAGTGTGTGTTTGTGCGGGTGTATGAAATAAGGTAGTGTGTCTGATTGTTATACCTACCTGAGAATGTATGTGATTATGTGGAAGTTTGTGATATAGAATAATGAATATATAAATAGAGATATGTATTAGTACCTAACAAACAAATTATTATTTATTTTTATTTTTTTAGATTATTAAGTTTTCGGTCATATCATAGTTCAGAGTAAGAAGCCATTTGGTCACTGTAATTTTGCATTTCATTTGAGTAAGTTGTAGAATTTTGAGTTTGTTATTAAGTTTTTCGTAAATGTGTGGTCCCATAAAACCGTACGATCTTCTACCGATTGTTTTACGGCATTGAACCTTTTCCCATTGTACCCTTCTACTTGACAGAATACAAGTGCACATGGAGGTTTTGTGAAATCTTTGAGTGACAGATAGGATGTAAAGCTGTCTGACTCGAAGAACTCCCACTTTCTTGTAGAGTGTGTTATTGGGGTGCCGGAATGGTTTCCCGTAGGCAACTTTAAGCAGAGCTCTTTGAGCTCTTTCAACCCTTATTAACAATGTTTTACCAGCCGCACCCCATGCTATTATGCAATAGTTAAGGACTGACTGACAGAGAGAGAAGTATATCATCTTTAGAAGTGAGTCATCTGCAATTTTCCCCAGTTGCTTAAAGATACGGAGCATCTTTCGAACCCTACCCCTTAAAGCAGTCAGATGTGTTGACCATGACAAACGGTTATCTATAAAGACTCCCAGATATTAAATCGAGTCTGTTTGTTCGATGTATGGGCAAGTACAATTATCTGGTCTAGAACAGGAGTGCAGCTGTAAACAATTAAAATTTTGATTGACATAGTGTGCTTCTTTTATTTTTATATTTGAAATAAAACCAATAGTTTTTATTGTAACTTTATTAACTTCAAATAAAAAGATAATACAATGTTTGCAATTATAACGCCGGCTGTGCTATTACAATCTATAGATTAAAACTTCAACATTCTTATTCATTCAATCGTAACTCTTATTCTAATAAGGCTACCCTTAAATTCTACCACTTTCACTCTTAAGTAAGGGCCAATTAATGCAGTTTATTTTTATTATTGCTTGCCAATATAAAAAATCGATAAAATTATTAGGAATTCTGAATCTAAGTAGAATTCCATATATTACGCATTAATATAAATTCGCTAGCATCCTTACAAAAATCAACTATTATTATTAAAATTCCACACCCAGTACAACGCTATAAACGCACGCACCTAAACCTGTGCACTAATAAAAATACAAGAATCTACAAACCAATCAAAACAATTGATTCGATATTATACAATACAACCAAACGAAAAAAAAATACAACGGAATATCACACGATCCAATACAAACAGAGCAATAATATCATGTTTGAAAAGCAAACTTGTAATGAATAAACATTTTACATTAAGTGTATATCTTATGATATGGTAATGATATGATAAAAAATCTACACTGGGTCCAGCCAGCCACCAGAACGTTCTTTATATAAATCATTTTTATTTATATAATATAACTAACATGCAATTCAATAATAAACCTTACCTCTATCACTACCAGTATTTCGTTAAGGCATAACTGAATATTATATTGTCCAATCTATCAGGAAGCATGTTATCTTAATTTAGTAATTGATGGCATATTATTGACATTGGTATTTGTAAGCTTCATTCCTTAGTCCCGGTGTGCATGAGTGCAACACTAACTAAACACGGATGATGTGCCACTCATGCACACCAGCTATTATTGTATAACTACATTAGAGAGACAAAGTCAAAATTATAATACGTAAAGTAAGTTATTTTTATTAAAATACGTACCTACTAATGCGAGTAGGCAAGTACAGTAATGTTTTAAAAGCTATAGCTTCAATTCGAATATGAAATTAAATAATTGATAAATGTTTTTGACAAATATTGGTTTCAAACCATAAAGGCCCATTTACTCGGAGAGGTTGTCACCCTTTTGGTGCTTGCGAGTCTTTAGGCGATTTTCGCACTTACAAGCATAAAACAAAAACTCGCCTACGATCATGTCTTACGAGATTCTATCGGCAACGCTCCACATGTGACTATCGTACGAAATTACGATAGTTTTTTTTAATAACCGCGTATTTCATGCAAAGACCTCTCCAAGCAAATGAGACTTTATTCACAAAAAACAATGTCAGAGAAACTTGATTAAAACTGAATACATCCAAATACAACATTGTTGATTTAATCAAATATTTTAATCCTAATTGTTACTACTTTATAATCAAGTGCACTTAATGAATTCTCACTACATTAATAGTTCCATTTGTTTGAGTTATTATTAGCGTCCTTAACCTACAGAAATACTAAATGTCCCATGTAAATGGTCCACAGTAACTGAAAGTATGGTCACAAAGAGAGCGTCGTCCCCTTATTGTTTTATCTGAGCAGAAGCACTCCTCAAACATTTTGTTCCCTACGATGCCTACAAAAGTACCGCCCAAGTTTTACAACTAATATCCTAGGATCCAACTCTACATGGGTCACTAAGTACCTCGCAAATGACGTATACGCATGTAGGCATTTATCTCTGTTGATAATAATTTGATATAACTGAGCAAGGTAATTTTTCTTTTGAATAGGGATGTTTCCTGGGTAGAAAAATTTATAATTCTATTTAGTCCCTCAGTGAGATTATCAAATAACATTGGACACATATTTTTTGCTTTATCAAATAAATAAAAAATGACAAAGATAAAGCGCATCAAAGTTCAGTACTGGGGGCTTGTGACATCACTTTGTCAGTATAAAGCAATGAGGTAGGAAAACTATGGAGACGGCATAATCTACTATATGAAGAATAGTTATACAAATATCTATAATATCGACGCACGCATGTCAAAAAGCGTTTTGTCTATTTTTAACTAACCAAGAGCTGCATATGAAAAGAGAGACATCTAAATGTTTGTCAAGAACTAAACTTGGTAACACTTTTGAGTGACGTCAAAATCATGTCTATGCGTGACCGGTCGCCATGTTGATTGCCGAGTAAAATTGGTAGTTGTGTGCTGTATATGTACGTATATCTGTGTAGTTGTGCTGTCAAACAGTTGCAAATGGCCTACCTCATTGGCCAATGGGCAGCCATCTTAATTGCCCGATTTATGTAGGTATGCACGCTAATTTCGTAGGTATGGCAAGTCCATAGGTCAAAGAATAAGTCAGTGGTATAAAGTGTACTAACGGCATGATGTCACACGCGTCACGTCACGTCAAACGCACTGTATCGTCGTATTTTTTTGTATACATGGCAAAAGAAAAATGCGTGTCCAATATTTTTAGTTTGTCTAACTGACTGACTAAATATAGGTATATTTTTTGTCAACTACCCTATTCATGTACTTATTGTATGCAAAGCATTTAAATCCCAAAATTCTTCGCCCCAATATAATATTTTCTAAAAGCAAATGACTAGACCTTAACGCAATTCCGTTTTTATTACAGAAATCATTCGAATTGTATGAGTCTTTGTAATGGAACCAAGCGGGGCGAGCACAGCCTACTGTGACAGGCTTGAGTCACGATTTTTTATCACAGTTTGGAAGCAAACACGATAAAATGCGTGACTCAAGCCTATAACAGAAGCCGTGCTCGCCTGGAAGGGCATACATTGATTCTTGTCAACAACACTTTCAACACTGAATATTTTCAATAATTCTTGTAACATAGGTGAAGTCCCATACAAATTCAGCCTGTATTATCTTATTGTAATAGTGTCGTAAGGCGCAGGCCACGAAGAAATGGCGTCGCGCGCGGATATGGCACGGGCGGTTTTCAATTTCATTCAAATTTCATACAAAATGCATGGAAATAATGCGCAATTTGATCAGGCGCGGGCGCCGAAATGGCGCGTCATTACCACGTCCGAGCAACGACATACCGTGTGTTGTAAATTGCGCTTTATTTCCATGCATTTTGTATGAAATTTGAATGGAATAGGAAGTCGCCCGTGCCATGTCTGCGCCCGACGCCAGTTCTATGTGGCCTGCGCCTGAGTTTGTCATTAGTTACGTAAAATTCACTGGAGGAAATCGACGGCGATGGTTTGGAGGCCGTTAAATACCGTGGATCGTATTATATCTCATGGACGGAGATTACGTTCACATGTAACGGGGTATAGGGCAATATCACACGCGATTTGCTTAATCTTATGTATGTACTTATTAATTTGTGTTTGGGATGGAGTATGGAACACCTCCAAGTCTAGTTTCTGTATCACAATAGGCCTACTGCCTGAAAGCCTCGGATCGTCGATCTCTTCGCTACTCGTACAAGTATTTATTAGTTTTATTTAGTGCCTAATATAATAATTATGTTACCTTTATTCAACATACCTTTAATTTTGATTTCGTGTATTGGAGATTCAGTATAAATTACGTAGTTTGTCGTTTACTTGATTACTTTAAGTTTTAACTTAGGTCATGTCTTACCGAGTATTATTTCAGTTACAATTGGTAATGGACGATTCTACTCTCATTATTATTTATTCTCAAACTGATAAGCATAAAACTTTGCAAAAATAATCGATATATAAATATTTATAGCTGCCCACTAATATCACAGTGTACCTACACTACTTGCAGTGGGCCAAAGTTGAAGAACACGAATGTTTTCAGGTTTATCAAATAAGTTATTAAAAAAAACTACGCTTACGTAATCAATGAAGAATATGTTCCGTAGCTTTATTACAAACAAGCTATCCCGGCGAACTTCGTACCACCCCAAACAAATGTATGGGAAAATGGTGTAACTATCGCGACTTTGTTTTGAATTTTAGAATAATCGACAACGCCATCTACTGGCATTACCGGAACTAGTATGCAACGCTATGAATGTTCATTTTGGTCCGTGTTTTGTTTATGTCATGTATCAGAGATGGCGCTGTGATGGGAAAATTAATTTTCTTCATAATTTTCATTTTCGTTAATAATTCCGATATTTTAATAGTTATTCTGTTATTCGGGGCGGTGATAAATCCAACAAATCAAAGATCATGAAAATCGATCCAGCCGTTCTCTAGTTAAATGGTGTAACTAACACGGCTTTGTTTTATATGTAAAGAAGATTGTAGATTCGTATTTTCTGCATTAGAATCACCCAACAAAAATTAAATACTATGAGATCAATACATTTTGTGCGTATATAATACAAGCGCGTTTGTTTTATTACGACTTCTTTTAAGCACCAGCCCTGCAAACATCTCACATATTCTATTAAATGCGCCTTTGAATCTCTGGATTTCTGTACGATAACGCCTTTGTTGACCTACTGAAAGTAGTTAAATGTAGGTAGACTGTGCTATAACTAAGAGGCTCTTGACTACGTCTAAATAGAAGAGCACTGTTTGAACCCTTACACATTAATACTTACTAAAAAATAATGCATCTCTAAACTATACGTGTCTATAATGGAAGCTTTAACAATCGTTCAATTCCGTGAGTGCGAAGTTGCCTAAGCTTAATAATTAAATGCGTAAAAATGAATAAGGAGTAAAATTGCTTGAACATAACCTTATTCATCAATGAGTAGAATATTGCAGTCGTTCAAGCAATTTTGACCCTTATATCAATATGGTCCATCTTTTACATTTTGATATAATGACACACCCGCAGTGCTACACACAACCAGAGTTCACTAATTATAACTACCTAGAACTTTTTCCCATTGGAATATAATGTTAAAGCGCAAACTTTAGTCGTGTAAAATGTTTGGAAGATTAGGATCGATACAAACATGGTCAGTCTTAAATATAAAAAAAAACAGTACGCAAACCAACTAGCATCGGTCTAACGTAAATAAATAAATTAATAATATCTTATATTGCATGCTACTCGAGAATTCAATTCGATGTTTAACTTATACATAAATAATGAGATTACAATAATACTAATAATATAATTTCTAAGGAGCGCTAACGATACGACATGAAATAATTTTACGTATTCGTTCTAAGTATATTTATTTATCTTCAAGCATTATTTCTTGCCATGAAGGAGACGTTCCAAATCTGTACGGATCTGCAATGCCCTTATACCGTAAGGAAAATGGCATAATATTTTTTTCAACACACTTGCTCATAAAGTGGCTCTAATTTCACCGCAATTAGGCACATAATGATACTTGTTATCAAACTGTGACTTTTTCATTGCTATTAATCACGAGTGAGTTATAGAGTTTTGTTTTAATTTATTGGTTGAGTTACTTTGTTCTTAAAAAAGTTTCGAAACAAAAAAGATCGTGCTCAATAGTACAAATAAATTAATGTACCTATTGCTTTCTCATTTCATGCAACTTCGTATTAATTTCAACTTGTACGTGCTTAATAAATAAAACTTTCACTCAAATATAAATTTTATTTGCTCTGCAATTAAGATAAATTGAAATTCCCTATTTTGTACGTGGCTAAAACACTATCCATGAAAAGCCAAAAAAAAAGAAACCTCATTATTTTAGCCTATGGTTGATCGCCATTGTTAGATGCGCGCGCATAGGAAAACTGATTAATTTTGCCCGCCATTGTGAAAAAAAATTCACAACTCGTTTTTACTGTTGAAAATGATTTTTTGTATTATTTTCTTCACAAGTGTGTTGAAAAACGTCGTATGATACACGTGTGTATTGATGATTACCGACCTCGGCTCTCTTAAGACCCTCACCTACGGCTCGGGTCTCAATGGCGCCTCAGCGGTAATCACCAACATTGCACACTTGTACCATAATGTACTATTTTACCATTTAAAATTTATTTACAGTCCAATTGATTTCGAAAAAGTAGAATAAAGTCACGTCGTACCTTCAGCCCCACCCAGTGTATTGTTGTAAAAACACACTTAACGAAACCTAAAGTTCAGGTTCTCTAAGCATTTAATTTTGCTTACTATCGTAAGGTACCTAGATCTATAGTACCTTCTTGGCTTCGTAAACGGATTTAATGCCGAGTATAATAACACAGTTCTAAACTCCATTTGCGATAACATTATACCTTTAAATTAGCCCATTTTACAGTCCGTTCAACCGATTTTGACTTCTATTGCGTTGGTGATACATGACAAATGGTAGCTGTAGTAAACAGTTGGTTTTGGTTACAGGTTTATGCTTTTTATTTCATCCTTATGTTTACGGAATAGAACTCAAAATCGGTTGAACGGACTGTAAAAAGATTTGGAAAGGTGTCTAATGTTATTCCAAATGGAGTATACATAATGTGTCGACAATGTAATTTGACTACGATTTTTTAACCTCCAAAATTATATAATAATTTTAACCTAATAATCACATTCTTTATAATACGATTTAGCTGTCGGGCTTATTGAACTAATGAGAAAAGCCATCATCTAGGCCTCAAATAAATACCTTAATTCTTGCAATAGCAACGCCACTCTAAGTATTAGGAATCAGCCAATTCTTTTTTCTGGCGCAAAAGTAATGGAACACTTTCTGTAAAACAAAAAAAAAGGAATGTTAGTTTTAGGCAAAATTTGTAAAACATATTGCAGCCAGCGAATATCCTACAATTTATTTCTACATTACAAATGCATAATATTAAAATTAAAATACTGATGTCGGTGGTCAAGTAGCTCAGCGATTATCGCAAAATAAAATTCATTAGAAACTTTAGTTCACGAGGGAAGTAACAGCTGTTTTCGGCAATGCAGAAGCGAGGGCTGCCTCATATCCCACCCATTAAGTATTTTAACGCAAGTTATTATGAACTAGCGACACGCCCCTTGTTCGCGCTTTCTATTAGTGAAAAGTGTGAAAACCACAGAAATAAATCTTAACTAGATGACGCGATTGTATGTATTTCGCGTGTCAAAAAACAGAGTAAAATTACGATCGATGATCGTACTTTGAGCTTTTCATTTAGAATTATCGGCACCGGAAATCCACCGAAATCTAGAAAAATGCCTAATTATGTCATATTGGGCTATAAAGACTGTAAGTATAGAAAAAGTTGGCCGAGGCATTGGAAATGTTTTCTTTCATTGGTAAGTAATAGTACATTGTGATACAAGGGTGGAAAGTAGGTTATTGCAAACGAGCTGTCATTAACAAGCCCGAGCCGAAGGCGAGGGTTTTTAATGACACGAGTTTGCAATAACCTACACACCCGTGTATCACACGACGTTTTTCAGTACAGTTGTGAGAAACAGTAAATACAAATCAAAGAATTAGATTTGTTTATTCACAAAAATAAAATTTTCAATATGGCGCGTTTTTGCAACTGGACATATTTTTTTACAAAGAAAACAGCCTATACAGCCTAATCAATTTTTGACAAACGTTGATGTGAAAATAATGAACTTAAAACTGATAATTAAATATATTAAACAACTATTTAAAAAAAAATGAGAATTCAATGCTAAAACGTACGGAATCATTAATTTTTCCTCGTATAAAATCGTATCCCATATTATTCTATGTCTGAAAACTCCTTGCTACCAAACTTTTTTAAATTGACTTATGGCGCGTTTTTGCAACTAGACATATATTTTTTTTCAACGAAAACAGCCTATACAGCCTATTCGATTTTTGACAAATGTTGATGTGAAAATAATTAAATTAAAACTGGTAATTAAATATATTAAACAACCTTTAAAATACTTTTGAGAATTCAATGCTAAAACGTACGGAATCATTCATTTTTCCTCGTAGAAAATTTATCCCATTTTATTCTATGTTTGAAAACTCCTTGCTACTAAACTTTTTTAAATTGACTTATAAATTTAAAACTAAACTGCAAACATAATGATCGAGCTCGTAAACAAAAGTCACGACCGCGTAACAGAAAGATGCCTATGCGTAAGATTTAACTTTCGAATCATAATTATAGCCTCTGAAAGTACGCCATGTTTAACAACTGTATTGAAAATTTGTTTTTTAATTCTGTGTGAAAAAGTGGCATGCTTGGTTTTCACACAGATAGAAGGACTTGCAATAATCTAGTTAGATTAATGTTTGTGGTGAAAAAAAGGGGGAACATACAGAGGGTAGAAACGACATTGTTTTATACAATTTTTATTCTATTTTATATAGAGTAGAGATACAAAAGTGACATCCACCAACCCGCACCAGGCCTGCGTGGTGGATTAAGGCCTATTCCCTCTCTCACAGAGAGGAGGCCTGTGTCCCAGAAGTGGGAACATTGAAAGGGTGATGATGACGACACTAGAGATACAAAAATATACTCACAATATATGAATCTATGTACTCCTCACGTGTATATTATGTAAAAAGTCGAAGTGAAATGTTCCATTATTATAGTAAATGAGTTGATGTTTTGTATGTTCACTGTGCGATTGTATAGTTCTCTAAGGGGTTAAAATCTTTGCTTTTCAGGTGGGTTTTGTTCTTCGCCATCTTGTATCCCCACAGGAGCATAGCTTCTCTACACGCCGTCTGAAACATTATTGTTAATAAATTAGTAAACATTTATTCTCAGCCTGAGCTTGTTTACTCTGCAGCGCGTGCAAGATGGATTCGGTCGTGGAAACGTCTTCAGATAATAAAATAAGTTGTTTATGTTTAGTTATTTGCTTCGTTAGAATTAATATAATATTTAACGTCATCCTTCCGCACACTCAGTGCAGCAATTCAGCGGTGAAATTACATATTTATCTTGCGGATTAGAAACTACAGCTTGGCAAATACGTACGTGACACTCCCATGATGCGCGGGCGCAGTAAGGCAGCGGGGGTGCAAAAACCTGCGCGCGGGGCGGGGTCACCTGACGGGAGCGTCGTCGCGTCATCGCGCCGTCCCTTCATTGGGTAGTAACGTCCCCCGCCACCCGCGCGGACCAAGGGTGTGTCAAGTACGAAATTGCCAAGCTATAGATTTACAAACAATAATGACTTTGAAAGACTATTTTCATCCACATAGCATTTTGATACTAACTTAAATAATATTAAAAAGAGAGAGAGCCCGAATTTTGTGAGTTTGTTCCTTTCTCTGGAACCACAATAGCTATTTAAAAACTATTTCACAATTCTAAAGGTACATTATTCCAGATGGTGATAGCCTATAAATTATTATGACCCAGGAAAAACTGGGGCGGGCCACAAGTAGTTAATAGCCTAGCAGTGTGGTCAACAATCTTGGTCAGATAATGTTGTAAATTGTGTTCGGGATAATATCTGTGAACTTGAAATATCAGCTCTGATATTTTGATCAAAGCTTAATCCGAGAATATCGAAACATGTGAATATCATTATGAGAATAAAAGTATTGTTTCAACCAAACTGCCTGTGTTTTCACACCCACTTTCCAGGCTACAAGTGGCACCCAACGTGTAAATCAAAAGAAAAATGCCGAGTCTACGATCGGAAGATTTCGAAGAAGACGCCGGCGCCGCCGGGAATATAATTATGACACAAGAAACTCTCGCGAGTTTTATAACAGCCCCCCCCCCTCAACTCACGGGGGGAGGAGGGACCAAGAGAATCCAAACAGATACGCTTCGAGTTTAGAACGAGATCGCCGATCCCCACAAGAGCGAAGGACAGCATCGAGCACTTGGCAGCAACGCTAGAAAAAATGGGGCACACGGAGCTACCTACATTCTCCGGAGCGGCAAACGAGTGGCTGCCATTCAAGGCGGTTGTACGAGATTCGACAGGTATGTACCAGGTACGAAGGCCGAGAACGTACAAAGGCTGAGAAGCTGCCTCAAAGGAGAAGCAACAGACGCCGTGGCCGCCCTTCTACATACGGCCACTGATCCAGGCGTCATTATGAAGACCTTTGAGCAGTGCTTCGGACGACCAGAAGTCATCATCGACTGGGCACAAAATCAAAAATGGTCAAATCACTATAACTTCTTGAAAAGCAAATATTTTCGATTTGTTATCGCACTATTTTGTATATATTTGCTTATATAATCGGAATATATTAAGTAAAAAAAAAACGCAAAAATAATTTTTTTTTAGTTGACCGGTGTATTTCTTTATTTGTTTTTCTGAGGTAACACATACCAACAAATTAGAGGGGCACGATGAATGAATTCTCTATAAATTTATATTTCTATGGTCAAATAATATTCAGCAGAATATGAAAGTGATGATTTCATCCATAGGATATGAAAGCATGTCCTTCGACCATCTCTACGAGTAGAATCTACTGTTAGAATTAAAGAATTTATTATTATAATTATTGAAGACCTTAAAATGTTAGGCCTAAAATGCACCTATAGAAAAACTTACTGAAATAGAATACGACAATAGTAGCTAAATCATACCATATAACCAATACAACAATCCACATTTTTATATTGATTGATATAATGTCTAAATAAACTACTTTCTAAAATATTTACCACATGAAGAAAGTGTTCAGAACCGATGCAGACATGGCAAAGCGCATCGAAATAGTTTTACTGGCAAACAAATACCAATTGTGCCCTAGTTGTCAAGTTGAGAAAAAAATTACTTTCATAAGTCTAGGTCATCAATGCAGACAGAGGAACGCGGTTTAAGGTTATTTATTTTTGCCTTTATTTTAATACACACAAAGCTGATATTTGTTTGACAGAAAAGCTGAACTTCACTGCGCTTGGCCAAATCTGCGCCAGTCCTTCATATATGGTCCAGCTCTGGGTGTTTGTGTATGTGAGTTTATATGTTTGTAAACGCATCCACGATACAGGAGAAATTCCTAGTGTGGGGCAAAGTATAAAAAAAAAAAAAAGTGTATCAGTAACATTAAAAACGGGATAATTACCATGTTTATTGTCTGTTACGAGTTAAATATCGGAAACTGGTAACAAACAGCAAACATGGTAAATATCCCGTTTCTTTTCTAATTTCCGTTAGTGACCATCACAGTTTAAAAACTTATAGTGTATCAGTGTTTAGTAAATCGTTTGTATAGGCTAACAGTAAGTAACACGTATAATCTTTAATTACGACTAACTGATTTATTGCAGCTCTAGACGACATCCATATCTTCATGAACTTTGTTAACTTTTTATTTCACCTACTCATAACCATTATCTGTCGGAAACACATCCCTGTAAACCTTTGAGATCTTTTTGATAAACAACTCATTCATTTTCTGAAACGTTAGGGAAACAATACTGGATCAGTGCAACTAATAATAATAACATACCTGTATCTCATCAACATAGCTGAAGTTCAGTGCACTCTTCCATCTGAACGGCACATCTTGGGAGACCCTGAAGGTGGAACTCACACCGGCCACCTCCAAATTCGTATGTGACTGCAGGAACTCATCAATCGATTGTGTGGCACTAAGCCGTAGGAACTTTAGTATTCGACGCGTAGTCATATTAGGCTTCAGTGCTAATTCTTCATACCGCAGCACCCTTGAAACATCAAAATTAAATTTGCCATAAGTAGGTATAGAACTTACAAAGATGAATTTGGCAACCAATATTAAAAAGGGAACATAAATTACCTAAACAAATTCTAAAACAAACATTTTTGAAATCACCTCTTAAAACCCTTTATTTTGATACAGGGTTTAAAGAATTCTATGTAAGAAAACTCCTTGCTACTAAACTTTTTTAAATTTACTTATAAATAATGGCGCGTTTTTGCAACCACACATATTTTTTACAACGAAAACAGCCTATACAGCCTATTCGACTTTCGACAAATGTTGATGTGAAAGTAATTAAATATATTAACCAACCATTTAAAATACTTTTGAGAATTCAATGCTATATCGTACGGAATCATTCATTTTTCCTTGTATAAAATCTATCCCATTTTATTATATGTATGAAAACTTCTTGATACTAAACTTTTTTTAAATTGACTTATAAATTTATAACTCAACTGCAAAAATAATCATCGAAATCGTAAACAAAAGTCACGACCGCGTAACAGAAAGATGCCTATGCAAAAGATTTAATTTTCGAATCATAATTATAGCCTCTGAAAGTACGCCATGTTTAACAACTGAATTGTAAACGTGTTTTTTTTAACGTTTTTATGGTACGGAACCCTTCTTGCGAGAGTCCGACTTGCACTTGGCCGGTTTTCTATCTTACAATTTTCATGTAGCCAGTGACAGACGCAGTATCGATTGACGTCAGAATCATCAAAATCGGCCAACGCGTTTGGCCTCTAGAACACCACATAGCAACAAACATACATACATACATAGACTGCTGAATACATTACCCTACCTGTAAAAAAGGTATTTAGCATTTGATTCGATATTATTATTTATTTAAAAATATATATTTGAAATCTTCACTATAAGCGAAAATCCTTATTATTAAAATTTGTACCCACAAAGTGACTCCATTTTTTGTGTCACAGCCCACATGCTGACTCAAACATGGATGTTTGGGTCAGCACAATGGCTGAGAGAGGAATAGTGTCTTTATGTCACCTTGTCACAGCAAATTTGGTCCAAATCTACTGGACCGATTCAGTTGAGAGCACAAATGAACTACTGTGACGCAAACACGGATACAACACACAAGTACTCCTGTATTGTTTTTCAATAAGACTTATGAGCCTAAAAAAATTATAATGTTTATCATTACCTATAATCAGTCTCATGTTTTACAAATCTTTTTTTGTATGATTATAATGGCAAGCATATTTAAAATTGTTAGTTTTAATTTTCGTTATCAAATTTTCATTAATATGTACAATTTTCCCACATTACATCTTATCACGACTTGCTGATAACCAGCTTGTAATTTGGAAAAGTGGTACCTAATCAATTTAGTTCCACATTAATGATTAATTTTCCACATAATTATTGTTGCTGTGGAACGAAATCATCATCATCGTCTTATCAACCGAAAGGCGTCCACTGCTGGACATAGTAGGACATAGCATCACCACATTGACACGTCCTGTGCGTCCCGAGAATTAATTTACAATCCCTGGAACTATTATTTTTAATTAATTTCCTTGGCATGAAATACCTAGATATAATTGCACATATACAAATTCAATTTCCCTAATTACCTTAGCCTTAGCTTTTGTGGATAAAGCTTGATAAGTTTTCTTTTAATAATACTCCTTAGAAGAAATTGAACAGATGGAAATGGCTATTAAAACTCCGCCTGGCTAGGGAATCAGACCCAAGGCCTCATGGTCAACAGTAGTGCAACAGATACTATAGCAACATGGTCTTGAGACAAGGACTTAAAAAAAATACTTACATAAGTCTATCAGGATATTGCTGCTGTATGCGACCTGCTGCCACATAGTCACTAATCATGTCTGCGCAAACAAGTGATGGCTTCCAGCAATCTGGAGCAGGCTGGCAGAAGTTACGGTGCTGCCTGGACTGCATCACACCTCGAGGGTCACGGACTAACATTAGCACCTTCACATTTAAGCTAAAATTTCAAACAATTAATATAAAATTAAATTAAACATAATCATTTTAAATGAGCTTTCAGAAAAAAATTGTAGTATTTTGTTATTATTTAATTCAATAGCATATTATTCAAATTAGAACAAGTACCTACAACTTAAATTTTAAGTATGCATATTATCTAGTGTCCAGTAAACAATCTGGTGACTAAAAATAAGCAACAAGGTTAATACAATAAACTCACTCTTTGTCATCCAGTATTTCCTGTACAAGTCGCAACCTAAGACGTACAACCTTCATGGTTTGGAAAGGAAAGAGCTTACATAACCGGGATGTGAAGTCAGCATCATAACACAGTTCTTTCTTATGTTTACAATGGTCCCAAAGTCTGGTGTTATGGCTAAATTGATTCCAATGCTTGCTTCCATAGTTAAAGTAATCTTCTAATCCTTCATGGTTACATTTCAACATAGCCCTGATGGTGCTCAAGGCTTCGTCTGCCTCTGGTGGCCCCCTTATTTGTATAATTCCATACTTAAGTAATGGTTCATAATGATAATAAGTACCTGGGATTGCATTTAATACTTCTCCAAGAAATGTGGTTCCTGATCTCCATGTTGATATAATTAAACTTTGCAGGGGCCGGCCCCCTGTTTCCATAACTAAATCTTCCAATTCATGAACACCAGATTCTGTAAAGTTGTACTTAGAGAGCTGATTTTTGATTTTTGATCGTGTTTTTTCCAGTAACTTTTTGATATCTGGGGAACCATCAAAGGGGACTGTGGGTATGTGCTGTGTATATGTTTCCTCTCCGTATTCAACCTTTAAAAAGTTTCTTACATTTCTCCGGTTTTCAATGGACGGACGATAATTTGTGTTATCTGCATATCGACTTCCAGCAAGAATTAGAAGAACACTGAGACCAAATGCGAAACATATTGAGTAAAAGTTAACTCGCCGCAACATCACGATAAATAAAAACGAACAAAACAATATTGTAGATTTGTTAGGATGAAGATAATTTATTATACAATACGAGTACTACCAATACAAACTCACTGTCATTTTTTTATTAGATTTGATTGCATTTAAATTATAATTCCATATTTTTCGTTTCCGCGGAAACACCGCATTGCACCTTCACCGCCATTTTGAACGAATGACGTACGATTGTCAAAAGTAACTTTTTAATTTTTCACCTATGACTACGGAAAGTTACATCACGATCACTCTGTGCTAGGTGCTAGCTTTCAAAAGCTCACTCACGCTTGCTTGTAGAGAAAACAGGAAACTGAAGCCTGTCGCTTATTCAGATAAATAATATACAAAAATAAATCCAGATATTTAAATTTATATTATAAAACACGATAGAACTACCGAAACTGTTTACGTGACCAACATAAACCGCCGATATCCTTGTAGTAAGTAAGCTGTGAACGTAGGTACGCAGCGGTTTGAATGTATTTTACCTACTCGGATTCACTGATTGGCCAATGCAGCAATAGAAACTAAACGGAAAAAATTAATACTAATTAATGAACACTGTTCAAGTCCATTATACTTACGTAATGAACACTGTTCAAGTGCATCTATTTAAAAATGAATACCTATTTCCCTTGGTCACGGCATCACGCGAGAACGGCTGGACCGATTTCGTTTATTCTTTTTTTTTGTGTTTGTTATTGTTAGGAGAAGGATCTTATGAAAAAGGGTAGGGTAGGTAGGGTAGGGTAGGTAGGGTAGGGTAGGTAGGGTAGATGAATGTTATACATAAATCCCAAATCTTGAGCTACAATTAATCCAAAGTTATCTGCTGTAAATAGTACGACTTTTAAAATTTAAGAAGTTATATTTTAAAATAGCAAATATTGTTGTAGGAGGAAACGGACTCGAGCACGAAGGGTTCCGTACCAGTATCGCAACAAACAGCATAAAAATCACGTTTGTTGTATACCTATTTATTTTATTCTGTTATTAATACCCGGCTGCAAGAAAAGGGTTATGTTTTTCGCGCGTATTTTGTTTGTAATATTCTTTATTACCTCGTATCTTTCAAACCACTTGACCGATTTTTATAATTAAAACATCGTTAGATAGGTCTTGGCCACCCAAGTGTGCTTAGATAAGAGCTGGTAAAAAAAGAAAGATGGCATTTTTTGGGCGCCATATTGTAGTGGTTGCAATTTTTTTTCTTCGAAACCTATCGAGTGGGGTATCAAAATGAAGGGTTTTTAGAGGTACAAAAATATATACCACATAAATATTTAGTCATTCGAAAAAACCAGTTTGACTAAAAAAAAGTTATTAAAATCAAGAAACCCGACTGTTTAGAAAGCGAACTACTAAAAAGATATAAACAAGAAGAAAATCTTGCTGTGCAGTCGGAGGATACATATGGTTTTGGTCAGCCAGATCGCAATATGTATAATATCCTCCGACTGCACAGCAAGATTTTCTTCTTGTTTATATCTTTTTAGTTCACTTTCTAAGCAGTCGGGTTTTTTGATTTTATTAACTTTTTTTAGTATTTGTTGTTATAGCGGCAACATAAATGCATCATCTGTGAAAATTTCAACTGTTTAGCTATCACGGTTCTAGAGATACAGCCTGGTGACGGACGGACAGACAGACGGACTGCAGAGTCTTAGTAATAGGGTCCCGTTTTTACCCTTTGGGTACGGAACCCTATAAAGCAATAAATTGTGTTTATAAATTTATATTAGGATGTTTTATGTTCTTGTAAATAAATTTCAGGATACAGAACTTGGCATCCATTTAGATCCCAATTCTTTATCGGCGTAGTCAATAACAGCGTTTCTTAATATTGAACTTGGCTCCCTTTTTCAGATTTATGTTTTTGATGGGATATCATTACATTTTATACAGAAATTATTAGTAGGTTAAATTAAATTTTATTCATAATAAATTAATACCACTGTATTTGCCTACGTTTACGGGGTTTAAGGCCGTGCCCTGACCAAAAAATCAGCATGAGATATGAGCATTACTATTGGCCATCGGCACTGGTGGTGCATGAATTACGGTAGTGAATACGTCCAGAATTTAGAATAAAATCTTTATAAAATCGAATATTGGTCTTTTGAAAAAAATAAAACTTACAAAATGTTCGTTATAAAATTGTCTATCCATTAGTGTAAAAAATAATTAATGAATACTTTACGAGGAGATGCATGCTATCAATAATTATTTCACATTTTTATGGTTTTGTTGGAAGGAGATTAGTGACACATATACATCTTTAAAAAAAAGTGTACTACAATTTTAGTGTAGAAATTTAATGTATTTTTATTAATTGATATTTCTTTTTAAATAAAGAGTAGATAGCTCTTAAAAACTGCACAAAATTCGACTAGCGCGGTGTTTTGCTCGGGGACGCGCCTTAATTGGCTTTTTTGTGTTAAAAATAACACAAAAAAGCCGAAAATTCCAAAGGTAAAGAAATATATGAAAATATATTTTTTTACCTTTGGAATGTTCGCGCGAATTGCCCATTCAGTAGGTACCTATCCGGATTTTTTTTAAACGCGTTTTCTCTTTGTACGGTAATACGTGCGCAGGCGGTGGTACTCTACAATAGAGCTCTGTTGTGCCTTGATTTGACTTGGATCTAAATTGATAAGATGTACTCCATCTAAGGTTTTAACTCTGGAGAGTTCAACGTAAGGCTGCCCTTTACAAATATAGAGGAGCCTATGTCGAGAAGAGCGCTGTCAAGCCTTGTGATTTGTGGATAGTAGGTAATATCATATGCTAAGCAAATAGGGCATTATTCCCTGTGAACTTATAGGTACATTACTTATTATCTGAAACTTGGTCTTGACTCGTTCTAGTTCGTAAATTAAATTATGCTTAAATTGTATTGTAATTTTACGTGGGCTATTGCTGTTGTCGACGTCCCAATGCCTTCTCTATTTTTCCGTTTACGACTAGAACATAATCTATGTTTCTTCGCAACATTACACGTGCACCAATTTTTACCGTGATGACAATTTTTTTTTCATTTTGACCGGTCAATGTGGCGACGCTTGGGGGAGGCCTATGTCCAGCAGTGGACGTCTTTCGGCTGATATGATGATCATGATGACATTTTCTAAACCCAGCAGCGACGAATCATCCTGGTTCTTTTAGAGTGCTTCATTTGCACGTTTTCTAAAATACCTACCGTGGACAGTATATTTCGTCTATATCTGATTGCCATACTTGCCAACATTGCAGTACCTATTAATAAACTGGTTACACATATTTTTAGTGGGAAATAAACATACTGTATCATCGGACAGCAGTCTAAAATGTCACCATTTGGAGCCACTTTTGTCATCTTAATAACTCAAAATCTATTTAACATAAACTCATGAAATTTGGTTTATGTATTAAAATTCCTAAGTTAAACTATGAACTAAAATTTCATAAATATAGCTCAAACGGTTATTTTGATATTAACGTCCAAAAATCGTAATATTTATTACTGACTGCCCTATCGATCAAAACTCTAACCCAGTTGCAGATGACCTAGAAAGTTGAAATTTGGCATCCAGATAGGTAATTAGGTGAATACAAATCAATAAATCAGAAACTAGTATATTTTTATAATTTTCTTAAAATTTTTCGATTAATTGATTCTATTAGGAACTTAAATAGAAATAAAAAATGCAAAAGTATTTTCGTATGCTGATGATACATCTATTGTCTTCGTGGGTTGTTCCTGGCACGAGGTTAAACTGAGTGCAGAGGCGGGAATGGCTCGGGTAGCTGAATGGCTAAAAAGCAACTTACGTTCACTAAACACTAATAAAACGAATTACATATGCTTCAGTATCACTACCAGAACACAGCCTATTGATGACCTACATTTGAGGATACACATATGCGGAGACTTGACAAGTACAAGTTGTAACTGCCCATGTATTGGGAAGGTCACTAAGACTAAGTATTTTGGAGAGGTGGTAGATCAAGCACTGTCCTGGTATCCTCATATTGAACAAACTTCTGGGAGATTAAGAAAACTCAGTTGGATCTTAAAAACCGTCAGACATATTGTTCCATGTAAAATGGTGAGCACTAAGAACCGTCTCAGAAATCGCCTCAATGAAATATATGTAGCACTGGCCCAGTCTGTGCTACTATATTGCATCCCAATTTGGGGTGGTGCAGCTAAAACAAAGTTTATCAATGTGGAACGAGCACAACGTACATTAATAAAAATTATGTATTTTAAAAATAAAAGATTCTCCACTGAAAGCGTATACCAAATAAGTGATTTACTCTCTGTTAGAAAACTGTATATAACCCAAACCGCTCTTAAAAAACATAAAGCTTTACCGTATAATAATAGCCAAAAATCGAAAAGGAGAAAAGATTTAGTTTCCCAAATTCCTCAAACTAAAACTAGATTTGCAAGTAGGCAATTTAATAAACGTTCGGCACAACTATACAACAGAATTAATAAACATGTATATGTTAACAATAAAAATTACCGCGACTGTAAAAAAAGGGTTAAAATTTCCTTTATGGACCGCGGATTTAAGGCGCGCGGATGGGAGGGGGGAGGGGGGGGGGGAGGGGGGGGGGAGGGGGAGATACCCCCCTGTACCATCCCCACCCCGCGGAGCCCCATGATTATGGAGATATCCATGGTTAAAGTTTTTAGGTTAGAATAAAAATTTCCATCAATGTTCATCGATTTTTGGGGCGGGAAGGGGGTAGGGAAGTGGGGGGTAGTGGGGCTACCCCCCTGTACCATCCCCACCCCGCGGAACCACATGGTTAAGGAGATATCCATGATTAAAGTTTTTACAACTACTATTTAACAGTGTCGACAGAGCCCCGCTGCGCGGGGCTCCTATTTCTGTCTGAAGGGTCTAAAGTAACCTAACACGAAGAAGATGACGGGAGCTGAGTTCGCTCGCTTTGCTCGCTCACTTCACCTCCCGTCATCTCTTCGAACCTAACCTGTCCGTGTCGGGGTGCCCTAAGCTCCCGAGCTCGCTTCGCTCGCTCTTCGACTAATTCATAATGACCAAACAATGTAATGAAGACCTCATGGAAAGTGGGGTGCTCTGATTCCGTTTTGGGTATGTTCGGATATTCACATAGTGAAAATAAAACACGACCAGTGACAGCTAATACGAAAAAGCGCGGCATCGCTTCACGTTCCGTTCCACAGTGTAAACAAAAATTCGTAATTTTTTGTGTAAAAAGTCAATGCAATTGCATAATTCACCATGGTTATTGTGCACATTAATTACACACCAAATTGAAATATGTGAGTAAGTGAAAATAAAATTATATTTAAGTGAAAAATATGACTTCAAATTGAATAAAATACACCTCTACTTCAACGGAACGTGAAATGTGAACTTTGACGTTTACCATGACAATTTATCTAACCTAAAAATTTGCACAAAACAAAATTTGTATGGAAATTTAAAATATTTTTTTCTCGTAAACCGTGATACTCCGCTTTTTGAAACTTTGTTAAAAGCTTTCTATTTATGAGTACTATCTACATAAAAAATATGAACTTCCAAATCCGCGGTCCATAAAGGAAATTTTAGCCCCGAATCTCATCACATTTAATATACCTTAATCTAATACACCACATCCAACACACCACACTACATTACACCACATACACTACACTACACACAGCACACTACACTACAGCACACATACCACATCACACCACATAACACTCCACGTACAAAAACAAGAAATTGTGTTATTTATTGTTAGCAAATTCATTTATCAATTTATATGATTTTATTTTTGATCATATTTTACTTTTTAATATATAAAAGAATTATTTTTTTTCAATTAATGAACAACAAAATTTAAATTAAATCATCTTAAATGTCACATCAGATTACATTATTTTATACTCACAGTTAGTATAATAAACACGGCAATTTTATTAAAGATCGGAGTCTCCTAATACAGGCATTGTTTGCTTAAAGGGAGGCTCCAAACACGTCTTAATGTAATAGTACATTGTGATACAAGGGTGGAAAGTAGGTTATTGCAAACGAGCTGTCATTAACAAGCCCGAGCCGAAGGCGAGGGTTTTTAACGACACGAGTTTGCAATAACCTACACACCCGTGTATCACACGACGTTTTTCAATACATTTGTGAGAAACAGTAAAAACAAATCTAAGAATTAGATTTGTTTACTCACAAAAAATAAAATTTTCAATATGGCGCGTTTTTGCAACTGGACATATTTTTTTACAAAGAAAACAGCCTATACAGCCTATTCGATTTTTGACAAACGTTGATGTGAAAATAATTAACTTAAAACTGGTAATTAAATATATTAACAAACTACCTATTAAAAAAAAATGAGAATTAAATGCTAAAACGTACGTAATCATTAATTTTTCCTCGTATAAAATCGTATCCCATTTTATTCTATGTATAAAAACTCCTTGCTACTAAACTTTTTTAAATTGACTTATGGCGCGTTTTTGCAACTGGACATTTTTTTTTTCTACGAAAACAGCCTATACAGCCTATTCGATTTTTGACAAATGTTAATGTGAAAATAATTAAATTAAAACTGGTAATGAAATATATTAAACAACCATTTAAAAGACTTTTGAGAATTCAATGCTAAAACGTACGGTCATCAATCATTGATTTTTCCTCGTAGAAAATTAATCCCATTTTATTCTATGTTTGAAAACTCCTTGCTACTAAACTTTTTTAAATTGACTAATAAATTTAAAACTAAACTGCAAACATAATGATCGAGCTCGTAAACAAAAGTCACGACCGCGTAATAGAAAGATGCCTATGCGTAAGATTTAACTTTCGAATCATAATTATAGCCTCTGAAAGTACGCCATGTTTAACAACTGTATTGAAAAATAAATTGTGACAGTAAACGATTTTGTATTTGTATTTGTATAGACACTGAATCATAGGCCTTCTTGTAATCTATCGAACATGTCGCCAGATTCTTTATAATTATTTATTATTCATCATTGGTAGTAACAAGGGCAAATTGTAATTACCCTTCTAACAACTTACTACTGCAGTAGTAAGAAAGGGAATCAAATTAACAGTATTACTACTAGCTACTGGTAGTAAGATTGGTAAGTAACACGGGCGACAAAGGGTAATTTTGCCTCCATAATCTCGAGAAAGATAGGATTTTATTTTACGGAAAAAAAACTATATTATTTTCAGAACATGTTTTGTTAGCTTATTTTCATGAATTGAGTGGCAAATATATACCATCTACATTGTTGTCAATTTATTCCATGTTAAAAACTACTTTCTGTTGTTCTTCAGAAAGGCCCAGGTGCACAGTACTCATAACCGGCGTGTGTGTATGACTAGATGTATGAACGTGAGTGAAGCAAAAGAAGTATGTAAGGATCGTAGCAGGTGGCGTTCTGTAGTTTCTGCCTACCCCCATGGAAAAAAGGCGTGAGTTTATGTACCTATGTAAAAACTAATCTGAAAACAAACAATGACAGAGATCTCCGAAGTTACCTAATTATCAGCTTTCATGAAACGGCAGTGATGGTTTTAGAAGCAAAAATCAAAAGTATTGAAAGCCGATGACGTGGAAAAATACCTAAATGAAGCGCCAGACGATAAATATTTGTTAGTAGGTAAAGGTCTGTTTCACCAATATTTATACAGTATACCTAATTTGCTCTATAAATCAAACAACTTTAAGGACGGCATTTACATAAATAGGTACAATATTTACCTGACCTACGTATTTGTTTGTTTTCAGGTTATATAGATTTTTGGCATAACTGGCGCCATGAGACGACAGGAGTTAGCAAAATATGGACATGAGTGACATAGAATTCCATGGCGAAATGCTTCTGTTTAAAGTACCAAACACAAAAAATAAAATACTCCGGACTTTCACAATATAATATTACTGCTGATGGAAAATTTCGTGAAGAAATACATAGATACCTATCCGGTTTTTTTTCAAAATTACCAACACGGAAAATGTATCCGTCAGAATGTTGGCGTAAATAAAATAGGGTCCATATATAAAGATATTGCTACATTCCATAAACTGCCAAACCCTGAGAAATATACTGGCCATAGCTTGCGCAGAACTTCTGCGACTTTGCTGGCAAATGCAGGAGCAGATATAACAACTTTCAAGCGTCACGGAGCAGCGTCGGACTGGGACCCAAAAAACTACCGGGACTTTTTTTAAACAGCGGCCCACACTATAGCCCTACTAGCAATCCACTAAACCTACCAAAACCATAGCCCAATACACTTTTCTCTATATTTTGCAATAGTCCTGCACCAACCGGGGATTGTCCTTGGGTGCACTTGCGTAGTGCATACAGGGATAATCGTCGGTTGGTGTCACATTTCCTGATTCATGCCTAACAAGGCCTCTACGAGTTGGATTTGGCCCGTCGCACTATGGTTCAAAAGGCCGATCTAGCTAGACAAAAAGGGTTACAGCAATTCTATAATAGTAGGTACTAGCAAAAGCGATAGCAGATACTCCCGAGATCACAGTTCCGATGATAATTTTGTTCAAGTACCCTCTAATAAATTAATAATTAATTTTAAGGTGTTATTACGAGTGTCATTCATAATGAAATCATTCATTTTTCTGCACTTTATGTATCGATTTTTCAAAGCCTTTACTGTTGGCGAAAAAATTGCAGTCTTATGTGATGAAATAGTACCTACATTATTGCAAAGGCCGGGAAATAGACAATTGCAGGTCGAGTATGAGTTTGCAGGCCGAGCCTTAGGCGAGGACTTCACTAATACGAGACAGGCAATTGCCATTTCCGCCGAGGCATATATAATGCTTTTCTCAAAAGAATGCAAGGAAATAAAAAAGTAGTTAAATTTCCTTAATTTTTAAAGTTAATGCCGTTTTTAACATGAACTGTACATTTCAGCATGGAATAAATTGCCCATAATGTAGATGGCTTTTTAGTTTTAGAAATCTCATTAAAATACGCCAATAATACTGTTTCGGAGAAAATGTTCATTTTTTTATCGTTTTTCCAAATCATAAAATGTTCATATACCTACTTTTATGTATTTTTCTTTTGACTTCGCTGGAAGCAGGTTTTCCATTGCCAATTTGGCTTCTGATCTTAAATCTGGTGGACCGTGAACCGTTGGAACTGATTTTAATTATTAAATTTATATTTATTAAACATTTAAATAACAAATCAAGACGAATTTTCAGCTTTGCCGCCGATTTTCTATTTATCATCTGTGCCGAAACTGCCGAAAGGCAAACGCATTTATGGCTATACAGCCACGTGAACGCAATTCGTACTAAGCAAAGAGTCTTACTTTGGTATGCCAAGAATGATAAAAGAGATCCAATCAAAGAGTATCTAATAACCCCAGCACGCCGTTACATACAACATTGCTGGAGCGTTGAAATGTTCCAAATTCATAAAACGCTCCAGCAATGGATTTAATTTTCATTGTCCGTAAATTCGGTACTTCGCGTGTTCTTTTTTCTAAAATAATGTCAATATTTCCATGCATGTTTGAGAAATAGTACATTATTGCAAAGGCCGGGTAATAGACAATTGCAGGTCGAGTATGAGTTTGAAGGCCGAGCCGTAGGCGAGGACTTCACTAATACGAGACAGGCAATTGCCATTTCCGCCGAGGCATATATAATGCTTTTCTCAAAAGAATGCAGGGAAATAAAAAAGTAGTTAAATTTCCTTAATTTTTAAAGTTAATGCCGTTTTTAACATGAACTGTACATTTCAGCATGGAATAAATTGCCCATAATGTAGATGGCTTTTTAGTTTTAGAAATCTCATTTAAATACGCCAATAATACTGTTTCGGCAAAAATGTTCATTTTTTTATCGTTTTCCAAATCATAAAATGTTCATATACCTACTTTTATGTATTTTTCTTTTGACTTCGCTGGAAGCAGGTTTTCCATTGCCAATTTGGCTTCTGATCTTAAATCTGGTGGACCGTGAACCGTTGTAACTCATTTTAATTATTAAATTTATATTTATTAAATGTTTAAATAACAAATCAAGACGAATTTTCAGCTTTGCCGCCGATTTTCTATTTATCATCTGTGCCGAAAGGCAAACGCATTTATGGCTATACAGCCACGTGAACGGAATTTGTACTAAGCAAAGAGTGATAAAAAAGATCCAATCAAAGAGTATCTAATAACCCCAGCACGCCGTTTCATACAACATTGCTGGAGCGTTGAAATGTTCTAAATTCAAAAAACGCTCCAGCAATGGATTTGATTTTCATTGTCCGTAAATTCGGTACTTCTCGTGTTCTTTTTTCTAAAATAATGACAATATTTCCATGCATGTTTGAGAAAAGTATATTTTAATGCGAACTTTGTGTTTCTTGGACCAGCAGTGCTATTCTCTAAGGATACAGCCTTGAGCGCAGTGCTGGTGCCAGCGACGAATCTAAGTTTGGTATTCGCTAAGCCGCGAATAGCGACACTAGCGCTCTAAGCTGTGACGGCCGTGAGTTAGAACTACTCAATGTCGAGCAAGTTGACAGTTCTTCATACATTTTGGTATTCCGTAAGAAAAAACAGCGTCGAAGACGCTCGCAGCCTGGCATACAGCCTCGTTTTTATCTGTCAAATCCAAAAGCCACTATTTTTGCGCGTAACGTAATTCTTCTTGGATTTTAATCTAACTAATATTATAGGTAAATGTGAAAGTTTGGATGGGAAGTTTTGTTGGTTTAAATGTTTGTGGATGTATGTTTGTTACTCAATCACGCCAGTGTTACATACTCTTTGAATCACGCCAGAACGGCACTGGATGAAATTCTGCATAGAGATAGATTATAGCTAGGTAAAGGAATAGCATAAGGGATACTTTTCTTCCCAATATAATGTACCCTTGGGATAAGAAAACACTTTTCACGTGTTTGAAGCCACTGGCAGAAGCTAATAATACATTGTATTAAAATATTTTTTTACCAGCTTACCAGTTTGTTAGCTTGGTTAACTAAAGCTACATATATTAGAAGAAGCTAAGAAAATTAATGATTTTAACAGAGCTCGACGGCGAGAGAATTAGCAACGTTGATAACAATATCCCGGGATAGAGACACTTTATCCATAGCCTGAAGGTAACTTCAGGCTTGCATACCTAGGTATTGGAAAACGACTTAGCTTAAGAGCTAAGTCGAAAATTTTCATTAAACATTTAAAACGCCTGTATGCTAAGGCGTACAGGCGTTTTAAATGTTTAATGAAATTTTTTTATAATATGTAACTAGCTGTTGCCTGCAACTACGTCTGCGAAGCATTAGTATTTCGAATAGCCTTTTTTTATTTCAAGAAAAAATATTGTAGGTTTGTGGGCCGCCTTACTAGAGATATTATTAATTCATCATACTAACTTAAGGAAGATTTCCATGATAAATATTATCCAATGAAGGACATAGGATAGTTACCTACGGTCTCAAACTGTTTCCATAGGTACCATCAGCGGTTTAAGCGTGAAAAGATAACAGACAGTTACTTTTGCATGTATTATATTAGTATGGATTGCATAGGTTAATTAGTCTTTAATTAAAATTATATGTCATAAATATATTTAAATAATATTTGTTGTGATGTGAATCATGTTTATTGGTCCGGCTTCATCATCATCATATACGTCTAATGATGTCCACCGCTGGACATAGGCCTCCACCAAGCGTCGCCACATTGACCGGTCGCATGCATCTCGCATCCAGCGGAACACCGCAACCTACACAGGTTCCTTCCGGCTAGATACTCAATCATAATAGGCCAAATTCTTGTTTGTACAAGCAAAATTGTGCATTAAGACTGGAAAACAGATTAATATGTTTATTATGGAAAATAATTAGACAAAATATACTTAATGACTAATAAAAAAAACTCAAAATGATAAAACTCAGATTTATTTATTGAACTATTTTCCAGTAATAGAATTTTATTCTATAAATATCTTCAGTGTATCTCCATTTGCTTTTGTGAAGGTTGTTGTGAAATGAGCATTGGATTAGATGGCCTCATACCGTTAGCAAACAACGCCTGCGAGGAGCTGTGAACATAAAAATGCAATAAATTACTATTAGAGGTAAAAAAATATGCAGGATACTATGTATAACAGCATCACTCTCTCTTTCTGATGGAACAGATATTATAGGGAGACACATAGTATTACTGGTTAATTGATTGTTTGGCTACTTTTAAAAACACCAACAACTTGGTCTAACCTGGGAATGAAAAGTGAGAACACTATTTAATTATCTAGAGCTTCTTACACTGCACCAACCAACAATGCATGAAGAGGCAATTGAGGCATCTCTGCTTTGAGGCACAGCAAGTGATCTAGCCCCATCTAGCCTCAAAGTGTAATACGAATTAAAAACAAATTATAACATACCTAGTAAGACTTTTCTAAAAAACTTCATCACTTGTTTTGTGTTCGGCTGGTTTTCCACGCCTTTCTTACGCCATGATAGCCCTGGTTTTACATCCTGCAAATTTATTTCAACGCAGTACTATCATATTTGATCTAAAGATAAACATATTATACCTACTTCACTTCACTTTTTTGGAGAACAATAATTTGTCACTGTACCTAAGTATATTAAAATACTTACATTTCACACAGTCACACAACTATGTTAAAATCATATATGTAAATAGTTTTAAATAAAAACAAACAAGAAATTATCAAACAAAAAGAGTCGGTTGCGATTTTGCGTGTTGTGGCAGCGTCACAGCGCGTTGCTTTTACTTACGAAATAGGCAAAGAAATTGTCATTCAGCCATAAGATGCAATAATAAAAATACATTAGTTAAACTATTATAACTATGAAATCGTTTGTAGTTTCACTCTATTACTTAAAATACTTAAAAATAGACATATATTATACATTTTAAGGCCATAAAACTCTCAGTCGAGATTTATCGATTGTAATTTAAAGAATTTGTTTCAAGCCCTAATTCGTCTACGAAATTATGACGGGAGATGTCAGTCTAGAGTTCGTCGACGACCATAACCGCGCTAGAGAATACCGTTTGAATCAGCGCTGCACGATCGGTCGATCTCGAGACTGTCTCGAAGACGAGCTCGTCGACGAGCACAGCTAAGAAACTGTCTCTTAGAGAATAGCATGGCAGAAACTACATGTACCTTCTTGTACCATGGCTGCAACTTTTTTATATAGTAGTCTAATTTATGTATGTTTATATAGTATTGCTCAAAGTGAATTCGAAAGTGCGGACAGGTGCAGAACCCTGCCAATATTTTAAATTAAGCTGATGCTAAGATATTTTTTTCAGAAATCGTAATATTAATATCCAGGAGAGAATTCTACGATCAATGGATAAAATATCCAAAAAATTAAAAAAAAAATGCGCGTTTGTATTAATATATTTCAATGAGATTCGAAACTAACGACATAACAAAAGAGTCTATAAGAAAAATATAAACTGATTATTTCCCGAATTTCTTAATCAAAAAAACAATTGAACAAAGGAGTACAGGTGCGATAAGAAAATATTTTGGATTGTCACTAACATCCTAGTATATAAGCACTAACATAGATTATAAGATTTTATATTGTTACTAACATCCTTTTAAGCAGTGTGGACCTTTTAATGTCTGATAATAAAAAAAAACTTGAGAGATGTCAAGGGACACCCGGATGGAACGAAGTTCCTTTAGTATATATGTATATATACTCTCTCGACTTCATAAACACAACAGCGTATAGGTTAGAATACGCACGAAACACGCGCACGCCGCACGGCTTACAACTATAGTGTGACTATAGCAAAAAGTGTCGTTACAACTTTTCGTCTTAATTTTTTCCGTCTAGCCCCCTTTCGCAACGCGCGATAAGGAACTTCGTTCCAATAAATTATAATTATTATTATATATAAAAGGAATCGGTGGGACTCTTCCTATGTACGAGCACAATTGAATCTATTGGAAGGTATCCATCTGTGCTCAGAGCAGCAACCCAATGATCAAAGAAACAAAGAGTTTGCAAAATTGTTAGCTTTTCAGCTCGATCGTGTCCCTCAAGATAAACGCACGATGACGTATTCAAAGATACTGGACTTTGTTAGAAAAATACGCCATGATGATAGTTTGGTTAATATCAGTTTGCTAAGTTTTGACGATGCCGGCAGCGAAGATGAGTAAATATAAGTTGTTTCTATAGGTTATGTTCTTACTTTCATAATTATTTTTTTTAAACTATCATTCTGTAGGTACCTATTGTTATTTCATCCATCTCTTATTTATTGAAATTTCCATATGGAATTCGGATCGGTTTTAAATATGTATTTTAAGCTGGCCTCTTATCACGTAGTAAATCTTCTTAAGCGAGTGTCAACTTATAATGATTTTACAATGCATGTCCTCGAAAAGAGCGTTTTCTTAGCAGCCAAACTGTGCGGAAAGTGTCACTTTTTATTACTAGTGCTTTTTACTTTCCTATACTTTTTTAATTTTTAACTCCAACGTCAGCCCGCCGCATAGAGTTTTTAACTTTTTATTATATGAGAAAAGTTTTAAAAATTAGTTAAGTACAGATTATCATTCATATAAAAGGTAAAACAAAACTAATACTTCATTTAAGGCGTTTTTAATTACTCTAGACTTAGATTTTGATCAATAAATTAATTTTAAATATTCATTAAATATGTTTGGCAGAATTAATATTTTGCTCGTGCCTTTTTTCGTTACGACGTGACAGCTATTTGCACATGCGCAGTAGATATGCCCGAGGAACTATGAACTATTAGTTAATCTGTGGATATGCTGAGCGCCCTTGAATAAGCGCCATTTTATTAATATCTTGCATGGTTCAGATATATTTTTTTATTTTCTCGCACAATGCATAGTAAAATGTTGTATGATACACGTGCGTAAGATGATTTCCGACTCGTGTCGATTTATCCACTCACTTGCTTCGCTCGCTCGTGAATAAAAATACCACTCATCGGAAATCACCTACTTTCCGCACTTGTAGCATAAATAACTATTTGAATTTTAACGTTAAATGTAGCAAAAATAAATCTAATTATTATTGTTTTTGCTATATTTCGACAAATCATATATAGATGCAAACCTTAGAGCTAATTTATAGTGTTAAATAATATTGTCCATTTAGATCAGCCTTTTAAACCATAGTGCGTCGCACGCCCTTCAATGCGATTGTCAAAAAACATATTAATAAATAATAATAGGTTTTGTCTGTGCAATTACGGACGAAGTTATCATGACGAATAACTACCGGCGATTTATTGTGAAGGATGGCACGGATGACATCTGTCGGGCATATCACCGCCCGGGTGAATCGATCCGCCACATTATCTCTGGTTGTTCTCGGCATAGCTAACGAAGAGTACTTGCATAGGCACAACCTTGTAGCCAGGATAATCCATCAGCCACTTGTTCTGAAATACACTCTTGTGGCATCGGAGGTACCGTACAACAGGTATTGCCCGACCCAGTTCTCGAAAATGGCTATATCACATTGTACTGGGATCGGAAGCCTGATATTGTGGTAGTGGACAGAATCGAGAGGCGTACAATGATTGTTGACATTACCGTCCCGCATGACGGGAACCTCGTGAAAGCCGAGAAAGATAAGCAAAACAAGTATCTTGACTTGGCTCGCGAGGTTGTCGACATGTGGGATCATCATTGTACCGATAGTCGTATCAGCCAATGGCTTAATAGCCACGAGCCTCGACCAACACCTTAGGAGGCTCTCGTTAGATGGCTGGATCAAGGGCCTGATCCATAAAGCAGTATTGCTGGACACGGCTCGTATTGTTAGGAGGTTCCTCTCTCTGGAGCCCTGACCGTAGCTTGCACCATGTGCCCGATACCGGTGGGCCTCTATTTTCTATATTTTAAGAAACGATTATAAGAAACGAAATTAAATAAAGGACAAAATAATAATAATAGCCTTTATTTAACAATCTTACATAGTACATGTTTACTTTAATACAATTTTTAGGGTTCCGAAGTCAACAAGGAACCCTTATAGTTTCGCTCTGTCCGTCCGCAGCTTAGCTCAGAGACTAAGTACTAGAAAGCTATAATTTGGCATGAATATACTAATACCGACCAAGTGGTACAATAAAACCACGACTATATTTTTTTTTTGGGGTTGCTCCTATAAACGTAAAGTGGGGATGTTTTTTTTTTCTTTTTTATCCCATGGTGTGGGACATCGTTGGATAGGCCATTCAAAAATATTATGGTTTTGTTAAAACCATATTTCGATTTAGAGATCCGTTTGCGTAAAATTAAGCTTTAAATTGCAAATTTATGTTAGAGTCAAGTGTCCCCCCCCCCTCTGCAAGCGAAATGGTTGGTCTTGGCTATGTGAAAAAATTCACGGCAGTAGTAAATATAACGAAATTAAAAGGAAAACTATCACAGATAAGTAGGCTTAAAAAGTTTACGAGTAATAGTCGACCAACTTATAAAATGTACTTCGAACTGTAAAAAATTTGAACAAATGCCATTGAAAAATTACTTAAATAACGTTTTTAGCTGTGTAAAACAGAGTAAATATATGCTTATGAACCATGTAAAAATAAACAAAAATAAAATAATAACAGGCTTTACAAGTTTACGAGTAATAGTCGACCAACTTATAAAATGTATTTGGCACAGTAAAATTTTTGTACAAATGTCATTGAAAAATTACTTAGTTAAATAACGTTGTTAGCTGTGTAAAACAGATAGTAAATATATGCTTATGAACAATGTAAAAATATACAAAAATAAAATCATAACATCTAAATTAATAATGTTTAAGCTCGATTAACGCATTGCAGTGGCATCAGTCGTTAGCAGTACCGGTCCGTAGTCCATACGGCGCATACGCGCGGTGGAATCTATTTTGTGTTAGTGTAGAAGTATTTTCTACGTTTTGTAATCTAAAGTCAAATTAGATTCGATTTCCAAGCAAATTACTTATTTTCTTTTGCCGATATCCATCTATAAAGACAATATTTGACTCGACTACATCACTAATTGAGTAGCGTAAAACTTTCCAGAACGAAATAGTGAATACCGCAGATTAGAGGTGAATACATAGGATTTTTTTCAAATTCCGAAAGAGAAATAAACGAGGAGATAGTGGTCAAACGCGAGAATATAGATTAAAAAAAACATCTCCTATGTGGGCCCGTTTTTATACGTTGTGTGCCGCTGAAACGGTTGTAATGTTCATGTAATAACAACAAAACCCCCTTCTTAGTCCGCATTATTATGCAACTTCAGAACCCTATTAATGCGCGTGGGCCGACACGCACTTGGCCGGTTTTTTTTTCTTATTTGACACCCGCTTCGCGAAGACTGTTATAAGTTAATATGTCTTTAAAAATACTTAATAATAATTCAACTTGATGCTGCTTGCAAATGATACTTGTTGATAGTGTATGGGTAACATAGTAATTAATTAGGATTTGATTTTTCAATGCCGCGAAAATGAGAAACGTCAACGGACTTCTTAAAATGTGACGACTTTAAAACAATTTATTAACAATATAAATATTTAATTCGTTATAATAAGTTCTAATAAAAAGTAATTAAAACTAGTTTATTTACCCTAGTAAAACGAGATACTAATTTTTTATTATATATTTTTTTCAGTCAGGTTTTTGGGTAATCCAGGCCATGGACATCGGCAACACTGACGACTAGCCGTAGTTGGTACTGCCAAACCAGCCGACAACCCTACACACGTCCGGATTTACTATGGAGCAGACCATATCCGATGGGAAAACAAGCGGACCGAGACATTGTCGGCGGACCACTCTATCCACGCTCGGATATGGTACGGAAATCCGGACGTGTGTTAGCACACGTTTTTAGGGTTCCGTACCCAAAGGGTAAAAACGGGACCTTATTACTGAGACTTCACGATCCGTCTGTCTGTCTGTCTGTCTGTCCGTCCGTCTGTCACGCAGGCTGTATCTCATGAACCGTAAAAACAGAATAAAATTAATATTTAAGGGGGGCTCGCATACAACAAACGTGATTTTTTGCCGTTTTTGCTCGATATTAATAACGGCAACAGGTAGACGCTTGAAATATTCACAGAATATTTAGTTGTATATTCACTTCAAATAATAATTATTATTAAATTAAAATTAAAAAAATTAAGGGGGGCTCCCATACAACAAACTTGATTTTATTGCCGTTTTTTGCGACAATGGTGCGGATCCCTTCGTGCGCGAGTCCGACTCGCACTTGGCCAGTTTTATTATTACGTGATTGTTTAGCAAAAAATAAGCTACCTACGATACTTATCAATGCAGGTGATAAATGCTGGAGCTCCATAGACTGAAAGAAGAAAGCGAATTCCGTGAATGATTAGAGTTCCTGGCGTAGAATTTAAATCTTCGAAGACTTGGGCACATCTCACTAAATTCAGTTTTTCGAATAATTTCAAAATTGACGTTTTTCCCCTCCTGAATAATGCTGATGTAGTATCCAGTGAAAACATGTAAAAATAAAAGATGGCGATTACATTTAGGGAAAGCTGATAAACTATCATTTGAAAAAAGTTCTGAAGATTGTTGAACCTTCTTTTCTTTTCTTTAGAGAAGGTTTCAAAAAATAAATAATTTAGTCACTTGAAGTTCGAGATCAATGTCTTCACCAACAACAACATTTATATTTGTTGGATTAAATTGATTGATTGCAGTTTCAACAATAAGTAGGTACCTACATCAGCGTCATAGCCAGCTAGCTTAACTAAAACAATATTCTCGGTGGTAAATTTTATCTTTTAGCATTATAATGAGCAGAGACTTATTATGAACATTCGATAAAAATTGTTGTTGGCTGTAGTGCGCGCGGAACTAGTTGGCCGCGCCTTAGGTGGTGACAGGCGTGACGGGGCGGGTTAGGACAATGGACAATGGCAATGTCAATGGGTCAATGGGTCATCACACCCATTGTCAATGGGTCATTCCGGGTTTTACTGGCGCCCCCGCCTCTCCGTCTTACCGCTCACATACCTAAGGCACGGCCAACTAGTTCCGGGCGCACTATAGTTGGAACTGTCATATGTTGGTCAAAGAGAATATCAGAGCAAGCTGCTGGTTTTGTCACACGGCGATGTTGTTCGGAAGCAATTTTTTTGTTGAATCATTATAACCATCGAGAAATTACTCAGTTATTACTATTTTCAGAATTACTCATTATAAATGTATTCGTCACGCATATTTAAAATTTACTTATAAATAATGTTCAGAAACAGCGTAGTCATGCATATTATGGAGAAAACAGCTCCAGCTAACTTTTGAATGGCTTTTAATCAGAAATGGTAAATCTCAGAGAAAAATATGAGAACAATTTTAGTAGCTAATTATCTGAACTACAAATTTATTCCGAACTATTTTATCGTAAAACTAACAGTTTGGCCAAAAAAGCCAGGCAACCCATTTTGCGATCTTTGACATTGAATACTTTTTTTGCACACACGGGATCAATGGGGACTTTTCAGGATTTCATTAGAGTGGTATCCCTTACATCCCTGTAAATTTTCAGCTTGTTGTGGATTAATGTAAGGGTACCTCTAAGGTTACGTTTGCGTTAAATTAAATTATTATCCACTTACAAATACACACTTTATTGACATGAAATCAAATCAATCTGCCTAGCCTTTTGCCCAAATAATGTTGGGGTCGGCTTCCAGTCTAACCGGATGCAGCTGATTACCAGTATTTAACATGAAACGACTGGCTATCTGACCACCACAACCCACTAACTAGGTAATACGATATCCCTTTAGCAAGACTCGTGTCAGATGCTTATCCCGAACAGGCTGACTTTGGACCTGCAGCCTAATTGCGTAAGTGAATTCTGCAAAGCAAACAAGTCGATTCCTTCCCAAAAACGACTTTACGTATTAATATGCAAACAAGTCGATTCCTTCCCAAAAACGACTTTACGTATTAATATGCAATACGTAAAGTCGTTTTTGGGAAGGAATCGACTTGTTTGCTTTGCAGAATTCACTTACGCAATTAGGCTGCTGGTAAGTCTTGTTCTGGCCAAGTCCTCCGATTAACCCTGTACATATAGGATGGTCACAAAGCCCAACAAGTAACAGGTCTCGTATTCGTGAACCTTTCTGCAGCATACGACACCATATATCTAAAGTCAGTAGCATATGTAACGATCAGGGGTTATGGCGACGACAAAAAAAATGGTCTGCCTCAAGTCAGTGTGCTGGCACCCACATTGTTTAATATTTACACCAACGACCAGCCTGCTACGCAGCACACCGAACGCTTTCTGCATGCGGATGACCTAGCTTTGACGGCGCAATCATCTACTTTTACGTGGGAAGAAAATAAATTAACATTGCAATTGAGTCACTCAGTAGACATTATGACAGTAAATTGCCCAAACCTATCCAAAACGCTATCATCCGCAATACTCTCGCAAATAGGAAACTTAGAATCACGTGGCGAAGACCTAGACGTTGCACTGGATAGATCTTTAACCTTTAATGTGCAGCCATAACAGAGCAGAAGATCGGATCACAAAATAACCTGTTCCGTAGACTTGCTGCTACCAACTGGGGAGCTAAGCTGCACCCGATGTCCTTCCCATAATCGGCATGCGCCTATGCCTCTCTGCTGGCAAAGTTGCGTGCACAGGGTGGCACCGATCAGCACACGCAAAGCAAGTGGACATCGCCCTCAACGAGACGTGTCGAATAATATCGAGATACCTTAAACCGACCCCGCCCAATAAGCTCTACTGGTATTGTACCGCCCAGTATAGCAATGGGATGTCACATGTGCGCTCGAGAAAAACATTTAATCTGATTCCCGACATCCCGTCTACGGACACACAGCAGCCCCGGGTAGACTTAAGAGCTAGAAGAGATTTCTACGCTGCATATACGCCATCCAAGAACAACAACCTACAATGAGTAGCAAGCTGTGGGATGAACTTTACCTCCCATGCCACCTCCCATTCTTGAAACCCCACGAACACCTACCATGAACTGCAGTGGCCTATATGGAAAGCACTCAATCGGTTGCGCACCCAGGTCGGCCTCTGCAAACACGACCCGTCTAATACCTAGTGTGAGTGCAGTGCCCCCTTTGCCAGTTTTCCTTTGCAGGAGTGTCCCACTGACGCCGCAATTGGCGTGATCACCTCATCATCACTTCAGCTGAAAGACGTCCACTGTTGGACATAAGGGTGGCTTCGCCACATTGACCAATCCCGGCCGTCGCATTCCCGCAACCTTAAACAGGGCATCGGTCCATCTAGAGGAAGGCCTTCCAACGCATCGTCTTCCCGTTCGCGGTCGCCATTCCACAACTTTCCTGCCCCATCGGCCATCCGTTCTGCGAGCAATGTGCCCTGCCCACTGCCACTTAGGTTTCGCAATTCTTAAGTGTTTTGCTTTAGAAGTCGGTTTAGTTGTTGTATTATTTATTTATAATCATTGAATGCCATTTAAATTGCAATGAAATACGTATCAAAATTTCGTATATTATAATTCGGTAACAGTGTAATTATATAGCAAATTTAAAACATCCATTGGGTCTGATTCACCTGTCTAGAAAATGTTGTTTTTTTTTTTAATATTGGATCTTAATGTTTTCGAAAAAAGACTGTGAACAAATTACACGGCATTCATTGGAAGAGTGAAGAAGACCTGTGATATGATTAATTTGCATATATTTCTTAGGACAAAATGCAATTCAATTACAATTAAAATAAAGTTTTAACGCCACCCACATTCGATATTCACACCCCTAGGCTTTTATTTTATACCTAGCCTGTTCCTATTATGGTCTACAACCGCACGTCAGTGGTACCTACCTATCTAATTGGACTACGAGAACGTGCTAATATCATCATGATTCCGTTGTAAAAAAGGGGTAGTGCTACTCGTCTTTGGGTCCATCTCTCTCTCACATCGGAATCATGATATAGTTACGCTCAGACAGTTGAATCTTTGTGCTTTTCGGGTTGTCGCCGCTATTGATTCTAGATTTTAGGAGTTGCAGTGATTGGAATAGTGTGGCGGGCGGTTCCAAGAGGTCGCAGACATCCGACTGAATATCCCAAGTAAATAGTCATAATTCGAGGTTTGGCTCTCGCCTATTTCCTCCTCCAATATTGTACCAATTTAAAAGATATTCCATAAACTGAAAAAATGATATACTGTGCTCCAATGTTTTCCTTTTTAATGAAATTATCTTTAGAAGCACTAGAACTCACAAAAGATGCTCAAAATTGCGCTGTCAACAGAGGCCTTGTGTACAATTTTGACAACTATAAATGAAAAATGGAAAACATAGGGACACAGTTGACATAATATATCTTTCTCTTTCAGTTTATGGATTTTTTTGCTTAATTGGTCAAATATTGGAGGAGGAAATAGGCGAGATCCAAACCTCGAATTATGACTTTTTACTTAGGAAATTCCGTCGGATGTCAGCAACCGCATTTCCGATCCCCTAAGTAGCTGCATTTTAAAATGAGAATCACGTCTGAACGGCTAGTCGTTTTTGGGAAAAAAATATATGTTACATTAGACCATTTTCTTAATAATTTGATTTAAGAAAATTTTGAGTTTCATTCGTTTATCATAGTGTAATTAATTTGTAAGAAAACGACAATCGCACCAATACTGTCACCATCTCAAAGAAAAAATTATCTACATTTTGATCTGAGGCTTTTTTTTAAACTCTTAGAACAATAAGGTAAGTACAAAAATCAACTAAAATTTTGGTCCCTCGGGTGAAAAACGAGTTTGCGTTTTATTGCCTCAAGGTCTTAGGCGACTGTCGTTGTCTTAAATACCTATAGACGTGCGGTTGGCATCTATCTACGTTTTAAAATACTCTACTACACTTTATAGCCAATGAGATGGCCCTTTCCAATAGTTTCTCCGATGAAGAACCATAAGAATACTTCCAGCCCGACCAAGAAAAGCATCCAGGCTTGCCTCACCGTTATGTACATGAAGCATTTGTTTTTGAAGAAATCTTTCATTAAGCTTATATCAGCAGCAAGTTTCTGCGAACAAAATATAGATAGATAGGTAGGTACTTTTAAGGAAACAAGGAACTTATCAACTTTAATCATGAAGATGGAGAGAGAAATTAAATTTGTCTACATAACGTGTCTACATTATTATTAAATAAATTGTAGTTCTAAAAACTAAAAAAAACACGCTTTAATGGTAAATTGAACTAAAAAGTCGCTAATCCTGAAGATCTTGGTAAGGCAAAACTAACAACAAACACACAAACAAACTATTTAAACGCGCCCGGTAGAATCAACTTTCATTTTTGTTTGACTTTCAAAAGTGCCGCTTATTGGCCTAGTTGAATAAACATATTTGACTTTGACTTTGACTAAATTATTGCATTGTCATCGGTCCTTGATAAGTGTGCAAAGTTTCAAATCAATCCCACGCTTTGAAGGGGGTGAAAATCACGTTCAGAGATTCCGTTACATTGATACATAGATACATACCAAGCTAATAAAAGCGTGTTAAAAACATCTACCAAGAGTTTTAACTGTTAGCTGACCAGTTCAATCGGTTAACTCCAATGACCCAATTTCGCAAAAATATAGATTTGTGCAAACCTAAGAAAACCTGTAAAACCAGTTTAGTGTAGATAAGCTTAGAATAAATTCTAGTTGATGCCGGTTAGAGATAACTGGCCAAAACCGGCTTATTAACAGTTTTCAACGTTCTGGTTTTATTTAAATACTAGCTAACCCCCGCGGCTTCGCTCCCATCAACAGGCTACCTACCTACCTACCTCCTACCTCCTGCTGTCACGGACTTTTTTTAGAACTTTTAAAGAGAAACAATTCCATCATACATGATATTTGCTTAACGTAAACCGTTTACGCAGCGCACGCAACGAAAGCTCTCAAAAAGGAATATTTTATCCCGTTTTTGCAACATTTTTCATTTATGCTCGACTCGTATTGTTTGTACTGTGATGTTATATAGCCTAAAACCTTCCTCGATAAATGGACTATCCAACACAAAAGGAATTTTTCAATTCCAACCAGTAGTTCCTGAGATTAGCGCGTTCAAACAAACAAACAAACTCTTCAGCTTTATAATATTAGCATAGATATATGTAGATAGATTTGCCAATATAAAATCAGCATCATCTGATCTTTAAAAAGCATTAGCCCTTGGATGACAGTTTTAAAATATACTTTCAGATTTTATTAAGTACTATGTAATAGCCTGCGGACGTTTAGCCATTAACTAAGTTTCCAGATGCAGCTGAAAAATATTAATATTTTACGTGGGGCGACTGCTCCAGTAAAATAACGATAAAAAATTAAAATAATAATAAAATAACGTACATGTCCTGCACAAACCAAAGTTTTTAATACCTAAGTACTTATATCTTGTACTTCTTTTCTTCTATACCTAACATTGACTTCGATACTATAACTATCAAAAATCGAATTTATGATAGTTATTTACAAGATCAAACCGATCAGACTGATCTTTTCTAAATGTTTATTTGATCTTTGCACCCACCAATATTAGTTTTAGCAAAGTCCTTGCTGGTGCATAATGTTATGGACTAAGTGTAATAATACGGTATTATTCATAATGCCCGGGCAATTTGAAAAATGCCCAACATGAGTAGGCAATATGATAAAAACTATTAAAATAATTAAATTGACCAGGCTTTCTGAATAATGATCACTTTTATTGGGCCGGGTAATAATAAGTTTTTTTTTTATTATTTTATTGTTGATATTGGTTTTAATATAGAATAGGTAAGTACGATTACTATTTAAGAGGAAACGGGGGCAGAGAGCGCCGACTTAATTTCCTTAGTAAAAGTCATAATTCAAGGTTTGGCTCTCGTCTCTTTCCTCCTCCAATATTGGACCAATTTAAAAGATATTCCGTAAACTGGTAAAGTAAGATATATACTATGTCCCTATGTTTTCCTTTTTTCATTTATATTTGTCAAATTTGGACACTAAGCCTCTGTTGACAGCGCAATTTTGAGCATTTTTTGAGGGCTCTAGTGCTTCTAATGATAATACATCATTAAAAAGGAAAACATAGGGACATACTATAAGTATATCTTTAATTTTCAGTTTACGGAATATCTTTTAAATTGGTCCAATATTGACGGAGGAAAGAGACGAGAGCATAACCTTGAATTATGACTTTTTACTAAGGAAATTCAGTCAGCGCTCTCTGTCCCCGTTTCGTCTTAAGCAACAAAGTCGACAACCTAACATGAAGGAGATAACGGGAGCTGACGCTGAGTTCGCTCGCTTTGCTCGCGTCATCTCTTTCGAGCCTAACCTATCAATGTCAGGGTGCCCTAAGCTCCCGAGCTTGCTTCGATCGCTCTTGGACGAATTTATTGACCATAATTATCGAATTGCCCAACCGTTTCGTAGCACTATTCATAATGACTAGACAATGTGATAAAATATATAGAAGTTTAAATCAGTATTCATTACATTGCCCGATTTGACTTGACTATAGATTCATAATGCCCGGGTTATACATAGTGCCCTCATTAATCACTTGGCCCATCACACATTCAACAACTGAACAAACCACCTCGACTGATACGAATATATTCAACCCGGGTAACGAAATTAAAGCGCGATCGAAACACTATCTATCGACCGTAATAAACTCGGCCATTTACGAGAGATATGAAAATTATGACTTGTGGGTTTTCATGTGTCATTATTTTAATGTAATGTAGGTAAATGTTATGTGTAAAAGTAATGTTTCTACATTGATATATACAGCTGCCCGCACTAAACTGCTCACAGTCACTTGTCGCGCGAGTACCCACTGGATGACTGGACCAACGAAGCAGTCTAAGTACCTATAAGGTCTATATTTATCTGTTATTATCTTTTCTAATGTCGGAACTGGCTACCCTGCCTACCCACGCGGGTCTTTTGCACACAAGTTTGTTGGAAATTGAACACTACCAGACATCGGCCTTACAGATCACTTGCGAATTGATGGTACCAAACCTTCCACCTATTTTGTGGCCGTTATAAAAATATTAAACTTGGTCCAACAACATAGACGCGAATAAAATAAACATTATAATATACAAATCGATAACGAACGTTGTTTGCATGGTAATGGTATAATAATAAGAAACTTATAGGAATGGTCGGAAGATTACCTACCTACGCGTGGTAGGTACATGACTACATGCCATTCACTGCCATGCGTTTGGTCGTTATGTGTTGGTTTGGCATTGTTACTTTCCCGGGGAATATGACACACACTTTGATACTAGGACTACAGAGGTGAATATGTTCTTGGTGTGCAGGAATTGCATGCAAGGCTTGTAACCCATCCGCAAAAGCGTTTAGATATTCTAGAGACCTTCTTAATTTTATATTTAGTTCAGCAACGATATCTATGGACCGAAGTGATTCATTAATTACCTGTGCTTCAGACAAGCGAGGTGGCGCCATCTCTACGGTGTAAAATCCTTTAAAAACTCGCATTTTCTTTGCAAGCTCGGACTTGGAGGCGGCCTCTGCTTTTTCTAAACAAGCACATACATTTATTGTAAGGGCTAGAAATAATTACTCAAATATAGAAGAGATAATTATGCGACAATGATGAGGGTCTAGTCGGAATCGGAACACGAGGCGAGTCGCTAAGAAGCAAATTCATGTGACAGCGGGGTGAGAGGCGGGTAGGTACTGTGCAGCGAGTAGGGAACTTCATAAACACCATTAAGTTTGAACTATACTTTCGTCGTGATTCAATGGCGCTGTAACTCCTGCAGTCTTGCCACGTTATATGTACATATACGTATAAGAGAGTAACCTCGAAGTTTGGGCGAAAATCGCAGCTAATGGGTATCCGTACACGAACATTTTACGTTTTTCGCGTCTGAAATCATTGCCGTGAATTCCTGATCCTATACCTAATTCTGCCTAGATTCATGGTGGTTAGCTCATCCTCCAAACACCTGATGGAAAAGATTCGATCCGTTCTAAACAATCTTATTTACCTTTGATCAATTCTATCAGTCTCTCTTTATTCTTGGTGATAGCTGGTTTATATATTTCTGATAATTCATGCATCATCGTCCATCTGCCACCTGTATATTGGTTAAAATATTGGATAATAATTAGGTAGGTAAGTGACCAGAAAATCATCCAGAAAATCAATTAGACGTGGATTCGCGTAACCGTGTATCGTAGAATCAATTCTATACCCATTTAAGTCTGGGTTATATTTTACAGAATTTATTGCCGACATAAGGCCACTTTTCCACTCTAATATAAGTAATAGTCTAAAAGTGGTACAGCGGTACTGACAATATTGTCCAGACCTAAATAGAAACCCGAAATAAATATTCACAATTTCCCAGTTTCCAGCATGGCTTAGGGCGCGTTGCCACTGACGCGGAGCTGGTCGGAGAGGAGCGGTGAAGAGCGGTGAAAAGTGGTTAGTGTTTCCACTGAAGCGGAGCTGGGCGGAGAGGAGCGGTAACAAATGGTCAGTGTTTTCACTGAAGCGGAGTGGAGTGGAGTGGAATGGAGCGGAGCATACTTTTGGAATCGCGCATTTTTGCGCTTAGTTACACTCAATCTCTCAGAAAGACCATACATCATGTTGTCGTTTAAAAAGAAAAAAGGCAATCATTTTATATCTTTCTCTACTTGAAGACGAAGGTAACGAATCAGAAGAAGTAGCATTGACTGTTGCGACTTTTTTGGATTCGAAGAGAAAACATATATTCAGGATTCGACAACATATAAAGTACCATTCTGTTCATGGAGAATTTAAAAAACATTAAACACGGAAATTGTCTAACACTTTCAATGAACTTCTCATCCATTTTGATACGGATGCACCTAATGACGTAACGATGATAACTGACTGAGGCACTGCGCACGAGTCACGCACCGCCCCGCTCCGCACCGCCCCGCTGTCCTCCGCACAGCACCGCCCCGCTGTCCTCCGCTCTGCACCCCAATGCTCGTTGACCTCCGCACCGCATCGACTCGCTGTATTTTTATTATGAATATCCGCTCAGCTCTGCTCCACCCCGCTCGTGCTGTTTCCATTGAAGCGGAGCGGAGATTTCGAGCATATAGTGATTGGTCAATTCGTGCACCGCTAAGTTTCTCTCCGCCCCGCTCCGCGTCAGTGGAAACCCGGCCTTAGGCCGGGACTCCACCAAAGCGGAGATGTGCGGAGATGTGCGAAACCAACCAATAGAATTTCGTTATTCACACATCTCGTCTCCGCTCAGCTGGACTTTCCGCACATCTCCGCTTTGGTGGAGTCCCGGCCTTAGGGTTGGTTCGCGGAGATACGTGGACTTTTTGAGATGCTTACGGAATAACTTGTTGTGATTGTGACATAACCGTTTAAGGGCACACTAGTCGACGGCACGAACTATTTTGTGCGCGGGGTTGAAATGCATTTTATATCAACCGACAACACGTGCGGAAGAGATAGGTGATGTGATGACCAGTAGTTCGCGTACGAATACACACTTTTGCAAATTTGTAGCGAAATGGATAATGATTTAGGACGAAACCGAGTGCGCGAAATTTTATAAACAGACCTTTGGTAATGTCTAGATATTATGAAAAAACGACTAAACGTATCTGTTCAAAATAAAATTATTAGCATTGTTGAACTCATAATCTATCCCTGTATGGTGGCTGTTTTGCAATTTTCCGTCTTCTTATGGTATTTATTTGCGCCCAAAAATGCGTTAAAATTAGTGTCGAAATGTGGAACTTTCGACGCTCATAACTTTCAAATATATACATTTTTTAATAAAGCTCCTTATAGGGCTAGATAATGATGAGACATATTGATACATTTTTTTATTTTGAACGGACATCGCCAAACAGTGGAGTTATCCCTAGACTACGTTTGTATGGAAGAATGATCGACTAGTGTAACCTTAAAGTCAATAAAGCTGCATAACAACGTTATAGCAACAAGATTTTGTGTGGGTACTGAAAACATGTAAATACAACACAGCGATAAGAGCCTGCAATCAAAGACGCAACTGAATATAAGTGAAACTTACGGAAGATATTCGCCAATTTTGCTACATTCACGCCAACGGACATCATGATTTTTATATACCTTAGTATATAAAAATATACCAACTGCCTATGCAGTAATTTTTTGACTATCAATTATTTTTGTACACTGTTCGTTGAAAATGTATGATTTTCCGTATATAATAAGTTCTCTGTGTGTATGAGTTCTAAATATTTGGAATTCGGTAACCATAGACTACTATTACTGAAATACTTCTGTAACTGTCAAAACCAGTCAAAACATAGGCTATATCCATAGACGTTCATTTATGTCATTTTTAGGGTTCCGTATTCAACAAGGAACCTTTATAGTCCGTCCATCCGCAGTTTAGCTAAGAGACTCAGTACTAGAAAGCTATAATTTGGCATGGATATACATGTTATCACGCCGACAAAGTAGTAAAATAAAAACATGTATTTTTGTACAGGTAAAGTAAGAATGTTTTTTTTACTCGTCTATCCCATGGTGTGGGGTTGGGGTGTCGTTGGATAGGCGAAGTCGGTGTCTTTGGTACCTACCTATTGTTTACTGTTTTTCGACACCGTCACAAGTTATTTTTCGCATTGTAATTTTGTTTTTCTTTTTAAAAGAAGAATTTGCCATTAGTAAGTGACAGATGTATACAAGTCATATACATCTATCCCTTATTCGATCTCAAATTATTACCGCTTTAAGAGCTTATGTTCACCCACCTGGTGTCTTTGAATTATCGTGTAACACAATAACATAACAAAGAAATTAAGAATCTCCTCCATTTTTTTTGAAGTCGGCAATATTACGGCTTTGTGAAAACCATTTTTCATAAAATTAAAATTTTCGTAAAATTAAGCTTTAAATGGCAAATTTTTGTTAGAGTCAAGTGTCCCTCCATGCCAGCTAATCTGACATTTTATAGGTTGTCACTTTAACGTTACATAAAAATAGTGTCGTGTCCTGACTATCCTGAATAATCGAAAGTTGATCGAAAATCGAAGTAGATCGAAAATGGAACTATTCCACGGAAAAAAATATTTTTTTAAGAAACTAGCGGCCTTTATTTAGTTTCTTCTCATTTTATGTCAGACATCATTTTATTGAGCGCATTTTTTTATTGTTGATTTCATATTTAATAAATAAACAATAATAATAATAAATACATAGTTATTTAAATATATTACGTTTACAGAAAAAAAAAACTATTCCTATTTCTATTCATAAAACATTTATTTACACCAATTAGTAAAACTAAATTGAGGAGTCATGTCACATCGATTCGATGAATCACTTATGATTGAGCTTTACCTACAACAATATGCCCCGCGCTTGCAACATTAAAAAAAATAAGGTCGTTGGCAGCTGTCAGTTTAGTCTACAAAATTAAAAATCATAATACGTACCTTATTCGAACTCTTTTACATGTACCTATATAGTCAAAAATTTTCTTTAGCACCTTATTTCAATTAGCGCCACGAACATCACCCTGGATGACCCTGGGAACCTGGGCTACTGGCTCCGTCCCCTTCTACCTTGATGGACTGGGGTCCGTGTGAAGCCCGCTTAACTCGCAAACGTTAATCGAAGTAGATATTCGTAAAAATATCGTTCGGAATGGTCTACGTGTGAACGTAGCCTATTTCTCGCCTCTTGTTGAAGTGAAAACTACTATGCTACTATTACTTGTAATGTGTTGTCGTGTCGTAGTGTTTTCATAGCTTTGAAGTGGCGTCGTGCATAGCCGTAGTATTTCCGTAGAGTTGTCGTAGCTTCGTAGCAGCGTCACGCGTCGCCGTAGTTTTGCCGTGGAGTCGGGCGTCCCGTAGCTTTGCCGCAGCGTTGCCATAGCATCGTTGTATCTTTGTCGCGGCGTCATCGTGCGTCGCCGTATTAATGCAGTAGCAGTAGTGGCTCTGTCGTAGCGTTGTCGGAGCAAGTTGATAATTCGACACAATGATTACGAAATGCGCGAAATGCGCTGGCATGGAGGGCATGCCAGCTAATCTGACATTTTATAGGTTGTCACTTTAACGTTACATAAAAATAGTGTCGTGTCCTGACTATCCTGAATAATCGAAAGTTGATCGAAAATCGAAGTAGATCGAAAATGGAACTATTCCACGGAAAAAAATATTTTTTTAAGAAACTAGCGGCCTTTATTTAGTTTCTTCTCATTTTATGTCAGACATCATTTTATTGAGCGCATTTTTTTATTGTTGATTTCATATTTAATAAATAAACAATAATAATAATAAATACATAGTTATTTAAATATATTACGTTTACAGAAAAAAAAACTATTCCTATTTCTATTCATAAAACATTTATTTACACCAATTAGTAAAACTAAATTGAGGAGTCATGTCACATCGATTCGATGAATCACTTATGATTGAGCTTTACCTACAACAATATGCCCCGAGCTTGCAACATTAAAAAAAATAAGGTCGTTGGCAGCTGTCAGTTTAGTCTACAAAATTAAAAATCATATACGTACCTTATTCGAACTCTTTTACATGTACCTATGTAGTCAAAAATTTTCTTAAGCACCTTATTTCTATTAGCGCAACGAAGATCACCCTGGATGACCCTGGGAAACTGGGTTACTGGCTCCGTCCCCTTCTACCTTGATGGACTGGGGTCCGTGTGAAGCCCGCTTAACTCGCAAACGTTAATCGAAGTAGATATTCGTAAAAATATCGTTCGGAATGGTCTACGTGTGAACGTAGCCTATTTCTCGCCCCTTGTTGAAGTGATACTACTATGCTACTATAGATAGAATTCTAGTTTCGTTAGATTTTAGTCCAATGTCTCATATAAGCCCCAATAAAATGGCGGTAACTTTATTGTAAGCTTCTACGAAGTTTTGTCGGCAACATGTACAAACTCATGTTCTACCGCTGTGTTTTACTTGCCCACACTCGTGCACGTTCACTTATATTATTAGAATAAAAAAACACCTTTTTTACACTATTAATAATCAATTTAACACAGTTTTAGGAAAATAAAACAGAGAAGCAACATAGACGCCATTACGTTCCCGCCAAAAACCCTCCTACTATTACTTGTAATGTGTTGTCGTGTCGTAGTGTTTTCATAGCTTTGAAGTGGCGTCGTGCATAGCCGTAGTATTTCCGTAGAGGCGTAGTAGCTTCGTAGCAGCGTCACGCGTCGCCGTAGTTTTGCCGTGGAGTCGGGCGTCGCCGTAGCGTTGCCATAGCATCGTTGTATCTTTGTCGTGGCGTCATCGAGCGTCGCCGTATTAATGCAGTAGCAGTAGTGGCTCTTTGGTAGCGTTGTCAGAGCTAGTTGATAATTCGACACAATAATTACGTAATGCGCGAAAGCTGGGCAAACATTTGATATTTAAAATCCTCGATTTATTACAGTGTAAAATTGAACGAGTGTTCGATTGACAAACCATTCCTTATTTTATCGAAGTCTAAGGTATAATTTTAACTCAACTGTACAAATAAAATATCTAAAATCTTTTGTCAAACATTTAATATTCATCATCATTAATTTAATTAAAATAATACTTATTTCAAAAGTCACTTACTACTAAGATCTATGCATGTAGCTTAAAACAAACTTAAAAAAAAATGTTGTTTGTAAAAAGAAGACCAACACCAAACCGAGAGTCAATTGGGTAGGTACTCCAGTCATACAATATTTCATGTGTTGGGTCATACTTGAGAACCAGATGCAAATCGATAGGACGATGAAGAGATCGAATGTCGTTTGCTCGACTAACAAAATCTCGAAAACATTAGCTCGATATATCATTTCGAATTTAAAGAGACATTCCAAGAATTTTTATTTGAGTACAATATACCATTCCGCTACTTCAAATAATACTGTAATCCTTGAAACATCCCCACTACGACTACTCGATAACTCCGGGTAGACTGAAAAGCCAAAAGAGTTTCAGTTCCTATACGAACTACACAGGCAATACAGACAGGCCGCCTGAGGAGAGGAGAAAGAAAGAAGAATTATTAATTTGTTAGGAGACACGAGAAAAAGCTTAAAATTAAACAATAATAAAAATAAAAACCCCGTGCGAGACCAAAAAGGCTCTCAGCATATGCAGCGATATCTGAAAAATAAATAACGCTACGCTGATATTCAGATAGGGTTAGAGAAAGCTGTGGGAAGAGAAGTGTCCACCACCTTTCATTGAGCCCAAGGAACATTTGCCACTCGGTCATAAATTGCAGTGGCCTGTATGGATGGCATTAAAACGGTTACGTACCCGCGTAGGCCGCTGGAAATATTACTTGGCACAAGTTAAAATTAAAAATTTCCAAAACGGCCGGCAATTTTTTTTTTTTCATACTTTTTAAACTACATCATTTATCTAGTAGTAGACACGCTTCGATCCACAATCTATCGAACACATAATTATGACACGATATCTTGCGAAAATACTCCGTTTCAAACAAAAAAACAGCCCATAACTTTTGAACGTTTAAACCGATTTTCACCAAACAGAAAAAAGAACAGAACACTCTCGACAAAGTCATATTTCAAACAAAAAAAAACCAAAATCAAAATCGGTTCATCCGTTTAGTCGCTATGATGCCACAGACAGACACACAGATACACAGCAACACACGTCAACATTATAACACCTCTCTTTTTCCGTCGGGAGTAAAAAGGGGATTATTGATCCGATGAACACCCGTTGAACACCCGTTGCGAGTGTGGTACCCCTGTACAGACTATGGGCCCATTTGCTGGAGTGTCCTAGCTGTCCATTCACTTGCATACTGGATGACCTGTACCGTGCTTCTGACGTTGCAATAAGCGTGGCCATCTACTGCGCCCAAACCATTTAATGAATGTACCGCCGAATCGAAAATAAAAAGAAACGCCGAAAATCGGAAACGATTCTGTAAATTGGAAATAATGTTATTTCGAGAACTTTCTTTTTCGTGTGAGGATGTGGTTAAGAGTTAATTAAGCCGCCTCTGAGTACCTCACAAGCCTCTGACTTGGGATTTCAGACTAACATTAACTGTATAAGTCCAGCAGCCTTACTGCTTAATAAATTCGGCAAGGCTGGGCAAAGAGTATGAACAAAAAACCGGCCAAGTACGGGTCGGGCCACGCGCAGTAATAGGGTTCCAAAGTTGCATAATAATGCGGACTAAGAAGAGGGTTTTGTTGTTGTTACATAAACATTAAAACGGTTTCAGCGGCACACAACGTCTAAAAACTGGCCCACATAGGATGCTGTTTTTTTAAATCTAGCTATATGCTCGCGTTTGACCACTATCTCACCTGATGTAATGTAAGCGATGATGTGGTCTACGGTGAAGCACGCTTGCCTAGAAGTAACCTATTCACTCTTGATTTTAACTAAAGAAGGTCTATCTGGTAACTGAAGAAGGAGTTATAAAATCCAACTACGCAACTGAAGTTAGAAAAATATTATCTACTAGCTGGCCCACGCGGCTTCGCTCCCGTCAACTGGCTACCTATCTACCCTACCCTACCTACCCTACATACATGAATGTTACGTAACTTTAACCGCTTACGCAGCGCACGCAACGGAAGCTCTCAAAAACGAATATTTTTTTCACATTTATGCAAACATTTTCATTTATGCTCCGCTTCTATTGGTCGTAGCGTGATGTTATATATCCTTTAACCTTCCTTGATAAATGGACATAACCGACACAAAAAGATTTTTCAATTCCAACCAGTAGTTCCTGAGATTAGCGCGTTCAAACAAACAAACAAACTCATCAGCTTTATGATATTAGTATAGATTCGAGTACCAGCGCGGGTGCGAATTGCGAAAGAAGCCGTTACGAGCGCGCGTTAGAGCCACGGGGAATGGTATGGTTCGTTCCTGGATACCTGCGCGCACGCTCCTTGTTTATTTCTCTTTTGGAATTTGAAAAATTTCGTATGTATTCACCTCTTGAAATAAAGTAATTGGCCTTGACAATCAAATCTAATTTGATTGTCAAGGCCAATTACTTTGATTTCACGTCTAAACGGCAGGTCGAAATTTTTTGGAAAAATATATGTTACATGAAACCATTTTCTTAATAATTTGATCTATGAAAATTTTGAGTTTTATTCGTATAACATAGTAATTAATTTGTAAAGTTATGTCTAAAACTGACACAAACACAACAATCGTGCCAAAACCGTATTTTAATGAAATTGACACCATCTCAAAGACAATTAATTGAATTATCTACATTTTAATCTGAGGCTTTTTTTAAAAGTCATGTAATAATAAGGAAAGTACAAAAAACTACTAAATTTTGGGTCGCGCGGGTGTGAAACGAGTGCGCGTTTTGTTCCCTCAAGGTCGTTGGCGTTACTCGTCGTCTTAAGATTACAAAACGTCGAAAATACTTCTGCACTAACACAAAATAGACACCCCGAGCGCATGCGCCGTATGGACTACGGACCGGTACTGCCAACGACTCCGGCCACTCCAATGCGTTATTCGAGCTTAAACATTATTAATTTAGAAATAATTATTATTATGGATGTTATGATTTTATTTTTGTTTATTTTTACATGATTCATAAGCATATATTTATTATCTGTTTGACACAGTTAACAACGTTATTTTAGTAATTTTTAACCGACTTCCCAAAAAGGAGGAGGTTCTATGTTCGACATTATGTATGTTTTGTGTATGTTCACCGATATCTACGTCAATTGTGGACCGATTTCAAAAATTCTTTTTTTGTTTGAAAGAGTATGTGCCGAAATTGGTCCCATTTTAATTTTTTCAATGGCATTTGTACAAAAATTTGACTTTTAAGTTGGTCGACAATTACTCGTAAACTTGTAAAGCCTGTTATGATTTTATTTTTGTATATTTTTACATGGTTCCGAAGCATATATTTACTCTGTTTTACACAGCTAACAACGTTATTTAAGTAATTTTTCAATGGCATTTGTACATCATTTTTACTGTTCCAAGTACATTTTATAAGTTCGTCGACCATTACTCGTAAACTTGATAAACCTAAATATCTGTGATAGCTTTCCATTTAATTTGGTTATATTTACTACTGCCGTGAATTTTTTGACATAGCCAAGAGCAACCATTTTGCTGGCATTTGCAATTTAAAGCTTAATTTTACGCAAACCGATCTCTGAATCGAAAAATGGTTTTAACAAACCCATAATATTTTTGAACTGCCTGTCCAAAGATACCCCACACCATGGGATAGACAAGAAAAAAAAAACAACCACTTTACGTCTATAAGAGGAAATCAAAAGATGGAAAAAAAAAAAGATGGAAAGTCGGAATATTATGTTTAAGCCAAATTATAGCTGTCTAGTACTTTGATTCTCTGAGCTAAGCTGCGGACGGACAGACGATCAGAGCGATACTATAAGGGTTCCTTGCTGACTTCGGAACCCTAAAAATCTTCACCAATCACATAGACTGAAATCCACAACGCGTCTTACAAGTCACATGTGATTGGTTGATTTTTCATACTCTTTGCCTTGCTGAATTCATTACGCAATAAGGGTGCTGGTTTCCACACGATGTTTTCCTTCACCGTTGTCTGTGATGTCCAAGATAAACTTAGAAAAAACATATAATTTGAAAATTCAAACCACGACCTCAAGCACGAGAGGCAAGATCTTAGCCTCTGGGCCACCGCGACAATAGCGTTACCGATGTCTAAAGCTTAGAGCATTTCAAGATTTTGACGTATAGATATAGTGAGCTGTCGGAGTCATCATACTTCGATCTCAAGTAAATACGAGCTAACGTTTTCGGAAGGAATTTGTATTCGAGCATACGACATTCAATTTTGCGTCGATAGGCACAAATGGAAGAGATATGGAAGATAATGTTACTTTTACTTGGGTTTCATTTGTTCACAGTGTAATTTTGACTAGTGCCGGCAACCGGGCACCAATCCAGGAGCCGAAGAAAAACACAATAATACTTTGCCTGAACCTAACCCAGTAGTCAACAGTAGCGTTTGCGACAATAATGAGAAAAGAGGCAGTAGAGCATTGCCAGTTTTTTTTACTTGCTTTCTTTGTCAGACTTGCTGCCTCTTGGTCTTAATGAAGACTTTGTTTCACTTGGTTCGTTTCGGTGGCTTCCTCTTAGATCTGGCATCTTTCTTTTTCGGCTTTACCTTTGCAGTTTTGGCTTTAGCTTTTGGATCTTCTTTTGGTTTTGCAGCTGCCTCTTCAGCTTTCTTCTTGTCAGCTATTTCTTTGGCTTTTTTAACAGCTTCGGCAGCCTGCCTTGCTATTTCTTTAATATGCGCCGCTTCCTTCGCCTTTGCTTCAGCCTTTATTTTATCCTCATGTGCTTTTATTGCAGCTAAGATTTCGAGTCTTGCTCTTTCCGCTTCAGCATCTATTTCTTTTATTCTACCATCTAAAGCGTTAATAAAACCGTTCGTGATTTTGCCAGCAAATGCTTCCATTTTCTTACCCATCGGTCCATTAAAAAAGCTTACTGTCATAGGTGGTACCGCTTCAACTTTGAGATACTTCCATGAAGTAGCTCCAATACTCTGCGCGGATTTTGCGACACCTAAAATATACGTATAAACTATTTAATAACATATCTTCCTATAAAGAAGCTTACAAATTATTTTTTTTCTTGCACTCTCTCTTTAGCGCTTTGTAATTCTTTCTCAAGATAATTGATTTCCTTGTGCAGCTGTTTGTCACGTGTTTGTTGCATTTTGGACGTTATTTTCTCCACTATATTCCCTAAACTCGTTTCTATTTTAGAAACAACATTATTGTCCACAATCCGTTTTGCACCAGTATTCATTATATAACCCTTGGTTTTCGACCAGCCTTTTTTAACGAGGGGTTCCAATTTTTCCAGAGAAACTGCAAACAAAACAATTGCGGATCATTTTGAATATTTTCACTGTTAAGTATTGGTCTATTATTATTCATTTATCTATCTTAGTTATTTAAATATATTACTACGATTTGGTAACATAACCCACTTTTGTTTTGTAACAGTTTCTGTAAAATATTGTTAATATTCCAACATGTACATACCTAGTGTTATGTCAAGAGCTTGTCTGGCCATTCTGCTCGCCATTTATAATAATATCCAATTTTAACAGCTGCTATAAAATACCAATAATTTGGTTGTAGATTTCTATGCTATGAATGTGACAAAACGAGCGGAATATAATAATATAGTATAATCAGAGTATAATGCACTCTGTGACAACGAGGTCACTAACTTTAATCTGTCTACGTCTGGCCTGGTGGTAGAAAGTGGAACTAAAGCAACCAGTATGTTAAGTGACAAGACCTGTCACGTATTGTTTATAAGCAGCGCCACCATCGCTGTCCGCCACCGGGTCACGATATTTTGGTTTTTGTTGAGTTGTTACTTGTCATTGCTTAATTTATCGTCATTCCGTTGACGCTTTATTTTGACATTTAAATTACTTTTATTTTTTATCAGTCATCGTGCGTGTTTGTAAAAAAGTTAGGAAAAAAAGGAATTCAACCTCCATCGTAACCAATGTGTAACATACGGTAAGAATACAGGGTGGAATTTTGTAATGCCACCTGGAGGGAAAGTACTCTTAATACTGCAGATAGAAAATTTTACTCAAAGGAAACATTCTTTTATTTTTGAATAGAAAGCAAACTGCATTCAAAGATTTTCGAAAATTCTCCTCTCCCACACCCGGGAATCTAACCGGCTAAAATCTGAAAAAAATATACCCTGTACTTTTATTGCATCGATCGTTAGGGTCAATTATAAGGATGAAATCTCTCTTACAAACATGATAAATTAAATGAAAGGAAATCTTAAATTAAATTAATTATTTACAAAAAATGGTAAACTAACTAATTAGTTGTTCGAAATGGGCTCCATTCTCTTGGATACACAAGTTTATTTTTTTAACGAATTCATTTCTAGTAACCTTTAATAAATTGTTGTGGTGAATATTATAAATCGTATTCTGAACTTCAACTCTCAATTCGTTGTCATTCGCATAAGATTTCAAGTAAATTTGATTTTTTACATATCACCACAAAAAAAAAATCTAATGGGGTGAGATCTGGCGATCTCGCAGGCCATCTGATTGTGCCGTTTGTACCAATCCAGGTATTAAAATGGTTATTAATGTAGGCAGTAGTGATTCTGCTGTTATGTGCTGGAGCACCATCTTGCTGTAGAATTATTTGGTTTCGCTCTTCCTCGGGGAAACCATTTAACTCGTTTCTTAAGAGATCCAGTATTTCAATATACTTGACAGTGTTTAAATGACCTTCGTACACGTGGACTAACACTACATTATTTCTCATAATTCCGCACCAGACGTTGAAAGAAAATCTTACTTGATTGTTAGTTTCATGAACACGAACAGGATTCACTCGAGACCAATAATGGTTATTGCGGCGATTGTACATGCCATTATTGCTGAAGTTGGTTTCGTCAGACCACATAATGTTACTCAAAAAATTAGGGTTTCGGTCAATTTCTCCAAGCATGTTTTCACAAAATTGTAATCGTCTCTCACGATCCCCAATATGCAATTTTTGCACCAACCGACCTTCACGATAGCATTTATACTTATACTTTTTCAGCACTTTAAGTACGCGAGTGTGGGTTGTTCCTAATTCATCGGCAGCATCTCTACTTGAAGCCTTCGGAAATGATTCAAAGTATGTTAAAACATCTATTTCAAAATCGAAATAGTTTTGCTGAATAGTTTGCCGTCTCTTCTTGAAACCACCCGTATTCTTTAAATTTTCTACCATTCTTTTCAATACGAACCGAGTTGGTGCCTGTCGGCCTTGATATCTCTCTCCATACCACCGCAGAGGTAGTATTCACGTTTTTGTTATTTAAAAAATAAGCTTCCATTAAATCAAACAGTTCTTGATAAGCCATTTTCACCGTGAGACAAAATGTGAAATGAGTTGTAGAAACAATCAAATGTGAATAACAACTATGACAATCTAATTTTCAAATTTTAATCCAACATTCCAAATTTAAATTACCTCATATACGCAGCTACGAGTATGTCGCAAAGGAGTCGGCATTACAAAAGATGGATGTTAGTTAAAGAGCTTTAACTTGACTCATTGAATTTGTAACTTCAGATTTCCTGGTTTTCCTTTTATTTATTTTATCATGTTTGTTAGAGAGATTTCATCCTTATAATTGACCCTAACGATCGATGCAATAAAAGTACAGGGTATAATTTTTTCAGATTTTAGCTGGTTCGATTCCCGGGTGTGAGAGAAGAGAATTTTCGAAAATCTTTGAATGCAGTTTGCTTTCTATTCAAAAATAAAGGAATGTTTCCTTTGAGTAAAATTTTCTATCTGCAGTATTAAGAGTACTTTCCCTCCAGGTGGCATTACAAAATTCCACCCTGTATATAATATTTTCACTAATAAGTCTTATACAAACTTATTTCTCGCATACTTATCTCTTAACCCAGGACCACGGTCGTTGTAACACGTCGGGTTAAATAGATAAATAAATAATCAAAATCATCGCGTTAAATGCCCGTGATATATTGTTTTTCAATTATGAAACGCGAATGTTTTAAAGTTAATATTATCTCTTAACTCTTTCTAGATTTTGTTTATTCCACTGCCAAGTACCTAGCTCCTTAAGAATACTTTTGTCCGCGCTTTGGTAGATAGGATATTATAGATTGGATGGCGGCGGCTATGCAAGTTACATGAGGGCACGTAACAGAGCAGCAAATCTGACCTCGCAACCACAATGAGGAGCCAATGACTGCGGTCAATGTGGCCGAAACCGGCTAGATGGTAGATAAGAGCAGAGCTGCAGAAAAGTAGATAGAGAGTCAATGCAAAGAATCGAGAAAATTTTAAATGCAAAAGCGCACGAGGCGAGCTTGAAAATTAAAAAAAAACTTTTCCTTTGACAGGTTTTACCATTCATACCGATACATATAGAAGTCGACTGTAGCGTAAAAGAGAGAGAACTAAGGATGTAAGAGCGAGCGTGGCAATTTCGAAAATTTTAGCACCTCGCCTATTTGAATTTGAATTTTGCCTCGGATAGGTTCCCTTTTTTTACGTTCATCGAATGTATCCTGATCCTACTTATATATTTGTAGTCACAATATTGACTCATGCAAAAACTCCATAAGAGGCCTGTAAACGGACTACTAAAATTGCATCTTGTTGGCAATTTTGTTGACCAATATAGCTCAGTATATTTGCAACTTAATATATCCTTGCGGCAATTTCATTGTGCAATACATTGCCGGATGTGGTCCAGGAAGATAGATAGTGCAACTGGATTGCTGAGGAATTTTGTTCGTCTACGCGGAGCTATAATTGCGGCTAGATCTCAGCAGTTAATGACATGGATTCGTTGACAAAGTTCAAAATCTTTTCGTTTGAGCACTCGGTCATGACGAACAGAATAAAATCAACAACGGATTCTAAACAACTTCAATAATCAGGCAGCGACAGGACCAGGCGTGGAGAGCTCGTAGCCGTATTGTGTAAGTGAATACAGCAACGCAAAGAGTTTGACGGAAATCCACATCGCGTAATTCATCTCGCATGTGATTGGTCGATTTAGTAGATTGGATAGCAATCAAACTCTTTGCGTTGCCGTAATTACTTAAGCAATACGGCTGCCGGTGAGGGAAAAGAGATGCAGCAATACATCAGAGCAAAGACGATATGCGGCGATATTGCAGTAAAGTAAAATCTGGATAAATCATTTGCAATCTAGCCGGCTAGACATAGAATACATGCGGCAACTATGAAATATCTTAGCATTATCGCCGGGCTACACAGGCAGATTGCAGCAATTGTTGCACTGTGTTGAGGGATCTATTTGGAAACTTGACGGCTATACAATTGCAGCAAGAAATTGTCAGAAAACTACCCTTTTTACAGGTACCTTTACAAATGAGATTGTAAGAGCGAGCGAAGCGAGCTAGATAATTATTAGCACCCTGCCTCGGATAGGTATCTAAAGTTTTCTTTTCACAGAAATAAAGACATTTTTTTTTATTCTATAAATAAGTGGTGCAGTTTGGCGCCCCCTGGATCATCGCGCCCCAGGCTATAACCAGGTTAGCCTGTGGGTAAAACAGGCCCTGCACAGGAGCAACAAACAAATGGTCAATCTTAAACAACATTATCATCAATAAACACGCGTGATAGATGGACCTTACAGTTAGAAGCCCATATAAGCATGCAAATAAATCTGCACGGAACGACCTAGAAGATCAAATTACTCTATACTGCTGATGCGGCTGTTATTCTGACACCTAGGGCTGTCCGTAAGGCCGGCAATAGTAGGGCTTTTGAGATACGTGTCCGGCAAAGATGGCTTTTGGCCAGTCACATGAACTCGTACTATGTAGTACTTAATATGCTTAAATGCGAAAGTGAGTTTTGGCGGGAACGTAATGGCGTCTATGTTCCTTCTCTGTTTTATTTTCCTAAAATTGTGTTAAATTGATTATTAATAGTGTAAAAAAAATGGTTTTTTATTCTAATAATATAAGTGAACGTGCACGAGTGTGGGCAAGTAAAACACAGCGGTAGAACATGAGTTTGTACATGTTGTCGACAAAACTTCGTAGAAGCTTCCAATAAAGTTACCGCCATTTTATTGCGGCCTAAATAAGACATTGGACTAAAATCTAAAGAAACTAGAATTCTATTCTAAACGTGACACTGGCTAAATGCACAAACCGTGCGAAGCACTGACCTCTATCATACAAGTACGCTGGACTACATATATTAGATGAAATGGCAGTTGATTTTTATGCCGAATCAAAGCGCCCCACTCGAGGTTCTCAGGAACTAAAATTGACACATTTAGAGATAGGTCAATACCGATATTTCTCAAGATTAGGTAATACTAATATATTCGCCTAGAAATATTATATTATTTTAACTAATACGAGTATATGAGTATTAGTAATATTTTTAAATTACTATATCAAAATAGTAGACTTGGCAAGGCGTATCACTCATCTACTGTATTGACTTCTCATAATATGTTGCAACTAAATATCTCATATTAGTATTAGTGATGAATGTTATATGAATGCCTAATAATCAGTCATGATATGTTAAAAAGCAATGTGTAATACTAAATTCTGGAATCATCATCATGATCATCCACAGTCCGACTTCGCCCACTGCTGAGCACAGGCCTCTCTCTTCTTGTATCAATCACCTCGTTCCTGTCTGGAATTATTTCTGGAATAATATCATGATAATTATAATTGTATTAACAAATGTTTGAAACAGAGTTGAAAACTGATATAAGTCTTCACGTCGCTGGAATGCGATGTCACTCTTATTTGCACCTTAACACTACAGAGACAGGATCTCAGCGATGAGAGCGAGAAATATGTCCGTTTTAAATTTTTATCCATCTCATTCGTACACAAATATTTGTATGAATTGATGTTCCAACCGAGTGAATCCAAACTATTGTAAATGTAAATATTAACTAACTAGTATACTTGAGTGAGCAGACTTATACTTGCTCAAATATACTAGTTTTAAGGATAAGTTGTTAGCCTATCCCCATATTTAAATCTCACTGATCTGACAGTAATGCGCTATTACTTTAGTAGCACGCTATCTACTAGTTTATAGCTTGCAATCTGATTGAAAGTATTTTTCAGTTAACCTTTACAGCAAGTTTTCTATTACTTAGAAATGAATCTCAATTAAAATAATTGGGATTTTCTTACTCTCCTAAGTATTAAATTATTCTCACGTATTTTTATACCGAAGGCTATGTCCCATCTCTAATATTAGTTCCATGGAATCTCACGTTAAGTCACGTTCATATCAGCGCCAAAATGGCGAAAATCAAATGTCTTAATTTTGTCATCGATAATATGAAGTCCAGCGTACTTGTATATTAGAGGTCAGTGGTGCGAAGCCAAAACAAAAAAAATAAAAAAATTGCGAAAGTGTGTCTGTCACTGTCAGTCTGTTAAATTTTCACCTCGAGGACGACTTCTGATGAAACTTGGCACACAGAATAAGACATAGGATAACCAAGTTAATATTTTTTTAAAGGAAAGGATAAAAAAACTGGATTTAAAAAACTCAACTACAAAGTCCTTAATAATTTAAGGTACCCAGACTTTTTAGCCAAAAAGTCGACTAAACTGGATAGTCTATTCCGGTTTCTCTATTAGACAGACGACAAACCGTGCATGATCGCAGATCCTCCAAAAGTTTTTGTACTTCTTCTTGCATAAAACGGGGATAGATTAGCATTAGTATGTACTTTGAACTTACGCATAACTGCTAACTTGGGTCTAAAAAACACTATATGGTTCCTTAAAGTCTGGGTGCTTATTTTTATGTATGATTTACAGTTTATTATTAAGTAATTAATATTTAACGTCTAATTCATCATCATCATGATTTCAGGCGAAAGTCGTCCACAACAGGACATAGGCCTCCCCAAATGTCATCACCTCGATCAGTCCCGTGCGTCTCGCATTCAGTGGAGTTCCGAAGCCGGATCAACTGGGCCATCGCTTTACCTATAACGAGGAGGCCTTTCAACGCTGCGTCTTCCGGAACGCGGTCTTCCCGCCAGATCTTTACGGCCTCATCGACCATCCGTTTTGCGGGCATTATGCCCTGCCCACTACCACTGTACTATAAATAAGAGCCAAAGCATTATAACCAACAGTAAAACAAACCTTTTTAATTTTAAGCTTTGACTCGTCATAGACATTGAAAATTTTGTTATTTCGTAATTTGAACATAAAAGAATCCCAAATATTTGCCTTTCATTTATTAATGATTGCATTTACTTAACCTAATTACTTTTCCGCTTAGCAGAATAAGATTTCCTTGACACATACAAATATGTGTTGGGTATTGGTGCTTTGTTTGTGAACCGTAAACTAATTAACCTAATTAGAAAATACCGTAATTGCAAGTTGGTTTAGACTCTTTGAAGGTTTCTCGTTGAACCTAAATAAAGCATGAGCGCTAAGTACCTTCAGGTATGTTTTCTTCCTCAGGGTTCGTCTATCTATAGATCTATGTTCAAAATTGGTTCAGCGGTTATACCGTGGAATGCAAACATAACAGACAGATAGGCAGTCAGCGGTACCTTCATATTCACCCTCGATAGAAAAATAACCCAAGTAGCAAAAATGCTATATAACGAATGATTTATAAGGGCTAAACTCTTTTAGATGTTTTGTAACAGTATTCGTTTTGCAACTCTCTTTATAAAAGCATGTTAAAGTGTTTTTTGCTAAAATGTTAAATTAGTCTTATAATTTTGTCTTAAAAACGTTTATATAACTAATTTACATGGCCCTTTTAAAGCAATAGACATATAGAAGCATATAATATGGCCATTCTGACACATAATATTCTAGCCATATAGCCATTTTGGCGTCATACTATTTTAAAATTAATATGGCTGTTATAAAGCTATACCCTTATAAAGAATATCAGAATGCAGCTTTAAAGCTAATGCTATATGGCAAGTTATATGGCTTCTATTTGTATAAAAGTCTTGACGAAAACTTTATGTAAGTGTCGCCGCACACGGGCCACACGCGACAGCCACAAACGCTGACACGAGGAGCTAGAAGCGTGCAGCGTGTAGCGGCCACCGGCGTCAACCGTGTGCGGCGAGTCCATACAAAATGTATGAAAACTACAGGAAATATGCCGACGGCGGCGTTTTTTGGTTGTGGCCGGTGGCCCCGTGTGCGGGCCTAACCTAACCTAACCTAACCTAACAGTTACAAGAATTGTTATATGTATACTAGACTTTGCATCTACGATGAAAGAAAATGCTATGGGTTCCGTAGAACTAATTTCACATCATCAGAAGTGAGATCAACTCGGGTACCTACCTCCGATATGTATTGGCGACTGCTGCTTCTCGAGCAACAAGTTGCCATGCGCATGATAGATGCCATGTAAGGACCAAGTCAGACCAATGTCGACGACAGCTTTAACCCGGGCCTACCAGACTTCGATTTACGTTCTCGGAGCTCTACGATGAACATTTGCCTAGCAAAACATCCCATGGAAGAAGGCGCTGAATTACGGCTTTCTCAAGTATCGCAAACCGGTATGACGCGAAAATAATATTGTGTGTGTGATAATTTGATCCAGTTTCTTTTTCCAATGCAAACATGTGATGAAACTGATAATTAGAATCAGTGGTGGTGCGTTTTAAAATGCAACAAATTTATGCACAAAGAACTCAGTAAATACCGTGGATTTCAAAACCAGAGTTCAATTACCGAAAATATTGTGGCACTGTCGAATTGTTTAAGCGAGAATGCAGTTGAAGTATGCCTGTAATCTGAGAAGTATGCCAGCTTGTTTTGACAATAAGTAAGGCGCTGAAGGACTTCGCGTCTCTGCGTTTGCATCTGCAGCTTCGCGTCTCTGCGTTCGTCTCGAGCTGTGACATAGCTGTCGCAGATAACAGAGCAGCAAGGAGGCTAACCAAAAACACAGCAGCTGGCCAGGTCAAGAATAAGCGAGCAGATGTGTCCTTGGTTGTGATGGTAATTTGGTGAGTCGTTTTCATTTTGATATGACCCGGTACAAAAGAGTTCACTATTCAAAATTCTTGTTTTGTTTACGTTAATTACGTCACATTCTCATTTTCACTATCATTGGTTGAATTATAGACTCTATGTAGTACTACTTAAGGACCTTTATTGTTTACATTACTGACACAGGCCCACTCTCGGTAAGTGGCTCTTCTTAGATGTTAGTAAGTGGGTCCTCTTAGATTATAACATCATTGGTAGAATTATACGCTCTATGTAGTGCCTTTTAAGGGCTATTTTATTTGTACGTTAGAGCGATATAGTAACAACCACAGAAACATAAAAAATAAAAAAAAATAAAAAAAACGTATTGACAGCTCACACTTCATTCTGGAAAGTATGATAATGTCAAAGGATTATTTTAGATAATTTGGGCCTAGTAGATGGGGTCACGACAATTCCAAGTTAATTAGACAACATGGATGGCGCAGTAGTTTAGCGATCGGCTGCTGTGCTGCGTGTCGCGTTTCGATGATGACGATGATGTCTCCGTGGTTCGATTCCCATACGGCGCAAATATTTGTATGGCCTACAGATAGTTGTTCCGATTCTGGCTGTTTGTGTATGTCAGTTAGACATGAGAAACTCAAAGAAAGAAAGAAGAAAGTTTACTGCGTCAGCTCATGGCGTTAGCTTAAAATTGCGCCATGGCGCAATAAAATGGAATGATTTAAGTGTCAAAGGAAATTGATCTTTAGTTCAATGGTATTAAGACTTAAAACCATAGTTGATTATAGAAACGGGTAACGATTTGAGTTTGTTTGTGATACGGGAAAAATCCTAGTGCGGAATAAGCATTGTCAGTAGTATTCATTGGATTCTTTATAGTGCAAGTGCAGTGGACGCATACTAATGTGTTGTCATGGTTTGGACAGGGACACCGCACTCACGTTCGCATTTTGTAATTTAATCTGAACCGGTTATTTTCCACCAAAGCTGTGTATGGTTATGGTAGCCTAGTGGACATTTATACTCTCGTAGTATTTTTCAGTTTTCAGATAACATGTTGCGCCACACTGAAGCCAGCAGCGGGTTTGCGATGCACATGCTGAATGCGAACGTCACGTCAACATCTGAGAGGTCAAGACAGACGCGACGGCAGCGGTTCGCGGGCTGTGGTCAACAGTGCGCGGGCTGAGTGGGCGCCTCGGCGGTTCGCAGGCTGCGGTCAGCGGTCCGCCAGTTGCGATCAGCAGTTCACAGGCGGTAGCCGAACGTCAAACTAACCTCTGTGAGGTCAAGGCATTGGATAACTCGGTGAGTCGCTTCCATATTCGTTCGACAATGAAGTCGAATGTTCTCTTGTGAAGCGATGCTTATTTCTCAGTTTAAGACATACTTAGTACAAAGCAAGTACTGAATAAGTTTCCTATTAGCTGGAAGCCAGTATACACAGAGTGCCTTATGTGTGGTAACTGATTTTGTAGTCGTTATTGCGACTCTGGTCTGTAGTGTGCAGATTTCAGTAGAAGTTAAAACAATCGTTCGTGCGATTCTGGTCTGTGTTGGTTAACAGACAGATATTTCTGAGTGATTTATGAGTCACTGTCTATAAAATTTATCTCAGCAAATAAAACTGATTGGTTAATTGAACTTGTTGATCGAACCTTTCCCAATGCATAATGTGTGACAAGCACTTCAAACTGTATGTGCATAGATCAGCGATGCATGTTTTTTTTTAATTTTTACTATGAAATTTTCGATGGTCCGTTATAAATCACGTACATGAGTCGATAATGCATATTGGCGCAGATAAAACATTAGAGAAGGTGTATGAATATTACTGGTTTGATTTTATGACTAAGTACGTGCGTAAATTCGTAGACAATTGCATTACGTGCAAGGTTTCAAAATCTCATTCCGGATGTATTCAAGCAGATCTCCACCCTATACCCAAAATTACCGTCCCCTGGCATACAGTGCATGCCGATATTACGGGCAAATTAAGTGGTAAAAACGATCAAAAGGAATATGTGATAGTTTTGATAGACGCATTCACAAAATTTGTGCTTCTATCTATACGCTTCGTATCGACACCGCGAGTGTCGTTAAGGCGCTTAAATCTAGTATCTCTGTCTTTGGTACACCCTCACGCGTAATAGCAGACCAAGGCCGTTGCTTTGCTAGTAAAGAATACTGTCGTTCGCATAGCATTCACCTACATTTAATCGCGACAGGTTCTAGCCGAGCAAACAGTCAAGTAGAACGCGTAATGAGAACACTAAAGAGCATGCTAACTGCTGTAGAAACATCGCATAGGTCGTGGCAGGAAGCTGACGAGGTACAGCTAACGTTATATTGCACTGTAAAAAGAGTGATAAAGGCGAGCCCCCTAGAACTTATGATCGGTCGCGTAGCAACACCACTAAATCATTTAACAGCTGACGATACTGAAGTTGAAGTAGATATTTCTGAAATGAGAGAGCATGCAGCCCACAACATCGAACGAAGTTCACATAACGATAAATCTCATTTTGACAGTAACAAGGCTAAATTAGTCAAATTTAATATCAGTGACATGGATCTTATTCAAAATGAAGAGCGAAACTAAACAAAATTAGATCCGAAATATAAAGGTCCGTTACAAATAAATGATGTATTAGAAGGTGATCGTTACACTTTGAAATCATTGACCATTAACAGAACTTATAAGTATGCCCATGATTGCCTTATAAAGATGCCTCAAAGTGAAGTTCCATCTGAACTTATTGTTGACATAGAATAGAATCCATTACAGATAATGAAAGTGAAAACACTTCCGATATTGTATGAACATGACGCACACTAAAATGACTAGGTAACTATACCTACCTTTCCTTTAAAAACTGTACATCTAGTCGTCTGTAACTGCGATTTTATGAGTCGTTCAGGGCGCAATGCGCGGCTAGACGTAGGGTTTGGGTCTGTCGACCACTGTTTGGGTCTTTTGACCACTATTTGGGTCTTTTGACCACTGTTTGGGTCTGCTGACCCCTGTTTGGGTCAGTTGGCCACTATTTGGGTCTTTTGACCACTATTTGGGTCTTTTGACCACTATTTGGGTCTTTTGACCACTGTTTGGGTCTGCTGACCCCTGTTTGGGTCAGTTGGCCACTATTTGGGTCTTTTGACCACTATTTGGGTCTTTTGACCACTTTTTGGGTCTGCTGACCACTATTTGGGTCTTTTGACCACTATTTGGGTCTTTTGACCACTGTTTGGGTCTGCTGACCCCTGTTTGGGTCAGTTGGCCACTGTTTGGGTCTCGATGAGACCACACTGCCCAGTAATCGGGTCATATTAGTGTTGTGTGTGTTTGCGTATTGTTCAGTAACTGATGTTTATTCTGATTATGTTTACTTGTGAGGTATCTTTTGAACTTTTATTGTGTTTACCTTATGGTCAGGTTAGGCCGAGCAAGAGGTTGCTTTAAATGAGAAATTTGTTACAGATACACACAGGGACGTGTGAATGTCAGCTTTGGCCGTGTCGTCACAAGCGATGCCAGATGGCAACATTACAACTCGTAGATTTCATAATGTTGTCAACCTGTTAACTTCACTAATATTGGTTATTGGTTTGTTCAATGTATTTCATAATGTTTGTCAACCTGTAAAACTCTACAATGATTGGTTGGTCGGGTTGTTCGATGAACACCGCGGGAGGGCACTTAAAATGTGACGCCATGCGTGGATAAAATCGGTCGGCAGTGAACGCCAGATTGTTGAGATCGTAAGACCGGGATTATCGGTTCATCGTACAACACGAGCCTTTGTTCTTTGACTGTTAATATCACCAAATAAACAATACTGTAATTTGTGCTTCAACATAAGTTTTACTGGTTTTCCCGAGTGCCCCTACATCATGGAATCTACACCTAGTGACGAAGATGTCCATGATGTCGCTACGCTCACGCTCCCGCCGTCATATATATATACCAACAAGATCTAGGTATCCATCACCTTATGTACTATCTGGGAAAAGGCAAGCTGAACTCCTTTAGATAACCATATACGGCCTAGCCATTTCTTAACTTTCTTTAAGCCTCTACGGATTGAAATTGAATTTGAATTTGGATGCACTTGGATTAGTGGAGTGACTGTCTTCCCTCCATATTCACTATCCACTTACTGGACAACACGAATCGTATCACGAGGAGCCAGCGCTAAGAAAATTTGGTTCTAATAAATCTCACTAGATGGTTCGCTTCACCGATTTTATTAAAATAACATTTTCTGGCATTTAACATAAACATTGTATGTTCTTGTTTAATCAACACTTCTAAGCACAAAATTATAGAATATTGGGCTCTTAGTTCACAAAAAGATTATTTGAACGGATCATTTAATATTAATGCCAATAGATGGCGCGGTTTTAAATCGTCTGAGGCATTCCACTCGATTGTTTAAATTTGTATTGTAACTATTATCGTGCAATGAAACTGTAAAAATGTGCAAAAAAATACAAAAAAAAAAACCAAGTAAACCCTTTTACTTGCAAGTCGCTGCTATCACCATCTTTCTATCGCCGTGGAACGGAATTGAACGCGATCGAAGTACAAAAATATATAATCAGAAGAAAAACGCTAGTTATGTCGGCACGGTTTCTTTGTATAGGATGAGGCATCTGTATGCTAGTATTATATTGTATGTGCCCTTAGTAAGCGATTGATTACGGGCTTCTGACAACCCGTACCTAATGACCGTTATCTACGAATTGACATGATATAATTAATTCTCGCCTACAAATTAATGTGGGTCGCTACTAAACTGTTAACAGGAATAACCGGACATAAGCCGCTTTATGCCTCCTTCACACGAAATCGCCGTCCATGGCGATGAACGGACACGCGATGTTTTGCAAGTTATGCGACTACCTAACTTAATAACACTGAATGGACAATAGCATTGAATATAGATTCTAGAGAATTCTTTCGAAATGCTCTATCTGAAAAGCTGTTCGATATAACCGCTGTAAGGGTTCATCTCGGATAGCTTTTGAGACTGGGCGGCTTCATTTATGTATTCTAAGAATTACTGAGACGCAAAAGCCTTTCGAAACATGAAAAATTTAATCCCGTAGCTAGATACAAATGTCAAAATCATAGAGACTATCACCCGACTTTCGTAGCATAGATTTTTAGGAAAAAGTAGATTCTGACAAATCCTTTATTTTAAAGTTTGTAATATTAATCTAATGTTAAATTATAAAATGTCTTACGTTACACTATTATAAATTGGAACAAATTACTTTTATTATATTTATTATATAAAAATAAAAGAAAACGTTACTGTAAATGTTGAAGTTATTTCTTCTTGTTTAACCTATTCTGGAAGACGTTGGTGCCTGTGATACACTGATTTTCATTAGTACAGGTACCAACGATTCTCTTTTTCCGTGTTTACTGTTAAAAATGTATGTATTATTTTTTTGATCCTGTACATGTGTTTTTCCTGAATAAATGAATGTATTATTATCTCGTTTATTTATCATAATTCTTATTATATTACATTTTTAAATATTTCTTAAAAGCATAAAAAAATACATTTATAAATATAAAAAATAGAGGTCCACCGGTAACGGTAACAGAGTCCAAGCTACCGGCGGTCAGGGCTCCAGAGAGAGGAACCTCTTAACAATACGAACCGTGTCCAGCAATACTGCTTTCTGGATCAGGCCCTTCACCCAGCCGCCTAACGAGAGCCTCCTAAGGTGTTGGTCGAGGCTCGTGGCTTTTAAGCCCTGAGACGACTATCGGTACAATGATCGCTGTGTCCACATCCCACATGTCGACAACCTGGCGAGCCAAGTCAAGATACTTGATTTTCTTATCTTTCTCGGCTTTCCTGTCATGCGGGGCAGTTATGTCAACAATCGTTATTATTATTAATTCTTAAATGAGAAACCAAGAGCCAGAAATTGGCCCTATTGGAATAGACGATTACCTACTTACATCAAAGATATGGGCATTACCTACCATTCTCCTATAACAAACAGAAGACACCGATTTGTATGCAACTTGAAGGTTGTGAAGTCATTTAAATATTGAATGTATGTTTCCCGAAGACGTTTTAGGCACAAAACATAAATGATGATGAAACGTTGTAAATAACGACAAAGAATAATAAAATTTTAAGTAGCTGGTCTTCAATAATAATCAAGGTTTTATCAATAATTACTGTCATATAAAAGTTGAAAGGAAATTGCACGTCCTACGTCTTGGAGGCTATAAGCCTTCTACGTAGGTAATAAACCACTCATCATGACTCATAAGTAAATAGCACTAAATTACTATGATTCCGTGCATAAATCACACAATTTAATCATTATCCATCGTAAACGGGGACAAGGATGGGCCCTTATTTGCAAAAATAAATATGTAGTAATCTTTTGTAGACACTCTTTGATTGATGCCATGTTTTTAGGACCATCATCAGCCCAGTGTACGCATTAAATTTTGATCTTTTGAAGTGCCAGTGAGCTGGCGATGGCTTTTGAAACACTGGAATCTGCTGCGGACGATTGCCAGTAATGTGTGGAGAAAGCAATAAATTTAGCCTTGGCCATTATCTCGCCTGATGTTAAATGATGATGTGGTCGACGGTGAAGCACGCTTGCCTAGATGTAACCTATTCACTCTTGACTTAAAGACCCCTAAACGCTTTGTGCGTGTGTGTGGGATGCCCACCATGTATAGATGGTGCATTGCCGTTGTACGTCTTGTAGTCCGATGATGGAAAGGGCTATGCGGAATCAAATTGTGCAGTTTCATCGCACACTCACCGAAATTTAACCGAGAAAACACCGACAGGCTGGCAACTCGGCGTCGATGTTCATGGCTCTGACGCTTTGAGTCGGCCAGTGCATCGTTGCCGATCAGCCTCTTGGCCCGTCTGTCAATCGATTCAAGTGCATCAAGCTGGTATGTGACAGATCCATCCCAGAGGTGAGAGCAGTACTCCATGCATGACCGAACTTGCGCTTTATATCTACAAGTTGAGCAGCTGTTCAGGCGTGAAGTACCATCTCACCTTTGCAATGATACTCAACTTTTTTGCAGCCAACTGAGCCTTTGCTTCAAAGAATGGACCAACATTTATGGTCGATGTCAACGAAACACCAAGAAGTTCGAGATGGTCCGTAAATGACAGGCAAGAGGAAATAAATACGTTTTCAATTACCGATTGACCTAGGGCCTAATGGACTTGTTTGATCAAATTTTGGAACTGCAATCGTTCTTAACTTTTTTTAAAACATAAATTAATTTGCGCACTCTATTAAGTAGGCTTTCTATATGTGGTCTAAAGGAGAGTGTTTCATCTAATATAACCCCGAGATATTTTATGTTGTCGGTTTTGAGAATAAAAGGCAAAAAATAACAATTCCACATGCTGACTGGGTGGAATCCACATTTATGAGAGTTAGTAGTGTTTAATTGACGCTTGCGTATGGAGAAGTTATTGTATTTCGTCTTATCTGCATTAAGTGTTAGTAAATTGATTTGCAGGCAATTAGTTACAGTATTGCAACACATTTGCAACCTTGTTAGGCGTATTCGTTCAATTCTTTCCTGGATTTCGCGGTAAAAATTAACGCCGTGTCGTCGGCATCTAGTATAAGTTTGCCTTGTTTAATATCTAAACTACAAATATCGTTAATGTTAATCAGGAATAGGGTTGGGCCACAGAGATAAAAAAAAAATGAAATACTAATTATGGTGTTCCTCAAGGAAGCATTCTGAAGCTTCCTTGAGGAACACCATAACCAGTATATTTTTGCTCATCGCCAGTAGTATCATCTATTTTAACATGTTGAGATCGATCGTCTAAGTAGTCAGCAAAAAGTTTCATCGGTGTTCCTCTAATTCCTAAAGTCTCTAATTTTTAGAAGCATGGAAACGGAGACCGTATCAAAGGCTTTGGCTAGATCAAGGAAAACCTCCAGAGTCGGTTACCTTTGCTAAGTTCTTCGGCGATATAATCTGTCAGACTATGCACCGCATCGGCTGTAGATAATTTGAACCCAAATAGCGCTGATGATAAAATATTGTTTTTATCAAGATAATATACTAGTCCTCTGTTTACTTCTAGTATTTTAAATAATGAAGGTAGTAAAGATATTGGTCTGTATTTATTTACTTAGTTTTTGTCTCCGGATTTAAAGATAGGTATTACAACTGCTTTTTTCAGACATGTACGGAATATACCTTCAGATAAACAAAATACGAAATATATGTGTTAAGGGAGGTACCAGGATGTGCTTAAAGGCTTTGAGGATCTTATTGGTTATATTATCCCATCCAACTGCATAGTCATCTTTTAGTCCAGATAGGATTTGGGTTATTTCGTCTTCGTTAGTGTCTAGCAAGCCAAAAGATTTTAGAGCACATCTGTTATTCAACTTTTGGCAAGGTGGTTGAACATAATAATGTTTTGGAATTGTTTCGGCAAGAGATATCCCAACATTACAAAAAGTTGTTAACATGGTTAGCTGACAAAAGAGGAAAACTGCTGACTTAGTAAACAGCAAGCTCGAATTAGATTCACGCTGCTTTGACGTTTTTAATATGTTTCGTATGTCGCTTGCTATTGTTTCCTGCTCTATTTAATTCATTTTTATCGTAACTATTTTACAAGTTCTTAAGGAGGTTGTTGCAAAAATGTCTGTATCTCTTATAGGTTATTTTAATGGTTTGATTATCAGGGTTATTCCTAAATCTCTGATGAAGGTTATCTCTGTGTCTTATACACCGAATTAGGCCAGGTGTCATCCAAGGTTTAATATTACGTTTTTGTTTACTGTAATAACAGTCTTATTACGTAATATTGCTAATTGAACATGTTTTGTTAAGTACGATAAAGCAAAATTAGCGTCAACAGTGTTGTAAACTGGGTTAGAGTCAAGATTGCGTAAATCACATTCAAGTATGTTTGTGTTTAATTGCGTTTTCGTCTAGGGACGATTTAGCTTAGGCAGCCTTAAGTTTAGGGTTGGTCTGTAATTGTTGAGTTATTAACAAGCGTAACAATTTAAGTACTAACTTATTGTTCAGTACACGTTCCATACAATTACAGAGGCTCGTCTGTAGTTTGCCGGATCAGCTCGTCTAACCTTCTTGACTAAAAGCTTGCTTCCAAGCCGCTTTGCCAGTTTTCGGCACTTTTGCAGTCACTATCGAAAGGCAATATACGTTTGTCAAGATCGGAGACAATTCAGGCGCACAAGTTTTAAGTACAATTGCTGGTACCCCGTCCGGACCCCTAGCCTTGCTCTCAAGATTACGCAGCACCCTACAGACCTTCCTCTGATGGACGCAAATGTCCGACATACTCGTCTCACATCCAGCAGCAGAAGGAGGGGGCCGCGCGCCATCAGATTTCTGACGCGAAGATTCCGCAAAGAGGAAGGCAAACAAGATTGGCTTGTCCTCAGCGGAGTGGGTCAGTGACCCGTAGGGCCTCAGTAGTAGTGAGGGGCAACTGAAGTTTGATTCAACTGATTTAGCCAGGGACCAAAACGCTATATGGTCAAACCGTGACCGTCGCATCGCCTTTTAGCAAGCCTTGGCAGCCCTGTTGAAGGCTCCCTCACGTAATTTGCCATGCGCACTCGACTGTCGACGTATGCTAGGTGCATCTTGTGTTTAACCGTGTTTGCGCGGTCACACTCGGGACCTAACCATGGTCGGTCAACGCTGGACACCGTTACGTCAGAGAATAGAATGTAGTACTCTATCCCCTGCCGCAACAAATCCGTCACAGCTTTAGCGGATGACGATGGATCATCCAAAGAGAAGCAAGTGGGCCGCCAAGGATAGCATGCGAAAAAAGATCGCGTACCATCCCAATCTACTGACTTGTACCGCCAAACCTCTTCTTGGGCTGGGATTGGGCGTGGACTAGACGGATACAGACTTCACCAGACAGAGTGGTCGGAACTTCCTAAAGGTGATGATATTGACACTGAGTATAGGTCTGGATCTGTTGTCAGCAGAAGGTCCAAGCAATTGGTTTTATGGGAATCTACATTCTGCACCCTCGTTGCTCCTTGGACCAGCTGGATGAGATTTGCCATTCGTGGCATTCCTGGTGGTTTAAAGTCCCCCTGTAACACTAATTGGGCGGAAGGTTGAACGGCATCAGATGATTTAAAGTTGAGCTACATCAGCTACCTCACTCAGGTACTGCGTGAGCCTGGTTGACTCCAGATTACCATTATGCGATTAGTAGACACAGATCTAGATAATCTTATCAAGACATGTGTCCACCAGGGCCCATAGCATTGAGTAATTTGAGTCTTAAACGAACAAATATTTGTATGATCACAGATAGTTGTTCCAGCTCCGGGTGTTTGTGTATGTAAGTTTATATGTTTGTAAACGCACCCACGATACAGGAAGAATTTCCTAGTGTGGGGCAAAGTATTTATAAAAAAAAGATAAAAGTGGCTGCACCGAACATCATACTCCGATATCACGACTAGGACGCTTGGCGCTATGTCTTTGCCCAGTCCGAATGCACGATGGTCGCAAGCTTTCGGCCGAAGCCTACCACCAGTTAGTGTCGCCTGATTTGCACCACACGGGGACCACGTGTACGGAAATGGGGTACAATCCAACGGAGGTGGGTGACTCAGCCCCCTAAAACAATAGAGAGGCATTTTTTTTTTATTATCTTTAGACTTGCGCTTGGCCACTATCTCACCTGATGGTAAGCGATGATGTGGTCGACGGTGAAGCACGCTTGCCTAGAAGAAACCCATTCAAATTGAAATTAAATTTATTGCAACCATAATGTACATACAGGTGGTAAATATTAGTTACAGAAATAATTATGGACCCTGTCGGGCACAGCAACATTCTAGATACATTTTTTTAGAAACCCATTCACTCTTGACTTAAAGACCCCTAGATTGTAGCTATCGGGAAACACAGATTCCGGCAGGGAATTCCACTTTTTAGCAAAAAACAGGGCGGGCATGGATGCTGGATGTAGAACCAGGTGCACGGTCTAACTCCAGCTGTGAACTTCTATAGATTAAGCAGATTGATGGCTCTTTCTATGGTATTATACCTACACCATTTGCTGGCGTAATAGTCCCAGTTGAAAGACTAGGTAACATGCATCATGAACTCGTCACCAAGTGGTTTGTAACACGTCATAATAAGTCACATAACAAGGTCTAATTGTTCTGTCACAACTCACAATCCAAACGCATGCTCGCGTGCTACACGACGTACGCTTTCGCCTGGGTCAATGTTGATGCAACATCAAATTGTCTCCAAGACGTTACAGCTCACGTTACATCTCACCGGTTTAGAGAATTAGCACACATTGTCCCACCAGACGGTCAGACAGTGACCTAATGAGGGATTCGAGTACAGTCACAAACGTAAGTCCGAAGATAAAGTTATTACCAACAAAACTTTATTCAGGCCGCTTTTGGACAATACAAATCCATGTGAATTTTCTTATAGGACCCTGGGCATTGAAATTTTAAGTAGATAACGGAAAATATGTGATCATCCTTTCATCAAACTTTAATTCCTGGTTTACCTGGCATCCTATGTTGAATCTTGATTCATATTGATTGGAAAATAACACAAACAGGCAAGAATTATGACAATTTTTAAGAGCAAATTCCAGGCTATTGCAGTTAGCAAAACATAAACTACAGGCGCTGAAAGCTGAAAGGTAATTTTGTTTTGGTTTCTTAACTATCAAAACTAACTCAGTAACGTTATTTTTTAACCGACTTCCCAAAAAGGAGGTTCTCAACTCGGAGAACTCAATTTTTTTTATTTATTGTATTACTCCTTCATAACATGTAAGATTTGGGAAGATTAATCTATCTATATATATAAAAGAGAAAATATGTATGTATGTGTGATCCTTATAGACTCCGAAATGGCTAGACCGGGTTTAATGAAATTTTCAGACAATCTTAAGATGACAAATACAAATACAAAATGTTTATTTCTGTACCAACTAGTATACATTAGTTTATGATTGGAGCCTCCTTTTAAGCATTATGACGCCTGTGTTAGGAGACTCCAAATTTTTTTGATTGACCCAGCGGGTAATCCTGTAAAGTTTGGTGGCGATCGGAACATTTTTTTATTAACTTTGATCGCGGGCGTGGTCTCGTGTTAAAGCTAGTTAAGAATAAATAATGAATTAATTAGTTAATTTATTATCATTATTTAAGATTAGACCGATTTGCTAAATATATTTTTTGTTTGAAAGGGATTACTCTCGAATTAGTCCCATTGTCACCAAATCAGAATCTGATGATGGGATCCCATGGAAATCGAGGGTACTCCTTAAATATGATAGGCAGACATGTAATGATTTTGGTATTTTCAATCAAATGGCAAGAATTTTTTTATCATTTGGCAAAGTGGAACTGATGAAAAAGACCACAGTTGGCCACTGGAACTCCTTAATAAGTATGTCATGGGTATAAGATAGATATCTCGAATAGTTAAGCGACTATGATGAAGCAAGCACTTATAAATAAATGGTACTTATGTAAATGATACCATCGAACTGATCTTATGATGAAACCGAAGATGTAGTTGGATATCAATGGTTTTCATGGTAATATGAGGTAGCAACACTAAAAAGAGTAAAATAAAATATAAACCAACTTCTAAAGCAAAACACTACAAAGCGAAAAATAACGTTGTTTTTCGAAGTCGGTGTCGAAAAACGAAAAACAATAGGTACCAAAGACACCGACTTCGGGAAAAAAAACATGTTTCACTTTGTCGGTTCGGTTAAATAAGTCAGTTTATTGTTTTTGTTAAAAAACATATTTATGAGCTTAACACAAAATAATATCTACTTCTAAGTAGAATAGTTTCGGATAGGTGGTAGGAGGAGTGGCAGCTAATAGCTACACGGGTCAATCTTCAAGGTAAACTAACGGCCGAGGTCGGTTCGTGGATGGGTAACCATCCATTACATTCCTAAATACCTGTGTGTCGGCAAGCACATAAAACTGTTGGTCTCGGCAGATCGTTGACAATTGGTAGTTGTTCGCCTGTCTGGCTCGCGGATAAATTTGTAAGAGAGTTACCGCGGCCCCGGCACAAGCAACTGAAGGAGAATTTCATTCATCAAGGTATGTAATTATGTACCTAAATATTGTAAAAAGTTTTTTTTTAAAAGAGTAGGTATGGAGTTTCTTGTGCATTCTTCTCCATTACAAGCTACTTTCCGAATGCACGGTAGAATCAACTATTATTATTTGTAAAATGTAACGTTCAAAAGTGCCGCTTGGTGGCTTACTTCAAATAAAATATCTTTGTCTTTGTGTTTAGTCCAAAAATAGTTGGCGAAAAGGCTAGGCAGATGATGAGGAACTGTGATTAGAGAGTACCTAGTAGCTTGAGCTTAAATAAAAGCCTGAGTGAAATAGAAACTTAAGGGAAACCGTAAACATAACGAACCTTCGTGCCTATTGGCCTTTTTCTTTTATTCTGCCTCCTGTATTGATATGGAGGGAAGTGAATATTATGTATTTTTTCCTAATCCTCCGATAATCTTTACTGATTAATTTCGTTGCGGGAAACATCACAGTTAAATTCATTCCCCGGGACTTCGCCGAGCTTCATTGCCTCGGCATTTTTGTGGTGGTCACCACTGTTGATTCTGGCTTTCAGGAAAAAAAAAAAAACGAGACACAGTTTCGGTGGTTTGGGAATAGTGCGGTAGAATTGTGCCAACAAAAAACTGTAAACATGAAAAATATGAATAAGTCCAACTTTTCGTCAAAGTGTGCAGCCAGCAACGGCATACGATTTAAAGTGTTTATTTTAGTTAAATCATCTATTAATTTTGCTTTTCATCATTTCTTGCAGTCATCTTCACCTCCAGGGTTTTGTCTTTTTAACACGCTTTTATTAGCTTGGTATGTATATCTATGTAACTATGTATCAATGTAACGGAATCTTTGAACGTGATTTTCACCCACTTCAAAACGTCGGATTGATTTAAAACTTTGCACACCTATCAAGGACCGATAACAATGCAATAATTTAGTCAAAATCAAAGTCAAAGTACTTTTGAAAGTCAAAAAAAAAATTAAAATTTACAGGTAATACAAGTTAATTCTACCGTGCGCGTTTAAATTGTTTGTCCCGTTAGCCTTACCAAGATCTTCAGGATTAGCGACTTTTTAGTTCAATTTACCATTAAAGCGTGTTTTTTAGTTTTTAGAACTACAATTTATTTAATTAATTCTTAGATATCAAACTCTCTGTCTCTTGAGATTGTTTAAATTGTTTTAATATTCTTAAGATTATTAAAACCTTCTTCGTGTCGCTGGCACCACAATCGTTCAAATTTGTTTGACCCAAAACTTAGCCTCTTCCACGGCGTCGTCAGTGGCATGGATCAATGGTTGCATGTTTTAGAGCACAGAGGACAGGACAGGAGATTATTAAAACAATAAAAAAATGAGTCCGCGTGGTGGTTTACGGCCCATTCCATCTCAAAGAGAAGAGGCCTGTGTCCCAGAAGTGAGAACAATAAAACTCTGAAGATGATGATGAAACTAATATTTTCAGACCTATTTATTAAGAAAATCACTGATTAGCAGATTCTTCATTGTCTATGGAGAATTTGAATTATTTTGGTTCCTTTGGGATAGGCCACCGGGAGCGAAAACGCAAAAGAAAAGAAAGAAAAGCTAGTATAAATCAGTGTTAAGACTTTCGGCAGTGTCTGTACAAACAATGCAAAGTGTGAATGAAACAATGTGTGTTTCTCGTCAACAATAGCCGCAGCATTGTAAGCGAAGGTAAGTCTGATTCAACCGTGACTGCTGGATATTTGAGGCTAATCAGTTATGTAACGCAACCTCATCATTATCAAATACTTGGTAATGGCTAAGTGTGTCGGTTACAGTTGTTCACATCATTGTGCTGGTAAGGTTCTACGGCTGACATTGAACGCTTTTAGTCAGGTTTGCACAACGGTTTTGATGCAATACTGGAAATATTCTACAGTCTTTTGATGATGTTTGTATAAAACCAATGAAGGCCTGAAAAAGGAATGTCGTGACCCATTAAATTAATACGTACGTATACAACAGTGAACAAATATTAACCAGATGTGCAAACATCTTAATTGGTTAATAAACATCGTTCTTCGTAATGTTGGTTTTATAAATAAGTTACATATCTGTGCAAACAGCTCCTATTCTTAGCTACAACCATAACAATATCCAGATATTTCAGCCCAGATATTTGGTTGTAAAACGAAAAACAAAATTACAAAATATTTGTCCAATCGAGGACGCAATTAGGCAATGAATGATGACAATAAAGTTACGTGTTCCAACAAAATTACGATTAAATGAAAATATTATTCAAATTGCTGTAACAATTAGCGTTAACATCTTTATAATTTCATAGCTGCTACGTTGTTTTATGTTCGAAAATAATGTACCGTCACGCATGTTCGTTACGGATATTGCGGTATACACACAACTGTATAGTTGTTCTATCTCACGATGACGGATGTATCGTAGCAAAATGAATCTTATTTCGGCGTTATAAAAGTCACGTAACCCTTCTTCGTAAGATAAAACAACTATACCTAAATACAAGGCCTAAATTTTACCTTCTTTCATCCATCATCATCATATCTGGCGAAGGACGTCGTGTATCCAGCGGATCCCCACAGACTTCACCAGGTCATCGGTACACCTGGAGGGCGGCCATCCAACGCATCGTCTTCCGGATCGCGGTCGCCGCTCCAGAACTTTTCTGACCCATCGGCCATCTATTCTGCGAGCAATGTGCCCACTGCCATTAAAATTTTATCCATAGACCGTCTTAAATCATTTCCGACCAGTATACCTGAGATCAGGGAGAAGGCGACAAATAAAAGATGGAAGGTTTATTTGAGGATTACGAGTATATGAAAACAAAGGATGTCAATGACAACGAGAGGGATAACAGGACGGAATGTAATATGGGACAAGGGCCAGAAGATCATGATGTAGGAACCTAAGTAGTAACTTTTAAAAAAATCTGACATTATTGGCCTCGTTTAGGTATTTAAATGCTGGAGGATCAACCATCGGACAAGTGAGTGGTTGCTTCATGACGACCAGAAATGAAGGAATGACCCTGTAACATACTCATAGGTAGATTAGGTACTGGGTTAAGAATGAATTGCAGCCCATTAAAGAGATAATTCACCGAGAGATAGTCACCGTTGTTGAAATCGATGAGGACTATTTATATTACCTACCCCATTTGACCAGAATGATTATGCAGCCAGAAATCTGGGACACTACAATCGGCCTTTAAACATGATTGTATAGAAAATAAGTCTATGTGGTTGTACCAAACAAATCAGAAGACAAAAGCTCTGCAGCAGAAATTTATACAAAACAAGTCATAAATCTCATTCATTCAATTACGTTTGACGTCTAAACCACGTAACGTCTGGTTCCGTTGTCGTAAGCTCCAATTTCGTTTGATGTTCTAAGTATCACAAATTGGTTCTAACAAGCGATGCGATGTTTGAGCGCAGGCCACACCACGAGCTAAGCTAACTTAGCTTAGCACGTAGCTTTGACGTCTATTCATACTTATTTCGATTCACGTCGTGAGTGATGAAACTACATCCGCTGCTACATAAGTTAAGCTAATTTAACGTAGATTAGCTCACGTAGCTGCGGCCTCTTTCTGTTTTCTTTCTTTTTTTTTTTTTCTTTGCGTTTTCTTTCAGACGAATGCTACGGAGGTTATGCTAAGCTGAGTCAGCTGGAGGCCTCCGCTTTACTGTTACAAAGTTTGTACTAAATGATAGAGGGCACTTATGAAAACAATGAAACAAACAAACCTATAATACGCCTGGGAAGTAAGATACATAGTTTGTCCGGCACTGTGTATTAGAAGTTTGAGTGTCAATGTTTCCAACAGGATCATATACTATAGACTCCCGTGAAACCGTTTGACCGGGTGTTGTATTCCACTTGTCTACTCAATCAATCAACGCAGTCTTCTGCAGTCCAGTCCTAGTTCAGGTATTTCCAAGCTTACCACACAACCCAGTTTGCCACCTTCCACATCCAGTCGCATATTTAAGGTTTACAGTCTATCTAGCTAATCTAAAATATACGGTCTTCACTCAAGGACGTGTTTTTTCTAAGTCCAATGGCCTCGACAGACATCATGACCAGTCTACTTATTAAGCTTATTTACTTAAGATCCTATGTAAGGGGGCGTCTACAGTTAATACACCTCCATTGCGAGCGGTCTTGACTTTCACGTTTCACTTCTTCTGCCAACACGGTGCGCCACCAGGGTATACGAAGACGGCCATGCTTTATTTTCCCTTGAGGAATCCATATTCTAATCCAATGTGATTAATTAAGTTTTAACTCTGAAAACTAAGTCAGTAACTTCAGTTTTTATCCAGATAATTTATTTCTGATCCCAACCTTCAAAGAAATTCCAACGATAGATCGCTTCATAGAACACTGAGCGACTAGCCTACTATTCTGTGGTAACAATTCAGGCTAGAGGTAATCGTAACGATTAATATCAAATATGAAGGAAGCCACGGGCCACGACAATGCACGCCGCTCACTATTGCAAAACATTTGGACCCGTTCTTTTCTTCATGTGTTCTGGCGACTGTTGCAACGCATCTGCAGATGTGCTCATAGAATAAATAGTTAAAGATGTGTTAATGTAATGCAATTGGTCTGGTAAGTGAAGTCCATAATTGAATTGTTCGGGCGAATTTGTTTTGTGAGAATCGACCAAGGAGCCCTTTTAGTTGGGATAATGAAATGTTTAACTTTTCAGGCGACACTACTCAATTTTGTCACAACTGCATTGAGTGTCTTGTCTTATTCGACGTAGTAGGAAAAACTTAGGAATATTGAAAAGGGCTGAAGTGCTACTCGACATTATCGTGAGTAGTGATTACTGATCGAAGATCGAATCACTGTGAGGACGAGGACGTCCTTGCAATCTTGTAGTAGGAACATAGATATGGAGAAATACCCAGTCAACAATGCTTCACATCACATCATCAGCCTATTAATATTCCCACTGCTGGGACACAGGCCTCCTTTCTGTGAGAGGGGATGGGCCATAAACCACCACGCGGGCCCAGTGCGGGTTGGTGGATGTCACATGTCTTCGAATTTTTGGTTCTACGACATGCTGGTTTTCTCACGATGTTTTCCTTCACCGTTTTTGAGCGCCTGCCTGGGTTCGGACCCAACTTGTAAGTCGCGGCCGATACCACTGGGCCACCCTATGGGGCCACCACTGTTCTCACTGGTCAACAATGCTTACGTGAGCAAAACCTACATCTAGGTGCCTCGTGCGCGATACAGTACTCACTACGAGTACTTTACGACTTTATTTGAATACATCAACTGATAGTATACTTGAGAATCTTATGACTGCGTTAGTTAACGGAGTTCCATGGTTTAAATTTTCACCAAACGTAATTATATGAATGTATATATTAAGTTTATTGCTTTTCGGTTTTTTATCGGTTGCATTTCGGGGAGTGTGCGATGAATTGCATGATCTAATTCCACCTAGCCCGTTTCATCGTCGGACTACAAGACGTACGGCGATGCGCCATCGGTACATGGTGGACACCCCACCTATACGCACTAAACCTTTTGGAAATACTTTCATAATACGTACAGCTAAGCAGTGGAATTCCCTGCCGGAGTCTGTGTTTCCTGATAGCTACAACATCGGGGTCTATAAGTCAAGAGTGAAAAGGTTACTTCTAGGCAAGCGTGTTACACCGTAGACTATATCATCGCTTACCATCAGGTGAGATATTGGTCAAGCGCGAGCCTATATAAAATAAACATAAAACAAAAAAAATACTTTTACCACCCTAATTGCGTAGCTGTTTTAACAACACAAAGTACATTCCTTCCCTTTCATTTTGTTAACTCAACAATATTCATTGCGTGTATTACGCTGTCGAGCAGACAGATTTCGGTAGATAAAGCAATGAATGCATGGGAAATAATCTGTACCCTACTCTTTGAACTTACACAATTAGGGTGCTGATTTGTCTTAAACGCTAAGCTGAAAATGAGGCACAAAATTATTGGCAATTTTGGTTCAGTCTCATGTATGTCGTTAGCCTATTGTCACCTAGAACAATTCAGGAACCGGGCCGTCTACTGAATAATTATTAGTTAAAATACATTCGAGAAATAGAATATCTCAACAACTACATATAGCTGGGCCAACATCTGTCATATAGCAAACAAAGTAATGAAGAAGTTAATAGAAGAGCTAATATAACGTGTAAATATACTGATCACTTAAAGAAATATTAAAAGGAGTCATTGATACCTGTCCTTTGCCTTGTCTATTGTATGGTTGCCAATCTTGGGTCTATACCAATGGAACTAAAATAAAATTCAATTGACTCAAAGGGCTATGGAGAGAAGTATGCTGAAAATAAGGAAAATATACATAATATACATAAAAAGTGAAGAAATGGGAAGAAAATCTAAGCTAACTGATGCACTTACACAAGCTTTGAGGCTAAAGTGGCAATGAGCCGGCCACATATCGAGCTACACCGATGGCAGATGGACTATACAGACCCCGAGATGGAAAGGGCCAGCAGGCAAGAGGAAGGTGGGCAGGCCTAATAGACGGTGGGGTGATGACATAACTGAAAGAGCAGAAGACTGTTTGATCCTGGGCCAAGAGAGAGAGTCGTGGAAGAACATGGAGGAGACCTGTACTTCACCCAAGGAGTCGTCCATATTCCAAAACAAAATACTAACAATTAGTAAATAAGCAAATTACTAATAAACGCTAACAACATTCGAAATGTACAAAAATAGGATATGACACTAAAAGGCTTTTTATTTTATTTATTATAAAATTACATTATTTTACGCTCTGTGCAGGTAAAACCCCAAATGTTACACTTTTTCCTGTCCAGAATTTTTTTGTGCTTCGTTCACAGTTTCGTTGCCTTCGGCGTCTAACTGGACGGTTTTTTGCCGAGCAGTAGTTACCGGACAATCTCGATTGACTCTTGTTATGAATAGCGGGGGCTACGTCATAGTTTTAGAGTTCACCTCTTCAATTATAAGGTACAGATAACCATTTTGCATACTTTGAAAAATGAATACATATATTGACATAGATATATTGAAAAATGAAGGAGGAAAGAGGAGCTCGTGGCTAATAATAACAGCCGCACGGGTCGATCATCAAGGTTAAGCAACGCTTGACGAGGTCGGTCCGTGGATGGGTGACCATTTCGACATATCGAGTTTCCTCCGTGCCTCGGAAAGCACGTTAAGCCGTTGGTCCCGGCTGTTATTTGAAGATCTTTGACAGTCGTTACGAGTAGTCAGAAGCTTGAGATCTGACACCTGTCTTGCCAAGGCGTACCGTGTTACCCAGTTACTGGGTTGTGGAAATCAGATAGGCAGTCGCTCCATGTGAAACACTGGTACTTAGCTGAATCCGGTAAGACTGGAAGCCGACCCCAATATAGTTGGGAAAAGGCTAGGCAGATGATGATGATATTGAAAAATTAAATATGTACCCACTCTACCCATGTTTACAAAAGAAATATAGCAGCCTATAATATTCCCAATGCTGGCTGGCCAGGGGGAAACAAAAATAAAATGATTCCATTTGATTTTCTACCCAAATTGTTTTAACAGCAATTTAGATATTGGTATCATTGCCTGAGTTTTTAAGTTACGTAAACCTGCATTTTATACGAAGCGTGACTTGCATCGTAATCTAACAAATCTGGATGATCTCAAATCTTAAAAAGATACAGTCGCAGTTTAGACTTGTATTTCGTAATAAAGACGCTAGTAGGCAGTTACTTGTTTAGTGACATGAGTACCTATTTATTTTACTTTTACGTAAAAATACTTTTACATAGATTGAAACAAAGGGTTATATCAATATTTGACGAGATTAGACCTGAAAATTGTGGAAGAATATTATTATTTAACTTACTTGACTAATATATAGGTATATATATATTTATCTAAGTATGTATTATATAAAATATATATGTATGTGTATTTTAAGCAACTTATTATTAGTATTTCTTTGACTGTCACAGTTTAAATAATGCACCTGCCATGTTATCTCTCCACCATCCTTGGTTTACTGGTAGAGAATGCCTAAGGCATTATGTCCACCATTGTACCTTTGTGCATTAAGGCCGTACCCTGACCAAAAAATCAGCATGAGATATGAGCATTCCTATTGGCCTAGCGGCACTGGTGGCGCATGAATTACAGTAGTTAATACGCCCAGATTTTAGAATAAAATATTTATAAAATCGTATATTAGTCTTTTGAAAAAAATAAAACTTACAAAACGTTCGTTATCAAATTGTCTATCCATTAGTGTTAGTACAAAAAATAATTAATGAACACTTTACGAGGAGATGCATGCTATCAATAATTACTACTCATTTTTATGTTGTTGTTGGAAGGAGATTAGTGATACTTACACCTCTTTAAAAAATAAGTGTACTAAAATTTTAGAATCAACATTATGTAGAAATTTAATGTATTTTATTAATTGATATTTCTTTTTAAATATAGAGTAGATAGCTCTTAAAAACTGCACAAAAACGACTAGCGCGGCGTTTTGCTCGGGGAGGCACCTTAAGTTTTAAATAAATAAATTATTACCATAAAAAATTGAAACTTAATCAATACCCAAAGACATGACGAAATTTAGATTAAAATTAAATGGTTTACTGACGACAAAATCCTCAACATCTGTTGCAAATCTAAACGTCGTCGCCGCGTCGTCGCTTAAAAGTTTATCTTTCTGGTATGAATAACAAATATTCAACCAGTCAACCCTCGGCAAACTCCAATTTCTGTTGCTTTAAATATGATGAACAGGAACAGAATAGATGGTTTGCCATAATTAACAGCAACCTACTGTACTGTGTACCTAATAAGTACAGATTACCCCGGGTTTCAAAATAATATCCGTGAACGGAACCCAGCGTCACTTGTTTTGACTTTTTTTGCTCTCTGGTCAATTTAAGCGTGGGTGTTGGTACAGTAATATTAACGACATTTTTTTTCGAGTTTACAATCTGTGCTCAACACATAACTATCGATCTAATAAGGAAATATTTTCTATCAGAAGTCAAAGTCAAGGTATTTAGGTAGGCAAGTTCCAATTTTAGTTAGACGGTAAGTACACCTTTTACGGACACTCTTGGATAAAAAAGCCGCTAAGTAGGCCATTAATGGTGTCCACTTTTTTCTGTCCCTAACTGTAAAGACTGTAATTAATCAGTGATAAAATTAGCAATTTGTACACAACATTAGTGGTAATTTTCTACGCTCTAATAAGTTGAACCGCTATACGGTATCGTAGACGAAAGTGGATTGTTCACTGTAGTTCAAAAACAAGCAGTTAGATAATAAAACAAAATCTTGTTTAGTAAGGAAACAGTGTAAGAAAACAGAACTGGGACTGAAAGTTTAGTTTATTTTTATTTTGGACGTTATTAGTATAAAAATCATTTAACCCACTTTGTACTCAATGTTGTAGATCTTTGTCAAGATAGGACCCAGCAGTCAAACACCAGGAATAATAATTAAAAAAATACATTACATTATTTATACCATTCCCCCTCTAAAATAGTTATTTATGCTACAAGTGCGGAAATCATCTTACGCACGTGTATCATACAACATTTTACTATGCATTGTGGGAAGAAATAAAAAAAATATCTGAACCGAGCAAGAAATTAATAAAATGGCGCTTATTCAAGGGCGCTCAGCATTAGTTCATAGTTCCTCGGGCATATCTACTGCGCATGTGCAAAGCTGTCACGTCGTAACGCAAAAAGGCACGAGCAAAATATTCATTCTGCTAAACATATTTAAAACATATTTAAAATTAATTTATTAATCAAAATCTAAATCTAGAGTAATTAAAAACACCTTAAATGAAGTATTAGTTTTGTTTTACCTTTTATATGAATGATAACCTTAACTAATTTTTAAAACTTTTATCAAATAATAAAAACACTATGCGGCGGGCTGACGTTAGAGTTAAAAAATAAAAAAGTACAGGAAAGTAAAAAGCACTAGTAAAAAAGTGACACTTTCCACACAGTTTGGCTGCTTGGAAAACACTCTTTTCGAGGACATGCATTGTAATAGTATATTATGCAACTAGTGAATAAAGGACGGTTTTAAAGCGAGGGCCATAGATGAATCACGAACAAGTAAAGGATTCTATCAACTGAATCACGACCGTAGGGAGTGATTCATGATGATTGAATCACGAGCATAGCGAGTGATTCAAGTGTTAGAATCCTGAGCGACGCGAGTGATTCATGGCCCTCGATATAAATCCGTTTTATTCAAGAGTTGCATACTATATTTTATACCATGACTACGAGAAAAAGAAAGATTTAAGCGAAAAGCACAAGGAATAATAATAAATAAATGTTTTATTACCTTTAAAATTTACAAAAAAATTGAAAACTCAGAGTTTCACATTTTTTGTAAATTGAAGCTGAGCTAGGTAACAGCATCTGTGTTTCAGCGGCCAGTGACCACCTCCGTTACGTTACATGATTATAATTAATTAAACACCAATGCAATTAATATTAGAATTACAATCCAAATAAGTATTCACTAAACATCTCAGACTAAAATCAAAATCATGAAAATCATTATTGAAATCCTAAATATTAACAAACTCAAAATTAAATCGATGAAGAAATTTGAAAGTCGATTATTCTTTGCACAAGGAGTTTGTATCGAGTATTTTATGCGCAAGGAGGTTGTATAGCATTGGGATGTACGTCGAATATATATTGGTGTGTTCTAAATTCAAACACCAAAACAGTGAGTAAAAGTGCTTTTTATTCACTGTTTTCAGTGAATAAAATAAGCTTTATACCATTCCCCCTCTAAAAAGCTATTTTATTCACTGAAAACAGTGAATAAAAAGCACTTTTACTCACTGTTTTGGTGTTTGAATTTAGAACACACCAATATATATTCGGCCTCCATCTCAATGCTATACAACCTCCTTGCGCATAAAATACTCGATACAAACTCCAACAAACTCCTTGTGCAAAGAATATTCGATTTTCAAACTCCTTCATCGATTTAATTTTGAGTTTGTTTATATTTAGGATTTTGATTTTAGTCTAGGATGTTTACTGAATACTTATTTGGATTGTAATTCTAATATTAATTGCATTGGTGTTTATTAATTATAATTTTGTAACGTAACAGAGGTGTCACTGGCCCCTAAAACACAGGTGCTATTACCTAACTCAGTTTCAAAATTTAAACCCTGAGGTTTCTCACTTTATGTAAATTTTCAAGGTAATAAACCATTTATTTATTTATTCCTTGTGCTTTTCGCTTTCTTTTTCTCGTAGTCATGGTATAAAATATAGTATGCAACTCTTGAATAAAACGAATTTATATCGAGGGCCATGAATCACTCGCGTCGTTCAGGATTCTAACACTTGAATCAAAGTCAAAGCACTTTATTTCAAGTAGGCCAGTTACAGGAATACAGGCACTTTTGAATTGTCAAAAGACAAAATAAAATATTACAAAATTATGGTGCTACAGTCCCAGTCACAAGACATAATAACTGTGAAAGTACCGTAGATGCCCATTCCAAGGCGTAGATCTCTATGGAGAAGAACGGGCAAGAAACTCCATGGACACTCTTTTTCAATTAGGTAATTATTACAAATCATTTGTTACATCATTCATGTTGAGATTACACATTATGTGAGAACGATGTAGAAAGTTAAAAGTGTCCATAGTAAATATAAAAAGACAATTCAAAAATAAAATTAGAATCAATTAAAATAAACCATGGCAGCTAAGAGATGACCAGTCCCAACCGACAGCGCCCGTTCACGAACATGACACATGTATCAGCACCATTCAGCTCAACCATTTTGAAGGGAGCTAAATGATCCGACACACGCGCCACCATCGGCGAGACATTTGAGTGAGCATGACATACTCTCAACTACTGGAGTCATTCAAGTCAATAGAAGACGTAGGTATCTAGACAATGATAGCTCTGAAGTACATGGTACTCACACAATGCTGGCTATGCTGCTATATAATACTAGAAAGATTGACTCTATATAATGCAAAGATAGTAGCAATCTTCATCAGCTTCGACAATAACAGTAAACGATACCTACGACAGTCTTACCAAAAAATAAAATTTAAAAAATACACATAAAAACGAAATTAAAAAATAATAATATTTAACCTGACAGCAAGCTAATTTTGGTAAAAGAACACGAACATTGTCTTGAGTTCAACACAGCGACCAACTATGCTTATCATCTAAATAATCATTAATAGAATAGTATGCCTTAGAACAGAGATTAGCTTTTACTTTTGCTTTAAATGCGTTAAATGGCAAATCTAGAAAAGAAGACGGTAACTTGTTGTAAAAAGTTATACCGAATCACTCCCTACAGTCGTGATTCAGTCGTTAGAAACCTTCACTTGTTCGTGATTCATCTATGGCCCTCGCTTTAAATCCGTCCTTTATTCACTAGTTGCATACTATACTATTATTTACGCATTTTACACATCCTTATCGTACCACCCATATCAAATTATGTATAGATTTTATTTTTTTTGCCCACGCCCATTTGTCGCTGCGGAGTGCCAACTGAAAACCAGCGCTGGGTGTCTGACGTCCAGCAAATGCTAAGTTGGTAACCCATTCGGTATAGACACGTTCAGCAGAATTTGTCTTTGCACTTCTTTTACTCCATGTTTGTTGCTGTTGTGTTGTTTGCGTCCAATAAATGTATTTCTATTCTATTTTTATCTATACTTAATATTATAAAAATGTAAAGAATGTGAGTTTGTAAGGTTGTAAGGGGTAATCTCTGCATCTACTGAACCGATTTAAATGAAAGTTGGCATGGAGATAGTTTGAGACGTACAGGTATACAGGTGATTTAACAAAATTGTTAACACATAAGTTTCGGTTTTGTTATTTTCTAACAATAATTTAATCATATCTACATAAATGTATCACATCATCATCATCATCAGCCTATGAATGTGCCCACTGCTGGGACACAGGCCTCCTCTCTGTGAGAGGGAATGGGCCGTTATCCACCACGCGGGCCCAGTGCGGGTTGGTGGATGTCACATGTCTTCGAATTAATGGTTCTAGGACATGCCGGTTTCCTCACGATGTTTTCCTTCACTGTTTTGAGAGCAGTGGTGATGAAATAATTTACACAAAGTAAAGCGCCTGCCTGGACTCGAACCCACGACCTACAACTTGTAAGTCGCGGCCGATACCACTGGGCCACCACTGCTCTCCATAAATGTATCACGCCATAATAAATATACAGCAATTCTCTTTCATCCACAGTTATTCCCACGGGAAATCAAAGCGAACGGCCCATTTCCTCTTATTATCAGAGTACTGTCATTAAAAGGAAGGCAATCTGCAAGGAACTAGCTATTATAGCAGAAAATTAACCTATGATCAACGCCTGTAATTCATACTATTATTCAATCAACTCACATGTGAGTAAAAACTTGAACATCGAGGATGCTGAAAAAGGGACTAATGGAGAAAATTGCATGTCTTAACAAAAGCCTTAGGCCCTCTACCATAATCATTTCTAGAACAAGTAACAAGGGAGGCTAACAGTTCGTACTTACTTGTAGCAAACAGTTCACTTTACGTCTAATCTACGTAATTATCTTTATTATTGCAAGACATCCTCCGCTGGATATAGGTCTCCTCGAGCATTGGCATATGACCGCGGCGGCCCTGTGTTTCTCGCATCCAGCGGACATCGGTCCACCTAGTGAGAAACTAACTAACTTAATTTGCGTCTTCCATTACGCTGTCGCCACTCCAGAACTTTTCGCACGCATCGTTCATCTATACCTAATAGCTAGTATAGCTGTTGCCCGCGGCTTCGCTCCCGAGGACCACCCCACAGGATCCATTTTCGGGATAAAAAAATAGCCTATGTCTCTCAGGAATAATGTAGCTTTCTATTGGTTAAAGATTTTTTTAAATCGGTCCAGTGGTTTCGGAGCCTATTCGGTACAAACAAACAAACAAAAAAATCTTTCCACTTTATAATATTATATTAGTATAGACTAGCTGTGCCCGCGGCTTCGCTCCCGTCATCTGTCTGCCAACCCTACTATACTTACCTTCCTGCCTACCGTACTTACCATGTAGGTACCATTTTTATTTCTATATCTTTTTCGCGGAGAATGTTAATACCACCATTCAGAAAATGATTTCAAATGCACAACGCCATCTATAGAATATCGAGTTCAACTGTCCGAGTATCTGAATTGCGTGAAACTTTAAATTCATCTACTTTTGATAGAGTGAACCGATTCAAATTACGCACAATTTTTATGTATAAAAGTATATACATTGGTTTCTTACATTTCACGTGATGCGTGCACAAATAAACAGACAAACAGACAAAGATTCCAAAAAATCCGGCAATTGGTTCTGTCGGTTATCCTTTACAAACCTGGCTATTTTTTTTGGAAATATTTTCGATGTACAAAAAATTATTTTCTACAGATTTATTATATGTATTGATTGATGATATTGATGATGGTGATATTGATTCAGAGCACAATACGCGAAGGCGTAAGATGAGTGACAGTCAACCGATCTTCTATCTTCTCCTCTCTTCTGTTATTCAACCTTTTTTGTTTTTACCTTTTCATTGTGATTTAAACTTAACCTTATGTAAATTTGGATTTATTGCATCTTTTAATTGAAATTTGTGGCATTCGTCCGTTCGCATGTTTTATACATAATATATCTAGTTACACATTGAAACCTATAATTGGCCATAAAAATTGTTATATTACGCATATTTGGTAAAATATTTTTATTTATCGCTGTTGGTAACCTAAATAAATAAATAAAAAAGGCCGGCCCCACTATATTCGGCCGGTATTCTTATTCCAAACTATGTCAATCAGTACCTAATTCAGCAGCCGAATTGCGTAAGTATATTATCCAAAGCAAAAGAATCGATTCTTTCCCAAAACCGACTTTACGTATTGCATATTGATACGTAAAGTCGTTTTTGGGAAGGAATCGACTTGTTTGCTTTGCAGAATTCACACGCAATTAGGCTGCAGGAATTTCGATTACTTTTACCTTATGTGAATACTTATTATGCTTAATGGTTTTTTGCAACAAGCGATACTTATTTAGCGACGAGCTCCAGAATGTCATCTTTATAATTGCTTGCTAAACGGTTCTGTTGCGTCAGGAGACAAATAAAATAAAACTCGAATAAAGCCAAGTTAAAAGGCTAGATTACATTATAATTACTCAACTATTTGCTTATTAGAACTGTGTATGCCCATCAATCGTGCAAGACGCCATTAGAATCGTGACGAGAGGAACCCCACGAATTATTACGTGTACTTGTATGACGGTCACGGTATTCAAATATATTTTTTTAAGATTTCTCATTCACCATCATTTCTATGTTTAATTATGAGTCTTTAGAAAAATTAAGGAAGCGTGTATGAATGAGGAAACAAAAGCTTAAACTAATATTGTTAAATGTCTTGTAATTAAACAACAAGGTGAAGCCTTGTGTTCATCTTCGACTTATGTGTTCCGGGAATATTGCAACGGCGTTCGTACCGAGTACTTATAGGTAATTCATTCTGGATTGATGAAGTCATTAGGAGTCAATGTCTCAATCTACAGTCTACGAACACTCATATCTAATATCGACAGTAAAGTATGCAATATGCATCATATGCATGTCAACATATACCATTACCAAATGAGGGTTCTGTATCTATGTTATATTGTAAAGTTAATAAAAATAAGTATCGGTTAACTCACAGTTACACAATAAATATAGTGTCGAAAAAGCTCGTTCCACTACGGCACTACACTGTCTAAAAATACAGTGGCTTTCCTAGCACTAAACTGCAGTTTAGATGCAGTTACTGTTAAAACAAAATGCGACAATGTTAACTTAGAAGCCATTTACTTAAACAAACATTAGTATCAAGTAACATTGTAGATTCCATTGCGTGCTAAGATGTTCTGCGATACTCGGCTGCGCAAGAGTGCCTAAGCTTTACCTATTAATAATAAATGTTGTAAACTATGCCCGTTTTATAACAAACTTGCGGATGGACATGACTCAGAAATAATGGGTTTCACACATGGGTTTAGTATAGCGATATTACGTCATTTGATAATATAAACATTTTTTCTTGGGTTGATGACGGAATTGGCAGATGATGCATCTGAAATTAAAGCACTATCTGCTTAGGGAGAACGATATTGTTTTAAAATTGTCACCAGTCGAAACGCAGCGATGTTGCTTGGCAGAATAGAATAGAATAAACTTTATTTTATACTAGCTGTTCCCCGCGGCTTCGCTTCCGTGGACCACCCCACAGGACCCGATTTCGGGATAAAAAAGAATAGCTTTTGTCACTCAGGAATAAAGTAGCTTTCTATTGGTGTTTTTTTTTTTTAAATCGGTCTAGTAGTTTCGGAGCCTATTCGGTACAAACAAAAAAATCTTTCCCCTTTAATATATTAGTATAGATGAAATTGATGAAGAAACCATTTATATATCTGAACACTTCATTCATATAGCCGTCATCTGGAAGTATACGCAAATAATTAATTAGTCATAAGGATAAGGGGACACCTTTAACTGGATACTACGGTTAAAGGGATATCCTTATGTCGATGTGCTCTGTCACGATCTACTCAATGAATAAATTAATTAATCACCCTTGCTAATTATTAAACAAATTGCTGTTTATAGAAGAGTGAAGTCACAACTAAAACGTTTTTATTCTGCTACTAGCTGTGTCCGCGGTTTCGCTCCTGTCAACTGACTGCCTTGCCAACCTTACTTAACTACCTACCAATTTTCTAGGGTCATTCTTTCGCGTAGAATCTTAACACCGCCATTCAGAAAATGACTTCAAATGCACAACGCCGTCTATCGAGTACGGAGTTCAACTGTCAGAGTGTCTGAATTGCGTGTGTTGTGATACTGATAACTTTACTTCTTGACCACTTTACCACTTTACTTCTTGACCACTTTAAATTCATCTAACTTTTGATAGAGTGAACCGATTGCGATGAAACAAAAACTAAGTAAAACTTCAAGTTACGCACAATGTTTATGTATAAAAGTTATCAAAATTGTTTTTGTACATTTTACGTGATGCGTGCACAAATAAACAGACAAACAGACAAAAAATTCAAAAATACTGGAAATGGATTCTGTTGGTTATCCTTTAACACCTTAGCTATAAATATTTTCAGTGTACAAAAACGACTTTTCTACAGATTTATTATATGTATAGATAATTAATTTTCAAATTCAAATTCAAATTCAAATTCATTTATTTCGTGAACACAGGGTACATACAGAAGGTGTTATAATACATAAGATCCGAGCTGTGTCCCGCCAAAAGGCATACAAAATATCTCACAATAAAATTAAAAATATGTCACTAATAAAATAATTTGATTTTTATAATATAAGATTGTCACTAATAATAGAATATAAAAAAATGTCACTAATAATAGAATATAAAATAATGTCACTAATAGAATATAAAGAAATGTCACTAATAATAGAATATAAAATAATGTCACTAATAATAAAATATAAAATAATGTCACTAATTCATCAATACAACAATAATCAAAATTAACACAATTATCCAGCATATAACATAAGAATAGATTGGATTTATTTAATAGGTATTATAATTAAAATTTGTCATTTAAGTATTCGTCAACAGAATAATACACCTTTTCATTTAACAATTTAAACAAATTTCTTTTAAATTCGTTAAGGTTAATACTTGAGATAACTTGTCCTGGTAACTTATTATATAGTTTTTGAGCCATTGCATAAAAGCTGTTGCTATGAAACTTTGTTTTTGTTGCTAACACCTGCAACTTATTTGAGCGCCGTTTACTTTCTACAAATCTATATAAATTAATATTGTGTTTCACAAAAATACACGCTTCATAAATATAGAGTGACGGCAAAGTTAATATTTTTAGCTTATTAAAATGTGGCTTGCATGATTCTGTTTGTTTTATTTTACAAATCGCTCTGATACATTTTTTCTGTGCTATAAGTACTTCTTGAATCTTAGGGGCATTTCCCCAGAATATGAGGCCATACCGCAGAGCCGAGGCAACATATCCGTGATAAGCTGCGAGAAGGGCGGTCTTATTCGCAATTTTACCCAGCATATAAAGAGCATATGAAAATCTACTAAGCTTTGCACAAACACTTTCAATTTGGGTCCTCCATGTCATGTCATTGTCAATATGTAGTCCAAGAAATTTCGTAACACTAGCTTCAAGTATTTCATTTCCTCTATAGTTTATTTGAAACTGTGATTGTACTTTGTGTCTAATTTTAAAGTTCATAACTTTAGTTTTGGTAAGATTTATTTTAAGGTTATTAGCATTTAACCAGTCGATAATAGGAATAAGGCTATTATTTATCTGCTCTTCTATTTCTTTTATAGTGCCAGTATCATAAATAACAGTGCTGTCGTCGGCAAATAGTGACATTTGATGTTCGACTACTTGGGGAAAGTCATTAATATAGCAAATAAAGAGTAAGGGTCCTAACACAGAACCCTGCGGAACACCACATGACAATATTCTAGAGCTAGAGGAGTAAACTATCTCAGTTTTGGTCTTTATATTTACTTTATTAATTTGTGTAATTTGACTTCTATTCTCCAAATAAGATTTTATCAGATTAAGCACGTTACCTCTGATACCATATCTTTCGAGCTTAATTAAAAGTCTTTTATGGTCTACAAAGTCAAACGCCCTAGTCATGTCCATAAACATAGCCATCACTGGTTTTCTGTTATCCATGTTATGATGTATTTTCTCTAAAAAGTTATAAACAGCCATATTAATGGTTCTATTTTTTCTAAAGCCCATTTGTTCTTTGCAAAAAATATTATTTTTTTCTAAATAACTGTTCATGCTGTTATAAATAACCTTCTCAAAAATTTTTGAAAAAATTGGTATCAGTGCAACTGGCCTATAATTGGTAACTTTTGTTTTATCGTCTTTTTTGTGTAATGGCTTTATTATTGAAATCTTAAGCTTATCGGGAAAAGTCCCCTTCTGAATACTATTATTTATTAGGTCACTTAATATGGGTGCTATAATAAGAGCAACCGATTTGACTACTCCGGTGTTAATATCATCATAGCCTGTACTGTTGGTGTTCTTAAGAGTATTTATTATTGTAATTACGTCTTTTAAAACGTAATTTTAAAGACACCGAGAAATAATCAATCCAAAAAGGCTTTCTTTTGTGTCCATAACGCCGCTCAAGTACTCCCATTAGCGGACCCTATCAAGTCAACAGTAACATCCAGACAAACAGTAATCAACAGTGGCAGCAGAATTGTCGGTGTTTGTCCAGATATATAATCTTAAAATTCTATATGCCATACCGACCAGATGCAAGCATGGTAACGTCGTATGTTTATTATTTCGCAGTGAGTGCCCAAATGTGGCGATATGTCTGAATCCTAGCTGCTTTGAATGCTTAAGTAGTAGGAAACACAGACGCTGGTAAAGAGAGTTATTTGGATAATTTAGTGTCACTAAAAGCATGATGGTTGCGGCCGAACACTATCCGGGGTGTGATGCCTCTGCTCTGGACGTTTTACACTTATCCTGCTCTCATGATCCATAACATTATTATCGTGGAGGATAAACCAGGGTACGAATTTAGCCAATAGGTGTTGAGCATAATCCCCTGTTCTTCCCAGATACTCAACTTCAATACTCCTGGACACTTATGGACGTACTTACATTTAATGCACACCGTGGCAAAGTATTTCAAGCAAATAGGTTATTGTGAAATGTGAATCATAGGCATAAACAAGTCTTCTGTTCATTCGTGCATTCATAGAATTTATAAAGGAAGTAGAAAAAAAACGATAATTACAGAAACTTAGCTGCCATTCAAGATCTGTTGGCCATCTTTGAAATATGCAGAAATCGTGACGGCGAAGAATCAAAAGGCTTCTATGGCGTCACTAGGTCGTGTGTTATCATCGAACAGCCTTGGGATGATACCGTGATGATCTCATGCAGATCAGGGGCCGTACTATTTAATCTTGTAATCCGTTAGGGTCAACTCACACTGAGACGAAACGCCAAGCGAGAACGTGCGCAATTTTTTAAAATGGCGAAAATGTGTGGAACTTTATTAAACAATAGTTAATTATGATACAAGTGCGGAAAGTAGGTGATTTCCGATGACTGGTATTTACGCTGCCACGCTGCCTGACACGAGTCGGCAATCATCTTACGCACGTGTATCATACAACATTTTACTATGCATTGTGCGAGGAAATAAAAAAATATATCGGAACCAAGCAGGAAATTAATAAAAGGGCGCTCAGCATATCCATAGATTAACTAATAGTTCATAGTTCCTCGGGCATATCTACTGCGCATGTGCAAATAGCTGTCACGTCGTAACGCAAAATGGCACGAGCAAAATATTCATTCTGCCAAACATATTTAATGAATATTTAAAATTAATTTATTGATCAAAATCTAGAGTAATTAAAAACGCCTTAAATGAAGTATTAATTTTGTTTTACCTTTTATATGAATGTTAATCTGTACTTAACTAATTTTTAAAAAAAATCTAAAATAATAAAAACTCTATGCGGCGGGCTGACGTTGGAGTTAAATATTAAAAAAGTACAGGAAAGTAAAAAGCACTAGTAAAAAAGTGACACTTTCCGCACAGTTTGGCTGCTTGGAAAACGCTCTTTTCGAGGACATGCATTGTAAAATATATTCAAGTGAGAGAATTTGAATAAAATCGAATTTTAAATTCTGTGGGTTTATTCGAATTCTTTACTGAAATGTGTACCTACGTACTCGTACCTATCTTTAAATAAATCACATTAGGTTTCACCTTGTCGGTGTAAGCTTACCCTTAAGCTGTGTTATTCAGATGGGCAGGTTAAGATTTTTTTCTATTAAAATTGCGTTTGTTATTTATAACCGTAGAACGAATTAACACGGCTGTAAATTGATTACTGATTAGGCACATTGTGATTAAGTAATTTTATTGTAAATTTTAATTATAAAGTTTCAATCGAAGTAGTGTTCTGACATAGAAATACCTAAGTAATGATTACCTAGTTATCATCATCAATCATCAATACATATAATAAATCTGTAGAAAAATAATTTTTGTACATCGAAAAAAATTAAAAAAAAAATAGCCAGGGTGTTAAAGGATAACCAACAGAACCCATTTCCAGCATTTTTGGATTTTTTGTCTGTTTGTCTGTTTATTTGTGCACGCATCACGTGAAATGTACGAAACCAGTGTAGATAACTTTTATACATATAAATTGTGCGTAACTTGAAGAATTACTTAGTTTTTGTTTCATCGCAATCGGTTAACTCTATCAAAAGTTAGATGAATTTAAAGTGTTCAACAAGTAAAATTATCACAGCACACGCAATCCAGTTACTCGGACAGTTGAACTCGCTGTTCGATAGATGGCGTTGTGCATTTAAAGTCATTTTCTGAATCGCGGTGTTAAGATTTTACGGGCAAGAATGACACTAGAAAAAAAATTGTTAGGGTAGGCAGGGGAAGGTAAGTAGGGTAGGGTGGGCAGATGACGTGAGCGAAGCCGCGGGCACAGCTAGGACTAAATTATATTTAGGTCGAGTTGATTAACGATGACACTATTGTCTGCTTCAGGTGCCTTTACATTTTAGATGTAGGTATTTTAAAAGGACTGAAATAAATTAAGCAATTTATAATGTCCGGCTTTTTGTGTTCGTGAGTTTAGGTCCATGTTTATAAACGCATCCACGATATAGTGGCAATTGACAAAAAATATCAAGCAAGCAAGCAAGTGGGTAGTAGACAAAAAATATCTAAAAATATTGGACCCGTATTTTTTATTTGCCACGTAAACAAAAAATTACGACGACACAGCGCGTTGAAATATCGTGTGACGTCACGGTGTGCTACACTTTATACTGACAAAGTGACGTCACAAGCCCCCACTACTGAACTTTAATGCGCTTTATCTTTGACAATTTTGATTTATTTGATAAAGCAAAAAATACGGGTCTTATATTATTTGATAATCTCACTGACGCACTAAATACAATTAGCATAATAAGTGTAGACAAAGTTTTATATAAAAAATAACTATTGTCTCTTATTGGCGCCTGCAGAATTTATCAGTGTAGGTGATAGATTTTTAGGTCTACAAACGCACAAGTCAAGATAGACTGACGAACCTTTTATGTAGGTATCTAAATTTTATTTACAGTATTTACAAATCCTTTAAAATCATCGGGTAACTGAAATTTAATACAGGCTCGGGGTCTCTAATAAGGATTTAGCTAATGGCAATCATTAACACGTGCAGTCTGCTATTCCCGATGGAGTCGTCACTCAAAGTGAACACACCTAACTCTTCACAAACACACTCGGAATCACGGCTCCTGTAGAAGGCGATACGCGACTATAATTTAGGGTTCCGTACCCAAAGGGGACCCTATTACTAAGGCTCCGCGATCCGTCTCTCTGTCGGTCTGTCTGTCTGTCAGCAGGCTATATCTCATGAACCGTGATACCTAGACAGTTGAAATTTTCACAGATGATGTATTTCTGTGGCCGCTATAACAATAAATACTAAAAACAGAATAAAATAAATATTTAAGAGGGGCTCCCATACAACAAACGTGTTTTTTTGCCGGTACGGAAACCATCGTGCGCGAGTCCGACTCGCACTTGGCCAGTTGGTTTTTTTTCATTTCAACGATATCAATGAAGTTATTGTTGATATGGCCCAACCATAAGAGAAGCATTGGTTTTGCTGTAGATACTGAATCATTGGCATTTCATCGCAATGTTGTCTGTCGTCATTTAATTGCCTACAGAAATTCAGAGGCCTTTTTTGAACAACCTTGTCATAACTTCATAAGTATCGTACCTAAGTACGTTCGGATTCCAGTCTAAGAGGTGGCGAATCCACGCGAGAGGTCAATTAGGGTCACGGTCATCCTATGAAGGTTATCACACGGTTCTGTGATTTCGATGGTCGTAGCAGGTTCATAGTGCTGTTCAGTGTGCTTAGTGCGAGTTTTTTAACGTACTCACTCGTGATAACGTAAACGATCTCTTATGTCATAATGTATACAAAAAAAGAGGTTTTGCCTTGCCTTCACCAGACGGCTCTTATCCTCAGAGGCCTTAGTGCGAGTTTTTACTCACGCTCAATCGCGTTAACGTTAACGCCAATTTGTATTGAAACTGGATAAGAGCCGTCTGGTGACGGCAAGGCAAAACTTATTTTTTTTGTATACATTTTGACATAAGAGATCGTTTACGTTATCACGAGTGATTACGTTAAAAAACTCGCACTAAGTACACAGGTGGCTACATTTCATTCCGAAAACATTTTAACAAACGTTAGTTTTGGATAGTATAAACCAAAATTAACAAATGATGTTCTATGTTTTATTTTATTTATTTATAGTTAATTATATTACAAAGACCAATAACATTCATTAACATAGAAATAGTACATAAATTATGTCGCGTGCATTTCTACGCATTAGTTGATTCCATTCGTCCGCAAAACACATCATATTCACGATACACTGGTGATGAATACTCCCTTTAACCAGAGATGGCTTTTGATTTTTACAAGCGCCTGCCGTCATTGCTGGGGTGATTCTTTAGATTGCAAAATACTTGGCTACAGCAGTTCTGACCACGGTTGCGGTGGTACGTATAAGGCCCAATTTTTTGATCACTAGTTCACTTAACTAATTGTTAAATATGCTAACCAATGATTTTAAATTCGGTAAAACGTGATTGTTTATTAATTGTTAGTCTAACGAATGGTACAATAATTAACTCGCCAACTTATTTGACCATTTAATTTTGAGAGGCTAACAATTAATGAAATAACGCATTTTAGTTAAAGTACATGGGCGACCGAGCCCTGCTCGGGTGAACATAAAGAAAACGACGTTTTCTAATAATAAAACCTAGCTACATCGATTTATCGCCCCCGAAAACCCATGCTTACAACAATTCATGAAAATGGTTGGAGCCGTTTCCGAGATTCAGATTATATATAGATATACAAGAATTGCTCATTTTAATGTATAGATTTGAATCCATTGGTTAGCATTATTTAACCATTGGTTGAGTTAACTAGGGATCCGTGGCATCAACATTGGGCTCTATCAGAATATCAGCGCAGCGTTATTTTCTTTTTAATATCGTTGCACATGCAACATAGGAGCCTTATGGGTCTCGCATGGGGTTATTAATTTTTATATTTTATTATTGTTTGTGTTTTTCTTATCTCGTGTCTCCTGTGCGGGTCACAAATAAATGTTTTTCTTTCTTTCTTTTCTTTTCAAAAACTAGGCCTTAGTCAGTAGGAATCTGACAGACCCAAACTGTCTCTCCGCGCAGTATGTCGCAAAATTGTACTTATTTATGAGACTTAACGCGAAAGCAGAAGGTAAAGTTGCACCAAGTTTCAAATTCAATATCAGCCCCACAGACCGCCAACTGACCTTCAAAGGATTTTTCCCTATCGTGATATAAGCCGTGTAAAATGTGCATAACCTCGCCACGCAGTTTACTAAATTCATCAATGTTCTTCCTCGTAGTGGCTTGTTCGTGATCACTCAATTATTGCAAGACATGGGTTTAGCTCAATCACAGTAATTGCTGCTAAAACTATTATTTGTTATCTAACGCGTGTCAATAAAGTCACTCTGTAGTTAATAACTGTCAAATAACTCGTTATGTAACATGGTCATGTTTGTTTTGTCATTATCTATCCGTGGAGTAAAAGACCACATTTCGTAACTTGTAACTAACCCCTATATTCGAAGTCATGTCTTCCAAGTCGACTCCACCTCGAATAGTCAAATTGAACGGAGTAATTCCGTAATTACCGAAACAATTAAGGCGCCGATTCCCTTGAGTAGCTGATTTTAAAATGAGTATCACGTCTAAATGGCTAGTCGTAATTTTTTGAAAAAAATACATGTTATATTAGACTATTTTCTTAATAATTTGATCTAAGCAAATTTTGAGTTTTATTCGTATAACATAGTGTAATTAATTTGTAAAGTTACGTCTAAAACGGAAAAAAACTAAAGGGGTTCATTGACTATTTTTTGGGTTCCGTGCCCAAAAGGTAAAAACGGGACCCTATTACTAAGACTCCACTGTCCGTCTGTCTGTCTGTCTGTCACCAGACTGTATCTCATGAACCGTGATAGTTAGACATTTGAAATTTTCACAGATGATGTATTTCTGTTGCCGCTATAATAAATATTTAAGTGGAAAAACAGGATAAAACTCAGACTATGTCTTATAAATAAATCTCAGGGTCAATTATTAAAGGTGGCAGGCATAGATTTAAGGAAAGATTGCATCTCACACGAGCAATTCTACGTTGCCTGTTCCAGAGTCAATACTAGCAGCCTACCACCAATGTGTTATACAAAGAAGTGCATAAGACAAATACAAATAATCTTTATTGATATATTTTTTTACAGCAGTTATTGAAGCATCTGCCTCCCGAACTAGGTGGACATGGAAGACAGGAGTCAGAATAAATAATCAAATAAAATAAAATTCTAACTTCCCTATGAAGACTTTGTTAGCGTAAACTAATTGGAGAACCCATGTCTAGACTGTACAGAATGGCGCATAACTCTTCACTCTATCGGAAAATGAAATAATTTTTCTTCGAAAATTTCGCTTCGACATTTGCGAAGTAAACAGACACATAATATAGCTGGTAACCTCCAAGTGCGTGTATCCTACGCTACGTCAAGCCATTCTAAATAACGACCACGAGGAAGACAACTTTCATCGAAAATCATCATGAGCAAGTTCTGTGAATAAGCAAAATTATCATCTCTGTGGCACAGAATCCGCGTATAATCCAGGAAGAGTCATCACACCTGCTCAAAGTTACTGCATGGTATGTTATTTTTCATCGATCAGTGCTATCGTGTCCGTATCCCCGCCTTAAGCGGCCCATGAGGACACCGTGGAGTTTTAGTGGGTTTGAGTCCCACATAACTGCGTTATCTCACCGTTATGGCGCAGTAAGCATGAGCATATCCCCAGGCAAAAAATAATGGTGTGTTGTTTACGCTGGAAGCATCATCGGGCCGCCAAACGACTACTGTGGTCAACGAGGTTCCAGAGCCGTGATCAAAGTCTTTCTCTTTTTTAAAAGTAATAAATATATTATTATAACAGTCGTATATAGTCATGTATAACAGTCGCTCCATGTAAAACACTGGTACTTAGCTGAATGCGGTAAGACTGGAAGCCGACTCCAATGTAGTTGGGAAAAATGGCTAGGCAGATGATGATGATGAATAAATATATTATTATATATATAATAATATATGTGTATTATACACCGTGAAATTTAAGTGGTTGTTTTCCCGCGGCAGAACGACTTGCCTTTAGGAGTACTTTCGAAGCATAGAGTTAAAGTAAAAAAATAACGATGTTTTTATTTTAAAATAATTTAAAAAATATTCATCAACTCGAAAAATTTAGTAACAATAGTAACTTGTAGGTACTAGGTACTACTCGCGTCACCACCGTATTATTCACCGTAGTACCTAGTACCTATAAGTTACTATTGTTACTCACTTTTTCGAGTTTATGTTTTTTTTTTAAATTATTTTAAAACAAAAACATCGTTATTTTTTTACTTTAACTCTATGCTTCGAAAGTACTCCTTAAGGCAAGTCGTTCTGCCGCGGGAAAACAACCACTTAAATTTCACGGTGTATATATAATAATATATTTCATTACACATATTATTATTACTACTATCTTACCATCAGGTGAGATAGTTGTCAAACGCGCGCCAATCACACTAATATTATGAAGGCGAAAGTTTGTGAGTGTGTGTGTGTGTTTTTATGTTTTTTACTTCTTCACGCTCAAGAGCTCGTGGCTAAATAATAACAGCCGCACGGGTCGATCATCAAGGTTAAGCAACACTTGACGAGGTCGGTCCGTGGATGGGTGACCATTTCAACATACCGTGTTTCCTCCGTGCCTCGGAAAGTACGTTAAGCCGTTGGTCCCGGCTGTCAATTGAAGATCTTTGACAGTCGTAACAAGTAGTCAGAAGCTTGAGATCTGACACCAGTCTTGCCAAGGGGTACCGTGTTACCCAGTTACTGGGTTGTGGAGGTCAGATAGGCAGTCGCTCCATGTAAAACACTGGTACTCAGCTGAATCCGGTAAGATTGGAAGCTGACCCCAATATAGTTGGGAAAAGGCTAGGCAGATTGACTTCTTCACGCTCAAACAACTGGACGGATCTGGATGAAATTTGGCACAGAAATAGATTATAGTCTGGTATTAGCACATAGGATACTTTTTATCCCGGGCATATGTTCCGTTGGGATAATTTTCGACATCCACGCAAGCGAAGGCGATGGCAGAAGTTAGTCCAAAACGTAAAGGCACTTGAAGCAGACAATAGTGTCATCGTTAATCAACTCGACCTAAATTTATTATAACTAAACATTACATTTACAACCATCGCCTTTTGTTGCGATAATGGTACGGAATCATAACTGTGCGAGTCCGACTCGCACTTGGCCGATTTTCCTTTGTCCTGGTGACTGAGTTTATTGAAGGTTCTTCAAATTGAGTTGGAATAATATTAAGAAGCGAGTCTATTGTCATATTACGGGTTCAAAATCCAGGGGGATATATTTCCATTGTGCGTAATTGACAGATGTATTCGCAAAATTAAACCTGCATCTGTTTCAAAAACAGATCGAAACGACGCAATAGAGAGATATGTGATATTCCACACAAGACTGCATTATACGCATAGAGCTTTTTAGGAATGGCACTCAAATTATATAATTAACTGTAATGAACCTTTATTTTAATTATTACCCACTAGCTGTGCCCGCGGCTTCGCTCCCGTCATCTGCCTGCCAACCCTACCATACTTACCAACCTGCCTGCCTACTCCACATACTCAAAAATATACATACTACATAGACATACCAATTTTTTTTTCCAGTGTCATTCTTTCGCGTAAAATCTTAACACCGCGATTCAGAAAATGACTTTAAATGCACAGCGCCATCTATCGAATAGCGAGTTCAACTGTCCGAGTAACTGTATTGCCTGAGCTGTGATAATTTTACTTCTTGAACACTTTAAATTCATCTAACTTTTGATAGAGTCACAGATAATATAATACTAGCATACAGATGCCTCATCCCATACAAAGAAACCGTGCCGACGTAACTAGCGTTTTTCATCTGATTAATCTTGTTATTTTTTTGTACATCGAACGCGTTCGGTTCTGTTTCACGGTGATATATAGATGGTGTTAGCAGCGACTCGTAAGTAAAAGGATTTATTAGGTTCGTGAATATTTTTTTCTTTAAATACAGTGAAGGTTCGTTTCATAGTATTTTTTTGCACGTTTTTACAGTTTTTTTTTTGCACCAAAATGTGTTACAGTGCAAATTTTAACAATCTAGTGGAATGCCTCAGAAATTTCAAAATGCACCATCTATTGGCATCAATTTTAAGTCATCCGTTAAAATAATCTTAGAAATGTGAATTAAAAGCCCAATATTTCATAATTTTGTACTTAGGAGAGTTGATTAAACAAGAACATACAATTTTTATGTACTAATTCCAGAAAATGTTAATTTTACACACATTCAATAACAGACAGGTGCATATTGCGCCATCTAGTGAGATTTATTTGAACCAACTTTTCTTTGTTAGCAATGAGACCCCGTGATAGAGTGAACCGATTGCGATGAAACAAAAACTAAGTAATTCTTCAAGATACGCACAATTTTTATGTATAAAAGTTATCTACATTGGTTTCGTACATTTCAAGTGATGCGTGCAAAATAAACAGACAAACAGACAAAAATTCCAAAAATGCTAGAAATGGGTTCTGTTTGTTATCCTTTAACACCCTGGCTATTTTTTTTGGATCTTTTTTCGATGTACAAAAAATATTTTTCTACAGATTTATTTTATGTATTGATGATGATGATTACAATAAGAGTTCTTGACAACATACACCATTTGAATGAAAGAAAGAAAAATATTTATTTGTGACCCGCACAGGAGACAAGAAAAACACAAACAATAATAAAAAATAAAAATAAATAACCCCATGCGAGACCAAAAAGGCTCCCATCTCAGCATGTTCAACGATATCAAAAAGAAAATAACGCTGCGCTGATATTCTGATAGGGCCCACTGTTGACACGGACACATTCACGGAAACGGATCATATTTAAGTAATAAAAATAGATCAAGACTTTCATTTCAAACTCTCTCTCTCTTCTTAATTTATTGGGCGAGAAAGTTACAGATACAAAAGAACGACAGTCAATGAGTACCTGGGGGGTGACCATAAGCTCTTAGAGCGGTATCATTTTGAGATCGAGTAAGTGACAGATGTATACAAGTCATATACAACTGTCCCTTATTCGATCTCAAATTGATACCGCTCTAAGAGCTTATGGTCACCCTCCTGGTACCATTCTCTGACGTGTCAAAACTATCATGATTCGATGGTGGAAAAGGGACTGGTATACAACCAGTCATATAAATCTGTCCCTTACGCACACTTAAAATAACCTTGCTCTAAGAGCTTATGGTCACCCCCCTGGAAAACAAATTGTACGAGTAATCTAATGACATTTTATTTATTTATTTTAATGTTTTATTATTTTTACCAATTATTAAATAGAATGCATTTCCTTTAGGTTCAAAACGAACACTTCCCAATACGTCCACTTCCCAAAGTGGTAATGGCCTAAATGTGTATTTCCCATTTCGTCCACTTTTGTACGCCGATAAGGCAAAACATAGCATTAATTTTATTAATATTGCCATCTATACTTTTTGTTTCCCTATAAAAATATTTGATTATGATTTTGAATACGACTTTTAGGTATACATCTGTCCCTTAAGCACAATGGAAATAACCTACCTCTAAGAACTCTTAACAGGTCGAGAGATGTCAATTATGGAAACATACACACACTACTCGTCCACAATTCATAACTCCGGCAGAGCATCTGCCCCTGAAAACGAACAGTGGCCAATCTGGCAATCCCTAAACCGATTGCGGACCCAGGTTGGCCGCTGTAGAAACAACCTGGCGAAATGGAGTATCATACACCCATCCAAAACACAGTGCCAGTGTGGCCTCTTCGCAAGATATGGCCCACCTCCTTGTCTGCCCTTCATGCCCGACCCCCTGCACCTTACGAGATTTGAACGTAGCAAATGACGGAAATGTCCGAGTAGCTACATACTGGTCGGACAAAATCTGAATGGTTTTAGTTTACGAATGAAGAAGAAGACAGGTCCCCACTCCCTAGATTACATTCTACTACCGAATAATACATATTAACACTTTGATCCGATCTGGGGATTGAATATAGTCCATGTAAGAACAACGACACAAAAAAAACAACACGTACAAAAACGTATTATCTAATCAAACGTTATTATGATGAATGGTTTGTTAAGGAGTTCATTCACCAGCAGCATAAATCAAATATATAAGCGATAAATATGAATATGACATGTACTAATACTATTTACAACTGTATATGTATGAATATTTATTACAATATGTTCACCAGATTCTAATTTAAAACCGTTGGCTCTTGGGTTCCACCGTTGCGTGATAATAGTTTTCTTTGCGCTTTATTTATTAAGGTCTATAATAGCCCCAAGTGTCGAGCTAGGCGCCTCTTGACAGAATTACTTGTAATAATATTGCTTAAAAGTAGATTGGGCTATTATATACAATCAGGTTCCACAACGTGCTTGTGCTGGGCTTTCAGATACAATCAGGTTCCACAACGTGGGTAGTCGGTGACAAATAGCAGACGCCACCATAAGTCAGGCGAAGTACCATGGTCCATGGAGAATGGAGATTGTAATATTCCTTATACGGAACTTTGGACAATAACATAAATAGTTTTGTTTGCTGATTGAAGCTCTGCTTCTATGTTCGTTTTTATGTAAATATATTTTAATGCCCGCTGTGCGATCGAGTTTATTATGCTTATCCTGAAGTGTTTGCTGTGTTACATGTTTGTCTGGTTTTGTCGATGTTTGCTGATCACTGACTATTATATTCAGTTGTTGAGACTTCAGAAGGCCTCAGTGGTAAACCAATTTCTTTACATACACATCACACGCTGGTCTTTCATAGAATGCTATATACTTCATTCATGAAAGGCTTCATTCACCAGGATGTTTTTAACAAATTTTTAGGTTCTCTCTTTTCAAAAAAGGCGAGTGATTATATCATTTTATTTAAAAAATCATGTACAAAGGTAATGAAGAGTTAACATGGCGGTGCATGGAAAGCAAAAATTAAAACAAAAAATAATAAGTTTATATTATTAGTTGTTGATATTATTTTCAGTCAGTTACTAAAACATCATGCATCAACACTACACGTTATTCTGACATTTCAAAATTAGAACAAGCTTCGTTGCTCAGAATATTTTCAAAGGGGCTTATTTCATATATCACTTAGTTTATTTTCTCAATGGCCAATAATAACCGAAAATAGTTCTAATTTTCTCGCATAGAGCATCAGACGAGTCGATGCTTAAAGATACCGTAATAAGTTCGCTTAAACGATATATACTAGTAATTAATTGTTCCAAAAAAACCTTACACGACCTAAGCCAGTATTATCACTAATAATAGCTCTTCAAATGGGCGAGATGGTTTTAATGGATGGGTGAAGTAAGTCGAAAATAATTGAAGAGTTCCGCATTCCCTGACCTTGTACTTTGTACTTACATAATTGAGATGGAGAGCAAGCCTGCGCCCGCGCAAGTTAGATGACATACTTAGTTAGATTGTAACATGGTTTTAAGGTTACACTAGTCGATTTTTTTTCCATACAAACGTAGTCTAGGGATTATTCCACTGTTTGACGATGTACGTTCAACATAAAAAGTGATATCAATTTGTCTCATCATTATCTAGCCCTGTATGGAAGCGAAAAAGTAAAAAAAGAAAATATTTGAAAGTTATGAGCGTCGAAAGTTCCACATTTCGACACTAATTTTAACGCATTTTTGGGCGCAAATAAATACCATAAGACGGAAAATTTTAAAACGGCCTCCATACAGGGATAGATTAGTAGTTCAACAATGCATATAATTTTATTTTAAACAGATAGATTTAGTCGTTTTTTCATGATATCTAGACTGCCAAAGGTCTGTTTATAAATTTTCGCGCGCTCGGTTTCGTCCTAAATCATTATCCATTTCGCTACAAATTTGCAAAAGTGTGTATTTTTACGCGAACTAGCTTCCTACTGCTCATCACATTCTCTCTCTCTTCCGCACGTGTTGTCGGTTGATATAAAATGCATTTTAAACCCGCGCACAAAATAGTTCGTTCCGTCGACTAGTGTACCCTTAATGGACTGAACTGGGACAAGATGGAGAACAATTTATAATTCATGAGTAACATGGAGATAATCTTTGGGATTGATGGAGAGATGCATTATGAATTAAGATTATGATTGAAAATTCAACGCTTTACTTGAACTGTGTTTTGCGCCGTGCAAATAACTGAAAAAGAAATGAATTGTTATATTGTCAGAATGAAGAAGGTTGTTTTTTTATTATTTAACGATAGGTTCACTTTTGATCACTATCTCGCCTGATACTCGTAGTAAGCAATGATGTGGTCGACGGTGAAGCACGCTTGCCTAGAAGTAACCTATTCAAGACTGTAGCTATTAGAAAACAAAGATTCCGGCAGGAAATTACACTACATATCAGTGCGCACAATAAAAGTATTCGCTAAACGCTTTGTGCGTATGGGTGGGCTGTCCATCACCATGTACCTACCGATGGTGCTTTGTCGTAGGTACGTCTTGTAGTCCGATGATGGAAACGGCTAGGCGGAATCAAATTGTGCAATTCCATCGCAAACTCCCCGAAATGTAGCCAATAAAATACCGACAGGCTGACAACGTTCGAGGCTCTGGAGCTTTGACGCGACCAATGCATCGTTGCATTCGTTGCCAGTAATTGCCAAAGGATTTCGCAAGTGCCTTTGTATTACGATGCATTAGATAAAGAGGCAGAAAAAGCTCAAATTGCCTACCAACGCACCTGTCTTTATATTTAATTACATTTATTTTATGAGTTTGTAACTGCAACTGTGTATATTTTGTTTACAATCCTCTTCTCAAATAAAGTGAGGATGAGATAATTATTTTCATAAATACGATCATTTTCGGATCACCTTGTTATTGAAATATCAATCAAAGTTATTTACTTTTCGATGATATTGTATTATTTATTTTGTTTCGTGTTGTATCTCTCGTATCCTGGTGGCATAATTGCAAAAGGGCTGCATTAGTGAGATGACTATATCTATATTTTTTATCTTATTTGAATAGACACACGTAGTCGAGGGAATCACGAGATATTCAGGAGAAACCTAAAACTGTATTTAAATCTCCGAAGAATTAAACCGATGTTTCGACATAAATATCGTATCACTCATTCTGTATTGCTTAGCAATAGGGCTGCTATGAATCTAAACCACACAGAAGTACCTAAACATTGTGTACAAGTAAAAGTCACAAGTGGCTAATTAGCCACTTATACGCATGATTACTCATGATTAAGTTAAGTATTGTTTTGACGAAATTAATCATACAATAAACATGCGTCTGGTGATTGCAATCTGGACAGCCAGAAACATATACGAGTACCTATAAGCTAATCTTTAGTTGCCTTTCACTGCACTAATGACAGCAAAGAGACCAGAATGGGTAAATAAGAAGTGCAACTACGTGGTTTCCAACACCAGTCCAGAAGAAAACCCAACATCATCTATCTGAGTTTTCCCAACTAAATTGAGTTCGGCTTCTACTATTGTCCAAATATAGTTGAAAACCAGTTTTGCTTTTTATTATTAAGGCTTAACACGCACTGCGATTTTTATTCACGCGAATAAAAATTCCCGCTAATTTTTTAGTACTATTTGACCGCAATTTTTTTTTTGCAGTGCGTGCAGCTTCATACATTTCCATAGGTCACAGAATGGGCGGAAAAATTTCGCGCGAATAAAAATCGCAGTGCTTGCTTAGCCTAAGTGAAGTAAATTAAACCTGTCTGACCTCCAACAAACCCCTCTAACAAATAAGTCAAATGCACGGAACAGAAAAAACAGTGGTAGTCATATAATGAACTACAAATAAGCCGATCGTTTGATTTGTCGTTTTAATTTTAGTCAAAACAAGCATAAGTCACAGATCCTACATCAAGAAATAAATCTTCTCACTCTTTAAATCGGATTTATTTTGCGTTAGTGCAGAAAGTATTTACGACGTTTTGTAATCTAAAGTCATTCTATTGCCAAGTAAATGCCGCAACCCGACCATAGATGGCGGTATTCTCAGTGGTTGCAATTATAAACTTTATTGCGTATGATGTAAGGTTGACATTCGTGTCATAGGTCAATATCTTCCGCTACTCAACCATGGATGTAACATTACATTTTTAATTACATTATCGATATCGATAGATACCAGATTTCTTAATTCGAAAAAATAAACCTTGTTTAGAGTTCAGTAAAACTGTAGGATGAATGGCGTTGATGAATGTTTTTTCTGTTCCGTGGTCAAATGACATTGAGTATCGGATTAAGTAGCTATTTTAACTAGGACTTTGTTCGGATTGCGAACAATACCATGAGGTGTAACTTGTATAAGTACTGATCTAAATTTATAAAGATGTAAAATTGCTTGTTTGTTTGTAGGTAATGTTTGGGTGGTCAGATTGGGGACTCTGTCCGTCCACCAAGTGACTTCGGGAAAGACGGCAGCACAGTGATTACGTGCTGCCGTGCACAGCGAGGCTCAGAGGAGGCGCTTATTTCAGCCCTCCCAGGGATGTGCCCTGACAGGCGTTGCATAGAGCGGATTCCGGGGTGATGGAGCCAAGTGCTGATGGTGATCACAGGGGTGATTTTAGTGAGGTAAAAGCCCACATTCCCTGGTCTTTTCCCCAAAAGTCCAGGCGCCTTTTGAAGGTTACCACACGAGGACAAAAAAAAATGTAACGTTTGCAACTACACTTATCAGATAACGAAAATTTTGCCACCAGTACAAAGCTACACTATCATTCAGACTACTTTTTAAAATTACAAGGTGCCCGTGTGGTTGGCCACAGGAGCGAAGCCGTGAGAAACAACTAGTTAGTTATGTTATTCGTGCATATACAAAATAGACATATATTCCTGCAGGAAGCGCGTGTCAGTTGCGGTCACCACATATCTAATACCAAGTACGTAATGCTGGCATGTGGTATCAATTCGCGTAACAGACTCCGTGCTCGCGATACACAATTGATACCGTTGTCACACGCATTTGGCAGAACATACTCACGAATCATACTACAATTTAATGACTAATTATTGCTTGGAGACTATTTATTATCTATACTAATACTAATATACTAATACTAATATACTAATACTAATATACTAATACTAATATACTAATACTAATATACTAATACTAATATACTAATACTAATACTAATAATAATATTATAAAGAGGTAAAATTTGTAAGTTTGTATGTAGGGGGTAATCTCTGGAACTAATGAACCAATTCTAAAATTTTTTTCACTGGTAGAAAGCTACATTATTCCTGAGTGCTATAGGCTATATAACATCACGCTACGACCAATAGGAGCGGAGCATAAATGAAAAATGTTGCAAAAGCGGGAAAGAATATTAGGTGTAGGGTAGGTGTAGGGTAGGGTAGGTACGTAGCCAGTTGACGGGAGCGAAGCCGCGTGGGACAGCTAGTCTGTTATATAAACAAAAAATACAATTTGATCTTTAATACATCGCATTATAATGTCTTTTATTCATATTTGTTCTTAATATATTACATTTTTAATTTTTTTACAAAAAAACATTAAAAAATTTAAAAATAGGGGCTGGTATCCGGCACAGGGTCTAATCTACCGGCGGTCAGGGCTCCAGAGAGAGGAAACTCCGAACAATACGAGCCGTGTCCAGAAGTACTGCTTTCTGAATCAAGCCGTTGATCCAGCCGCCTAACGAGAACCTCCAAAGGTGTTGGTCGAGGCTCGTGGCTATTAAGCTATTGACGGCTTCTGGTACTTATCGTATCTGTACCTAGGTACTCTACTTCTAATTAGTCAATTGTTAGGTACAATTGCGGTAAAGCAACCATTGCATTAAAAATATTAATGGTTTACCTGTCAATGTTTATTAACAGGTAATACAGCTACATATTACAGTCCCCACTGATAAAGCCTGTAGGTAATTAGTAGTAAAAAACCGGCCAGGTGCGTGTCGGGCCACGCGCAGAAATAGGGTTCCGTAGTTGCACAATAATGTGGACTAAGAAGAAGGCTTGTTGTTGTTTCATAAACATCGATTTCGGCGGCTCACGCCAATCGCCGTCGCCTACTCAAGGCGTTATTCGAGCGTAAACATTATTAATTAAGGAATCATTTTGACAATCTCGGGACAATCCCGGTCCATTGAAAGGCCGAAGCCAACTCGCAGAGGCCTTGTTAGGCATATATCAGGAAATTTGAAACCAACCGACGATTATCCCTGTATGCATGCAATACGCAAGTGCACCCAAGGGCAATCCCCAGTTGGTGCAGGACTATTGCAAAATATGGAGAAAAATGTATTGGGCTATTGTGTCTGGTAGGTTTAGTGGATCGATTGCCTAAAACTATAGGAGGATTACTGGCCCCTGCCTGACCACTTATTATTAAGGATATTATGTTTTTATTCTTGTATATTTTTACATGGTTAATAAATTTATGTGTATTACCTGTTTTACACAGCTAACAACGTTATATAAGTAATTTTTCAATGGCATTTGTACATTTTTTTTACTTTTCCAAGTACATTTTATAAGTTGTTCGACTATAACGTAACTTGTAAAGCCTACTTAGCTGTAATAGTTTTCCTTTTAATTTCGTTATATGTACTACTGCCGTGAATTTCTTTACATATCCAAAATCAACCATTTAGCTGGCAGGGGGGGACACTTGACTCAAAGGAAAAATAGCATTTTAAAGCTTAATTTTACGCAAACGGATCTCTGAATCGAAAAATGGTTTTCTTAGACCCATAATATTTTTAAATGGCCTATCCAACGATACCCCCACCATGGGGAAGACGAGAAAAAAAATGACTGCCCAACTTTACTTTACTTTTATTTTACCACTTTGTCGGCGTGATTAATATGTATAAAATAAAAATCTAAAAGCCATTTAGTTCTTATCCTTACTAAACAATATTTTTTACATTATACCTCTTAATCATCATCATCATCATTTCAGCCGAAAGACGTCAACTGCTGGACATAGGCCTTCCCCAGGCGTCGCATTGACCAATCGCGTGCGTCTCGCTTCCAGCGGCAGTCCGCAACCTTAACCAGATCATCGGTCCACCTAGTGGGAGGCCTTCCAACGTATCGTCTTCCGGTTCGCGGTCGCAATTCCAGAACTTTTGGCCCCATCTTTTCATCACCTCTTAATACCATCACTAAAATAGTAGATATATAACACTAACTTAATCTACTTATCTAATAACCGTCGAATCCGACTCGGCTGGGCAGCGTTCGGGAAGTTGCGCGGTATCTTCTCGTCCAACTTACCACAGTGTCTCAAGACGAAAGTCTATGACCAGTGTGTGTTGCCAGTGATGACATATGGCTCTGAGACGTGGTCGCTTACAATGGGCCTTATCAGGAAGCTTACAGTCACTCAAAGGGCAATGGAGAGGGCTATGCTCGGAGTTTCCTTGCGTGATCGAATCAGAAATGTGGAGATCCGCAAGAGAACCAGGGTTACCGACATAGCCCGAAGAATTGCCAAACTAAAGTGGCAGTGGGCAGGGCACATTGCTCGCAGAACGGATGGCCGATGGGGCAGAAAAGTTCTGGAATGGCGACCGCGAACCGGAAGACGATACGTTGGAAGGCCTCCCACTAGGTGGACCGATGACCTGGTTAAGGTTGCGGGAAGGCGCTGGATGCGAGACGCACGGGATCGGTCAATGTGGCGACGCCTGGGGGAGGCCTATGTTCAGCAGTGGACGTCTTTCGGCTGAAATGATGATGATGATGATGACTTGTCTAATCTCTTACATAACTAATCTAATTATTACGGGATAGGAATCCCTTCCTCGAGTATAGGCCTCTTCCAGCTTGTTCCATTTATCTCTATCGGCAGCATCTTTTATCCAGTATTTTCCAGCAGTACTTATGATATCATCTGCCCAGCATTGTTTAGGCCTCCCTTGTCGTCTCTTGCCGCTGGGTCCTGTCCACCGAGTTGCCTCTATATTATGGTCCATCTCTTGTCATTGTAACGGGCTAGGTGTCCGGCCCATTTCCACTTGAGCTTAAGCGCATAATGCAGAGCATCAGTAAGTCGTGTCTTCTTTCGTATAAATTCGCTTCTTACTTTCTGTATTTTTCTCATTATTAATATACATCTTTCCATAGCTTTCTGACATACAACTAGTTTATTTTGTATTTTTGAAGTATACGTCCACGTCCGAAATCTGTAAGTGAGGGACGGAAGGATGCATGTATCCAGCACTACCTTTTTTTGTTGGAGGGAAAAATCGCCCTTTAAGATTTTTATTATTATTTGGCATGGATATAGATTAATCTAGGAGCTCGTGGCTAAATAATAACAGCCACACGGGTCGATCATCAAGGTTAAGCAACGCTTGACGAGGTCGGTCAGTGGAAGGGTGACCATTTCAACATACCGAGTTTCCTCCGTGCCTCGGAAAGCACGTTAAGCTGTTGGTCCCGGCTGTCATTTGAAGATCTTTGACAGTCGTTACGGGTAGTAGAAGCTTGAGATCTGACACCAGTCTTGCCAAGGGGTACCTGTTACCCAGTTACTGGGTTGTGGAGGTCAGATAGGCAGTCGCTCCATGTAAAACACTGGTACTTAGCTGAATCCGGTAAGACTGCAAGCCAACCCCAATATAGTTGGGAAAAAGGCTAGGCAGATGATGGATATAGATTAATATGTATATCCATGCCAAATTATAGCTTTCTAGTACTAAGAGTCTCTGAGCTAAGCTGCGGACAAACAGACGGACATAGCGAAACTATAAGGGTTCCTTATTGACTACGGAACCCTAAAAACCGACTGTCGACAGCATCCTACAAAATGGACCTTGTTTATAATTTTTTTCTTAATTCAAAATATCTACGGAATATTTGAATGTAGAATTTGCTAATCTGTAATTAAACTAATCATACGGTGAGCGAATATTTATAAAAAAGGCTGAATAATATGTAAAATATTTAACTGTACCTATAGCGATTTGCAAGAGAAGCAGAGAACAAGAGCAATGGTGGCTCAGTCAGCTCAGTGGTAACGGCCCCTACTTACCTGTCGTAGGTCGTGGGTTCGAACCCAGGCAGGCGCTTTACTTTGTGTAATTATTCATCACCACTGCTCTAAAACGGTGATGGAAAACATCGTGAGGTGAGGATGGTACCCACACTTTCTAAGGTATTTTACTACCCATTTTGGACAATTGCACTTGCACTAACAAAAATAAAAACAAACGTTCAAATTCAAATTCATTTATTTGCTAGAATGTAGGTTTACAAAGTACTCTCAAAGTTTAGTAGGAACTTATAATATATTAAATAATGCCCTAACTCTAGGCGACACATAAATGAATTGCACTCTGCACTAAAATAAAAGCACGCTGTTGGATTTTCAACTTTCTCCGCAGAGGTGAGCGTTGAAAATCGTAAATGTATCTATGTTTAATATACTTAGGCAGTTCAAATCCGATTCAGTCTAATACTATTCCAACAGATCAGGAAATTGTGCAATACGTTTTCTATTACATTACGTCGTGGCTTATCCATCTACGCCGGCAATCCCGGAAGTCTGACACACTCTGCCTATCGGCTTCAATAGCACATTTGTATCTCAAACTTTAATCCCGGGTGACCTCTGTACTTCCAGGATATTCGCAAAAAAATTACTAAGAAACCGAAATCTGCCGAACGAGATGGTTTGCATAAATAACCCTTAATTGTACGAAATCTGGTAAGCATCTTATTTCTGTAAACCCTGGCACGGTATTCACGTAAATATAACAAGATCGGATACGCACTAATTTTATCCAAAATCCAGTTACCAAATCCCCAACATTGCATGTGGTCGGCGCGGCGCGGCAGTTACAGTGCAGTGCTAAAACAGCGTGTCACCACTTATGCCCAAACCGAACCCCTTTGAATGGTCCCAACCAGACGTTGTTTGTTGCTAATCTTAGACGGGACAAAAAACGCAGTCGGGTTGTGGCCCTTCTTTCACGGTCCCTCGTCCCGCGTCGTCGCCGGTCGCTTCCGAGCCGCACCGCGCGACCGAACGAGTATGGCCCGAGCAGCAGTCTGTCGCGCGCCGCCACCCGGGACGCCTGTGTCGCTTTGCTACATGTGCATTACTAAAACTTGCTTCATCGCAAGTTCAAACATATAAGTGCATAAAAACCGACTGATATCTCACGTATTTTTGGACAGTGCTCTAACAAGCCGTGTAACGGCACGATTGCGTGCATCCTGGCCACGCAAATGCGGGTTTTGTACAACAGTGGGTGGAAAAATAAACAGAACACTTCGGTAAGTTTATTAATGTTTTAAATGGCTTATCTTAACTTTCTATCTTATGAGAAGAAATGCTCCCGAAAGTTTGGCTGGAGTCCTTATTTTGCGACCCACCTCCCAAAGAGTTGAATTCGAAGGTGTCGTCAAGGTGCTGTTCGTGACATTTTAAAATCACTTCGACTGTTTAAGACCTCAGCGAAAGTGAAAACATATCTTTTTTATCAACCAACTCATTTCTCGAACGACGATGTTTACTGTTCATTAAAACGGTAATAATGATGTATTTGATCACATGCGGACTCATGTCTGCAGCTTATCGCCATCACATCGTTCATACTTCCGCACCACACTGTGTCATATAAAACATGAACCAAAAGCTATACACCTAAAATTATATCCTGCCATATACGTCGTTAAACTTTTTGACACAAATAGTTCCTAATATATACAAATGCAGTAATTTGTTGAATAACCAATTAGAATACCTACAATTATTAAAACGAATGGAACAGATATCATTTGAAAAAACTGTTGAACTTTCAAAACAAATATAGGTTAAATTAAAAATAACAAGTCTTTGAGAAGGTCACATCAAATTCACGAAGAGGACAAAAAAGTAGCTGCTTGAATTCAGCTGGCAATCTGGTTTGATTTCACAACGATATCTTTGGATCATCTAAGACATTTATAATGATGCTACAAAGTTGCACCACTGATCTTGCGAAAGGCTTTACGAAAGGAATATTCATCTTTGCTTTCATATACAAAGTAGAATTTCTATACTAAATTACGTAGTGCAGTAACATTTGAGGCAAAGGTTGACACATTAAGTAACCAAACCGTTTTTTAAAACTTTAGAAGCACGGGTATTAGAGAAGTATTTAAAGTTGAAGAAGCTAAAGCGAAAAGGTTAAAAGCACAAAGACAAATGCGCTTACCTTTGCTTTATAAATGTATTCCACAGCATTAGTATAAATCAAGATTTAAGTAAAAGCTAATGCATCTTCATATCAGACTTTGTTTACAAAAGACTACCAGTTTTAAGCATAGCTGACCAGTCATAACTATACGTTATATACTCATTAGTAACAGCAATTAAAATTAATTTAAAGTGCCTTGAGATTGCTTTTTGATCATTGAATATCAACTCGCTCAGAATAATCTTAGGTCAACGTAAAGAAAATCAAAACATTTGACTAGTGCACTAGACCCTTCATCAATCATTCTTGACCTGTCAACCAATTGCCAGTTAGCAGTGGGGCCTTGTTTCACTTTAGTTCCGACACTGAATCAAGCAGTGCTGGAAAATATTTCTTCCTTATAACTTCAATTCAAGAAGTAAAAATATCTATAAAATCGGACTAGGATATCTTCAATCACGAAGCAATTAATTATTGGTGCTTGAAAAAAATTAACAGAAAGCAAATCAAAGAGTCAAAGAGTGCAATCCAAATAGCTCAGTAATAAATAATTACAAGTAAGTACCGCAGCAAAATCTATCAATATTAACACGCAAGACAAGATACGTGACTGCACTTTTTGCAATGGGCATGACTAACCGGCTACCCTTCAACAATATTCATCCATTACACATGCCCTTGAATATTGCAGTATTCCCTAATGAATACGCTACCGTAGCTAGCGTTACGCTTCAATCACGCCCCTCTGTCGTTGGCCTCACTGAATCAATAGACCGGCACATATATACGGCGACATACCGACAGACAGACAGTATATACACGCAGGACACACAATGGACCAGACGGACTAAATAGATGAAAGGTGAATAGCCAAAATTTAAACAGATTCGGCCAATGAAGCGGCTATGTAGAAAGTTATGATCTATATTGTAGGTGGAACACAAAAGGCTTTAGGACAATGCATGATTCGAGGCTTGTTTGAGTATAGCCTGCTTGCTGTATCGAATAAGGTTATGACAAAATCAACTTAGATTAAGGAGTCACAGCGGATCTTTGTGTCTGCGCAGTAGGTACCTATGTTAAAAAAAAAATCTGTAAATATTTCTCATTGATGCAAATGAATCAAAGTCATTCTAAAGTTTATGACTCCTATAAACCACTTGAAGCTTCAAGACTACTTAAATTGAATATTTTATCACCGTTGAAATCTCCAATGGCCTCACATGCAATGTGACTTGACTTGAAAAGACACGTGTTCGATAGATAAATCATTTATATCCAAAAGATATTCGCTTTTTGCGCGCTTCTTCTTTATGCTCACATACGAACGTAGCAATTCGGATAATTGTCTGTAGGCGGTATTCTTATTAGTCTCACTTGGACAAAGAACTGAGTCTATTCATAAGCTCATCCAACTGTCACGACCAGGTAAACGTGACCGCTCAAAATACAGAAAGCTCTTACGGATGAACGAATTGTAATTGGTTTTGGGAGCCATCTTACGCTGGTGGACTACGCTCCCACCCTTTGCTTTGAACGAAAAGCACTTTAGTGACTGCTGGAGCATCCACTTGATGAATATATGGTTTCCACAAACTAAATGGAAACCGATATGTTATTGTACTGATTGTTTGCCACTTCAAATAATAATGGACATAATTCTTCAGTAGTTAAAAAGCCTATTGTTAGTTTAAACGAAATAGTATTTTATCCGATAGAAATAGGTAATTCATGGAATATAACTTCAAACAGCATTAGAGCCGCTCAGATACGATAGCCTTTCACAAAGACATTTCCGAGTTAAAAAATCTCTTTCAAAGTAAACAATGTTTTCGAAATATTAAAGAAACTAAACAGCAAGCCCCGTCAGTCAATCTGTTTGTGAAGGAACTAATTATTACGTAAAGAGATCTGAAGATGGATAAGCACATTATTGCGGTCATCAGTGTGACGAAATCTAAGCCATGTCAGGTATTATCATGTTGTCTAGTATGAATTTATAATTAGTTTAAAAAAAACATAAGCGTTCGTCACACTGAAAATCTTAAAAGATAGAGTTTGAAGACAATTTTGTAGAATTTGGAGACTAAAATGAAATTTTGTCCACAGGAGGCCAAAATTCTATTGTATTTTTTTATCTTTGGCTGGATGACGTAGCTTAAATTAGACTTATTTTAAATGTTTTTCATTATTAAAATGAAAGTCGTACTGTATCCTGTCTTTTAACCTAAGTTTTTTAGGAAAAACCATTATAATGTTTTACCCTTAATATTATTTTAAATGAATGAGTAGCCTAAAATATCCTCGTATGCATTGCGATAACAGCTATGGTAAACCTTAATATTGTTGCATTATCCCTATATGAATGTCGATATGAATTTTATTCTAAAGTATTATAAAGATATTATATCCATGTGTCGTATTCTGACCTTTGATAATTTTATTCGGGCGGTCAAACTGCCTTAAACTATATAAAGAGACTACGGCTTTTTCTTCTTCGTGTCTGGCACTCTTTCACACACACTGGCACGACAGTCGTTAAATTGTTTTAGGCCCAAAAATTTGCAACTTGTAGCAGCGCATAGGTCACACTGGTTGCATTTTTTAGGGCATAGAGGACAGGACAGGTAGTGTGCATGGTTTTCGACTCAGAACTGCTGCTGTTCCGTCGAAGTAACCCCATTTTGGGCGGTTGGTGTTACACCTTCCTACCTGGAAGGTTAGATCCTGCAGGAAGATGCGCGCTAACTACCGTTTTCAGGAACCTGTGTCTGCTTTTCAGCCGTTGCATCGGTAGTTGTGCACCGAATAGTGGATGTCTGGACATGCTCCTGCTTTTGTTTCTCGAATGCACTCGCAACTCGGTTCTATAAAAACAGTGTTTCTCACATGTCAAGTAGGTTGTACCAAATATACTGTTTTGCCACAAGACAAATCATCTTTACCTCTATGCTTTTACGATCCATCCTTGTAGTAGTGTGGAAGCAACGTGTAATAAAGTCTCATTAAGTTAAAACCTCTTAGAAAACAACACTATAATGATAACGAATGGTCTCTAGTCGCATGCGTGCCGACCAATAGTGGCTTAGCATTAAGTGGCAGGCCAGGTTCGAGTGTTTAGAACTTTAGATAAGTGAGTACAATGCGCCGTGCTGCATTCCACGCCACCGACTGAAGTCAGGAATTAGCCATAACTTATTTTAGAGCCTTTCGCACCGTCAGGTCGACAACAAGCTTCGTTTCACACAGGCGCGGGCTCGCCTTGGGACCTTTATAGTATGTGCGGTATTGTTTTTGCACACGCTGGCGTTTTATGCGTTGGGCTTCGTAGACGTTTTGACGAGAATATCTTTAAAAATATTGTGTGTGATTAGGAAATGCGACACGAGTCTAAAAGGTTTGTTGCTATCTCTAAATTACCCATAAACTTCAGGTGAAAAAGTAACAGTCGAATTATTCATATCGACTTTTCGATGCTTGTTTTTGCTTGATTTTTTTTGCAATTTTTAACTAATGAACCACATTTTCAATAGCATCTAAAAAAGTATGACAGTTTGGCATTTTCCTGTCGGAACCATACATTCAGCGAGGCATTGCGTCTGCAGTCTGAGTGCAATGGTCGAACGTTAATCAGAATCTATCAGCGGTACTGTTACATTACATTTGTATAACAAAGCTCGCTTACGAGCGACGTTGTAAATAAATTCCTGGCTAGCTATAAAAGTCGTGGTATGCGGCATTCACATCATCAACCATTACCTACAGTAAGTAATTAATAAATAATAGTCTTGACTCTTGAGAAAGATAATAAAACGTGCATAGATTACGTAGTTTGATTTTACACCAAAAGAGTATTAAGAAAACTAACGGCTGGTGTAATTGGATGCCTGCATTCAATATATCAATATTATTTTATTTATTAAAAAGGCACACCAACGACTTATTTACATTATTAATATATACTATAGAGGAACATTTAGAAACGATCCCATGTAAGCAAGTCACTTACAGGCATTCACAATATTTACAGAGATTATCAATTTTAATTAAATTAAAGACAAGCTTTTTCGTATCTCTTCAAAGTTAGAGTGAACAGGCTTCTTCTGGGTAAGCTCAGTCCATCGTTGACTTCGTTTCTGCCACCTCTGACCTAGACTAGAGTCAAGAGGTAACCTAAGCTATATAAAAATAAAGTATTCCTCTCAGCAAACCCTTCAGTTGTTACCTGTATCACGGGTGAGCATAATACATACCTGGGGGGAGACCATAAGCTCTAAGAGTAGAGCTTGTGGTCATCCCCCAGGTATGCCATCTTTGGGAGTCAGCCATATTGGATTTAGAATTATGTCACTTAGCTAACCGTGCGTTGTCATCCAAACCAAAATTGGATGTAAAATTCAGCTCAATCGGTTGGGAATGACTGTTTTGAAATTAATTTGCAAGATTTGACCCACACATATTAACAAACTAATAATATGACAAGTTAAATAAAATATAAAAAGTTAAATATAAAAAAATATAAGCTTATAAAAATAAATAAAATAGTAACGAATACAATTACAGTTGAAATTGGCAATCAAATCGTAAAACAAGTTATATAAAAGCAGTTCGGTAGACGCTTCGGTATGCCAAAGATCTAAAAAAATATAACCTGAAATCCAAACCGAATCTTGACCTACGTCTACCGATGATGTGCCGTTGTACTCTTTAAACTCACAATTGGTAACTTTTTCTCTTCTTCTTTTCAATCAAATGCCATCAACGGTCCCATCAAGTTTTTGTCAAGAGCTGATTAAACATGACAGTGTACTGAGTAAAAATCTTGAAGCAAACAAAAAAGTCTTAACACAAGACATTCTGCAGTTCTGTAACGATGGCTGATAGCAGTTTCTTGCGAGTAGGCCCCAAATCCCAATAGCAATCTTGGGGATAAACGATTACGAAGATGGTACATAGGAAGTCGATTGGAAAAAGAATATATTTGACGTAGTCAATGGTGTTAACGAAATTGTTCAGTTAAGTTTAGTTGTATAGAAAGAAAGAAAGAAAGAAAAAATATTTATTTGTGACCCGCACAGGAGACACGAGATAAGCAAAACAGAAACAGTAATAAAATTAAAAAAACCCCTTGCGAGACCAAAAAAAAGCAAAAAGGGGTATAGAAAACAGGAGATTGCCATTATTGTCACCAGACGGTTCTTATTCAGTTGTAATACATCTTTATGTTAACGCGATCGAGAAATAACGTTTATAAACTCACATTAAGGCCACTGCTCTACTAAAGAATGGCTGTAAATAAAGCGCAAGAAGAGTCTTAAAAGTTAGCTGCCATTCTTACCTAGATGATGAAGATGACAACATTGACAACAATGCTAAGTAACTGAAACGTAAACCAGTAATTATGTTAGTGTTAGATCCACGTGCCAGTTGCATGCTGTAACCTGAGACGTGTGGGTAGTTGAGAGTCAAACACAAGCTAAGCTGCGTAAATAGAAACGCTACTTCAGTTGTTCACTCAAAAGATAAACCTATTTTACCTTATGTTAGCATTTCTACACGCGTTGGATGAGAATTTGTGTAGACACATCTAAATGCGTAGCAATTTTAAAATACAGAAACAGAAAATATCAAAAAAAAGACACTTCATCAAATAGCCACTGCTGGTAAAGCTGCTAAATGAAAGAACTGAAAATAATAATAATAGTGGCTCAGTGAGGGACCGAATAAGGAGAATAAAGAATTCGGAAACGCTAATCACCTTTGAGTCTAGGAATGCTACCTCAGTTCGCCTCCATTCTTTACTTAAACTAGCATAACTATTTACGCAGCCGGCTCCTCTTACCTGCTAGCTAACGTAGATACTCCTTATAATTACCCTCTGTCTACTTATAGCCGCTTCTGTGCGATAAACAAACATCCAGAGTGTTCAGTATCAGGTGTAATTAGATAGCCGTGTTTACTTTTTAGTTGGCTGTGCCCGATGCGATCGATACTTCGTTTTTTAATGAGTTTGCAGTGCTTTTTATTAGCTTAGTGGACGATATAATTTATTAAAAGGTTAATGAATGTGTTACCTTCAGTTGCTTTTTGTGTCTGGCTTTAAACAGCTAGATATGTACCCAAGTTGTTTATTTATTGGTTAAAACTTTTATTTTTGTCAGTGTCGCTTCAAATGTTATTTACAGAAGATATCCTTGATACAAGATCAATTGCAGACCTTCGTGTTTGGCAATATAAGCGACCAATCAACTCATAGAGCTAGTTAACATAATGGGAACGTAATCAGTAATCATTTATTATAATGTTCAAAACTGTATGTACCCAACGGTACCGAGGACTGGACGCTAGGCAAGTGGCATTCCTATGGGCCCTGGCACCGTGAGGCGTGCGTGAGCGGCGCCACCGCCACCGTGATCGACTTACAGATTCACGCCGTTGCACCACTGCACGCTATTTATTTTTACTTAAATAACACTTTAAGATTTGAAACGAGTTTTATTTATAAATAGCCCTAGCTTGCTTATTACATGTCAATGATGTAAGCTCTTACACCAGCGAAGAATGGAAACATTCTCCTTTTTTAATAGCTAGCTGGCAATTGGCAATGAATTTTTAACAAGGTATGACTTATTTATTTATTATATACTTTATTGTACACCATAAAAAATATCATACTGAACAAACATTCTCAAGCAAAGTCTACAATGGGCGGTAATATTTGGGATTATAAATTCTTGGCTTCATCAACGTCTCCCTTCTTACAGCTTTGTCTTGTTTTCTTGCCAAAACACAGAGAAAAACTAATATTCAAACGAAGTAATACTCAACAATCATGCATTTGACATTTATGATTGTTTGTTTGTCATAACCACATTTTGTCAAAGTCAAAGTCAAAGCACTTTATTTCAAGTAGGCCAGTTACAGGCACTTTTGAATTGTCAAAAGACAAAATAAAACATTACAAAATTATGGTGCTACAGTCCCAGTCACAAGACATAATAACTGTGAAAGTACCGTAGATGCCCATTCCAAGGCGTAGATCTCTATGGAGAAGAACGGGCAAGAAACTCCATGGACACTCTTTTTCAATTAGGTAATTATTACAAATCATTTGTTACATCATTCATGTTGAGATTACACATTATGTGAGAACGATGTAGAAAGTTAAAAGTGTCCATAGTAAATATAAAAAGACAATTCAGAAATAAAATTAGAATCAATTAAAATAAACCATGGCAGCTAAGAGATGACCAGTCCCAACCGACAGCGCCCGTTCACGAACATGACACATGTATCAGCACCATTCAGCTCAACCATTTTGAAGGGAGCTAAATGATCCGACACACGCGCCACCATCGGCGAGACATTTGAGTGGGCATGACATACTCTCAACCACCGGAGTCATTCAAGTCAATAGAAGACGTAGGTATCTAGACAATGATAGCTCTGAAGTACATGGTACTCACACAATGCTGGCTATGCTGCTATATAATACTAGAAAGATTAACTCTATATAATGCAAAGATAGTAGCAATCTTCATCAGCTCCGACAATTACAGTAAACGATACCTACGACAGTCTTACCAAAAAATAAAATTTTAAAAATACACATAAAAACGAAATTAAAAAATAATAATATTTAACCTGACAGCAAGCTAATTTTGGTAAAAGAACACGAACATTGTCTTGAGTTCAACACAGCGACCAACTATGCTTATCATCTAAATAATCATTAATAGAATAGTATGCCTTAGAACAGAGATTAGCTTTTACCTTTGCTTTAAATGCGTTAAATGGCAAATCTAGAAAAGAAGACGGTAACTTGTTGTAAAAAGTTATACCAACCCCAACGAATGAACTATGCACCTTATGAAGTCGATGAAAGGGAGCTCGTAATTTCTCGTTTGGGTTGATTTACACCAGATGGCGCCAAATAACTGTTTGAATAAGCGTAAACTAACAAAAGATACTTAAATGAAGCTCATGCATAGCTATTTGCAAAGTCTCACAGAATGCATGCCACAATGTCTGGAATCACGAGTCATGTTACGCAATAGAGGAACAATACGCTCCATCAAAACATTTGAAGAGTGCCATTTTGCCATTTTATACGTTGCTATTTAATTAGTCGTATACAGTTGAACAGCAAAAGCATAATCTCAATACGACGGGCGCTGGCTTTGTGCCAAAGCCTCGGAGATTTTACTGCAAAACCGTTTTTCACCGACTATCAACCTCAACCACCCACCATGATTTAATGAAAGCCTTTTACGACTAGCCAATGTCCCACACAAAGCAACAAGAGTCACACCCTTATGGCATAAACCACTAAACTCTTGGATACGCTCTCGAAGCATTCAAATAACGCTAAGAAGGAAAAATATTACCAATGACGACGGTAATTCTCGAAATTGCTATGTTGAATAAAAAAATTCTATTCCACAAATCTAAATAAAAACTGTTGCGGTCATTAAATATGCTTTACTATGAACTTGAAATCGAAGCCTGAAGCTATAAACTCGTGGGAATTTCCAGCTCAAGTTGAAAGGAATAAAAAGGGGTTATGATTCATACTATATACCTGCACGCGCAGTTTGCATACGCCATTGATCAGGAGTATATAATACGAAATACGAAGAAATCTACAATCATTGAAGAGATTATTTACACCCAGACGTGTATAAAAGTATATATACTGGCAATAAAACTAAATGGAATTGACGTGGAACTTCCATGTTTTCAATGGACGTTGGATGTTACTTTGAAATAATTGATCGAGTAGCTATTCATTGCTTGTCTCGCATAAGTAAGAATGAACGGAAGGAACCAATGGTTATGGTGAACCAAGGTGAGGGACCTTGCCATGTTGATACTAGCGTGCCATATCGGAGTGAATGCATATTATTCAAAAATCTTTCGGAGCCTGTTAACATCGGATAAAAAGTGTGCAAACCAATAAGGAAGTAATTGAATGCAATTAAACTCCCCAAAATTGTCTTACTGTAAACGAAAACCGATTAATCATCATCATCATCAATACATATAATAAATCTGTAGAAAAATATTTTTTGTACATCGAAAAAAAATCCAAAAAAAATAGCCAGGGTGTTAAAGGATAACCAACAGAACCCATTTCTAGCATTTTTGGCATTTTTGTCTGTTTGTCTGTTTGTCTGTTTGTCTGTTTATTTGTGCACGCATCACGTGAAATGTACGAAACCAATGTAGATAACTATTATACATAAAAATTGAGAGTATCTTGAAGAATTACTTAGTTTTTGTTTCATCGCAATCGGTTCACTCTATCAAAAGTTAGATGAATTTAAAGTGTTCAAGAAGTAAAATTATCACAGCTCACGCAATTCGGTTACTCGGACAGTTGAACTCGCTATTCGATAGATGGCGTTGTGCATTTAAAGTCATTATCTGAATCGCGGTGTTAAGATTTTACGCGAAAGAATGACCCTAGAAAAAAAAATTGGTATGTAGTACGTATATTTTTAACCGACTTCCCAAAAAAGAGGAGGTTCTATGTTCGACATTATGTATGTTATTATTTTTTTATGTGTATTTTCAGTGTTCACCGATATCTCCGTCAGTTGTGGACCGATTTCAAAAAATCTTTTTTTGTTTGAAAGAGTATGTTCCGAAATTGGTCCCATTTTAATTTGGTGTAGGACTGACGAAGCAATTCGAAGATATACAACAGAACTCTTCAATAAATAACGGCAAATCTCTCGGGATTGCTGCAATCGCATGTCTGTTTGTTGTTTATACCATAACATCACGCCAGTACGCTCTTAAGGGGTACGCAGATCTCTCATTTCACCGGTTATGTTCAAGTTTCATGATATTAGGGTAATATATTCTGGCGTTATACGAGTAGGTAACTTACTAAACAACTTGCCTATTAGGTAGGTACAACTAAAAAGTGAAAAATAAAAAAACTTTTTACAAAAAAATACTACCGACTTCCAAATAAAACTACAAAGTGAAAAATAACTTTATTTTTGGAAGTCGGTGTCCATAACGCAATAAATTGGTACCTACGAAAGACACCGACTTACAAAAATAAAGTAATTTTTCACTTTGTAGTTTTATTTGGAAGTTGGTAGTATTTTTTTGTAAAAAGTTTTTTTGAGTATGTGGAGTAGGCAGGCAGGCTGGTAAGTATGGTAGGGTTGGCAGGCAGATGACGGGAGCGAAGCCGCGGGCACAGCTAGTTGAGCAATAAGACAGGCTTACACAAAACAGGCAACAGTAACAACCAGGAAGTGCTAGATCCGATACTTGATATCCTTGAAAAATAGCTGCTGTGTTTAAAACAAGCCGTTGAAGAAAGTCAATTTATATTCTTGTAATATGATATTTATTTTTGACTGTACATTGTCGTTTTATGGCGAAGTAATTCTTCCAGTAGATCTTTCCATGTAGTGAAAACCAAAATGTTTGAATTAACAGTCTTTATGATTTCCATTATTGACATATCGACTGTTAACCACCTAGTTGCTTTCATTGTATATGATTTTCATCGTTGGTTTCGTTTCAGACTTTCCTTATCTTTTTCGTTTTACTCTGTCTGGTCTGGAACGTGACTTGGCAGAAGAAATAAAGGAAGCTGTTAGACGCAGTCTGTTAGTATGTTACCAAAGTAGCGTTAAAACGGGTGCCTTGACCTGACAATGACTGGCCTTATTGACACAATCGAACCTTTTTGTACGGTTGCCAATGAAAACAGGTAAAAATAATCCTCAAAATCTGATTACCTAGTAAATAAGCAGAGTAACAAAGTTGCTGATTGAAATACAATAGATACAATTGAATAGACAATGACATTCAATACGGAGAGTGGTACTACAAGGGCGTTGAGACGCTTGGGTTGAGACCCACTTAGCCATACCTCAATGAATAACGACAGTACTAGTCGTCTGTCATGTTACGAACCTGTTATTGTGATCAGATACACGAATACTGGATATTGTGAAATAGTTATTAGTAGTAGTTATTATATTCTAAAAATAACGACTAAGCCAAAGGCAACGATTATTTCAAAAGAAGAGGACATATAGGGACTAAGACGATAAACTTTAGTGACCGAAAAAAAAAAGATGCAGAATCGTTTTATTTTGAAAAATATTAGTATAGTAAAAACCCCGATCGATGAATCATGTATCAAACAATAGTTGTTGATATTCATGATGGACATCAACGATCACAAGTTCATGATTGGAGTACAAATCGTCGTGGACACTTCAATCGTTTATATCTATCTACGCAATTTACTGAAAATCAACATATTGTTATCTTTGTATTAAAATTACTTGGCTTGGAATTCGAAATAATGTAATGCAGCTCAATGTAAAATAGCAAAGTCTACCTACATTCTGTTGAATTCCTGCAATAGGTCAAATTGCAGATATTACTTAAAAGATCGCTTTGAATTCATCCTTGCAAATGTCAGACGAAACCATGGCGACCAGGTAAAATATTTGGAAGTGTTCCAAATTTTGTGTTTACGAAACACTAGCGGAACGAATAGTTTTAAACACTTGAATTTACCTCCCAGAGTAAAATATTTATGGGCCGAAGATGCAGTAGCAATTATAACTCCCAAAAATGTTAAAATTATTTGTAAGTGAAATCTATTTTTATTAAAATTGTAATTGATTCTTAAACTTAGATTGCTCTTTTGTATTCTGTCTGTTCTATTCATTTTAAACATATGTCTTACAATTTTAGATGTTACCTATACCTTAATTGAACCGAATATAACATAAGTAGTTCACCGACATCAAAATTATTTAAGTCGGCTTTCAGTCCAGATAACAGTTTAAAGAATGCTAGGAAATGAACATGACCACATTTACCATTCTAAAAGGATACTTAAGAGAACGACTTCACCATTCGAACGTAAAATGGCTGATTAGGGAGGAATGTCAACGATTCTGAGTCATAAGACGTAAGAACTACTAAAATGTATCCCACAGAATTGCCTTGACCCGCGCAATTAAATCGTGTGACCAATCTGTTTTATAGACAGTGTATCTGGCTCATTGAATAGCCAATAAGTTTGACCGTGTAGTGTAGGCAGGCACAATTGTTGCGCACTGCGCTTTCGTATACCGTAGTCCTTGAATGCGTTTGTGTTGAATTTAATCGTGCTGCATATCAATTGTGATAATTGCCGCTTTAATTATGCCATATTGATCTTTGCCTACATTTTATTCGCATTGCTTACATAAACATATTTAAAACAAGATTGTTAGTTATTATATTTGTTGTTTTGAAAAAGGTTTTACTAATGTTTAGTTGTGTTCATCTTAGATCCTCATTGAACTACCGTCACGATCTGGCGATTCAAGATCTCGTTTGATTGAAACCATGTATGCACGATATTTATGTGTTAATTGATGAGAAGTCAACACTAAATATTAAATACATCATCATGTTTATTTTTAAAGGATATTTACAGTCAGAGCAGAAATAACATGATAAATTCATATGCTATGAAATTGATAAATACGAAAACATCCAACTGCTTTTTCATCACCGGTTGCTCAAAAAGCAATTGATCAGTTTGTTAATCGTCAATTTAATCTCAAATTTAACTTTTATCTCATAAAGTCCTTAGCCAACTCCTAGGTGATAGATATGACGTATTTTGCTTCGTGAAACCTCGTGAAGTCATGCATGACCTGCCAAAATCTACTACAGATCGTATGGTACTATTTGCTGATGACTGCACTGTTGTATACAATGATGAAAACATTATTAATAGTAGTTTAAATTCAATAATTCAATGGTTACAAAAGAATAAGTTATTAATTAATATCGATAAAACTAAATTAATGCAATTTAAACAGAAAACAAAAAATACTTTGCATAATCGAATAGAATTTAACGGTGATAAAGTTGAATTGACGTCTACAACAAAATTTCTCGGCGTTCACATAGATGACAATTTGAAATGGCAAAGTCAATTAGAGTTTGTTTGCAAAAAAGTGTCACAGTCATCTTATAGCTTATACATGCTAGCGAAAAAAGTGAATCTTAACACATTGCTCGTTGCTTATCATAGTAGTGTTGCTTCTAGACTCAGGTATGCCATCATATTCTGGGGCAATACTACAAACTGGGATAAAGTTTTTAAATGTCAAAAAAGGTGCCTGCGAGCAATGTGTGGTCTCAACAGAACTGACAGCTGCAGGGAATACTTTAAGAAATTAAAATACTTACCGTGCCATCTTTATATATCTTTGAAATGGCCTTGTTTATTAGACATCATCCATCACTATTTACATTAGAGCTCAGAACTCGAAATAGAAGTCGTTTGTATAATAACCTAACCAGTCAATATAGAACTACCCTCTTTGGGAAAAGTGTATTTGCTATGGCCACGAAGATCTAGGATCAAATTCCCAATAACATAAAAGAATGTAGCAATATTAATGTCTTTAAAAATAAATTGTTCCAATTTCATATTCAGTTTATGATAAAATAAAGTTAAACATTTTAGCAGAACAGTTTAATAATGAATTTTACAAAGTGGAGCGTGAGCATGTGTACCCAACTCGTTTGTCTAAACAAAAGTTGTTTGTTGTTCCCAAGGTCACTAACTATTATGGTAAACGCACGAGAAAGTATATAACGCCGATGTTGATGAATGAACTACCCTCAAAGTTGGTGTCGTGTATTAGATCCAAATACCAACTTAGGAAAATATTAAAAAAGCACTATCTGTCACTCTGTCCCTAGCCATGTTTTTTTGTGCAGCCTTGGGCAATACAAGTTGATCATGGGTGTGGAATGTGGGATTGTCTGATCCCGATGGAAGTTGATTTGTTTTGTTTAGCATAATCAGGTAGGTATTCAAGTTATTGTTTAAACATTATTTGTAATGTATTGTGATACGAGAGCAACTGCCGACAAACTGTTTTACAGTTTGGCAGATTATTTGAATGTTATAGTGTAAACAGATTTTGAATAAATAAATAAATAAAAAAAATAAAAAAATATGGAAAAGTGTTTTTACTCCGTAGATGAATTCTTATCGACGAGAACTTTTTAAATGTTTTATTCCGCTTGACGATATTTTTATATTTTATTTTTGTTGATTGTGTTGTGTCTGTTATTTTTGACTAATAGTAATAATATAATTTTTATTTAATCTGAAATGGAATTAGAAATTTACACTCATATTTACATTTTGTTATTTAATAATTTGTATGCCTAAGTGGCTGATCATGGCATGAACACTATTATTATATAATTATTTAATGAACACCTGCATGTAACCCTTGTATCACAAATAAACATATTTGTTTTGATTTGATTTAAAAATTCATCACAGAAGAATCATCAAAAAAAAATATTTTCCTAAAGGATACCAACAATTCTTAGCTACAATTTAAAATGATATATACACTGGCCAGTTGAGCTATTATGATCTCAAAACAAAGCAGCAAAAAGTTTCGGATGAATGAACCTAGGTAGTTTGCAGAACGAATGTACGATTACGTAAAAATTGATTCTAAGAAATAGGTGAATATTGTATATATGTATATTATTGATTTATTATTATATTATTATTATTATTATATTGTATTCATATATTTTTTATTGAGAAACTCGTGGCTAAATAATAACAGCCGCACGGGTCGATCATCAAGGTTAAGCAACGCTTGACGAGGTCGGTCAGTGGATAGGTGACCATTTCAACATACCGAGTTTCATCCGTGCCTCGGAAAGCACGTTAAGCTGTTGGTCCCGGCTGTCATTTGAAGATCTTTGACAGTCGTTACGGGTAGTCAGAAGCTTGAGATCTGACACCAGTCTTACCAAGGGGTACCTTGTTACCCAGTTAGGTACTGGGTTGTGGAGGTCAGTTAGGTAGTCGCTCCATGTAAAACACTGGTACTTAGCTGAATCCGGTAAGACTGGAAGCCGACCCCAATATAGTTGGGAAAAAGGCAAGGCAGATAAATGAATGAATTCATTATTATATTTTTTTTATTGTGTATTTGGATGACCTACTAGATAGGTATGTCTTTTAGACTTTTATCTATGCTGTCTGTCAATTATAATTATATGTACCTCCGTTAGCTAAATTACACATATTGTACACTCAATATTTATCTGACATTGCATGCTACGTGCCACTCAAGATCCGGAGTTTGTGAACAGTAAAATATCGGGTTTTGTTGCAATATAAACAAATTTTTTACCTATCTTGAAAACTGTAATGTACCTGTAATATATATTTTATTATGTTATGTAAATATAAACGCGGGATTCCAATTACCCAAACTTCGGGCCGAAATACGAGTATAATCTTAAATTGCATAAAATATCTTGCGCTCCAAAGTTTGAATATTCAAATAAGTTTTAAAGTATCGTAAAATATTTACGAGGGAAAACGCTAAACTGTATGCGGGTCTCCATTACACTTTAGCGCGATTAAAATCGTGATTCTGGCAGCGGTCGGGAAGGCCTTTTTTGTAGCTGGTGGTTCTCGGAACTTCCTTAAAGAAGCATCAATTTGCCGCGGCACCGCTTCAGCGTCGCCGTCGGGCCGACGACCTTCGCCATAGTGAGTCATTTATACAGTGATTAACTTAAGGAAACAAGATTGTTGGACAACGACTGCATGGAGGGTATTACGTGAATTTATTACTTTTAATTTAACTGCAACAAAATTCTTACAGCCAACACTCTCAATAATAGTTTCACTCATAAAAGATGCTTATTAGCATAATTATCTATCCATATCTCAATTTGCTTTGCTTCTTGCATGATTCTCTATTAGTCATCTCAGTAGTCACCTAGTAGACGTTTTATCTTCTAGTACTATATATCCTCATACGTCTTTTAGATGGAACGCCTCTATTTTTGACGGATTTTTACCAAAAATTTAAGGTAGGAAACGTAAGTTTACCATTGATTTTATTAACGCTTGTTTCGTTTATGTACGGCCTTCGCACATCAATTTTGACAGCCGTTACACTAACGTAATTAGCAGGTCACGGGTAATTATAGGGGAAAACAGACGTAGCAATTCAATTATAGATAATTGAAAAATAAAACTTGGCATTGAAATCATCACTATCTGGGTTTTACTACAGAGTTGACGAATAATAAAGAAATATGGTGATATAAGAAGACATGTTGATCTGACTCCAAATAAATTGGGATAAGAGCAATAGAATTATATAATGATAATGAACTATAAATATACGTCTAAAAGACTGGACAGGACTTAAATGAACCAAAGCTTATTCATGATAGTTCATAAAGCATAAGAGGAAGTTTAAAATCAATATTAAAATCAGAGTTGAAATACTTAACAAAAAAACCAGGTATAAATAATTAAGATATTTCAACTAAATAAAATGTAAAAGCATTTCGTTTGGAGTGCAATGCAAACCGGAATGAATCACGAGTATCAGTGCGGGTACAGTTTTTGGCGTTCTTTTGCATAACGGGTTCCAATGCCAAATAACATTTCTTTTCCTTTAGCCTGTTCTTGAATTCTTAAATTAAGTACCTATCAACTTGGAAAAGTACCACAACAAGTATTTTGGAATTCCCACTAAGATATAGGAAACCGATCACAATAATAATTATTATTAACTAGTTTCTTGTAATTTTGGTTGTAAGTTTTTTGCCATCTCTGTGAAGTTTTGGCAATGAATTAAAAAGGCCCAGAGGGGTACCATGAGCTCTTAATGCTAGGTTATTTCCTTTGTGTGTAAGGCACAGATGCCAAGCTTTTAGAGAAATAACTTTGCTCTAAAAGGGCAATGTTTGGCCCCTGTATAATGTGTGGAACATTGATATGTAATTGTTCTAGTCAACTTATCTTATTGCAATACTTTATACAGTTGTCAAAAATAAAAGGCCAGTTTTGACAGCTATAAAAATACTTAATAAGAATTAAACTTGATGCTTGCGAATGATACTCGTTGTTATAGTGTATGGGTAGCATAGTTATTAATTAGGATTATGAATTTAATTTTTAATTTCTTACGTAGAAAGTTATTGCGTCATGTAAGATGACTTGTCCGTTTTTCTCCACGTAGGCTTATTCCGAACGGATGGTAGAATCACTTTATTAAGATCCAGCCATAGTTGTCCCCCCAGCGACGCCCTGAGCCGAGGTTCGACCCCACAGGGGGTAGCCCTCAGCGTTGTCGCTTAGGATTAGAAATTTGTGCCTGGCTGGAGGCTATATAGCTTAGTCTCCGCAGGGAAGCCCGGTTAAGTAGTTGTCAGTCACTTTGACCGAACTACGAGACGCCCCATAGAAAAAAAAAAAAAAAAAAAAAAAAAAAAAAATATGTAAGATGAGAATCAGCTATAACAATCATATTTTAAAATGGATACATCTCTACAGTCTGCAATATGCTCGGTCTCATTCCAGTAACAACACACAACACATTATCATACTTATTTCATACATTTAAAAAACCCAGCGATTACCTATATAAAGTACTAAATGAAAAGATACTGTTAGATTTTAAGCCTCTCTTTATTTATAAATCTCAGCGATAACAACGACTAAAAGCGGAGTCCCAACCTTTAATAAATGCCTACTTAATTGAGATAAACATATTACCAGCATAGTAAAAACAGCGGCAATTGAGAGCGCGTGCGCATATTACAGGTTGCGACATTTTAACTGACACGCGCACACGCCGTTATGACTGTATTGTCGTGTAAATTTATTAAATTATCCAGATACTTGCTTATCACCTCGCACTCGACTATTATGTCTGCGGATTTATTTGTTGAAATGCACATGGAACTTATAGCTTTTTATTCAGGTATGAGGAAATATTGATAACAATTAGGTAGGTATTTATGAGTTTTTTTCTGCACTATTATTGTATCTTTATAATTGTTATAATTTTGTTATAGCATGCTGTGTCTATCGCGTACACATTGCTTGTAAATTGGTGGTCACGGCGTACAGTGTGTTCTGGTGCGCCGGTGATGGGGGGTACTCCCCCGAGGAGGGTCCGGTGACGGACAGCCGCGGCGGGTTCGCGGTGAGTGCTAACGCGTGCCCGTGTTCCCGCCATAAGCGGCACTGGAGGACACCGTGGAGTTTTAGTGGGTTAGAGTCCCACATAACTGCACTATCTCCCCGTGGTAGTGCAGTATGCATGAGCATTTCTCCACGCAAAAAAAAAAAAAAAAAAAAAAAAAAAGGCTAAACAGTGTCACATTTTTAGGTATCTAAGCCAATTAAGAAATAAACATTTTTGAAATCCGTCGGCTGAAAATGGTTAGTGCTTTTATTCCTATGTCGTAACTAATCCTGAATTTCGACTCATGATATTTCCGGGTACCTTGCATAATGCCTCCGAGGCTTTAATGGATATAACTACAGACTATAAACTTATTTATGTGCTCATAAATAATAAAATAAACGATCTTTATCCTCTCTGGTAGCTGATCATCAAGTGTTTATGGCCCAATCGTCTTTGCCTTCACGTCTCTTTCCTCAATATTCTCATTAAGCGTACGTGATCCTAATATAAAAGTGTTTGTCTCAAAATTTCCTTGACAGTCTGTACCTGATACGATTTATCAAGCATGTTACGATGATAAATATTACTTCATATTTTAGGTGCCTTTGATCTGGATTCATATAAATTAGTTTATCGCGCTCATTGCTCATAAAATTAAACTAATGATACACGCTGGCTTTGAAGTAAATCAAGCCAACAATTGATTTTCTTTAGGTAACAGAACGAATTCTGTACAACCATTTACTATTTTATTTTTATGACAGTGTCATGCAAAATTCACATCGCTGTAAACTTTGTTTAAATAGAAACACCTTGTACAGTGGGTAATGACAATGTACATTAAACAGCTAAAACAAAAAATCAAGGGAAAACAGTCGTTATTTATAATGTAGATCCTAATCGCAGCCACAATACGAATAATAATACCGGTCATAATAACGAAACTATGCAAAACAAATCCTTGTGCTAGTTTCGCTGGAAACTTTTATATCCATCAGAACACCCGCATAGACGTTATTCAAGTTACCGAAGTCAGAAGTAAGCCACAACCCACAAGTCTACTGGTGACTGCAAACAAAGGGTAACCGTGCTGTAAGTATCTTGTGTGCGGCGAACACAGGGTTGACATTCGTCGCAGATTTTTTTGTCCTTGAATTTGATGAATATACTATCATTTTAATCTAGATCTTCATAACATCATTGGTCATCAATTCTTCAACCTCATAATTTCAGCTGAAACTGAACCAAGCGTGTTTAGTGGTTACATCGAAAAAATGTATAGAAACCAATATATTCACAAATCGCTGTTGATATTTTAGCACACTAATCAAAGCACAAAAGTTTTCATGAGTATTATAGTATGTTGCATATTTTTGCGTTGATTAATCTTTTAAAAACCGGGTGTGTTATTTACATGCTTATCTTGAATATATCATTATGCTATATATAGAAACGAAAATTCTGCAATCTGCCGTATTTTTTTGTAACATAAAGTTAGTTGACAAGAAGTAGATTTAGGTATTCAATTTTATCCCTGACAACCCTACACGCACTATACAGTTGTTCACCAACCGTCTAAGCTAAGTTACAGGTCCCCGCGGTTGCGGTGAAAGACAACAATTTGTTTCGAATTAGTTTTATAAATTGTGTGTTTCGCAAATTAAATGACAAGGCTGGTTCACGATGCTCGTGGTTAGAACCTTGGCTTCTGTTGTGATGATGTGCCTTGGTTTTGTTTATTAACTCACTTCACACTTTTACAAAAAGCTTTTATAGTAACGAACTGCTGGTCGTGAGCGTTGATCTTTTCGATGTTACAGGTGTACTCTACTACACCTTTCTATTCATTGATTGTTTTAGGATTATTTATTCATGTTGCCAACACTGTAGGCTCTGAAGATTCTATTTCTTATTTTTCCCTTCTTCCTACCTATTTTCGATTAAATAATAAACAGGTAGTTTGCTGTATATACAACTTAAAAACAAAATAATAAAGTTTCCGATTGCAATTCCTTAACGATAAAAAAAACTCCACCGCAAAAATTACAACAAAATAAGGAAGGCTCGAAATGCCAAATAAAAACAAAATTAGTTTTGGTAGATAATAATAGCTACTCCATAATATGATATTATAAAACCAGTAGCTTACTTCTATAACAAAACAGATACATGGAGACTAGACTCATAGATTCTCCTTACATCTGACCGCGGAACTACGTGATCTGGTACAGCAATTGATTCTGAAAATAAACCGTTTGTCTCACAAAATGACAGTTCTAGGTCTTTGAACTTTGCCATCTGACGTGATCTATGCAACTGTAGGATCAACATACATAAACCAGTACTGTCGGTACCGTTATTAGGCTCCGCTTGTCAACTATTTTCGACAAATTATAAATTGATTTCGTCTTGACAAGGATGATAACACAATCCTGTGTTTGTATCAACTGAAGTACTAGTATCAAAGACAATGATGTTTTGCTTGTAGGTTGTGAAAACATTTTTTTACAATTATAATCGGTCTCTTGCTTATATCACATTGGACATTACTACTTGCTATACAGAAGATCTTAAACATTGATTTAAAAAATGAATTTGGAGAGTCTTTTTTATAGGAGTTATGTTCTTATAACATAATTTATGAGTTATAAAATTATCAAAAGTGACATCATACGAGTATGTGCACATATTCAGTGATGGCTTCATTGTAAAAGTGATTTTAATTTAAAACAGTGGCGGAGTTGCTAGCAAATTCCTCTTAGCATATTAACACAAAAACAGCCGCATTTACTCGTCAACTGAACACATCCTATCCACAATAGAATTGTCCTTGTGACGCCACTCAGGTTTCTTATGCCATGTGTTTCAAAGTAGACGGTGTCAATCGCAATTCTTGTAATGTTGATAGTCGCGGCTCTGTCAGTACAATCATAGTCATTTTTCTCTGCCATTCAAGTCAATTAAAGTTCATATCATAATCAGCCGGGGTATTTGGGCAAATCCGCGTAGCACGGCTTCATCTTTTATATCTTTAACTCTATTAGTCATTATTTAAATAAAGTCTCAGTTACTATAATAGTTATTATTATTAACCTTGCAGTCGTAATACACTAAATAACGGTGTTTTCAAACAAAGACCTCCAATCCAATTTGCAAATTACATCATTTATAGAAACAGTACCGAGTATATGCAAATGCTCGTTTTTTTTTCGTATTGTTTTGAGTTCATGGAACCATATCGCCGATGGTAAGGTTAATTGTTGTAACCGCGAAGACGGTACAGAAAAAAAGCACCTTGTCTACTTCCACGATCCTATTACTGGTGTTTTAAGTGCTCCGAATTCGTCGGCGTTAAAAAGTAACAAAAAATTTAAGACAATTTGAGCTGTACAATCATGTTCGTTTTCAAAGCTTTCAACCAACAAAATAGAATTTGATTTGATTTTTCCGTAGTATATGTTTATATTTTCACAAGAATAATCGTTCCTATTTTGCATTTCACCGCTTCGAAGATATCTTTAATTTCCGCGAACACATTTCATTAGCCTACTAGACTATTAATGACATTCGTCTGTTTCTTTCACACAGCTTTTAAAATCTATCAATGTTATTTGCATATCGTGAGTCGTCGCTTCCAGTTCGGGGTATGGTTCGTTGTGTATGCGCGCCTTGACCGCGCCTTCCTGTTAATGAAGTTAGACGATGCGCCCAGCTGTATAGGACTGTATAGCATTACTATTGCTGCCAGTCATTGATGTTAAGTGACCGGATAAGGCGGCATTAGCAGTGACGCAGTATCTCTAAATTATTAGGCTATGATCTTATAAGTAACGCTGCAATACAATAAGAGGAGTGCCTTGAATGCGAACGAAATGAAGATCCGAAAGGAGAACACGCATCAGTTTTGAATATGGAAACAGTCATCGTCGAAAATCAAATTGGTCGTCAGTCAGGAACACCTCCCATATATAAACAATAATTGTTATTTATGAACACGCATGAATGCACAATTTGTTGTCAAGTTATCACCCAACCATAAATTATTTCAATTAAAAAGCGGATAATTACTCATTCAATATTGATGAACTTTACTTATACATTTTCGAACCGGTTACAAGATGGTTTATTGTCGGATGCCTATACAGGTTTGGATTATAAATGATTATTGATTTCTATTTGCTCTTCCTAAAATAGACTATGGTGTGAATTGAGTTAGGTATTTTTAAAGACAAGAAGTAAAAATATACAGGGTTGGTGAACCCACAGGAGCGGTTCGTGTCGACAATTTTATGGTCGATAAAATATAAATGAAATATAATGTTTATTCAGTAAATTGGTTACCTATAAATAACACTTCAACAAGTTTTTTTGCCCTAGCTAGAGGCTCTAGAGTACTGCATTAGTCTCCACAGGATTATCAAATCTATTATATCATTAGCAAATCACTTTGATTGAACTGCGGGAAGCCACCCAAAAAAAATGTTTTTGTTTCTTTGTATATTAGATAGTAAGTCGGTTTTTCCCTAGCCGACTATTCTGAGAAGAAATACCGAAACAAACTCACAGTGCAAAATCTCTTAAATTCAATTACTTGCAGTGGTCAAATCATGTTTGCACCTTGTTGGTTACGTTAAAGTTAAGGGTAATGATAGAAAAAATGAGTATATTTTTGGCAACCTGTTCTCGATTTACTTCTAGAAATCTTAACATTTTCAATTTTTTTTCTTCTTCTTAACATGGAAAAAGAAAGTAAAAATACGGAAGTATTGAAATTGTATTGATTAGCACAATTTTCTCCCGACGCTCGACCGAGTTTTACTATGTCGTAATGTTGACATATTCATATATCTCGTGAAAATTATCACTTTCTCACGAAAAATTTAAGTTACGTGGAGTAACGCCAAATAGAGCGAATTACTACTACAAATAAACTGAAATTGAATCCTCTTATGTAACTAATGTTATTTGAACGTCTGTAAGTAAAATATCAATATTATTGTTAATTTGTAGCTGTTTTAAAATTAAATTTGTAATTGAAAGAGAGAATAGACTGCTCATGGAAAAGGTGCCAGAACTATTTTATGTATAAAGCTGTCTTAGACAGACGCAAGTTTACAATGCGACAACGATACTACTACTATCTGAGATTCAAATAGTCATAAAAGAGATACGGTCCACAATGTCAACGATACAACTACCATCCTAGATTCGTATGGTCATAAAAGAAATACGACGCAAAATGTCAACGTGACAATAACTACGATCCGAGATTTGTATAGTCATTTATGAGATACGGTGCAAAATAGAAATAAATTATTACGTGTTGAGAGTGAGAAAATAAAGCCCAAAAAACTGTGTAGACACTTAAGTACTTAAACGTAAACATTGTAGTCAAGACTCAAGACATATTACAGCATATAATACAGCAAAACATTCTTACATAAGAAATAAAAAATACAATAATTCCGCCAATGTTTCCACAAGAACAAGAAAATGTTAGGCTCGCAGGTATTCCGTAGAAAAACGGCTTACACCATTACAAAAGGGATTATAAAGTGCAATTAACATTTAACAACGCATATCATCGTTATAAAACAACAGAGAATGGGGTTTATATTTATTGGCTGCTATTGACTCCTGCATTAATTTAAATACTTATCTTATATTTGTTAATTCCCTTAATTAAAGCGTGGTGGCATTTTAATTACTTGTTTCATTACTGTCGAAGTATTTATTTCTTCCTTTCTGTATTTATTTATTGATTTTATTAGCTAATTACGATAACGTTGCATAATCGAAGGTAAAAAATTCATCATCTTCCTGCCCTTGTCCCATGTTACTTGGGGTCGGCGCAACACGTTTTATTCTTCCATACTGTCCTGTCCTCCATCACGCCATCACTGACTCCCTTTTTACCCGGCTGCAAGGAAAGGGTTATGTTTTTCGCGCGTATCTTGTATGTTTGTATGTATGTAATATTCTTTATTACATCGTATCTTTCAAACCATTTAACGGATTTTTATAATTAAGACATCGTTAGACTCTCTATTTTTATAATGATGAGACATATTGATATATTTTTTTTATTTTGAACGTACATCGTCAAACAGTGGAGTAATCCCTAGACTACGTTTGTATGGAAGAATTATCGACTAGTGTAACCTTAAGAAGTTCGGTTGTATGTTCCAAATCTTGAAAACCGCTGAACAGATTTTGATGAAACTTGCACTATTCTCTAAGTTTACTATTAAATAATGATCACGATGCAATGAAGCTTCGGAGAAATGCGAGTACAAACATACAATCACATTGAAATTTGGCACACATGTTAAGAAGCCCACCTATAGTAACGTATTTGAATATTGTGAAATCCCAACAATATGACATACATACGTATCGAATTCATAACCTACTTTTTTGAAGTCGGTAAAAAAATAAAAACAAACGGGCATCAGCTTCAAAATATAATCTTGAAAGGCAAATCAACACGCGACACAAGGGTAAGCTACTTGTCAAACTCATGTTACGTGCTGATTGGCTGTCTAAAATTATAACAGGCAATTAAATCTCTTGTATTAACAAAATTTATTAATATTTATCTTTATTTTGTTGCTGTCGTTGTCTATACTTCAAGATTAATTTTTATTAAGCACCGTATCTCCGGGTGTAAATAGCTACGTCTTGTAAAAAGTGTGTGATAGATATTTACAAAGATAGTTTTTTTTAAACCGAGAACAATCTGTTTTTGTTTCTAAACATGCACAGGTTTCTTTCAAGGGAGTAAACGTAATAGATTTTCTAAATTACATTAGATACTCATCATATATACATAACAATTCACCCATTAGCAAATTCATAACCAGCGTCCATGAAAATTGTTCACGGTCGAAATGAAAATAGTAAAATTTTGGTTGTAAATTACTATGCGTGAACGCCTTGCGTGCCCCACTTTCTGGTCAAATACCATTCATTATTTGAGGTCCCTAGTTTATGTAGAAATAGTAACTTTTTTTTATATTTCTAAAGATTGAATAACGTGGGTCATATTCAGAAATTGGTTACTCACTTCAGTTCTAAAAACAGCTTAAAAATTCAACTACATATTACCACAAAATTAGCCAATCCATCTTTATTGTAAAGCTAATCCAGTACATTAACTGCTGTGGTGTAATTGAGTAACAAAATACATGTCAATACTTAATCAACAGACACAAGTAAGCCTTTCACAATGCTAGCTAGATATTTTTTTTAGGAATCAGAATATTAGAAGAAAATGACTTCGATTATAGACGTGTTACGCCAGAATATTTAGTTTCCAAAAACTGTTTTTAGGTAAAAGTATTTTCAAAGACTTCCTGCTCTCTAGGCTAGGGCTGTCCCGCAAGATGCTATGTTTGGTGACATACTTGCATATAGCAACAAAATTCCAAACAAAACAAGAGTGTATGTGCATTTCTGTGTTAAAACAAACATTTGTCATGCTTTCCACGACTAGAGACTAGCTTTAAGTGGCATTATAATTCGTTTAAGTAAAACACTTTCGCCTGTGAAGGTCGCTCTGTGCTTTGAATGTTACGCCGTGCGCTCGCGCAACCGACCGCTGTGAATAAACTATTGCTTACATTTTACATAATGAGATGAGCATACATAGATATTTTGTGTTCGGTTAGCTTGTTATTTGTGCGACCTTGACGCTTCCATTTTGTGAAATTGTGTCTTTTTATTTTAAGAATATTGTGACTGTCGGTCTGTAGAAGATACAAAACATACAAGGTGACTTTAAATTTCTTGACTTTCCAGAGTTGATCCCATATTAAAAATTTATAATATTTATGAGTAAGTATGTAATTTAAAAGATTTAAGTCAACCTGTGTCTTAAAGTCACCCAAAGGGCAATGGAGAGGGCTATGCTCGGCGCTTCCTTGCGTGATCGAATCAGAAATTTAGAGATCCGCAAGAGAACCAGGGTTACCGACATAGCCCGAAGAATTGCCAAACTTAAGTGGCAGAGGGCAGGGCACATTGCTCGCAGAACGGATGGCCGATGGGCCAGAAAGGTTCTGGAGTGGCGACCGCGAACTGGAAGACGTTGCGTTGGAAGGCCTCCCACCAGGTGGACCGATGACCTGGTGAAGGTTGCGGGGATCCGCTGGTTGCGGGACGCACGAGACCGGTCAATGTGGCGACGCTTGGGGGAGGCCTATGTCCAGCAGTGGACGTCTTTCGGCTGAAATGATGACGATGATGAAGTCAACCTGTATTTGCAATATAGGTCTTAAAGTAGACGGATTCATCTAGCTTGGTTAGCACCAGTCGTTACTTATTCGAAATATCTATACAAAGCACTGCCCAGAAATCGTCTGGTGATTCAAATACGACACTTGGCCATAGTAAAACATAGAAAATTGCAGGTAAATCCATCCTAACATATTGATGTTACGGATGAAGCCAATGCGACTGGTTTGTTCATTACTACATGAGATAAAACTTTTTAATTACACTACGATTACTGAGGTAATCGTAATGAGAATATATTAGCTCAAGTTCAAGTCGTCATTATGAATAAATAAAATAAAACACTTGGTTTCACATGGATAAACTAGAGCTTAAGAGCCGCATTAGCACATTTGTTAATAAAAAAGCAATTACTGGCTTATCGAGGGTAGATACGGAATTGATGCGTTTTCTTCACGTTAGTAGTATTTTGCTCACTTTATCGCACCGTACGACTATAGTAGTTGCGTTTTGGTATGGCAATAGTGGTCATTGACCTATCTACGTTTATTGATATTCGTAATTTAAAAATGAAACAACTTCATACTCGTAATGTCGTTCTGAATCGACCTCTATTTTAGTTTATTGTTCGAGTTCCAAGAAAATGTAATTTGGGCAAACCAGTGCCACTGTCCTCCACAGTTACCTCACAGAATAAGCGTCAATATCTTTCCTGCCCAGCATAGACAAGGTCAGAGAATCAACTCAGATTTATACAGTTCAACTTGTACTACTTGTACTTGTATTTATTCTGTGGTTCATCAGACTGTGAAAATACTGTTCATTTTGTTTTTTGTCTATTCGACTGCAATTTAATTCTTCCCCTTTTTTGTCAAAAGCAGGAAAGAGAAAGAGCAATGACCACTACTGCCACGCTTAAACGTAACAACTATATTTAATTACGATCGGCCACTTAACCCAGGTTGCTGCAATGGCCATGTTCCACCGACCGGACGAGTATTTTCTCATTAATCTGTTATTTGCGAGACACTGCCTCCTTCTGCTCTGGCTCAGCTCCTGGCTTTAAATTTATTAGCTTTGATTGGAGTCAAAACTAATAAATTTAAAGAAGCAGCTTAATTAATTATCTGGAGATAATTAATTAAGTAATCAACTGCTGGTGAGAGAGCCTTACAGGGCCAATCAAGACAAAAATAATCATGAGAAAACAACAAATTAAATAATATGAAATACGGTTGATAATCTGTTAGGTACTTATTTATTGTCTTGTGTTTTTTGTGTCTTTACTAATACGAGTTTTGCATTCATATGCAGTAGGAAAACTTTTTGTTTTATAAATAAAGAAATTCAGATGAAATCCTATTAGTCTGTAATAACATTATACCCATATTTAAAGCTAGCTCACTTCACAAGTGGTTCGTGAAGTGCCCTTATTAAAAAAACATATTATAAAAACAAGGACTACGATGAAGATAAAATTTTTGGCTTTAGTTCCTTCTGCGCATGCGGCTTCACTGGTAACTCATAAACGGCACAAATATGTGGATCTACCTATTCTCAATCACTTTACTTTTTCTCTTTTAATTAGACTTTTTACAATGTTTTTCAATCATCTTTATAGTCCTTTGCTAAGAATAGTTACAGCACTGATAACAACATTTGTGCCACATGTTAAAATTAGTGTTGTTAGACATTTTTTTTACCTTTGTATAGATTATTTTACCGATTGTTTTGTGAATGTGTGAACATTGTAGGCCTTCTACATTTCTAGATGATTGTTAACATTTGTTAACTTTACTTTGTTTTTTTTTTAAATTTCTTACGACTTATTTTCGGGCCTACGTTGTCCCCTCATATCCAAGTACAAATGTTGTAACATGGAAATATTGTAAAACCAAACCATTTTTAAAAGAGTAACCATGGACTTTCTTGCCGGTTCTTCTCCATAGGAAACGACTAACCCGAACCGTGCACCTTTTGTCGACGTTTTATAAGTGCCCAGGTAGGCCTATGTAAAATAAAAATAAAATATTTTGATTTTTTCACTCGCATATCCAAGATTTCAACTTTAAGATTATTTTCAATGACTCGCTTTGTAACGCTCTTCAAGGTTTATTTAGTGTTTACAGTAAGTAGTAAGGTCACATTCCCTGTTCATTGCCTGCACCCTTCAAGTAGTATGGTGACATTAAATAAACGGTATGCAAATAGTAATGGTAAACATAGCATTGTAATCATTCAGAATTATAGCTTGATATAATAAACATCGTAAATAAATAGTGTATATCGTTTACCTTTTGAATATTTCATATGCATAATTTTTCATTTATAAACTACCTACTGAAATATTAACTTCACAAGTGATTCAAAAAAAGTTTGAACAAGTACACTCGCATATCCAAGATTTCAACTTTCAGATTATTTTCAAGTGACTCGCTTTGTAACGCTCTTCAAGGTTTATTTAGTGTTTACAGTAAGTAGTAAGGTCACATTCCCTGTTCATTGCCTGTACCCTTCAAGCAGTATGGTGACACTAAACGGTGTGCAAATAGTAATGGTAAACACAGCATTGTTATCATTCAGAATTATCGCTTGATATAATAAACATCGTAAATAAATGGGTAGATTGTTTACCTTATTAATATTCCATATTCATAATTTTTCTTTTATAAACAACCTACTGAAATAACATTATGCCCATATTTAAAGCTAGCTAACTTCACAAGTGGTTCAAAAATAGTTTGAACAAGTACACTCGCATATCCAAGATTTCAACTTTAAGATTATTTTCAAGTGAATCGCTTTGTAACGCTCTTCAATATTTATTTAGTGTTTATAGTAAGTAGTAAGGTGACATTCCCTGTTCATTGCCAGTACCCTTCAAGTAGTATGGTGACACTAAACGGTGTGCAAATAGTAATGGTAAACATAGCATTGTTATCATTCAGAATTATCACTTGATATAATAAACATCGTAAATAAATGGGTAGATTGTTTACCTTATTAATATTCCATATTCATAATTTTTCTTTTATAAACTACCTACTGAAATAACATTATGCCCATATTTAAAGCTAACTAACTTCACAAGTGATTCAAAAAAAGTTTGAACAAGTACACTCGCATATCCAAGATTTCAACTTTCAGATTATTTTCAAGTGACTCGCTTTGTAACGCTCTTCAAGATTTATTTAGTGTTTACAGTAAGTATTAAGGTGACATTCCCTGTTCATTGCCTGTACCCTTCAAGTAGCATGGTGACACTAAACGGTGTGCAAATGGTAATGGTAAACACAGCTATACATACAGCATCGTTATCATTCAGAATCATCGCTTGATATAATAAACATCGTAAATAAATAGTGTATATCGTTTACCTTTTGAATATTTCATATTCATAATTTTTCATTTATAAACTACCTACTGAAATATTAACTTCACAAGTGATTCAAAAAAAGTTTGAACAAGTACACTCGCATATCCAAGATTTCAACTTTCAGATTATTTTCAAAATTTCAAGTGACTCGCTTTGTAACGCTCTTTAAGGTTTATTTAGTGTTTACAGTAAGTAGTAAGGTCACATTCCCTGTTCATTGCCTGCACCCTTCAAGTAGTATGGTGACACTAAACGGTGTGCAAATGGTAATGGTAAACACAGCTATACATACAGCATTGTTATCATTCAGAATTATCGCTTGATACAATAAATATCGTAATTAAATGGGTATACATAGGACAAACATAAGCTAGAACGCCCTTCTATTTATTTATTTACCTACCTGTTACGTGGTTTGAACAAATATCTAAATAACGAACTCACCCTGTATACCTACAGCTGTACCTACTTTTAAGCTATCTTCTTACAATGTAACATACTGACTGACACACACACATTTCCTAGGTGATGGATGGCCACAGTCCATCACAATCTACCACACGTCGAACCGCAAGAACTTACATATTTACATAGTTGAGGGAAACTGAATAGTTAGAGGTGAATTCCTGGTTAGCACAAGAACTTACGATCTATTGTACTGGTCTTCGTGACAATGTAGCTGATGGAATGGACACGAACTATTTTCGCGCCTGACCGGTAGTTAAACTATTTTAAGGAGTTCAAACTCGAAAATATTCCAGTTTTAGATAAGTTCAATTTCTGGAGCGAACATGGCTGCAAAATCACAGCAGCAACCACAGAAAATTTATTATTTTACTCTTTGCACAGACTACTTAGTGATACTACGTATGCAGCAACCTGACAGCAACTAACATTCCTTGACAATTCGTCGTTCATCGTTAGGGTTACACTAGTCGACGGCACGAACTATTTTGTGCGCGGAGTTAAAATGCCTGCTTTCTCATCCGACAACTCGTGTGAAAGAGATAGATGCTGTGATGAGCAGTAAGAAGCTAGTTCGAGTACGAATTAGCACTTTTGCAAGTTTGTAGCGAAATGGCTGATGATTAAGGCTCGCGAAATTACACAACGAAAACGAGCTCGCGAAATTTTATAAACAGACCTTTGGGAGTCTAGATATCATGAAAAATCTACTAAATGTATATTTTCAAAATAAAATTATTTGCATTGTTGATTTCTGAATCTATCCCTGTATGGTGGCCGTTTTGCAATTTTCTTTCTTCATATGATATTTATTGCCGCCCAAAGATGCATTAAAATTAGTGTTGAATTATGGAACTTTCGAAGCTCATAACTTTCAAATATTTTACTTTTTTGTTTCCATACAGGGCTAGATAATGATGAGACAAATTGATATCATTTTTTATTTTGAACGTACATCGTCAAACAGTGGAATAATCCCTAGACTACGTTTGTATGGAAGAATTTTCGACTAGTGTAACTTTAAGTGATGACATTAGTTGAATGAATTTAGAACAGCCAAACGCACCAGTTGACTTGCATTTAATTTGCATAGATAATTTAGTTTCAGAAACCCATTTTCTACAAGAAATCTTTGCAGTACCATGAAGCCATATAAGTAAACTATTTATATTCACAAGACAAATAATATTAACAATTTACCTATGGCAAATTCAAAGACCCGTGGAAACCTAATTAGAAACTGACAAAATAAACGTAGACGCAAACCACTAATTAAATTTTGCGTTTTTCCCACAAGCAGATGATATGATAGATAAAAGTCAGCCATTACTGGCATAAGAAATAAAACCGCATGAAGATCCTTCCAAAGGAGGAGCTCGTGGCTAAATAATAACAGCCGCACGGGTCGATCAACAAGGTTAAGCAACGCTTGACGAGGTCGGTCCGTGGATAGGTGACCATTTCAACATACCGAGTTTCCTCCGTGCCTCGGAAAGCACGTTAAGCCGTTGGTCCCGGCTGTCATTTGAAGATCTTTGACAGTCGTTACGGGTAGTCAGAAGCTTGAGATCTGACACCAGTCTTGCCAAGGGGTACCGTGTTACCCAGTTACTGGGTTGTGGAGGTCAGATAGGCAGTCGCTTCATGTAAAACACTGGTACTTAGCTGAATCCGGTAAGACTGAAAGCCGACCCCAATATAGTTGGGAAAAGGCTAGGCAGATGATGAAGATCCTTCCAAAGAGTTATAGTGGGCAAAGTGGACTCGTGGTCATTCTGGCCATCTAGTAACCACGAGCTAATGCTCGAAATGAACGACGAAATCGTCGTTCGTAGCAGTTTTACGGTCGGACTCGGATGCTATTACCACCGAAGCCAAGGTCGGATTCGGGTTAACCATTATAATAATTGATTTTCTCCATCGCAAACATCGTATTTTTTCAATTGAGCAAACACATGTTTTATTCAAGAGATACTTTTCAATGTAAATACCTTTTTATATTGTGAATAATAATAATAAAAAAAATATCTTTTTTATCAATGACACAAACAATGGCAGAGGCTTTTACAGCTGTACTGTTAGTAATGTAGCTATAAAATGCTCTGACAATTAATTATTAATACTTATCTCAAGAATAACTAAGTGAGACAACCACAGTTAGGTAAGTCAACGAACTATAGAAAATTACAGTTTACGCACATAATTTTTATTACGATATCATTTTTAGGGTTCCGTACCTAAAGGGTAAAATCGGGACCCTATTACTAAGATGCCGCGATCCGTCTGTCTGTCTGTCTGTCTCTCTGTGTGTCTGTCCGTCTGTCACCAGGCTATATCTCATGAACCGTGATAGCTAGACAGCTAAAATGTTCACAGTTAATGTATTTCTGATGCCGCTATAACAACAAATACTAAAAACAGAATAAAATAAATATTTAGGTGGGGCTCCCATACAACAAACGTGATTTTTTTGCAGTATTTTGCGATAATGGTATGATTCGTGCGCGAGTCCGACTCGCACAAGGCCAATTTTTTTCATTATTTTCTAGTTTATATTGGTAGGTCTTGAACATCCCAGCACCCCTTTTCTAATTTGTCAGAGGACTAATGAGGATGACGTCACAAAATGGCTGCCCCTAACCGATACAAGTCTATAATAATGTTATAAATCATCACAAAGTACGTAGGTACTAACGATGTTTGATGTCTTCAATAAACAATATTACGATAAACGTCGTCTGACACATTTTCATTATTCATGGGCTGTTTGCGTGTCCTTTGAAAGTCGATAAAAAGCCCCAACTAATACTAGCCACTTACTTTGTTAGAGCCCTACATATTAGGGCTCGTTTTATAATTCAAACATTCCATCAAGGCCAGAAATCGTAGGTCACCAGTAGGTAATTCTTTATTCGAATTCTCGCTACGTCATTGTTGATTTGATGCATCGATTGTTCCAGACGAAAACGTAATTGAGCAGTTTCTTATGACAATTTTAAAGGAAATTATATGATTAAACAATGACAAGTTTATTCTCATTGAGTTTGAAGTGCTTGTGAGATCGTTTGTGGCAAATGTTCCCACTTAATGAACGTGAGAATGTTCATTAAATACTGACACTATTGTAACGCTAATATGATCACTCTGACATTGATTTGACTGATGATCAGCAGCCGAATTGCGTAAGAATATTATCCAAAGCAAAAGAATCGATTCTTTCCCAAAACCGACTTTACGTATTGCATATTGATACGTAAAGTCGTATTTGGGAAGGAATCGATTCTTTTGCTTTGGATAATATACTTACGCAATTCGGCTGCAGTTCTCTTCTTAGGATTGTCTTTTTATTTAAAAAGGTTTATGTATGTTTTGAAAGCATTAATTTTTAATGTTATGAAATGCACAATAATTATTACTTTTTATCTTGGTGTCACATTTCATCCTACATGTCTAACAAGGCCTTTGCGATTTTGTTTCGGCCCCTGGTACGCCTTTCAAAGGTCCGGGAACCTAGGGTCCCGAGAATCTCAAATAAATTATATTTGCTACGACTAACGCTATATTTTACACGACAATCATGTTGCAATTTAATTTCGTTAAATGTCACGATAAAATTAGTAAGGATAAAATCAGTTATCTGCCATAAAATACTAATTAGTCTTAGCTAATAAGAATCTGGAAAGACGGCTAACATCTTAGAGCCGCCATAAAGACGCCTCTTCACTAGACTGCGTAGTGGATATCTACGTACTTATTTTAAATAAATCGTCGTTCTTCGGTCGGTCTGGGCAGTAAGCTCGCATGTTGAGCGCATCGGGAACACAGATAAAATGCATGGATTAATCTATCCCGAGTCGGTAGATAGCCATCTAAATAACGAGGATCGTGAGCAGATAAAGGCTAATCAGAACTCAGCTTGCTAATTAAAGATTAAAACGCTCGCAAGACGCCATTACCGTCGCCCAATTAGTGAAGATGAAACTTATAATAAAGACGTGATCACTTGAGTGTGCGCCAAGTTTTATGCACAAATAAAATGCACATTTAATTTTGAGTATTTTTACGGATAGCTATTAAGAGGAAACGGGGGCAGAGAGCGCTGACTGAATTGCCTTAGTAAAAAGTCATAAATCGATGTTTGGCTCTCGTCTCTTTCCTCCTCCAATATTGGACCAATTTAAAAGATATTCCGTAAACTGAAAATAAAAGATATATACTATGTCCCTATGTTTTCCTTTTTGATGATACATTATCTTTAGAAGCACTAGAGCCCTCAAAAAATGCTCAAAAATGCGCTGTCAACAGAGGCTTAGTGTACAAATTTGACAAATATAAAAAGGAAAACATAGGGACATATATATCTTACTTTACCAGTTTATGGAATATCTTTTAAATTGGTTTAATATTGGAAGAGGAAAGAGACGAGAGCCAAACCTCGAATTATGACTTTTTACTAAGAAAATTCAGTCGACGCTCTCTGCCCATATTTCCTCTTAAAAACATCCCGAACTAAAACTAATTCTGTAATGCGATAAATTGTAATAAAATAAAAGGAACATAACATCCTTTTTATGTTTGAGGGCTTTATTAAGGCGTGCCTGTTGTATTTCAGGTTTAAATTAAACATATAAAGCTAAATGTTTTTTTGGATCAACTTGAATACAGAATAACCTTATTATCAAAATACAGAAGGTTGATCAAATAACTGTGGTTACGAATTCGTTTGAATGATTTCTTTTCTTGTGGAATTTTATTGGTAACCCATAGGCTACGCGCTCTGCTGTAACATTTGGATTGAAATTCCATATAATTTGATTGTGTTTTATGTGAGAAAATTATATCGTATTTAACTCAGCAGGTACAATATTTAGTCTCGTTCATTTCCTGCACCTTTCTTTGGCAAACATTTGCAAAAAAGTGCTGAGGCCAATTTGAATAAAATAAAATGAGATGCATAAAATATTGAAGTCGTGTTTTGTTTTGTTACAGGGGCAGGCGCGGCACCCTCGTGGCGCTCGGCCACACACCGGTACTGATGACGCAATAAATTGTGATGCTGGCACGAACAGAGGCCTATAGGAACCTACGTCCTAGAGGACGAAGACGGACGTTGTAGCTAAAACCTTAAAGTTAACACTAGTTCTAAAAATGCAAGTGCCTAATTTTATAATAATGTTGGGTAACCGCCGTAACTTAATATTTAGAGTGAGCATCGTATTTAACATCGCCGTTTTTTTATACGCGGCGGTGCATTACTCAGGGAACAGTCCCCAGGGCGTGGAGTGGATGCCCATTACCAGTGACGGCTCAGAGAGGGCTGCCGAGTTAAGGTATCTCAAAGAAGATGTGCGGAATGATACCATGCTAAGACTACTAGAACCTAGTGCGCGGATTTTTGGGGAATCTACTTCTCAGAAGGTGGTTCCGTCGACGATGTCTACAGTTAAACAGAAAGATAAGAGAACTAGCACCGCGTCAGACAAGAACACAAGTGCAGTGCTATCTGAAGCTAACATCATCAATGAGACTCTTGAAGCGTACGATGAGAATGTTTTGTCTGAATCTACGTTGACGGTGCTTCGGACACTGCTCGGGTGCAACGATAAAGACTACCTTTCCGAGACCGTGCAGCGCGGAGAGTACTGGGTGTTGAAGAACTACGTACGAGCTAATCATGGGTCTATCTCATGCCACGAGACAATCACGTACACGACGCACGGCGGCTTCGAGTTCCTCAACAACCTGACTCCTCTTATAGAACGGTGAGATTTGCTTTAATTACGAGTATATACATTCCAAGATTAGATTGTGATTCAGATGAATTGCATCTTACTTTGCGTTGGCGTTTCGTCAGTGTTGACACTCACTCATGAACTCTTTGGCAACAGCCCTCGCCTCGTCTGAGCATTGACATCTGCTTCGGCGTCGTGTGTTGCCATAATAAAATAAACAATACCCGAATTGAATTAGTACAACAATACTCCATCCAAATTTTGTTTTTGGTGCATTGACCATCCGGGCGGCGATAAAAACGTTGAACAATGAACGATGCATTAAGAAAGGTCAAATATTACGAAGGCTTATATTCTAAAACCATTTTTTTTTCGGTGCACTATATATTTGATTGCTCACGTCAATGTCAATCAAGAATTTTGTTCTCTTTTAATACTTAATTGTGGTTACATATTAAGGTTACACTAGTCGAAAATTCTTCCATACAAACGTAGTCTAGGGATTATTCCACTGTTTGACGATGTACGTTCAAAATAAAAAGTGATATCAATTTGTCTCATCATTATCTAGCCCTGTATGGAAGCAAAAAAGTAAAAAAAGAAAATATTAGAAAGTTATGAGCGTCGAAAGTTCCACATTTCGACACTAATTTTAACGCATTTTTGGGCGCAAATAAATACCATAAGAAGACGGAAAATTGCAAAACGGCCACCATACAGGGATAGATTAGTAGTTTAACAATGCAAATAATTTAATTTTGAACAGATAGATTTAGTCGTTTTTTCATGATATCTAGACTGCCAAAGGTCTGTTTATAAAATTCCGCGCGCTCGGTTTCGTCCTAAATCATTATCCATTTCGCTACAAATTTGAAAAAGTGTGTATTCGTACGCAAGCTAGCTTCCTACTGCTCATCACAGCATCTATCTCTTCGGCACGTGTTGTCGGTTGATATAAAATGCATTTTAACCCCGCGCACAAAATAGTTCGTTCCGTCGACTAGTGTACCCTTAATAGCGTATTGCGGAACAGGTTATTACTAAGCACTTCAAATTGCAGTCCATGTGCAGGTAGGCGTAATAGATAAAATAACATAATTATCATTAATAATCATAATTGACTATTGAATATGTATTAACCGACTTCCCAAAAAAGGAGCAGAGGTTTCTCAATTCGACCATATATTTATATTTTTTTATGTGTGTTCGCGGATAACTTCGCCGATAATGAAGGAGATATCCCAAGGGTGGTACCATGATAAGGAAACCAGGATCTGATAATGGGATCTTAGAGAACTTGAGGAAACTCCTCAAATATTATAGGCATACATTTAGCGATTTTGGTGTTTTCATCAATAATGCAATCATTTGTACTTAGAAAGTATCAAGTATTTGGTGAAGTGGAACTGATGAATACGAGTAAGACCACAATGGCCACTGGAACACCGAAATAAAACTATGTATCCCAGTCTTGGCGTGATGATCAAACTGACTTCCAAAACAAAACACTACAAAGCGAAAAATAACTTTCCTTTCCGAAGTCGGTTTCCGAGTCGGAGAAAGTAATTTTTCGTTTTTTTGTTTTTGTTTTGGAATTCGTTTAGTTTTTTATATTTTAAATGATATCAAGGTAAGCGCTTGTACGTATTCATGGATAGTGTAGTAGGATTTTCCGCTCTTTGTTGATGCAATAAATATATAGAGATAATAATATTGCAAGATAGCCGATGAATATCATTTTATGGTAGATTTTTATGACAATATTGATAATATTAAACTCACAGTCACTTATAAATAGACACCAGAGACTACCGAAGACAGCACAAATTTTTCCAAAGTCAAAATAGCAATGAAGTGTGTTAGAGAATTTTCTCACGGTTTAAATAAAGTGGTCATTTTACTTCAGTTATGTGTACGGCTTAAGTTTTATTCTATGCAGTACTTGATAGACCAACAGGTATAATATGTCACGCCAATATCACGTCTATTTCTAAGAAAATAGCGTGGTAAATGGCATATACAAAAGCTGCTATTACTCAGCATGTCGCCTGAAGCAAAATAAAAAGTTTTATGCTTTATGTTATGCAGATAACTAGGTTTTTATGTATTGCGGTGCCAGACTGCACTGTTTTATTATTTTCTTGATAAACAATAAACTTTGATACCCATGGGTTACTACAAATTAAAATAATGAGTTGAAGTTATGAAGTTTCGGATAACTGAAGGCTTTACGATGTCTTAAACCGATTATAAGACTAGACTTACTAGTTTCTGAAAGTCCAATTAACACAACTGCAAATTAGCTGAATCAAAAATTCAATGAACAGCCATGCCACCATATCAATTACCTTTTGCCACAGATAATATAATACTAGCATACAGATGCAAAGAAACCGTGCCGACGTATCTAGCGTTTTTCGTATGATTATACTGATTACTTTTTGTAAACCAATCGCGTTCGGTTCCGTTCCACGGATATAGATGGTGATCTATCTATCGCCGTGGTTTGTATGGGATGAGGCATCGATGCTTTTGCTTTGGTTAGATATCCAGTTATGTTTATTTTTGTTGAATATTTTTACCGTAGGTCACCCAGTGTAACATACATAGATACTGTTGTTCTACCTCACGAAGGCAGGTTAGGTCTGCAAATGCAATTTGTTTATGTGTGCGTAAGCTCTGCAGCGCTCAGTATCGCTTACGCACACAGAAACAAATTTCATGTGCATCTACACACACGACTAAAGGTTAGACCGCACCAGGCGTAACTGCGCGTCAGCGGAGCGACGCGACAAAATATATTGTATGAGATAAAGTGTCGCTTCGCGTAGTTCCGCTGCCGCGTAGTGCGGTTTATCTCATACAATTTCATACAAAGTATATTTGGTCATGTCGCGTCGCGTCGCTCCGCTGACGCGTAGTGCGGTTTGACCTTAAGACCAACCTGCCGTCCTTCGTGAGATAGAACAACTGTACCCACCAATTTTATAATTTTTTTTCGAAATACTTTTAGTGCATGTATATATTTGAGTATATATATTTGCTATATATCTTTGTAACCACCTCTTAAAACCCTTCATTTGAATACCCTAATCGATGGGTTTGGAAGAAATAAAATGTTGAGACCCCCACAATGTGGCGCCTAAAATCCGCCATGTTTGTTTTTTTTAACGTCAGTTGTCTAAGAACACTTGGGCGGTCAAGACGTATCACGATGCCTTAATTACATAAATCCGTCTACCGGTTTGCAATATATGAGGTAATAAAGAATATTACATACATACAAACATTTCCTTGCAGTCGGGTAAAAAGCGTTCTTATCTCAATAATACCCACTTACTTATTGCCACATTATCCTAGCTAACACTAACACATACTTTAGACTTTGATTTGAAAACGGAATAACAAACTGGCATCCGCTACGCACAGAGCCCAGAGTAATCATATTTGCGAAATATTATTACGTACTGTGCTGTATTTCATGAATGATTGTCCCAATTGAGTTATTTGAAACTCATTACGCCGACTGTTTCGTAATTTATATGAACCACACAATGACATAAGTCGATCAAAAGCCTCCACATTCTTAATACTCAATAATTACCCAGTACTGATGCAATCATTTTGAATGCATACCTTTTACGTACCTATCCATTTGAATGCATTATTGAGTTGTAAGTGATGTTAGAAGTGAAAGTTAGGTAACCGTGCCACGATACAAGCCCTATTTCCGTTTAGAGACAAAAGAAGATAAGTACTTGAATCACAGGCATTCAAAGAAATTAAGCTGAATTTAAATACAAAGGAATCAAGTATTCAAATTGATGTCGTGTCTAAAACAAATCAGCTGCGTGCTCATGTAGGTAAGTTCACACAATAAAGTAGATATAATGTCATTATTACTTTTGTGACAACCCTGTGCTTATTGTATTTAGTAATAATCACCTGTGGTGTGCTCGGTCGCAGTAGGAATGCCTTTTTTTCTTCATCTAGGTATTGTAGCTGTAGGCACCTAAAACGTTATTTCCATGCTTTCAAATAGTTATTTCAAATTAAAAAAAACACGCTATCCAATTTGGACTTGTATCTGAAATGCAACACAGGACCGCCAAACTCATGTCAAGTTATTCAATAAGCTGTTGTCAATTTTTTTTGTTTAACACGAGTTATGCCTTTCAAAACCGGGCAATAAACATTGGTATCACATATTGTTTTCTTAATGCTGCACAAGTTTTTAAATTTCGTGTACTTTCGCAATTGTATGTGTGTGTGTGTCTGGTCTGAAAATAAAATTTATTGTTATTATTATTTCTTACTCTAAAATATTTCTATAGATTTTGACAGCCCTATGATCGATCGTCATCGTCACCTCACACGAAGCTGCGTTGACGACACAAACACAATGGCTCTACGACGCCCATAACGAAACTATTTCAACGTTTTATAGCAATGCTTCTCTAAATACTTGCATTTTTTAAATTAGCATTTCAAACTATTTAAGGAAAGTAAAACAGGTTTTGTTCGGTGTCTTGACACCTAGTTTATCATTGTCTTGAATATGTATCACTAAGGGTTTGGTCCCATCGAGATTTATTGTTAGTTACTCTACTTCCAAACTAGTGTACTATGCCTTTTCTGACTAACCTTTAAGATCTTATTGCAATGTAGCTCTTCTTGAAGTTCATATACTATCAATGGGACCGCGCCATAACTAATACGTATTAGACAATCAGACCGGAAAAATTGCCAAAGAAAAATTGCCTTTATTTATATGTGTCTAAGTATAAGTATCTATCTAATCACTATCCTGTCCTTAACCCAATAATCCCAATATATTTGGGATCGACGAAACATGAAATGTTCATCCATACTTCTCTCTATTGTCGTCATCTCAGTATTTTCTCATCACTATATGACATACTTAGATGAATCTAATCGATATGACCACGGAGCACAAAACCAGGATATAACTGAGCTTCAATATTAATGAAAAATATCTCCCATGAAATTCTTATTATGTTGCAATGCTAATGTTATTGGCGACAAATTGGCATTGCATTAGCATTACCTATACAGGAAATAAAAGAAATCGTTCGTCACAGATCCCGACGCTAAGAGAGAAAATTTGGTTCAAATGAATTTCACTAGATGGCGCGATATGAATCGATTTGTTATTGAATTTTGTCTAAAATTAACATTTTCTAGAATTGATCATAAAAAATATATTTTCTTGTTTAATCAACTCTCCTAAGCACAATACTATGGAATATTGGGCTCTTATTTCATATATTCTAAGTCTATACTAGTGGTGTCTCATCCCATACAAACAAACCGTGCCGACGTACTGTACTGATTATACTGATTATTTTTTGCACATCGATCGCGTTCGGTTCCGTTCCACGGATATAGATGGTGATCAATCTATCGCCGTGGAGCGGAACCGAACGCGATTTATTTATAAAAAAATATTGGTATAATCAGATGAAAAACGCTAGTTACGTCAGCACGGTTTCTTTGTATGGATTGAAGCATCTGTATGCTAGTATTATATTATCTGTGCTCATACCAACAGAGGATGTGGTTTTCTGAGTGATTCCTGTAGATTTTTTAAGTTTGTATTGTAACACATTTTCGTACAACGAGACTGTAAAAACGTGCAAAAAATACTATAAAATCGTCACTGTATTTAAAGAAACAAATATTCACTAACCGATAAACCCTTTTACTTGGAAGTCACTGCTGACACCGTCTTTAGCTTGGGGCCAAACCGATCGCGTTCGTTGTACCTACTTTTAGTAAAATAATTAGTCTAGTCAGACGAAAAACGTTAGTTACGTCGGCACGATTTCTATGTATGGGATGAGGCATCTGTATGTCTGGTGTATTATCTGTGTTAGAGTTGTTACAAGTTCTATTACTGAGCATAAAGTCTTGGGTTCATTTATTTTATTTTGTGGGCAAAGTGTATTTTTGGTGGTCATTCATGGTTTTTCACTGACGAATCTCTCAGCAGCAGCCTGGAGTTTAGACTTTTGCCCCGTTAGAGACTTATGTACACTCTGCCCAACCCTTCGGGAGTACAGCCGTGATTTTATGTAATATAGTTTAGTAAATAGGGATAAATAGGGGTTCACGGTTGGCGCAGTGGTTGAGCGATTGACTGCTGCGCTGCGTTTCGCGGGTCCGATTCCCGCACGGAACAAATATTTTTATGACCTACCGATAGTTGTTCCGGCTCTGGGTGTTGTGTATGTGAGTTTATATGTTTGTAAACGTACCCACGATACAGGAAGAAATGCCTAGTGTGGGGCAACGTTTTTTTTAATGATTTCATATGAATATACAGACTGTTCAATTAATTTTGATGTGGAGCGAAACTAACCAAGTATAATTTGATGATGTGACCGGATCCAAAGAACAATAGTGTTTGCCTAATAAAGCTTGAAGCGTAGTGAAGTGACTGATAAAAGCAAACTGTGTTATTAATTGAATTATTGAAGCAAATAAATCAATCATCTTGGCTTTTACGAGTGGTTTAAAGCACAGTATAGTCAATTAAAGTGATCGTTAACTTAGTTCTGTGAAATTGAAGTTTAAAACTGAAATCTGCCGCAACTATGTATTAATTCAGAATTCAAAATTATCATAAAATAGTACTACAAACTTTATGTTCAACATGAAAAAGTTCAAATTACATTGGAACCCACACTTTTTTTAATACAAATAATCACATAGAAGAAGCAAAGCTATCGGTACTTGAGTTTATTTATTTGCCTCACCAACAATTGAATACATTGATACGAAGATATGAAATACATCCAATATATTATAAAACTAACTGTCCCACGCGGCTTCGCTCCCGTCAACTGGCTCTACCTACCCTACCCTACGTACCCTACATACATGAAATGAAAGCTCTCAAAAAGGAATATTATTTCCCGTTTTTGCATCATTGTTCATTTATGCTCCGCTCCTATTGGTCTTAGCGTGATGTTATATAGCCTATAACCTACCTCGATAAATGTACTATCCATCCCAAAAAAAAATCTTAATTCCAACCCGTAGTTCCTGAGATTAGCGCGTTCAAACAAACAAACTCTTCAGCTTTATAATATTAGTATAAATGAATTGAAATTATCTCGAATTATGGATTAGTTTGATAATGTCTGGAAACTGCAATTTTATTTGCAATAGGTATACCTGCCTGAAAAACGTATAGCAATATTGCGCCTAAACCTTGGTATGTATATGCTAACCTAAGAACTTTTTTTCAAGGACCAAACCCTACTTTTGAGTTGTATTGGTCGTACTTTTCGGTTGAAATAGCATTTTAAATTAAGAAGAAGTAATATTTTTGGTTTATTTAGTAAATATCATGACATTTTGGTGAACATTATTGTTAACTAGCTGTGCCCGCGGCTTCGCTCCCGTCATCTGCCTGCCAACCCTACCATACTTACCAGCCTCAAAAATATACATACTACATACCAAATTTTTTTTCTAGTGTCATTCTTTCGCGTAAAATCTTAACACCGCGATTCAGAAAATGACTTTAAATACACAACGCCATCTATCGAATAGCGAGTTCAACTGTCCGAGTAACTGAATTGCGTGAGCTGTGTTAATTTTACTTCTTGAACACTTTAAATTCATCTAACTTTTGATAGAGTGAACCGATTGCGATGAAACAAAAACTAAGTAATTTTTCAAGATACGCACAATTTTTATGTATAAAAGTTATCTACATTGGTTTCGTACATTTGACGTGATGCGTGCACAAATAAACAGACAAACAGACAAAAATTCCAAAAATGCTAGAAATGGGTTCTGTTGGTTATCCTTTAACACCCTGGCTATTTTTTTTTGAATTTTTTTCGATGAAAAATATTTTTCTACAGATTTATTATATGTATTGATTGATGATTAATTGAACATAATGTTCAGATATGCAACATTTACGAGTAATAAAATATTTTGCAAGATTGTTAATAAAATTGTATTGTTTCTAACGAATGGTATGAATAATGCTTTGAAATGCACTTTACAAGCGTGAAATATTTAAATGGGTCATATTTTGTAATGAATTGACCTTTACAAATTATTTAAACATAAAATTCATTTCGTAATTGAAATTGATGCTTCGTTTGTTAGTAAATTTTATTAATTAGGTCACGCGAACATTATGTTATTGTACTTTTTCGCCGATATTTGCAGTTTATAGAATTGATATTCAATGGGGTGTGACACAACTTAATAAGTAACGACATTCGCGTAGGCTACACTAGTTTACACGGTTTTTATAATACTTCTGAAAATGGTTTATTATTGTTGTATGAGGACAGTGAAGAGCAGTGGTGACGCATTGGTTGCGGCCCCGACTTACAAGTTGTAGGTAATGCTTTCGAACCCGGGCAGGCGCTTTACTTTGTGTAAATTATTTCATCACCACTGCTCTAAAACGGTGAAGGAAAACATCGTGAGGAAACCGGCATCTCCTAGAACCAAAAATTCGAAAACATGTGACATCTACCAAACCGCACTGGGCTCGCGTGGTGGATTATAGCCCACTCCCTCTATGAGAGGAGGGCCTGAGTCCCAGCAGTGGGAATATTAAAAAAGGCTGTTGTGCTGATGATGAGGACAGGCGTTATAAAGAAAAGAAAAATATCTGGTACCTCTGGCAGTTCAGGGGCATGACGGGGAGTAAGGGGCAGCAGATGTATACAAGTCATATACATCTGTCCCTTACACACACTCAAAATAACCTTACTCTAAGAGCTTATGGTCATCCCCTGGTAATACATATAAACAAGAATGGTGGATTTTTGTCTTCTTTCTATAGTTTTATGAATTGATGGCTCTTATAATGGACCAATAGCAATCCCGCAACTTGTATTCATCGCAAATTCCTAGAATTCGATCTTCAAAATTCATAAAATCTTGGTGAAAATGTTCTACTTGTATTTAAAATTTTGAGGAGTGCTAATAATAAGAGAGCAAGCCAGAGCTTCATTTACTTTACTTTACTAGCTTCTAAACAACAGTTTCATTAAATTAGAACTAAGCTATATATTGAATCGAATAAAAATGAAAATTTAACTACAGCCACAATGTAGGGCACTTGGGAATGTGTTTTGTAGAAATAAAAATGCGACGAGATGGAATATATCTTTTCACTTTTAGGTTAAAAAAAGTTATTTTAACATTTTTATAAACATTGCTTTCAAGGTAAGTTAATAAAAAAAAGTTTAAATTTGTAAACTAGTGTTATTGGTTCAATAACTTACGAGTACTGGCAAGAAATTACCGACGCGATACCATTTAAGTGGTGCAATTGGCTATTGCATATTCAGTCAGCCTAAAACATCAGCTAACGCATGTTTGCCGATGTGTCACGTCCATTTTGCTGTAATTTTTGTTCTAGAAACTAGGTCTAAATGACTGATTGCGATATGTACCTAACAAAGTAGTAATATCTACCCATACTAAGTCAGTATGTTGCAAAAAACCGGCCAAGTGCGAGTCGGACTCGCGCACTAAGGGTTCCGTAGCATTATCGCAAAACGGCAAAAAAAACACGTTTGTTGTATGGGAGCCCCACTTAAATATTTATTTTATTCTGTTTTTAGTATTTTTTGTTATAGCGGCTACAGAAATACATAATCTGTGAAAATTTCAGCCCTCTAGCTATCACGGTTCATGAGATACAGCCTGGTGACAGACGGACAGACAGACAGACGGATCGCGGAGTCTTAGTAATAGGGTCCCGTTTTTACCCTTTGGGTACGGAACCCTAGAAAACATATGTATCACTAAGATAGCAAGCAGTCCATTCTACCTTTGTTTTGTGTTAACTGATCACAATCAGACGTATGTCCTAATTAGTATTTCGCTAAATAAACAACACCAATTGAAAGTTGAGAAATACTTACTCAAATACTCAGAACACTTAGCATTAAATATTATCAAGGATTCCGCAGACAAGTGCGACGCAACAATGCGACAAATATACGACGAACATTGTTCATCAATTTTTTTATGGATATATTAATATACCCGTGGAGATCATTTCAGTCTGTAAAATGGTCGTCGCATCTTCGTCGCATTATCGCGACACGCCTTTCAGTGGGAGCCTTTACACGTTACAGATCTGTATGCGTGGTAATATATTGGTAGACTAGCTGTCCCACGCGGCTTCGCTCCCGTCAACTGGCTACTTACCTACCCTATCCTACCTACCCTAATCTACACCTACCCTACACCTACCCTACACATAACCTACACCTACGCTACACCTACGCTACGCCTACCCTACGCCTACCCTACACCTACCCTACGCCTACCCTACACCTACCATACATACATGATTGCATAACTGAAACCGTTTACGCAGCGCACGTAACGGAAGCCCTCAAAAAGTAATATTCTTTCCCGTTTTTGCAACATTTTTCATTTATGCTCCGCTGCTATTGGTCGTAGCGTGATGTTATTTAGCCTATAACCGTCCTCGATAAATGGACTATCTAACACAAAAAGAATTTTTCAATTCCAACCAGTAGTTCCTGAGATTACCTCCTATATACAAACTTAAAAATTTTACCTCTTTATAATATTAAGTATAGATAAATATATACTAAGTAAATCTCTGTATGCTAACGTACTATATACATAAATCACGATGTTACATAATATACCCGATATAGCCGATGTGCTAAGTTGTATATAATAAGTATATGTAGATACTCAGGCTTCAAAGAATAAGATAAATCACAAACTGGTTATTTTTTCATTATTTAGTAGATATGAATTCTGTAGTGGTTTATAGACCTTGAGCATTTTTTATGTCAAAATCTTTTAACAACTGCGTACAGTCAACCCATACGTCTTATAGTTGACTAGCTGTTTCCCGCACCGTTTTCGCGTTTTCGGGATTAAAAAATAGCCTATGTCACTCAGGAATAATGTAGCTTTCTATTGGTAAAAGATAATTTAAATCGGTCCAGTAGTTTCGGAGCCTATTCGGTACAAACAAACAAAAAAAATCTTTTCTCTTTATAATATTATTATTTTAATATACGTCGCTCCCGTGGATCACCCCACAGGACCCACTTTCTGGATTAAAAAAATAGCCTATGTCACTCAGGAATAATGTAGCTTTCTATTGGTGAAAGAATTTTTTAAATCGGTCCAGTAGTTTCGGAGTCTATTCGGTACAAACAAACAAACAAAAAAATCTTTCCTCTTTATAATATTAGTATAGACTAGCTGTGCCCGCGGCTTCGCTCCCGTCATCTGCCTGCCAACCCTACCATACTTACCAGCCTGCCTGCCTACTCCACATACTCAAAAAAACTTTTTACAAAAAAATACTACCGATTTCCAAATAAAACTACAAAGTGAAAAATAACTTTATTTTTGGAAGTCGGTGTCTTTCGTAAGTACCAATTTATTGCGTTATGGACACCGACTTCCAAAAATAAAGTTATTTTTCACTTTGTAGTTTTATTTGGAAGTCGGTAGTATTTTTTTGTAAAGTTTTTTATTTTTCACTTTTTAGTTGTACCTACCTAATAGGCAAGTTGTTTAGTAAGTTACCTACTCTATAACGCCAGAATATATTACCCTAATATCATGAAACTTGAACATAACCGGTGAAATGACAGATCTACGTGCCCCTTAAGAGCGTACTGGCGTGATGTTATGTTATGAAATGGTATAAACAACAAACAGACATGCGATTGCAGCAATCCCGAGAGATTTGCCGTTATTTATTGAAGAGTTCTGTTGTATATCTTCGAATTGCTTCGTCAGTCCTACACCAAATTAAAATGGGACCAATTTCGGAACATACTCTTTCAAACAAAAAAAGATTTTTTGAAATCGGTCCACAACTGACGGAGATATCGGTGAACACTGAACATACTCAAAAAAAGAAAAAATAACATACATAATGTCGAACATAGAACCTCCTCCTTTTTGGGTAGTCGGTTAAAAAATATACGTACTACATACCAATTTTTTTTTTCTAGGGTCATTCTTTCGCGTAAAATCTTAACACCGCGATTCAGATAATGACTTTAAATGCACAACGCCATCTATCGAATAGCGAGTTCAACTGTCCGAGTAACCGAATTGCGTGAGCTGTGATAATTTTACTTCTTGAACACTTTAAATTCATCTAACTTTTGATAGAGTGAACCGATTGCGATGAAACAAAAACTAAGTAATTCTTCAAGATACGCACAATTTTTATGTATAAAAGTTATCTACATTGGTTTCGTACATTTCACGTGATGCGTGCACAAATAAACAGACAAACAGACAAACAGACAAACAGATAAACAGATAAACAGACAAACAGACAAACAGACAAAAATTCCAAAAATGCTAGAAATGGGTTCTGTTGGTTATCCTTTAACACCCTGGCTATTTTTTTTGGATTTTTTTTCGATGTACAAAAAATATTTTTCTACAGATTTATTATATGTATTGATTATATTATATATTAGTATGAAATGTGGTGTTAATAGAAATAAACTGTCTATTGCTAACAAGTAAATGGGGTTCACTGTACATCCAGGATATCAATATCGCTTATTAGATTTGAAAATATGACTAAACGTTTCTGTGAATATTATTGGTCTGAAATTAGTACATACGCAGCAAACTGCATACACTACATAGTTAAAGTTTGTATGGAATAGGAGTCCAAAAATGCTATACTTTTAGAAATTACTAGTATATTTATTTTTCCATTATTATTTATTTAGTGTTATTTAATGATCCATTAAGCACCTAGTAGGACCCAACGCAACAAGAACACTTTTGGCATACATAGGTACTATATATTCTACGTAGAGGTGCGCAAGCATTACGTTTACAATATTTATGAACCATTAAATCCGAAAACAGGTATCCGCAACGTGCTCGTGTCTCGGACCATAACCGGCGTCGTCCTCAAGTGAGGACAGAGGACAAACTATCATTACCATCGAGTGGCCATGTCATTGTCACTCCGGTCACATTCCTGACCTACGTATACCACTAATTACTCTTGCTAATCCCGTGTAAACATTTTGTTTACAGTGTATATATTCCCCAATGTTAACGCTGTACTGGCCGTGAGCTCGCTTGGGACCAGAATATCAATATTGATCCTCCTTTTAGATGGTTTTGTTTGCAAAATATTCTTAACATCATCATCATCATCAATATCAATCAATCATCATCAATACATATAATAAATCTGTAGAGAAATATTTTTTGTACATCGAAAAAATGTCCAAATAAAATAGCCAGGGTGTTAATGGATAACCAACAGAACACATTCCAGCATTTTTGTCTGTTTGTCTGTTTATTTGTGCACGCATCACGTGAAATATACGAAACCAATGTAGATAACTTTTATACATAAAAATTGTGCGTAACTTGAAGAATTACTTAGTTTTAGTTTCATCGCAATCGGTTCACTCTATCAAAAGTTAGATGAATTTAAAGTGTTCAAGAAGTAAAATTATCACAGCTCACGCAATTCAGTTACTCGGACAGTTGAACTCGATATTCGATAGATGGCGTTGTGCATTTAAAGTCATTTTCTGAATCGCGGTGTTAAGATTCTTAGCGGGAGCGAAGCCGCGGGCACAGCTAGTATTTACATATTTCAGTTACGAAGAAATTCTAGCCATCAAATTATCTGTGTACAAATATTTTTAAACATTTAAGTCGTTTTGGAGGAGTATCCAAAAGTAGCGAAAAAATATCGTGTTGTTAATTATTGTTTTAAAGCAAAACAATTTGTTATACGAATAAACCATGTTTCAAAAATAATATACATGAAACAATAATAAATATTTCTTTTTTCGAACCGTTTGACCTAGCCGTTACTAAGGAGTATGGTTTAGAAAGTTACCGTTTTACGGCACTAAAGCGGATGTAGGCCCTTAAGTCGTTTCTTCTTGATGAAAAATGCGACGATAGGCGATATCAGTCGGATATCCCGTACACGTATTTTCTATGAAGGTGAAAATCGGTCGAATACACATATACACATCATTGCGTCCATGTGCACTTTAAATTGTGCATATGTTCTTGCAATTTAAATCGCCTATCAGTGTGTTATAAATCAAATCGCGTTAAAACATTTAAGATCAATAACTGTACGTTTCTATAGTTTGTCGTTGCCTTACTACTTAATTTCGTTGCGCAGTCAATTTAGTTCAAAGTAATATAAAGTTGCAAGAAATGTTAATAGAAGATCATTAATTTACTACACCGCTGTTGCTAAGAAAGTTTAAAGGTTTACTAAACATGCAACTTTACCGTTCTAGAAGAATTATGTGAAAAAGTTCATAAGTTGTGTTGTGAAACACGAACACACTTTCAAACTCAACTCAAGCCTTTATCAACGCAAAATTATGTTTTGAACTTTTGCGACGTACATTTTTAACCTTTTAGCAAAATCCTTGCCACACAGTTAGCGTTCAATAAAATATTAATTACAACTCGAACTCGGAAATGACTCTGTATTTCGATTGTACTGTATGACGGCCTTTAAAACTGATATCAAGGTTGTGGGCCGTCAATCGTTTACACAGAGTGCTCTGGATCCAACAATTGTGCAAGAGATAAGTGGTACAATTGGCGAACACTTCGCGTATCGGCGGATGCTGCGATACCGCGCCGTCCGCCATCGCCAGTGCCCGCTCGGCCATCATGCGCCAGCTTCCACTCGTAGCCAACATGCAGTCACACACTGGTGTGGCCCCGTTTCGGTGCTCACAGCTCGCACACGACAGGATTTACGGATGAATTCACATGAATATGCACTTTCATATTTATTAATGAATGCTAATTTAATTATGCATTTGTTTCGTTCGATCGATACGTTACTGAACTTATGCACGCTTTTACCTAATGTTATTTGAAAATGATGTAGGAATTGACGAATTATTTGAGTGAATTTGCAAAAATGCGTATCGGTGAGAATATTATTTATTAATCTAAACTCAGTTTTCTTGTTTAGTAAACGAATAGATAGGTGAAACCAAAGCGATTAAATGTCACAAAGCGAAGACAATATTTTTGCTCTATTTATTAACTTTTTAACTTCGCCTAATTGGAACGAGTGAGTTCATCCTTATACTTTCGTCACTAGAAGTAATCGAATGACCTCGAAAGCGTTAATAAAAAGTGCGTTAGCCGAATGTTCCTAATTAATTCATGGATCTAATTCGAGGAGGAGAACAGAGTAACGTCACGCAGACTCCGAATACAAACGAATATCTAGATCTGAGTAGTCGAATAACTATGTTAATAATATGATACGGAACCGGTTCGCGCTCGTCTCTGGCTTCCACGACGAAAAGTGAAAATGCGCGCATCGATGTGTGTTGACAGCGACTGAGTAAAGAAAAGTAAACATTGTCTGTGTCTCCCAACATCCAGTAATAACACTAATACTAAGTCTAGCTTAAGTACAGGCACTTACTGCTGTGTTTGAAGACCTTTGCAGTATGTAACTTAATATTTCCATGCACTATTTCTATAAGTATAGTCTTCACCAGGTTCTTAGAATGGATCAAGCTGAAAGCCGACAGATTATAAAAGTTGTGTTATCTGCTGTTATTAGCCGACAAAAAATATATTTGTCATTCCGTCAGCTAGGGTAGAGCTAGAGTTTGTGGGATTAGCCGCTAAAAACCAGGTATTAGATTTCGTTACCATAACCAAGTATCTCTGAAATCAGTACTAATTCAGCTTCTTAAGAAGAAATGCTGCTCCGACATGTGTGCTTCTATGTTTTTTTTATGTAGTTATTTGAGGGTTCTAGTGCTTCTAAGATAACATATCATCAAAAAGGAAAACAGGGCCACATTATATATTTTTTTTTCCATTTATGGCATATATTTTAAATTGGTTAAATATTGGAGGAGGAAATAGGCGAGAGCCAAACATCGAATTATGACTTTTTACATAGGATATTCAATCGGATATCTGCGACCGCATTTTCTCAAGACACTAAGCCCGTAATATTCCTCCAAAAACAACCAGGTCAAGGCATTTCGCCGTTCAGCCTACTCACGCTATGACTAAACCAAATAATCTCGAACGGCTCAAAAACTAGCCGAAGTAGATCTAACAGTACACACATACAAAACTTGACTATGTAGATTAGAACTAGACTAGATTGTAACAACGAACAACTTTTGGCAACATGCCTAGTGATGACGGCACGGCACGTGTAAAACATTCGTAGTCGTACCTACTACGTTGCGCTTGCGCGTTGTTTCATTCAAAACTGTGTGCGTTTAGAACGTGAATCATTTTTATGTCGAGATTGTTTCTGCTGTACCATTTACAAATGTTATCGTTATCTCAACTACATAATTATTTATATGTAGTTCGTATCAAAGCTACGCTGTATTACAAATACGATTTATGTTTTATTTTGACTGTAGTTTTAAAAACGCGTTGGCACTTATATGCCTAAAACATAGATAGCGACCTTTTTGGAACGAAATGATTTTTTCGTAGAAAAGTATAAATCACCTTTAGAGCTCTCTGTCTCATCGTTCTCACTAAGTCGGGTCGCACCTGTCTGTGGCTGCCTTTAGGCTATTAAAAAAAGCAAAGAATTCCTAAAGAGCCGTTGACGTTACTTTCTTCGGGTGACAACTTAACCGGTTTGTATAAAGAAAATGATAACAATTACGTAAGAGCCATGGCATGGGGCCTCACTTTTACCCAATACTTGTTTTTTCTTTACTTTACTAATAGAAGTGCAGGAGCCGAAGTATTTACTTGGTCTATGTGGTAATTGGTAATGGTGACTAGAATAAATACCTACTCGTCTCAAATTGTGTAATCTTTTCAATCTGCCTAACTTTTTTCCAAACATTTTGGGATCGGCTTCCGGATGTAGCAGAGTACCTTTTTTTTAACCTGTGGCAATCCTTATAGATGTCATCCGCCCTGAGGATCTGTCAGACTCTAACTGACTAAAACCACCTTTGGCCGGGGCGCTGAAGTGCTTGCGTATTTCGTCACGCTTCCTCGGCCAGGTATTGGCCCGCATGAATCCATGCGGACCCCGTCACACTCTGCGGCAGTATAAGACCGCAAATCCACAAGAGAGTCACGCGCGAAACACGGCGCGCCGCCATCTCGGGTTTTCCAAACCTTTTACCTGCAGGCCACATGCTATGGCGGCTAGAGATCGTTCTGAGTACCTACTTATTAGTATTTGGAAATTACATGGAGCGACTATCTATATGACCTCTGTAACCAACCAATTCTGTGGTTCAATGTAAGCTAAATTAGGTGCATAGATTGCGCCATAAGCGTAAGTAGTTAAGATGGCAGGACGTCAAGTTTGTTCATGTGGATTTTAAATATTTCCTTTTCTAGGATCTATAAATTAATACGGAAATAATGAAACTGAACGAAATAATAAAATGTTATGCTTTATACACATAGATATTATGAAAACTTAGATACAAATAGGTACATAAAGACCAAAAGGATAAAGAAAACATACGCTTTATTACATCGTAAACACTATGTTCATTATTAAGACGATTCAATCATAATAAACAGTTGTTCTTATTTATGTCTTTATTGTAGTAATAAACACGAAATGTTTAATTTCATGGTCATCACCATCATCTGCCTAGCCTTTTTTACCAACTATATTGGAATCGGCTTCCAGTCTTACCAGATTCAGCTAAGTACCAGTGTTTTACATGGGGCGACTGCCTATCTGACCTCCACAACCCAGTAACTGGGTAACACGGTACCCCTTGGCAAGACTGGTGTCAGATCTCGAGCTTCTGACTACCCGTAACGACTGTCAAAGATCTTCAAATAACAGCCGGGACCAACGGCTTAACGTGCTTTCCGAGGCACGGAGGAAACTCGGTATGTTGAAATGGTCACCCATCCACGGACCGACCTCGTCAAGCGTTGCTTAACCTTGATGATCGACCCGTGCGGCTGTTATTATTTAGCCAGAGTATGAATATTTGTACGTCTACACCATGGATTCTAAACTATCTAGTCTGGATCGTTTGTCTACGAAACGCCGAAAGCTCTAAGTTAGCACTTCAATACAATTGTTAAGTTTCCCTCTGCTTAATCCTTCGGGAAATTAAGTCGTGATGATATGTTTCTTTCCATATACAATATCATTACAAAGTAACTACAATTTTCGCGTTGGCACAATCGACCATTTCATAATGCTGGCTGTCGTTGTAATACTAATTGTAAAACAACGCAACAAGGTTGCAATTACGATAATGTTATAATGACGTAGGTTGGTCGCGGGTGTCGGCTGACTAAAACCAGTTGGAGCGAAACATAAACGTTAATCTGCTTAAATAGAACTACATATTAGATTCAAGAAGATGAAGTTTATTTTTTAAACTAGCTTTTTGAACTGAAATGTAGAAACAAAATGTAACATAACTAGTCAATACACATCAAATCAATCTGCCTAGCCTTTCCCCAACTATATTAGGGTCGGCTTCCAGTCTTACCAGATTCAGCTGAGTACCAGTGTTTACATGTAGCGACTGCCTATCTGACCTCCACAACCCAGTAACTTGGTAACACGGCACCCCTTGGCAAGACTGGTGTCAGATCTCAAGCTTCTGACTGCCTGTAGCGACAGTCAAAGATCTTCAAAATGACAGCCGGGACAAACGGCTTAACGTGCTTGCCGAGGCACGGAGGAAACTCGGTATATTGAAATGGTCACCCATCCACAGACCGACCTCGTAGAGTGTTGCTTAACTTTGATGATCGACCAGTACGGCTGTTATTATTGAGCCAGGAGCTCCTCAATACACATCCAATGAGCTCAAACTCGATGGTGCTAACTGGTCTGGTTGGGGAGTTGCTATAGCCTCCTTCCGGGTCCAACTTGAGACCAGCTCCACAGTACTATATTATTTAAAAAAAAACCAATATTACATAAGTACGCCAAGTTTCAGCTTAATGGGATGTCAAGAACAGCTTGGAAAATAGGTTACTAAAAAGCTTGAAAAAATTCAAATATATTACGGACTAAGGAACAGTTTCAACGTCAATCTAAACCAAATATTAGAACTGTTATCAATGTCACTGATTCATTGGCGTCATACTTAGTTAGATACTGAAACATTTGTACAAACATACATGAAACCAACGTGGACGCTAAAATTTGTAATATTCGAACACCCGCTCATGTAGCAGCCCTACAAGGGCTGCATTTGCAAAGACAATGTAAGAGCCATTATCTCATAACGGAGGGCACATAAACCTATCCCCTAGTTCAGTTACCGTTCGCAGTCGCACTGTTTTAATAAACTTATTGTTTGTTACTAGTAGTTGCACAAACATGATTCTAATGTAGCCGCAAACAACGCGAAACTAAGGAGCAGTTCGCGTGAGCAACGACCCACCGACATTGAATAATGAGAGCCGCGGAGATGGCACGAAATTGAAGTGTGTTTTATTTTAATGGACACAATGTGGGCCAACCGCCGTACACAATCTCTGATTTACTAATGATGCAACTTACCTGGAAGCCATCATGATTGATTTAGAATGTAGGAAGCCATTAGTGGCCAGAGATGTTTACACCCGGTGTTTTATCGAATCCTATTAGTACTACTGAATTTATTTAAGTACGAACATCTCGGTAGAAAATGACCGGTAACTGTAATTTACATTACCGTCGAACGCATGCGTCATAAAGCCAACCATTAAGCTGTTTCATTACACTGCAGACGAATGCGATTTATAGTGCTAGTTGTGGCTGTAAACTTATCTCCGGCAGACTGCAGAGCGAAATGGGCGTGCTGGTTACAGTTTTAATCACTGTAACGTTTTAAAAATGTAGATCGGTTTGATGGAATATTGGAACATGGCTATTATTGAAGTACTGCATCTGGGTCGTCCATGCATACATTGCGGGCAGGCGCATTAACAAACAGGTGTATCTCCGCGGTCGGGCGGTGCGGGCGCGGCGCGGCGTGGCGCTCGCGTGACGCTTGCGGTCAACCCAGATGAGCCAAGTGCACCGTCTCCCATTACGGCATCACCATCTCTGTACTGTTATCCGCATAGCGACTGCGGTCACACATGTAGGTCGAACACTTGAACATTAAATTAAATTTATGGTTTGTAAGAATTCCAACGTTAATTGCGACCGTGTGAGTACGTGCCAAGTTAGCGATGATGGATCGACGGTATTTTGTATCGACATGTACGTCCAAACTGTAAAAAGTCGTCCATATATGGTTTATTCGACATTTTGAGATTCTCTATTTAATTTTACGATATGATGAGCGGGGGTTTCATAATAGAGTGGTGTGAATGTAATCATAATTTATTGCTCATATATTCTTTTGTAATCCGCCTATAGATAACGAAGCTGCACGATGCCTATTGTAATTTTACCGATGTGCCTTTGTAAGTGGTATAATAATGAATGCCATGTTAGATAATAGTTGGCAAGCAGTGTAATAAAGGTTTAAATGGCGTTGTCCTTGTCAGCGTCCAAAATCAGACGCCGGACCAGAGAAACTTGAAAAAGTGTCATGTTATCAGCGATGGCGATAGATCGCGAGACCTTTCGATAGTGCTTGTAAATCAAACTGGTTAGTTTATATATTCATAATTATTATGAATAGCTTCTTTTTTGTTGTAAGAAATTTACTCGCACACTGTTCCATTGTTGTTGAATTAGAATGATAATTTATCTATGTTTGCAATATTTGTAAGTATGTGAGAACCATGTTCCTATTTATCAAACGAATGAATTTACCTGTTAGTGCTGTAATACTTTATGTTTATACCTGTACGTAATATAGTAGTGTTATTCTGGGTGCATCGGACGATGCACCCAGAATAGACGACACGTATAAAAATTAATTCAATTTATTAATGTATTTGTGTAAATATTGTAAAACACTATTTTTTTAAAGAGTGCGTGTGGATTTTCCGCCCGTTCTGCTGCCTATCAAGCTACTTTTCCGAATGGAAGGTAGAATCAATTATTATTAATTGTAAATAAAAAAAATTGTTCAAAAGTAATTCAAAGTTCAAGTCAAAAATCTTTGCAATAAAAAATTTGACTTCGGCCATGATTGCGATCGTGACGTTTTCGTTGATAGAATGTCACCTGTTTAGGGTCTCAGTACAAGCGCGCGTTTTAGCAAAAAATTGATTCTGAATAACCTCTAACGATATGGGATCGAAGGGGAAACTCCAGACAATTTAGTTATAGCAGCCATTAACGAGAAAAAGCTTCTACCTCGGGTGAGGGGATGGAACCCCGTCAATCACTTGTAATCCGTTTTTGACTATCGATCACGTCGCCCCATTGTGTGACGTCATGGGCTGATGCAGCAATGTATTGGTAGACTGACAATAGCTTATAATGAAGTACACAAAGTCAACATACTTTAAGTTTTAACAAGATCATAATGATGGTAGACAAGTACATAGAGAAAAGCTCCGAATATCAGACTATGTTTTAAGTTATGTAAGTATGATCATTTCAATGCATCTCTGGTTGATCTACTACTTAATATTTCATTTCAACAAAAGAACGTTGCCCGCTATTGAGTTCGATAACTTCCAAGTTCATTTTTATTGCTTCTACAGGCACAAGCAAAATTTATTGATTTTATAGATAGTCTAGTTTTAGTCTAGTTTTGGGAAAAGGCTAGGCAGATGATGATGAGATAGTCTAGTTTTAATAATATAGCCAACTAGCGGACGCCCCGCGGGTTCAACCGCGTGGTTCCCGTTCCCGTGGGAATACAGGGATAAAAAGTAGCCTATGTCACCCGGGGATAGTGTAGCTTCCCAACGGTGAAAGAATTTTTGAAATCGGTCCAGTAGTTTTTAAGCGTATTCGTTACATGCAAAAATACAAATCTTTCCTCTTTATAATAATAGTAGGTATAGATATAGATTTATTTCAACCCATGGTACAATAATATACTCCGCTTGGTATTCTCTTCCCACGATGGCCTAAGACTACGTCATGATAAGTGTTACCATTCTTCTTCTTTCGTGTGAGGTGTGGCCACCTCTGGTGTCAGAGTTAATTAAGCCGCCTCTGGGAACCCCACAGGCCTCTGACTTGGCTATTTCAGACTTACATTAACTATGTAAGTCCAGGTTTCCTCACGATGTTTTCCTTCACCGTTGCCTGTGATGTCTAAGAGAAACTTAGAAAGTACATATGAATTTGAAAAAGTCACATTGGTACTTGCCCGGATTTGAACCCACGACCTCAAGCACGAGAGGCGAGGTCTTAGCCACTGGGCCACCACGACATTGTTTTTGTCCTTTATAATAAATGTAGGCACTTTATCATTTAGTTAATGAAAATAAAATAAACGACTAACCAGCTCAATTACTTAGTAACTCGTATGATTTATCTGTTTAATTTTAACCGACTTTCGAAAAAGGAGGAGGTTCTATGTTCGACTTCTTGTATGTTTTTTTTTTTTTTTTTTGTGTATGTTCACCGATATCTCCGTCAATTGCGGACCGATTTTGAAAATTCTTTTTTTGTTTGAAAGAGTATGTTCCGAAATTGGTCCCATTTTAATTTGGTGAAGATCTGATAAAGAACTTCGAAGATATACAACAGAATTCTTCAATAAATAACGGAAAATCTCTCGGGACTGCTGCAATCACATGTCATTTTATTGTTTATACCATTTCATAACATAACATCACGTCAGTACGCTCTTAAGGGGTAAGCAGATCTCTCATTTGATCGGTTTTGTTCAAGTTTCATGTTATTCGGGTAATCTATTCTGGCGTTATAGGAAACTTACTAAACATCTTGCCTATTAGGTAGGTACAACTAAAAAGTGAAAAATAAAAAACTTTTTTACAAAAAAATACTACCGACTTCCAAATAAGAAAACTACAAAGTGAAAAATAACTTTATTTTTGGAAGTCGGTGTCCGTAACGCAAAATAATGGTACCTACGAAAGACACCGACTTCCAAAAATAAAGTTATTTTTCACTTTGTAGTTTTCTTATTTGGAAGTCGGTAGTATTTTTTTGTAAAAAAGTTTTTTTCAATTAATTTATATTTTGAATTATTAGCGCATCGCAACTGACGACCAATTTTTTGGCCAATCACGTGACCCAGCTGTCACGGGAAGAGAATACGCGCGCCTCAAAGAGATGTCAGCAAAAACTGACGGGGTCCGCTAGGGCCGATGCCTATCTGGGTCGCGGATAAATTTGAAAAGAGATACCGCGGCCCTGACGCAAGCAACTGAAGGAACACGGGTGGGTTTTAGTCAGTAAAAGTCTGACACGCCCTCCCTCTTCACCCAGAGCGGGAGAAGTAGTCATTGGATGATTACCAACCTAAAAAAAAGGTAAAATAGGCGGACTATATTATTATACCATGGTTCGACCATTGTTGAAAAAAAAAAATAGTTCTAAAAACTAAAAAACACGCTTTAATGGTAAGGATAATGGGACAAACTGTTTAAATTATTGCATTGTCATCGGTCCTTGATAAGTGTGCAAAGTTTCAAATCAATCCAACGTTTTGAAGTGGGTGAAAATCACGTTCAAAGATTCCGTTACATTGATACATTGTTACATTGATACATAGATACATACATACCAAGCTAATAAAAGCGTGTTAAAAAAAAATTACACACTATGGTACGGATGAAGTAAGCCGTCATTAATTTTAATGCTAAATATTGACATCCCACACTTCAGCTAAGTTTTCAATTCACGGTGAGAATTTAGCAGAATAATAGTTTTAAACAAATGATAGTTTTAATAAGTTTGATGCTCTAAATGAAATATAACTCTTTTTAAACAGCTACAAGATACAAATTATAGTACTAATTCATAACGGTGTCTGATCAATTATGAAACAACACAATGCAGTATCGTCTGGTCTTCACACGAATCGTAACTCAATGTTACTGCTCAGTCATAATAATTAACTACTGTCTCGATGAGTGCACAATCTTAAACGGTAAGTGTAAATGTTATTTATTGGCGATACCACTCTGCTCCATACTATGCATAATTATATCGTAGGTACCGTACGAGCGTTCAAGAACCATTATGTTTATTGTTCTTAGTTTTAAACAGTTCATTTGGTGCCACTGTTCTCAAAACGGTGAAGGAAAATATCGTTAGAAAACCGACATGTCCTAGAACCAAAAATTCGAAGACATGTGACATCCTCCAACCCGCACTGGGCCCGCGTGGTGGATTACGGCCCATTCCCTCTCACAGAGAGAAGGCCTGTGTCCCAGCAGTGGGAACATTAATAGGCTGATGATGTGTGATGATGTGATGTAATTTGGTGCCCAGCAAAAAAAATACAACTGACAAGCTCGCCGCGCAATGCCATAACGATAGGCAAAACGTTTTTTTATAGAATTTAGGAAAGACTTTCCCTAGCAGTGGGACAATACAGGTTAAAGAAATAAAATACCAAAACCAGTTACTTTTCAGTACAAAATCGACACAATTTTAATGCTGAAATAATAATTCTTCGGAACAACAATTTGTTGTTCCGAAGAATTATTCGAAATAATTTATTCAAAGCACAATAAAAAAGTCATTTTAAATCCCGGATTAAAACGTCGTGATATTATGCCGGGATTTCTGAGGAGGTATGATCCCTGGTCTTCTCCTATCGTTCAGTCCATCCAAATATTGTCTGCAAACTCGCTTAGTGCGATAAGACCACCCATTCCACACTCGTGTTTGTGAACGTTTGTCCTGTACCTTTTTATGGTGTACAATAAAGTATATAATAATATTATATTCCACTCTTTGTTACTCCCGCCGTCAAGTTTACGGAAATATACTCTACCTATTATTATAATTTAATTTCGCTTTCTTATCTCTAACTGGGCAATCCATATCAGCCTCAACCGCTAAAACTTTTGTGAAAATTTCCGGTAAGACTTAATTAACCATTTGTTTTGCGTATTTTTACAGACTTCAAAAAAAGGAGGTAATCAATTCGACACGTGTGTATGTAATATTGTTGGAATTGCACAATATTCACATAATATGTTACTCTGTATGGGCCTTTTTAAACACGTGTGTCAAATTTCATAAGTGTATGTATTTTGTTTGTATGTAGGTATGTATGTACCTACGTTTGTCCACGCATATCTCCAAACCTACTTATCGGATCGTGATCATTATTTTTTATTGGATTAAGTATCTCTCAACTTAGGGAACAGTGAAAGTTTCATCAAAATCGGTTAAGCAGTTTTCTAGATATGGAACATACCTACAACCGAACTCCTTAGCGATAAACAGCACGAATGTATAAATTATGGTATTTTGTTAATCCTTTAGGTATCTTACTATAAGACTTTGCTCACTTTTTAGTGTTAGGGTACTAAAACTAAAAAGTTAATAAAATCCAAAAACCCGACTGCTACAAAAGCGAACTAAAAATATGTAAACAAGAAGAAAATCCTGGTGTGCAGTCGGAGAAAACATATTCGCGAGCTGGCTGACCAAAACCAGATGTCTTAATTATAAAAATAAAGAATATTACATACATACAATCATACATACATACAAGATACGCGCGATAAACATAACCCTTTCCTTGCAGCCGTAAAAAAAGAAAAATAATAACTTGTTCACAAAAAATAAACCGGCTTCTTAAGCTCAAAACACTAATTAAAAGTGCAAAAATAACTTTCGTTAAAAAGTCGGTGTTGAAAAACGATAAAAACAAGAGGTACCAAAGACTTCCGAAACGAAAGTTATTTTTGCACTAGTAATTAGTGTTTTGTGAAAAAGTTATTGTCCACGTTCATCTTCTCCCGGTCGTAAAAATATTATCGTAGTTTTTCCACACGCCCCACATAGAACGTCCAACTAAACCACAATGCTAGACTAGCTTCTGCTCGCAACTTCGGCCGCACGAAATCCGAAAATTATTGCGTTGGAACGTTTTACTGGGTAAAATTAACCTGTCTAGTTCATTGGATACCCATTTTATTTATTTACTAGCTGTGCCCGCGGCTTCGCTCCCGTCATCTGTCTGCCAACCCTACTATACTTACCTTCATGCCTACCCTAATTACGTCTTTTTCGCGGAGAATCTTACCACCGCCATTCAGAAAATGACTTCAAATGCACAACGCCATCTATCGAATATCGAGTTCAACTGTCCGAGTATCTGAATTGCGTGTGTTGTGATAATTTTACTTCTTGCACACTTTAAATTCATCTAACTTTTGATAGAGTGAACCGATTACGATGAAACAAAAACTAAGTAGTTCTTCAAGTTACGCAAAATTTTTATGTATAAAAGTTATTTAGATTGGTTTCGTACATTTCACGTGATGCGTGCACAAATAAACAGACAAACAGACAAAAATTCCAAAAATGCCGGAAATTGGTTCTGTTGTTTATCCTTTAACACCCTGGCCATTTTTATTTTTTATTTTTTCGATGTACAAAAATTACTTTTCTACAGATTTATTATATGTATTGATGATTGATTGATATACACTTTATTGTACACCAGATAAACAAGAAAAAAAAAGAAACTTAAAACTAAAAACATACAACCTTATCGCATTCTGCGTTCTCTTCCAAGCAAAGAGATTACATGTTATAGGGATGTCAGTGGTTCTACAATACCAACAATGAATACAATATAAATACAATAATACTTACTAGAAACACAAATGTATACATATGCAAAATTTTAATAATATATACATAAATACATTCAAACTTAATATATAAGCAATGAAAACCCATTTACAGTATCCAAATTTGTTCACTGTGATTATAATTAATCACGGTGGATGGATTTGGACAAACATCCATAGATACTTTCACAAGATAGTAGGATATAGCTATCATTGTAATCGCTGTCAATTTATTCATTAATAAACCCATATTCTGTTGAGGTTACACTAGTCGATAATTCTCCCATACAAACGTAGTCTAGGGATTACTCCACTGTTTGAAGATTAACGTTCAAAATAAAAAATTATATCAATTTGTCTCATAATTATCTAGCCCTATATGGAAACAAAAAAGTTAAAAAAAAATATTTGAAAGTAATTAGCGTCGAAACTTCCATATTTCAACACTAATTTTAACGCATCTTTGGCGGAAATAAATACCATAAGAATAAGGAAAATTGCAAAACGGCCACCATACAGTGATAGATTAATAGTTCAAGAATGCAAATAATTTTATTTTGAAAATATACATTTAGTCGTTGACTCCCAAAGGTCAGTTTATAAAATTTCGCGCGCTCGTTTTCGTCCTAAATCATCATCCATTTTGCCACAAACTTGCAAAAGTGCTAATTCGTACACGAATTAGCTTCTTACTGCTCACCATCGTGTTGTCGGATGATGTATTTTAACCCCGCGTACAAAATAGTTCATGCCGTCGACTAGGGGAACCTTAAGTCTCTTCTGCCAACTCTTTTTTTAGCAGACCGGTAAGACATTTTTGCACATTTGCCTAAGTTTCTTCTTGATTATGGCATATTAAATATTTTCATAGTTCTCTAAACGCCCAAATAGTACCAGCCAGCCTATATAAGCTAGAAACCGTATATCATCAGTGGACGAAGCGATCGAAAGCGGAGTGTGGAACATTCGCTAGCGACATCCGAGCGAGGTCAATGGCGTAGTTAGGTCGAAGTGTGTCACCTAAACACATGAAGAGCTAATATTGCAATAATTACATGTGGTCGACCAGTTAGGGCTAGCTCACAACAAGACGCACCGCTGAAAGCACTTTTTTTACAATTAACTTTATTTATGTAGATATACTATACTTTACAAAAAGCAACATAATTTAGTAAGAGAATATGGTATGTTACGCAAAGCTGAGCCTACAGATGGCGCCACGTATTAATAGTACATTATGGTACAAGTGTGCAATGTTGGTGATTACCGCTGAGGCGCGATTAAGACCCGAGCCGTAGGTGAGGGTCTTAAGAGAGCCGAGGACGGTAATGATCAATACACACGTGTATCATACGACATTTTTAACACACTTGTGAAGAAAATAATACAAAAAAATCATTTTCAACAGTAAAAACGAGTTGTGATTTTTTTTTCGCAATGGCGGGCAAAATTAATCAGTTTTCCTATGCGCGCGCATTTAACAATGGCGATCGGCCATAGACTAAAAGAATGAGGTTTCTTTTTTTGGCTTTTCGTGCATAGTGTTTTAGCCACGTACAAAATAGGGAATTTCAATTTTCCTTTATTACAGAGCAAATAAAATTTATATTTGAGTGAAAGTTTTATTTATTATACAAGTTGAAATTATCTATTTAAATACGAAGTTGCATGAAATGAGCAAGCAATAGGTACATTAATTTATTTGTACTATTGAGATCGTTTTTGTATCGAAACTTTTTTAAGAACAATGCAACTTAACCAATAGATTAAAAAAAACTCTATAACTTACTTGTGAATAATAGCAATGAAAAAGTCACAGTTTGATAACAGGTATCATTATGTGCCTAATTGATGTGAACATACACTTGCTCATAAAGTGGCTCTAATGCCACTTTATGAGCAAGTGTGTTGAAAAGGTATATTTGAAACACAGGATAGTCTCAAGAACAGACACCTAATAACCATAGACGTAACAGAACCTTTTTTTGCCTTGTTGATATATGCCCTCTAGCGGGAGAAATTGGTATTAAGGTCCCTATCAGAATACACACCAAGGAATTTGAAATACGAATTTATTCGTATTCTTTCAATGAAATGTGTGTGTGTGAAATACGTGTAGTAAATAACGCGGAGATTCACGTCAGTGTGAGCTAACCCTTTATATACAGTACTCATATTTTATGCTATATCGCCCCTGATTACATTGCATTATGTACATATTGTACATACGACGGAGCGTATGTTTGTGTAATCGGAACGAATTATTATATATATCTACATCCAATATGATGTTTGATAAATGAGCTTGCATTAAAATAGTGGTTGCCAATGTTATCTAAGCAATTTGAACAGAAGAGCGATTTTTAATCGCGTTCTAATGATAATGCGATATCCGCTGATAAAATTTAAAGTCGCAATCCAACTGGTTAAGGCCGTGTGGCTTCTGTGAATAAAAAAAAATCTGTTTTACAAATAAGTACTATCGACTTCCAAATAAGAAAACTACAAAGTTAAAAATGTCTTTATTTTTGGTATACGTCTTTGAGCTTTGGTATATATCATTTTTTTGCGTTAAGGACTCAGACTTCCAAAATTTAAGTTATTTTTCACTTTGTAGTGTTTTATTTTTTTGGCGGTCAGTAGTATTTTTTTGTGAAATAGCTATTTTATTTTCGCTTTTTAGTTGTACCTAATAGGCTAGTAGTTAAGTAAGTTACCTATAATGCCAGAATATATTACCTACCCATCATGAAACTGAACTTACCGGTGAAATGAGAGTGTACCAAGGTGAAATGTACACATCTGCGTACCCCTTTAGAGCGTACTGACGTGATGTTATGTTATGAAATGGTATAAACAATAAACAGACATGCGATTGCAGCAATCCCGAGAGAATTGCCGTTATTTATTGAAGAGTTTTGCTGTATATCTCCGAAGTTCTTCATCAAATCTTCACCAAATTAAAATGGGACCAATTTCGGTACATGTTCTTTCAAACAAAAAAAGAATTTTCATAATCGGTCCACAATTGACGGAGATATCGGTGAACAAAGAGAAAAAAAAATCGTTTGCAATAATTTTTGGTAAGTCGGTTAAAAAAACTTTTTTACAAAAAAATACTACCGACTTCCAAATAAGAAAACTACAAAGTGAAAAATAACTTTATTTTTGGAAGTCGGTGTCTTTCGTAGGTACCATTTTTTTTGCGTTATGGACACCGACTTCCAAAAATAAAGTTATTTTTCACTTTGTAGTTTTCTTATTTGGAAGTCGGTAGTATTTTTTTGTAAAAAAGTTTTTTTATTTTTCACTTTTTAGTTGTACCTACCTAATAGGCAAGTTGTTTAGTTAGTTTCCTATAACGCCAGAATAGATTACCCAAATATCATGTAACTTGAACAAAACCGATCAAATGAGAGATCTGCTTACCCCTTAAGAGCGTACTGGCGTGATGTTATGTTATGAAATGGTCTAAACAATAAACAGACATGCGATTGCAGCAGTCCCGAGAGTTTTGCCGCTATTTATTGAAGAGTTCTGTTGTATATCTTCGAAGTTCTTCATCAGATCTTCACCAAATTAAAATGGGACCAATTTCGGAACAAACTCTTTCAAACAAAAAAAGATTTTTTTAAATCGGTCCACAATTGACGGAGATATCGGTGAACATACACAAAAAAAAAAAAAAAAAAAAAAAATATACAAGAAGTCGAACATAGAACCTCCTCCTTTTTCGAAAGTCGGTTAAAAAGGAGTAAGTACGTGTAAAGTTCGTAGCAAGTGGATTTCTGTCGTTTTAGCAGTTGTATTTTTATGTGAAAGTTAATTGCATGCTAATGATGTAATAAATAAACATGAAATATTTGCCGACAATTCAGAAAATTGTCGGCATATATTTTAACTAACTTCTGCCAGCGGCTCCGCCCGCGTGAAAAGTGTTTTTTTATCCCGAGGCAACATTATACCGGGGCCTATATGCTATTCCAGACATTAATCTATCTCTGTGCCAAATTTTATCGACATCCGTTCAGCAGTTCCAAACTCGCGTTTATAATATTATTAGTAGGATATAAGAATAAGGTTGATTAAGTTACGTTGCTAATTAAATAGGTATAGAATATAATACGAGTATTAATAACAGTTACCAACGACAAAAAACAAACATTGTATGTATGTACGGGTTTTATATTAATTTTAATAGGCATTTTGATAAGCTTTTTCTCTGATAACACCGCCTGATTACGTGTTAAACATTTATTTTTCAAATTGTAACTCGTGTGCTTGTTGCCGGTTATAGGTACATTGAATCAAATCGGTAAAAACCTTCTACGGTTTTTTTAATTAAAATACCTAAAAACAAAGTGTCATTGTATCAGCGATGACGATTGTCAAATGTCCAAAATCATTATGGTTTTGACCACGTAAGGCATGCGTCATTTCCGAAATCATTATCAAAAATGATGATCCTGTGTCTGTCATAAAAAAATAGCCTTTGTCACTCCGGAATAATGTGGCTTTTCTTGATGATCCTGTGTCTATGTCATAAAAAATTGCCATTGACACTCCGGAATAATGTAGCTTTTTCTGATGATCCTGTGCCTATATCATAAAAATAGCCTGTGTCACTCCGGAATAATTTAGCTTTTTCTGATGATCCTGCGCCTATATCATAAAAAAATGCCTTTGTCACTCCGGAATAATGTAGCTTTTCTTGATGATCCTGTGTCTATGTCATAAAAAATTGCCATTGACACTCCGGAATAATGTAGCTTTTTCTGATGATCCTGTGCCTATATCATAAAAATAGCCTGTGTCACTCCGGAATAATTTAGCTTTTTCTGATGATCCTGCGCCTATATCATAAAAAATTGCCTTTGTCACTCCGGAATAATGTAGCTTTTTCTGCTGATCCTGTGCCTATACCATAAAAATTGCCTTTGTCACTCCGGAATAATGTAGCTTTTTCTGATGATCCTGTGTCTATGTCATAAAAAAATTGCCTTTGTCACTCCGGAATAATTTAGCTTTTTCTGATGATCCTGCGCCTATATCATAAAAAAATTGCCTGTGTCACTCCGGAATAATGTAGTTTTCCATAAGTAAAATATTTTTTTAAGTCGGTTATAGTAGCTTTTGTTTTTTTCCATTACAAACAAATCTTTTCTGTTTATAATATTAGTGTAGATTTAACCTCATGTTAGCAACTAACTCTGAGTTAAGTTTTTGGCGTTAGTGGGCCTTAGTAGATACAAATACCTACGTCCTACATAGGTGTATCAAAACCCTTCCGGACTTGATCTCCATTTAGGATTGGCCTACAAAACACAAGCAATGAACAGCGCTGGATCATGATGATAATGACACCGACTGAAGTAACTCGTGAGTTTTTGCAGAACGCATTGACCTCCATAAACGATAAAATATGCTGTTGTTCATACGTTAATACGAGTTTATATAGTTGAATATAAATCCCGCTTTCCTCCCTTACAAGGTAAGTCGAACTCGGAGCAAAACACGAAGCGAATTGATACTCAATGTTTAACTGTAGCTAAGGTTGCCGTTTGCCAAGTCACTGGGAAAAGGGATAAGCCTTCGACGACCTCGTTTGTAAGAAAGCATTTTGCGGTGGCGCTTAATTAGATACATTTTCACGCGGGTCGCCCCCGTGGCCTATCAGGACCCATTCAATTTCGGGCTAAATAGTATGACACCCAGCAATGTGGGCTTCCGTTTTTGTGCTGACCAGTTGGCGCCACTGGCTAGTAAGCTTCTTAAATATAGCTGTTAAACGTTGTTATAACGCGCACGGAAGCAAAGTTTGAATTAAAATCATTTCTAATTCGAATGCCGTAGAAGTGCGATTAAATATAAAATCTAGTAGAGTCTAGCAAACGAAAGTAGACACTCGAATTATTTGCAAACTTTTTATATGGCAATGATATACTAATGTCAAGCCCAATTTTCCGTATGACGCTACTACTAAGTTGATACTTTGTTTTAATTCGTAATCACAATTTATCTTTTTGTAAAAACATTTTCTCTATTTAATCATTTAAAAAGTTTCATTATTAATGTAAAAAACAATGATTCTGTGACTCTTATAAATCTTTTCACAAAGAAGTATTAGATTAAGATTTTGATTGATAGTAAATAAACCAAAATTATTATAGAATACTGTTCCTTTTTTATTCAGATTATCTATATCTAAACTATTACCTACCTAAATGTATCTTTAGTATCTTTATTCAGACGAAGTAATATAAATAATTCTAAAGTATCAAATTAGGTTATTCCAGGTATTTCATACTAGTTTTTGGGGTTGCTATGCTGATATTTTTTAAATTTGCCGCGCTTTTTCAGTCTCTACTTTCGTTTGCCAAACTCTATGCCCCTTTACATCGAAAAAAGGAGGAAAAAATTACCGAAATACTCGTATAAAACTCTATTAAAGCAGTGGTTGGTGACACCCGTACCTATCTTTATCTGTCCTTTTAGTCAAATATTCACATCATTCATAAACTCGCGCTAAAAGCCCAATAAACTATTAAATTTGACATTTTGAAGACCTCACACTACACCAGCGCCCCTAGCGGCAAATTGCAGCAAATTACCATTTGTTATGATTCCAGCTCCCAGCCAGCTCCTACCAAAGCTTTGACAGCCCTACCATACATTGAATAGCCAAGAAGAATGATACATGCTCATGTGAGCAAAGTTTTCTCCCGTTAACTTTTACGATGTTTGCAAGAGCATAACTGTGAAGCCAGCCCTTAACCTCAGAGAAATGTAGGATCACATCGCATTCTGTATAGGCAGAGGTACTTAACCGACTAGCTGTGATATACGGTATTCAATGTGGCCGCGTTTTAAACTTATGAATTGAGATTTATAAATCAGATATATTATGACATTTTCTTAAAAACATTTAATAACCTCTTGATCGTTGGTAACTGGAATTCTAAAGCATGTATATAGATCATTCACACATAAACATTGGGAATATCAAACAGACTGTATACCAGTATAAAAGTAGGGTAAAACCAGGATATAGTTGCAGGGTATAGTTGCCTCGATTGTAAACCAGGATATAGTTGCAGGGTATAGTTGCCTCGATTGTAATTACTCTAGTTTCGCGGATGAAACACATGCTATTTTATTTATCTATCGAGATACTCTACACATCACACATCACATCATCAGCCTATTAATGTTCCCACTGCTGGGACACAGGCCTCCTCTCTGTGAGAGGGAATGGGCCGTAATCCACCACGCGGGCCTAATGCGGGTTGGTGGATGTCACATGTCTTCGAATTTTTGGTTCTAGGACATGCCGGTTTCCTCACGATGTTTTCCTTCACCGTTTTGAGAGCAGTGGTGATGAAATAATTTACACAAAGTAAAGCGCCTACCTGGGCTCAAACCCACGACCTACAACTTATTAGTCGCGGCCGATACCACTGGGCTACCACTGATCATCTCTACAACTACCACTAAATTGACCGTGTTGCATGTCTCTGTGCGACTGCATGGGACGGCCCTTTTCTCGACGGGGCATCTATCCTAAACGTAATTTTTTAGGCCCTATGTGCGCCAATCGACTAATAAACTTGAAGCTAATAAATCAAAGTACCTACCCTTATTACAAATAATGAATTTATCTTTTCGTACTAAGAGATATAAAGTTATTTCAAAAAGTGTGGCAACTATCCGGGTGCTACCCTATTTATTGACCATAAAACAAGATGAAGATGTCTAAGGCTCGTACACACATTAACACATTACGCTACAAGACTTGTTAACCTTAAGATTCTGAAGAATTATTTAATCGACGATTAGATTCAGAATAAAAAGCTGATTACCTCGTCAGACTGTTATTACTGCAGTATGCGACAACTCTTTTTATAATGCGTTCATATACAGCTTTATTTGTCTGGAGAGAAAAGTAAAGACCGTTGCACACAGCCTTTGAAAAGTGACACAGCGATACAGCTATGTGCATAGGGTCTACCTAAATTACTTTTAGGGTGAACTTCGGGGGAGTCCAGAGTAATAAAAGGGTAGGGAACTGCAAAGATATTTTAAAATGAAATTTTTAGGAACTCAGATGGAAAATCACGAGCTGAAACATTTTTGTTCGTGGTCTTACAGATGGTAAGGTTATTATGAGAATTTGGCTTTGTTTTTCCAGTCTGCTGTTTTTACCATCTGTGAATGCTTATTGTTTTTTTTTAGTATTTGTCGTGTTGTCGTTGATAAGACAGATGAGCGTCATCATCATCATCAGCCTTTTAAAGTTCCCACTGCTGGGACACAGGCCACCTTTCTGTGGAGATGGAGAATGGGCCATAACCCAACACGCGGGCACAGTGTGGGTTGGGTTGATGAGCGTATTCGGGGATGTAAAACCCATATCTGGGCAAACAAAGCCACCGTACAATCTGGCCAGTATTTAAGAGGAAACGTCTCTAACTCGAACTCGAACTCGTCTCTTTCCTCCTCCAATATTGGACCAATTTGAAAGATGATCCGTAAACTGAAAATTAATAATATGTACTATGTCCCTGTGCTTTACTTTTTGATGATACATTATCTTTAGAAGCACTAGAGCCCTCAAAAAATGCTCAAAATTGCGTTGTCCACAGAGGCTTAGTGTACAAATTTGACAAATATAAATGAAAAAAGGAAAACATTGGGACATAGTATATATCTTTCTTTACCAGTTTATGGAATATCTTTTAAATTGGTCCAATATTGGAGGAGGAAAGAGATGACTGCCAAACCTCGAATTTCTTTTTACTAAGGATTTCAGTCGGCGCTCTCTGTCCATATTTCCTCTTAAGTCTGTATGTAAGTAAGACCGTAAACACCGAAAGATATTTACTCAGTACAAAGTTTCTGAGCAAACACACGTCATATACTTATCTACCTGCTTACACAAATATGTAGGTACGCGACCTTCAGGATAACGAACAATATTTGGGTACATAAATCAAGTTTTTATAGCCTTTTCGGTATTGATACATTTGATACGTTATCTTTAGTAAATATTTGTTCCTGTCATGTTTCTGCTACCCATTCAACGGATTTAATGAAGATTGTGAATGTAAACATAAAGAGCCTTCTTTTTTATATTTTGGCTTCGCACGGTTTGTGCATTTAGCCAGTGTCAAGTTTAGAGTAGAAGTTCTAGTTTCTTTAGATTTTAGTCGTTCAAGTTAGGCCCCAATAAAATGGCAGTAACTTTATTGGAAGCTTCTACGGAGTTTTGTCGACACCATGTACAAACTCTTGTTCTACCGCTGTGTTTTACTTGCCAACACTTGTGCACGTTCACTAATATTATTAGAATAAAAACCACCACTTTTACACTATTAATATTCAATTTAACACAATTATAGGAAAATAAAACAGAGAAGCAACTTAGACGTCATCACGTTCCCGCCAAAACTCCCATAAAGAGCCTTATTTATAAAAACTATATAACCATTCATTAAATTAACCACAGATTAGCAGCTTCTTAATTCAAATTATGGAGACTTGAAATCTTGCTATCAGATTCTAAATTCAAAAATTGATCATTTGAATTTAGCTTTTATAAACATAGCTGTAAATTTTGTATTTGCCTCAATGGAAACGTTCACGCATAATTATTTTAATTGTAAAGACAAAACAATGGTATTCAATTTAATAATTGATGATGGCTGCAAACAAATATTAACAAATATTTCTGAAAATAACAATTTCCAAATAGGCATAACATTGAGATGAAAAATGTTTATTTTTGTAATAAATGACATTTAAAGTTGTCGAGGCTTCAGCGCACACGACAAAATGTTTGCATAAATTATGCTCATGAGCAAGATAATTTGGCAGGTGATTTCCGACGGCCTTGCGCAGGTATATAACTATATAAATTCCTAAATACATAGGCATTAGCGCTGTTATCATACTCGTAACATGATGTGCAGGATACCGGCCTTAAAGTACCCAAGATCTCGATAAAGAAGATACTGTATATCTTGAATTCCATGTCATAACTGTCTTACTTTAATTTTTTGGGTACTTACAGCATAAACTGTCGCCAAAAAAAATAGTCTTTCTCTTTTTACAAAGTACGTTCAAGAAAATTTTCTACAGGTCGTAATATCTTCATGTGTCGTTTGTTGTGGAGAATAATATAAACTTTATATTTAACTGTTGTAAACATTCGGTAATGTCCATGGCATTCTCAAAAATCGTGCAATTTGTTTAAATTTATTGTATTGTGAGAAATTTTCCGCCTTCAGTAACTGACGTACTTACTTGCATCATAAAAACATATATTTTAGCTTCTTGGTGGATACAATAATAAAGGAGAACACTTCCCGCATCAAATTTTCACAATAAATTTAAGGAACCGATATCTCAACCCATTGAACCATGCAGTAAACAACAACAGACATGTCTGTAGTTCCCCACGTCACCACCACCGTCTAGACTGCCCAAGGATTACATTATCTCTCTCCTAGCGTATAAAAGAGGTCCGTCAATGAAACTACGCATAAGAAGATATCTCTAGCTACAGACAGTGAATGAATGATGGCTGGCCAAGTGGCGAGAGCCTAGTAATTCGTTCGTCAAACAAGCCTGGCCCTTTAGCGCGTAGACCGTGTTTAAAATCGATCTCACGATCGTTGCCACGGGCCACGCATGGCGAGGTATCGTCGCGAAAACCTCGACGTGTGAACTTAGTATCTATTCCCTTTTTCTGTCTTTGTTTTCGACTGTACTACAGTAAATCTATTACATTTTTATTTCACTTTTATTGCATGCCGGTAATGAAAATTGCGTGCACGAGCATTGAGCAATCTGCTGATCATATTCAGTTTCCCGTGAGAGATTTCAAATATTTAATTGGAGACTTTAATCAATCGTGTTAAAACTGTACCGACTTGAATAGACGATAGCTATTAACTTGCTTCAGTTTTACATTGACAATTGTTTATAAGCCCGTTTAAGTTGCATATTCCAAGTCAGTTTGAGGTATTTTCATTCGACGCAGTGGCCATAACAGAGGGAAAAACCTTTGATTGATGTCAATAAATTACATGCTTTATTCGAGTTTAAGTCGAGTTGGAGGACATGACTTAAAATATATATAATTAAATTGTGGTTGCTTCTCGTATTCTTCAACAAGATCTGTCGACCTTTTAATAACTCTTGTTTCAAAATAGCTTTACCATTTTCTCATCGCCAGGTGAAAATTACGAATGCAATTATTGATTTAACAGCTGCGTGTGCCAGCACTGCTTCCCCGGCGCCAGAACACCAAACACACTTAGTACCTGCCAGCCTTGTTTACACAGAGCCAGTAAAAACCGAGCTCAAGGCGAGTTGCTAAACCCCGACTCATTGTAAACTTAGAGTTTGAACAAATAAACTGCGCTTCTAATCCTGTTTTTTTCTTTTAAGATTTTCATAACTCAGAAGAGTTTGATAGTAGTTATTCTGGAATTTATTGAATCTAGACTCTAGACGGTTTAGTGTAGTTAAATTTATGGCGATGCTGAATATTAAAGTGAAATAAGATGCCTTTATTGTCTCGCGTAACTTGCGTTAGATAATTACACAAAACCATCAACTACACACTTAAAACAAGACGATGTTAGTGTTTTTACTTAAAATAAGTGATGCATTTATGAAGACCAAATAAATCTTCTCACAATTTGTATCTTGCATTGCATGTACATTTTTCTGTAAATACTCACATTAAGTTAACAATTCTTAGCGTATGTATAAATTAACATGCGAGTATTACCCTACGCAATTTAATGTTAAAATAGCACGCCAGTGCCAAACACAGTCAGATCTAAACGGGGCATAGACGCGAGGTTACCAGACTGTCGCACCCTCCCGATTAAGCTCCCCGTTCCGATTCGAATGTTCCACAAAATGAGGCTAGCCTGTTCACTACATAACTAAAATGTACAGTCACCATGTACAGAACCCTGAACCGTGCTTATTCAATTGAGACAAACCCCTTTCTAATAATTAACTAACGGCATACAAAGGGTTGTAGTCAAAAACAGACGCAATATTCGTGACTAAACACCGTGTATTTGTTGGGCAATGTCGATTGTTTTAAAAGAGAATGTGCTTGCATACTCGGTTTGTATTAAGAAATATCGCGATATGTGTAATTTGATATTAGCAACAATTAGCTCCGTAATGTTCTGATGCTGACTTAACGTTTAGCTGCACTTCACAACGAGCAAGTGGAGTGAGACTTCCTGTAATCTTAACAATGCTCGCAGATAGTGAGTCACCGATTAGATTATGTGGTCTGATATCACTTGAAACTGTTTGAAGTACCTTCTATACATTTGCATACACGTGCACCGACTGCTTCATAAACTATGCACCTTTAAAACGAGTGTAATTCAATAAAATTCTCACTACCTTCTTATTCACATGCACCATTGTGCAGAGCTACCAGCTCAGCATCGCTTCGTGCAACACCACAGTTACTTGCACCGCGCGCGCAGTTATCATTTCATCTAGGATTTCTTCAGACGCGACAGTCCCACTGACATTTAAGAGCGTATTGTGTAAATGTCAACCTTTCCGTTACATCACGGTTCATATTCAATTACATAAACAATGTTTTTCTATAAAGATGGTATAAAGTCGAGCGTAACAATGTCCCTTAAGGCAATATATACGCCCCAATGTTAACGCAGTACTGGCTGTGCGCCCGCTCGATGCCAAAATATCAATATTGAATCTCCTTTTTTGAACAGTTTTGTTTGTAAAATATTATTTGATTTACATATGCTATTTCAGTTATATAGAAAAACTAGGTTTTTTCGTATAACAAATAGTTTTGCTTTAAAAAAGTAATCAAGAACACGATATTTTTTCGCTACTTTTGGATACTCCTCCAAAACGGCTTGAATGTTTAAAAATATTTTTAAACAGAAAAATTATAGCTGGTATTTCTTTATAAATGAAATAGCATATTTAAATCAAAGAATATTTTGCAAACAAAACTGTCCATAAGGAGGTCCAATATTGATATTCTGGCCCCGAGCCGGCGCACGGCCAGTACTGCATTAACATTGGGGAATATATTCGCCTTAAGGCGATATATACACCCCAATGCTAACGCAGTACTGGCCGTGCGCCCGCTCGATGCCAAAATATCAAAATTGAACCTCCTTTTGAACAGTTTTGTTTGCAAAATATTAATTGATTTACATATGCTGTGTTAGTTATGAAGAAATACCAGCCATCAATTTTTCTGTGTAAAAATATTTTTAAAAATTCAAGTCGTTTTGGAGGAGTTTCCAAAAGTTGCGAAAATTATCGTGTTGTTAATTTTTTTTTTAAAGCAAAACTATTGGTTACACGTAAAAACCTTGTGTTCAAAATTATATACATGAATCAGTAGTAAATATATATTTTTGTCAAAGCTTTTAACCTAGCCGTTACTAAGGAGTATGCTTTAGAAAGTTGCCGTTTTACGGTACTAAAGCGTATGTAGGCCCTTAAGTAAAATCTCACGTGGCGAAGTACCATCGTGACCTAAAAAGGCGGTGGCAGGCACCTTAGTCTCTTTTTGTAGCAGGTATTCCATTAATAATGTCTTTTGTTGGCTACAGCAAACGTTTTTCATTAACGGCGAGTAATCGATTTACATTGTGTCCTCGTTTTTAGTTTTCGCGCTTGTCTGCGAACGAATCAAACGCTGAGTGTATGAACTGATTATATTTTCTAAACGAGTCGTGACTTCTGTGATTATCAATGTCGAATATTGAAGAGTTAGATTCAGCTTATGCATCTACTAAGCGATGTTCTGTTATAAAGAGACACGCCTCATTGGCAACATGACCCGAACACAGTATCTCAATTTTCTTTTTCTTTTTTCTGGGTTCTAATCCGCAGATCGTCCCTATAAAACCGAAATAAAGACTCGAGTAAGTAAACATAAAATCATGGCTGCCTGTGTACACAAACACGAAGGCACAACATTTCAGCTGGAAGTGTCGGCTTGCGAGCAACCTGTGGAAGCGAGAGTGTCGGCGGTCACGCGACAGGGCGGGAACGACAGATTATTGATTAAATACATCGACTATACAGCCTCTAGACGCCTAATGCTTGATCGAATACATCAAAATAATTCTGTCAACTAGCTGAGGTATGAGGCACGGGACGACTGCGCTCTGATTGGTCCTTACCAACGTCATTTCGCCGAAGTAGGGATGGGAGAGGTTTAAACAAAACCACGAAGGTATCAATATTTTTTTAAATTGTTAGTGTACTTAATATTTTTATTTATTAATGTTAGCTACTTTTATTATTAATTATACAGTAATAACATAACATGCAAAAACTAAAAACAAAATTCTAAAGATAACATATATTTTCGGCGGTTGTTTCATAATATTAAATATTAGTAAAAAAACAATCAATAGAAAAAATACCTAAATTCTAAAATCAAAATCAAAATTATCTATAAAATACAAAAATCAGTCTACAATATTTCCACTGCTGGAACAGAGGCCTTTTCTCCGTAAGAGAAAAATTTTCTAAGAGAATTCACCAATTTTTTGTGCAATAAAAATCACCACTATACTAATCATTTTCAACCACTATACAAATCAATATTCGTTTCACAATTAATTTAACAAATAATAAACTATTTAATTTAATGTCTCTTTTTGTATAATTGTATGTAGGTTTCTAGTTTTATCCATAACAGATTTGGTCATAGAATATGGTGCATCACTAGTTTTGCGTACCAAATTATAGAGGAAAAGAGATAGATAAAAAAGTACATTAAAAAGAAAGAGACGAAAACACAAAAGACATCAACGAGCGCGACAAAATTTGTGCTGTTGCAGTTTACACCTACAAAATGACCAGTACAAAATGAACTCCGATAAATAATATCAGAAAATAAATCTGATTATGATTATGTAACTATTAACTTACCGATGAAATGTTATGCCATTTTTGGGGAAACTCGAGTTCTGGCTGTTATTACCACACCAACGTACGGTACAAGGGGCCATTATAATATTTATTTTACCAATTTGTAATTACCTGACGCGGCAGTGTTTACGGCTCACGGAAGTGGTCGCTACTAATTCGAAATTGTCGAGTGGCGACCTATATTACCAGTATATGATTATTTTAGTCATATGTGTTGACAGACATCGCTCGCCTGTCTTTAGGCGTCTAGAGGCTGTATAGTCGATGATTAAATATAATTACCAACGCTCTTTCTAACGTTCTTCCCTGCGTTTCCATAAATCCCCGACAGCTCTGGATTATCATCAAACAGTCGATAGCGTACGGGCTTTTAATTACAAATGACGTACCTAATGAATCAATAATGATAATATATTTTGCATGATTAATTGGCAAATCAAATTAACAAATTTGTATATACTGGTCGAGGTCCGCTCCAGGTGGGTGACCATAAGCTCTTAGAGTAAGATTATTTTTATTGTGCGTAAGGGACAAATGTATCTAACTTGTATATATCTGTCCCTTAATTTGCAGTCGAACTATGATTGTTTTGACATGTCGTGGTTCGGGGGCAGGTGTAACTGTGCTTTACCATTATACTTGTACATTAGAAACCTACTCTGTATCATCCTGGAGTCTGGGTTTGAGAATACCACAGCCATGTAACATTGTGATATTTCATGAATTTAATGGGCCTACTACATTAGTACACCATTATCTAATCTAATACATTTAAACGAGTCATCTATACTTCGATACTAATATTATAAAGAGGAAAGATTGTTTTGTTTGTTTGTACCGAATAGGATCTGAAACTACTGGACCAGTTTGAAAAATTCTTTCACCAATAGAAAGCTACATTATTCCTGAGTGACATAGGCTATTTTTAAATCCCGAAAATAGGTCCTGTGGGGTGGTCCACGGGAGCGAAGCCGCGGGCAACAGCTAGTTCTTGTATATATTTAATCTGAATCTCGCAAACGGCTCCAACGATTTTCATGAAATGTTGTATGTAGGGCCTTTCGGGGGCGATAAATCGGTCTAGCTAGGATTCATTTTTAGAAAACCTCGTTTTCTCTATTTTCACCCGAGCAGAGCAAGGTCGCCCAGGAACTAAAATATTATGAGAGGTAAACATAAGCTGTCCGGTGAATCTGTGCCTTACCCCTTGTTCAATTGTGATATTATGGATATATATTTATGTACTGTAACACTAACGAGGTCTCTTTCCTTCTCCCCAGATGGATGGCCCCAGTGAGCTTGGCGATGCACGCGCCGGGCTCGGATATTATGCCGACTATCAACAGCATCAGATACCTGCGCGACTGCACCGGCAGCGACCTCGTGCTGCAGTACGCCACCTTCCACATCTTCTTCTCTAACAAACATATTCCTAGCACTGTAAGTATAATTTAACACTACACTATCCTAAATGATGCCGACTGTCAACAGCATCAGATACCTGCGCGACTGCACGGGCAACAACCTCGTGCTGCAGTACGCTATCTTCCACATCTTCTTCTCCAACAAAATTTTTTTTTAGCAATGTAAGAATAATTTAGACCACTACTAATATAATTATAGTTTTAGTGTTCATTCCAATCGCAATAGGGATGATTTCTTGGTTAAAAATATGATGATATTAAGTCCGTCAGTGAGATTATCAAATAGGACACGTATTTTTTGTTTTACCAAATTAATAAAAAGATAAAGCGCATCAAAGTTCAGGAGTGGGGGCTTGTGACTTCACTATGTCAGTTTAAAGTGTAGAAGTGTGCGCAAGATAAGTCTGCGCGCGGCCAAAATTGGAACTAATTGTTTGTCATTTATGTCAGGTGTCAAGAGAGTGTGTTGTATTCCGTGTTTTTATTCGTTTCCGAAGTGAATAATCGCCATCATATGCCAAAAGTAATTTAAAGTGCTGGCAGAGATGTTTTCTTTTCTGTACGGGCCTACGGTACCGTTTTACAAAGATAGAGCCGGCGTTGCTTATTTGACAGGTAACTTTTAGGGATACCATTATACTAAAATGTCCCTATATTTTCTTACTACCGGTGCCTGGCAGTATTAGTTTTTGGGTGGTACATAAATATACCAGTGGGACAGGACCGGTATCAAGTAATATAATGCATCATTGTCATTTTGTTTTAGGCGTTTTTGATCACACCTCCGTCACTGTGAAATTTAAATGGACGGTATTAGCCACTGCAGGACCATTGTTAGAGCGAATTTAACAGTAGGTACTATAAAAGAGTTACAATAATTTCATTTAATTTTTCGTTTTTTTTTTCATCACATTCTATGCAAGTAGAAAAAGCTAGTAATTAATTATACTTAACTTAAATTACTTTAAATTTCGAGTAATGAAAAATGACTATTGATTAAAAGAAGGAAAAAAGATCAGTTATGCTGGCAACATTAAGCACGCCACCCGTCGCGCGCAGACTTATCTTGCGCGCACTTTACTAACGACGTGACGTCACGCGATATTTCAACGCATTATATCGTCGTCACTTTTTGTTTACGTGTCAAAAGAAAAATACGTGTCCAATATTCTTTATTGATCTACACATGTTGGACAAAAAAAATATTTTCAGTTTTCCCTATTGCAAAATAACAATCGCATTTAGAAATTATAAAAGATAAAATTATAGTTTTACAGAGTGTCGCATTTTCTATAAGTTGTCGAAAAAAAGTTCCTACAAGTTGGCGGTTACCTGTTATAATTATTGACAAGCTCGATAGTTTTTTTCCATTGTCATTGCAACTGATTGGAATGAAGGATGTTTTCATCAAAAGGATCTCCAATCGCTATGACAACGAAGGAACCCTCAGTCAATACCAATAAATAACAAACTAAAACTTCCAATTTTATGTTTCAAGGTGAAGTCGAGTTAGAGTAGACAAATAACTTTGAATATAAGAGTTAGAATACGAAGGTATTATAACTATATGTGTCACCACAACGGACTCGCCAGCGAGCCTGAACTAGCCAGACACATATATCGCGAATATTATGTACGGACGATCACCTTTAATCACATTAATTCCATGTCTAAACATACAGCACTTAGGTAGTCAAAGTCGTCGACCGCTCCTGGCACAATTCCGGAACATAACAATACTACTGTCTGGCAATAAGCCAGGTAGGAAACTTCTGTTCCTTGTTTGTTCACGTTTAGACAAGGAGATGTTTTAAATTAATTAAACTTAACTACGAGTATAAGGTATTTTATGTAATTACTAATATTACCTCGTTTTTCTAAGACAAAGATTGAATGAAGTCAATCTTTGGACCACTGAATCCTACTTATTAGCATGATAACCGTAACAATAACATTCCTTAAGGGTACACTAGTCGACGGCACGAACTATTTTGTGCGCGGGGTTAAAATGCATTTTAAATCAACCGACAACACGTGCGGCAGAGATAGATGATGTGATGAGCAGTAGGAAGCTAGTACGCGTACGAATACACACTTTTGCAAATTTGTAGCGAAACGGATAATGATTTAGGACGAAACCGAGCGCGCGAAATTTTATAAAAAGACCTTTGGCAGTCTAGACATCATGAAAAAACGACTAAATGTATCTGTTCAAAATAAAATTATTTGCATTGTTGAACTACTAATCTATCCCTGTATGGAAGCCGTTTTGCAATTTTCCGTCTTCTTATGGTATTTATTTGCACCCAAAAATGCGTTCAAATTAGTGTCGAAATGTAGAACTTTCGACGCTCATAACTTTCAAACATTTTCTTTTTTACTTTTTTGCTTCCATACAGGGCTAGATAATGATGAGACAAATTGATATCACATTTTATTTTGAACGTACATCGCCAAACAGTGGAATAATCTCTAGACTACGTTTGTATGGAAGAATTTTCGACTAGTGTAACCTTAATATTGTTTCCAGATTCCCGACCCTGAGGTATTTCTGAAGACACCATTCAACTGCACAGAGAAACCTCCTTACGTCGTCAATTCATCGACGACGTACAAACAACAGAAGAATTTGTTGTATCCAATAAACGTGGGCAGAAACATAGCCAGAAATGCAGCTCTTACACACTTCGTCTTGCCATCAGACATCGAACTGTACCCCAGCCCGGACCTGGCACCCAAGTTCCTAAATATGATCGCGAGAAACGAACCACCACTAAGCACTTCCACTAAACCAAGAGTCTTCCCGTTAAGTCTATTCGAAGTAGATAAAAACTATTTGGTAAGTACCTTTGGATTTAAATAACTACTAGAATATTCTGTAGGCGTGTGCGTGTGTGTGTGTACCTAACAGTAGACCACAATCAGATACTTGTCCCACAGCTGTTTTAGAACGCGCCCATCGGATATTTTAAGAAGTTTAACTTCAAGCTCAATCACTGCCCATTTTTAAAACTATGATAAAGAATCACTACCTCTCTCTTTAATAGTTGTATTTCTTGATGTCTATGCTTTTGTTCCATACTTATTACTGTATATATTTGTCTATATAATGTATGTATTTATTTTGTATACAAATTTATTTTATATATAAATAGTACACCAAAGACTACCTACAGTACTGTCTTTCCTTCCATTTTTAAAATCCATCCAAAGGTTGTCTTGAAAAGATCGCTTTTAGCGATAAGGCCGCCCATTGTGTCACCCAGTGTAATGTTTTTCTTCGTCTATACTTTCTGGAACTGATATGGTGTAGATAATAAAGAGTATTTCTATTATATTATATTCTATTCCATGTCGTAACAGTGATGTTGACTAAAAATTATTAATAGATTAATTAGTTAGATTATACGTAATAAAAAAATATGAGTCGTATTTTTCTTTTGCCACGTATACAAAAAATTGCGACGATACAGTGCTTTGAAATATCATGTGAAGCCAGTTGTGCTACACTTTATACAAAGTGAAGCCCCCACTTCTGAACTTTGATGCGCTTTATCTTTGTCAATTTTTATTTATTTGACTAGCTGTCCCACGCGGCTTCTCTCCCGTCAACTGGCTACATAGGTAGGTTACCCTATCCTACCTACACCTACCCTACACCTACCCTACACCTACCCTACACCTACCCTACACCTACCCTACACCTACCCTACACCTACCCTACACCTACCCTACACCTACCCTACACCTACCCTACACCTACCCTACACCTACCCTACACCTACCCTACACCTACCCTACACCTACCCTACACCTACCCTACACCTACCCTACACCTACCCTACACCTACCCTACACCTACCCTACACCTACCCTACACCTACCCTACACCTACCCTACACCTACCCTACACCTACCCTACACCTACCCTACACCTACTCTACACCTACCCTACACCTACCCTACACCTACCCTACACCTACCCTACACCTACCCTACACCTACCCTACACCTACCCTACACCTACCCTACACCTACCCTACACCTACCCTACACCTACCCTACACCTATCCTACACCTACCCTACACCTACCCTACACCTACCCTACACCTACCCTACACCTACCCTACACCTACCCTACACCTACCCTACACCTACCCTACACCTACCCTACACCTACCCTACACCTACCCTACACCTACCCTACACCTACCCTACACCTACCCTACACCTACCCTACACCTACCCTACACCTACCCTACACCTAACCTACACCTACCCTACACCTACCCTACACCTACCCTACACCTACCCTACACCTACCCTACACCTACCCTACACCTACACGACTAAGACCAATCCGCCGTCGTGAGATAGAACGACTGTACCAGTACTCAACAAGGAACTTCGATTTACGATATTTAAGATGAAATATGGGCAGAGAGCGCCGACGGAATTTCCTTAGTAAAAAGTCATAATTCGAGGTTTGGCTCTCGTCACTTTCCTCCTCCAATATTGAACCAATTTAAAAGATATTCCATAAACTGTTAAAGTAAGATAAATAATATGTCCCTACGTTTTCCTTTTTTCATTTATATTTGCCAAATTTGTACAATAAGCCTGTTCACAGAACAATTTTGAGCATTTTTTGTGGGCTCTAGTGCTTCTAAAGATAATGTATCATCAAAAAGGAAAACATAGGGACATAATATATATCTTTAATTTTCAGTTTACGGAATATTTTATACAGACAGGAATAAATTAGTTCATAGGTTGGTTATTTTCGATACGAGTACAATTTGGTTTTGGTATGTGAGTTTAAACTTTAAGTTTTTCTAATTTATACGACGTCTCTAATTTTCAAACGAACTTTAAGTAGAAACTGAGGTCTGCCCTTTATTTTAAGAATTAAGATTATATAAATACTTTATCTCCTTTTTCAGCCACCTTGGACAAAAACAGAACTACAAGTCATGTTGAAGAATAAAACTGCCATACCCTTCCACAAATTTGTCTGTCCGACGTGCCACAACATCCCCAATGGCAAAGAGTGGATGGCCGCCCCGGAAACTAAATGTAAGAACCTTTATTGATATTGACTTAACTCACGATCTAGCTACAGACAGCATCGATAGTAGCCACAACTGAAAGCCACTGGCGCCTAATTGCGTAAGTGAATTCGGCAAGGCAAATGGTTTGACCCCATGAATGAGTATGACAAATTCTCTTTAAGGCGATATATACGCACCAATGTTAACGCAGTACTGGCCGTGCGCCCGCCCGATGCCAAAATATCAATATTGAGCTTCCTTTTGAACAGTTTTGTTTACAAAATATTATTTGATTTACATATGCTTTTTCAGTTATGAAGAAATTCCAGCCATAAATTTTATTGTGTATAAATATTTTTGAACATCCAAGTCGTTTTGTAGGAATTTCCAAAAGTTGCGAAGAAATGTCGTGTTGTTATTCATTTTCTTAAAGCAAAACTATTAGTTACACGGTTACACGAAAAAACGTTGTTTCAATAATTTTGTACATGAATCAATAATAAATAAATATATTTTAAAATCTTTTAACCTAGCCGTTACTAAGGGCTATGCTTTAGAAAGTAACCGTTTTACGACACTAAAGCGGTTGTAGGCCCTTAAATAATTAGGTATTGGGCCTAAAGGGGAATGCCCATTTTGTAAGGGAACTTGGGACCCTTTGAAAAAATGGTTGCATCTTGATGAATTTGGTTGTATATTGTAGAAAAAACACGTTCTATTCATAATTAGAAAACATTTTATTTTTATTTTGCGTGGTTCACGATAAATAACGATGTTTCTGTTCTTGAAATTAACCCTTATTACAATGCAATAAGGTGCATACAAATGTCCAAGTGAAGGAGCCTGATCTGTTGTTGTCTGTATATACAGGGTGTTTGGAAGGGAGCTGTACATACGCCTAGGGTAGAAACTAGGGATAGTCTGCTACCTACCCCCGCCCATTATATTGACCTTGGCCTCAAGGTTTTTTTTTAATTTATTATTATTTTTTATTTGACTTTTTTATGATTTTTTGACTAAAACTACCTGTAGCTCAAAATCTATCCATGGGACCGGTCGGCTAATGGTCTTGTTTTAATCGTTAGAGTCTTAGGGTCCTGCAAAAATTATTTTACACCAGAAAATTGTGGAGAAGAAAAGTTATGGGGCCTGAAGTACCGTAGTAAGGTAAAGAAATAATTTTAAGGGCAACTTTCTATGGGGTTTAAAAAAAAACTAACAGGGTTGGAGTTCTTCTGATTTTTTTAAAACATCCTCAGTCCATGCCCTTTCTAACGATATGCTAAAAGTGTAATTATCACTTTTAGTTTTAAAGTTATTAATTAATTTCCGCAACTAGGGCACTTCAAGCAAAAATTTCAACTAATGAAAATTAAATGTGTTCGATCGTAAAAGGATGGCAAATGAAACAAAAAATTTGGTAATGACTAATGTCATTAAATTACAAATTTTAATTAATTACTAATTTTAATTAATTACAAATTTTGTTCAAATTGATGACCATTGACCTGTAAACATGCTCGGCACCTCTTCCTCATCTCCACGGTCACCGTTCTAAGCAGCAGTTCCTCGCGCATTGTATCGAATGCGGCGTGGATCCTGTTAATTAGAACCTCCCTTGTTGGTACTTCTTCTGCGTACACCAACTCTTTCGCCCTTCCCCAGACGTAGAAGTCGAGTGGGGTAAGGTCAGGCGACCTTGGGGGCCAGGGAATTGGCCCACCCCGACCAATCCAAGAATTAGGAAAGCAGTTGTCCAGAAGCTCCCTCACTGCTAGGCTCCAATGAGCAGGACAGCCGTCGTGCTGGAAGACTATGGGCCGATCTTCGTCAAACACTTCTTCCGCTAAATCAGGCAAATCGTTTTCGAGGAAATCTAAGTAGTTTTGCCCGTTTAGGTTGTCTGGCAAAAAGTGCGGCCCTATCAACCGATTACCGATGACGCCTGCCCATACGTTCACGGAGAACCTTCGTTGAAAACCTCTGTGCCTCTTGACTCTCGGGTTTTGATCTCTGGGTGCCCAGTGATGGAGATTGTGGTAATACCCCACTCGACTTCTACGTCTGGGGAAGGGCGAAAGAGTTGGTGTACGCAGAAGAAGTACCAACAAGGGAGGTTCTAATTAACAGGATCCACGCCGCATTCGATACAATGCGCGAGGAACTGCTGCTTAGAACGGTGACCGTGGAGATGAGGAAGAGGTGCCGAGCATGTTTACAGGTCAATGGTCATCAATTTGAACAAAATTTGTAATTAATTAAAATTAGTAATTAATTAAAATTTGTAATTTAATGACATTAGTCATTACCAAATTTTTTGTTTCATTTGCCATCCTTTTACGATCGAACACATTTAATTTTCATTAGTTGAAATTTTTGCTTGAAGTGCCCTAGTTGCGGAAATTAATTAATAACTTTAAAACTAAAAGTGATAATTACACTTTTAGCATATCGTTAGAAAGGGCATGGACTGAGGATGTTTTAAAAAAATCAGAAGAACTCCAACCCTGTTAGTTTTTTTTTAAACCCCATAGAAAGTTGCCCTTAAAATTATTTCTTTACCTTACTACGGTACTTCAGGCCCCATAACTTTTCTTCTCCACAATTTTCTGGTGTAAAATATTTTTACAATGTATGTCCTCGAAAAGAGCGTTTTCCAAGCAGCCAAACTGTGCGGAAAGTGTCACTTTTTTTTACTAGTGCTTTTTACTTTCCTGTACTTTTTTAATTTTTAACTCCAACGTCAGCCCGCCGCATAGAGTTTTTATTATTTGAGAAAAGTTTTAAAATTAGTTAAGTACAGATTATCATTCATATAAAAAGTAAATCAAAACTAATACGTCATTTAAGGCGTTTTTAATTACTCTAGATTTAGATTTTGATCAATAAATTAATTTTAATTATTCATTAAATATGTTTGGCAGAATTAATATTTTGCTCGTGCCTTTTTGCGTTATGACGTGACAGCTATTGCACATGCGCAGTAGAACTATGAACTATTAGTTAATCTGTGGATATGCTGAGCGCCCTTGAATAAGCGCCATTTTATTAATTTCTTGCTTGGTTCAGATATATTTTTTTATTTCCTCGCACAATGCATAGTAAAATGTTGTATGATACACGTGCGTAAGATGATTTCCGACTCGTGTCGATTTATCCACTCACTCGCTTTGCTCGCTCGTGAATAAAAATGCCACTCATCGGAAATCACCTACTTCCCGCACTTGTAGCATAAATAACTATTTTGCAGGACCCTAAGACTCTAACGATTAAAACAAGACCATTAGCCGACCGGTCCCATGGATAGATTTTGAGCTACAGGTAGTTTTAGTCAAAAAATCATAAAAAAGTCAAATAAAAAATAATAATAAATTAAAAAAAAACCTTGAGGCCAAGGTCAATATAATGGGCGGGGGTAGGTAGCAGACTATCCCTAGTTTCTACCCTAGGCGTATGTACAGCTCCCTTCCAAACACCCTGTATAAAGTAAAGGACACGGATGGGAAAAAACACAAACTATAAATTTTATTTTTGGATAATATTGAAATCGCAGACACGATATTTATTTATTTATTTATTTATATATGCTTTATTGTAGGTACACCAAGTTAAAACAAAGAAAAGGAAACTTAAAACTAAAATACATACAACGGGCGGCCTTATCGCTTACAGCGATCTCTTCCAGGCAACCTGGAATGGATAGTGATAGCCTGGACATGAAATGGGGTTGACATTGGTGTAACACATAACAATACGAATATTTACTTTAAACACAATAATATTATTATAGAATACACAAATATATACATATGTTCTATAATAGATACATAAATACATACATACTCAATAAATATATAGGCAATGAAAGTAGATGTTGACGATACCTCATAAGGGGCCTGTGTATGGGCAATCTCCTTTATTGGACTCTATCTTTGGTGAAGATACTCTTTTCGATAGAGTCCAATAGTTTTTGGCAATACCTATCTAATTATTTAAAGAGTATTTGTTACGACAAATACTATTTCATGGGGTCAAATCCTTTGCCTTGCCGCTGAAGAGTTAATCAAAATTTATATTTATTGAACACAATTTTAAAAGAGTAAAACTAATACTTTCAATATTCTCAGATATGAGAAAAGCAAAAAAAAATTGTGAAAAACAGTGTATCAAATATTTTGATCACTTTAGTAGATCACAAAATAATATGAAAGTTGCTTTGCCGTCATACTCGCAGTTTTACTAACTTCGACTTTCGTTGCTGACTTTACCACTACCACGTGCGTAACGGTTTTCACATCATTTGCATTGTCATTTCGCATGCTCTGCTATATATTGCCAAAAGTTAGGTATCGCTAGACGAGCAGTGATGCAGGCAATTAATCTAAGTGCTGTTAGTGTCGTGAGCTATTTATGCCGTCTGTAGCATGGTATGGCCGTCGTATGGGGCATTCTAATTGCGTATTATGGTTCAACGACCGCGCCTTACCCGCCATTCCCAGACGGCCGGCCCAACTTCTTACGCCAATTTGCAAAATCGCTAACTCTCCGATTCGAGACTGTGTCAATACTAATACGTAAATTGTATCAACCACATTTCAAATTGCTTCCGATACTTCATAACTCATTACTGACTGGACAACCTCTTCGAAGATTACACGCCTTTAATGTTCAATGGACTGTTGCAGATATGGGAATCTTCCACGTCGGCAAGCGTATAGGAAAGCACTCGCATTGGGAGCCAATCTACATCGGAACCAATGAAGAGCCCTACTACGATGAAAGGCTGAGCTGGGAAGGCAAACAGGACAAAATGTCACAGGTAACGAAGGTTTTAGTTAAAAAGTTGATCATCTGCAGTTTTTTATTTTTTTTATTTTTTTATTTGATCAGTAGTAACACATACATGTAATATATTTAAGTTGATGCCAACATAAACTCGTTAGAGTTTTACCGTGCACCAAAAACATCGACTAAATAATATAAACAAAAAATCATAACCACTTAAGTAGGTACTTAGGTAAAAAGTAACAGTAAAAAGAATAAAAATTACAGCGGGTATTTGTGAAATAGTTCCTTAATACTAACAAGCGCACATCAGTGACCACTCCGGCCTTCCATCCTTAAAACAAAAGTGGTAGAGAGTTTTTAAGTTGATACAGGTTGTTCCCAAAATAAAAACTACTGTTTTTAGTAATTGTTAGTTTTCAAACGTTGTTTTGATATTATTGTTAGGTATTATTTTTGATTTTTATTGCTTTAAACAATGTATTTCTAGTTAATTAAATAATATATTTTACTATTGAATATATATAACTATAGATACTTTACTTTTTACAAAATATAAATACCTAACTATAGATGTTAGGTATTTATATTTTGTAAAAAGTAAAGTTAGTGTCTGATAATTGGGTTAGGAGTTAATAATCTTGAAGGTAATAAAATGAAGGATAGGATAGGATAGATGGAACCCTTTTCCGCACTTAGACTCGCATTTGGTCCGTTGTACGTGCAGGGGGGTGAACATAAGCTCTTAGAGCGGTATCAATTTGATATCGAGTAAGGGACATATCTGAATTGTATACATCTGTCACTTACTCGATATCAAATTGATACCGCTCTAAGAGCTTATGGTCACCCCCCAGGCCTCCTCTTTGTGAGAGGGAATGGCCCGTAATCCACCACGCAGGTCCAGTGCATGTTGGTGGATGTCACATGTCTTCGGTTATTTGGTTCTAAGACATGCCGGTTTCCTCACGATGTTTTGAGAGCAGTGGTGATGTAATAATTTACACAAAGTAAAGCGCCTACCTGGGTTCGAACCGACGACCTACAACTTACCACTGGGCCACCACTGCTCTAATAAAATGAAATAAGAAAACATTTAATTTTTACATTTTGATTTCAGGGTTACATCCTTTGCGTTAAAGACTACGACTTCATGATCTTAAACAATGCTTTCGTGGTCCACAAGCCTGGCATAAAATACTACAAGAAAAACTCAAAGAGGGACAAGATTGGATCGAAGCAGTCTACCTATCTCAGATATAACATCCTTCCCGAACTGAAGAAGCTATTTGGGTTCAAACAAGGATGCACTCTGTGACGACACTTAACAATCAGGATCTTAAAAGTGATCAGACCTAGTACACCGTAGAGGTACAAAATACATAGATAGGTACCGATTCAGGCTAATATGATAAGCTTACAGGGTTGAATTTTCCGCCTGATTTTGGAAAATGTTATTATGGAATTGTCTCCTAATAAAACATATCACTACGATTAAATAATAAATGCAAAGTAACGCTGGTAAGATTTATACGCACATTTACCTGTGAAGAATGTGATTATGTATAACGAAGCTAATAACGTATTGTCCCAGGCGTCCTTATTCACAATGCATTGGATGCATTTAAAAAGTCACGCATCAGAGGCCTTAACAATTAACACTAGCGATATTATGATCTAATGTTAGAAACATGTACACGTCCGTAATTTCTAAGTCAATGTTATTTGGAGGAACTGCATGATGTTCCTCCAGCGAAGGAGAGGGATATTTTGTTTACACATATTTCCAAGGTCTCGGATTCGGTTTAGAAAGTATGCCACTAATTATTTGAAATACCAAATATCATTTGTGTCTTAACTTGTATAGGATGTACTGAAAGTATGAATATGAAATGCAATCTAGCCTTTGTTTTCGCTACTTGGGAGGCTCAGTTCAATGTAGTTGTAAAGACATGCTTTAGCCATCTCGCGTTAGTATATAAATGTAAATATGTAACTTGTTAGTGCTTTCGTGCGCGAGTTTAGTGTAAGAGAGTACTTGACTCGTAATATTTAAGTGCTTTTTTACAAGCAGGCAGAGCATTTTGAGTAGATTTTATTGTATTTGCTTATAAGCTTACTTACAAAGTGTAGATTATTGCAATAGTATCCTATTATCGAGATATCCAATGCAGCAATACCGATGTTTCAAAATTACCCAAAATGGAAGCCAAGCTATTGAAAACAAACAGGTCATGAGATGTCGATTAGGATATCGTTTATATTATAGACAGAGCTTCAGGATGTGATTCCAATTTAAATATTATTTCCTTACCATTTAAGTTTAAAGTTGTATAAACACAGTCGCTCATATTTATACTGTAACTAAATGCACATGCACAAGTGTTTTGATATATATATTTATTTTCACTCATTCTGAAAAGCATTTTTAGTCTGTATTTCAGTAGGTATATTCGCTAGAGGTAAAAATATTTGTAGAATTTTAAAATAATTATCTGTGTACATTTTGAATGTAAGTAAACGTAATTGTGAAGTTTCTTAAAAAAAAAACTGTGATTTAATCCGAATTATTTTTTAAATTCTGGAATAGGATAAAATCACAGACTCACCACACTCGTAACGTGTGGACATGCATCTACGATTTGACTTAAATTGTATTGTAGTGTCTAATGTCGGTAACTATTCAGCTGTTAAACCATAAATGTAGGTACTAAATTTGAGCAGATAATTGCTATAGCTGTAGAAGAAAATTTTATTTTTATACGCAGTGTATGTGAAGGCAGAAAAAAAAGTTTTGGTTTTAATTATAAGTCAATAATTTTAATTTTTCATTGCGGTAACCTAAACCACACCTACTTCATAAACCAAGACTGTTTAAAATCATCGTGTAATTTACTTACCTTTATAACTTGAAGCGGTTCCTATAATTTTAATATACTAACGAATCGTTTTGCTCACCGTAGGCAAATTGCCGCATGCAAGACCAATCTAAATGTTAAACAGTCTGTAAATTTAAACTGTATCGGCTGGACGCTAAAGGCTAAAAATCTAACCTCGAGCATTTAGTAGAATAAACGACACATAACTGTATGAATATCGCCGAACTAAAGGGAATTCTGCTATACAAAATAACTTTTTACAAAAAAAATACCACCGACTTCCAAATAAGAAAACTACAAAGTGGAAAATAACTTTATTTTGGAAGTCGGTGTCTTTCGTAGGTACATTTTTTTTTTGCATTATGGACACCGACTTCCAAAAATAAAGTTATTTTTCACTTTGTAGTTTTCTTATATGGAAGTCGGTGGTATTTTTTGTAAAAAGTTATTTTATTTTTCACTTTTTAGTTGTAGGTACCTACCTAATAGGCATGTTGTTTAGTAAGTTTCCTTTAAGGCCAGAATAGATTACCCGAATGAAAATCATGAAACTTGAACAAAACCGATCAAATGAGAGATCTGCTTACCCCTTAAGACCGTACTGGCGTGATTTTATATTATGAAATAGTATAAACAGTAAACAGACATGCGATAACAGCAGTCCCGAGAGATTTGCCGTTATTTATTGAAGAGTTCTGTTGTATATCTTCGAAGTTCTTCATCAGATCTCCACCAAATTAAAATGGAATTAATTTCGGAACGTACTCTTTGAAACAAAAAAATAATTTTCAAAATCGGTCCACAATTGACGGAGATATCGGTGAACATACATAAAAAAACATACAAGAAGTCGAACATAGAACCTCCTCCTTTTTCGAAAGTCGGTTAAAAACAAATGGTAGATGCTATTTTTAAACAAACACTTGGTGCCACCGAAACAGAATGCACTAAGTCCTCCAAAAGTGCCTATAATTTTATTTCGCTTATTTAAATTTTCTGATCCCACAAGCCAAAAGGCCTGGTGCCACTCACACATCACATCATCAGCCTATTAATGTTCCCACTGCTGGGACACAGGCCTCCTCTCTGCGAGAGGGAATGGGCCATTATCCACCACGCGGGCCCAGTGCGGGTTGGTGGATGTCACATGTCTTCGAATTTTTGGTTCTAGGACATGCCGGTTTCCTCACGATGTTTTCCTTCACCGTTTTGAGAGCAGTGGTGATGAAATTATTTACACAAAGGAAATCGCCTGCCTGGGCTCGAACCCACGACCTACAACTTGTAAGTCGTGGCCGATACCACTGGGCCACCACTGCTCTCCACTGGTGCCACTCTGATATCGGGCTATTTCACTAAAGTGTTGACGCATTTTGGCCAAATTATAAAAAAAATATCGATTCTATTATCGTAGTCACAGCTAGTCATACAGTGATGTAAAATTATAAGGTTACAAAAAGAACGATTTAATTTCTCGTCTCTTTGCGTCAATTCTCTAATGCTGAAGGTCTTGACTGCATCTTGGTTTCCATAGTTTCTCCTTGATTAAGTTTCTCCACTTGCACGACTACTGAGGCTTTAATTTTCAATGTTCGGAATTCATCTGATATGCTGGTCATATTGGACTTCATCCTCGAAATTTGGTAGCGACGACCAAAAAAAAATGGTTTCATGTTTTTCTGTACCTAATAATGTTACTACTTAAATAAAACGATGCTTGACTCGATAAAAACGAAATGTGTTTTAAATAAAAATCAACAATTACAGCCTACGTAGTATATATTATTATATAATATAATATTAATATGTGACACCGGTGTGTGTCAGCCTTATTGTGGTAACTAGTATTAGTCGCTATTCTAATTAAAATAAATAAAATAAAAATGGAAAGTGTTTAAGCTCACCACGTTCGATATTTATTTTTAGATTTATTATAAGTAGGTAATTTAAATAATTTCGTAGTATTCCTTGTAGTATTTTGTATAGAATGATTTTTAAAGTTATGAAGACTTGTTTTCAGTTTGTATATATAATTAGAAATCTGCTTTCATATGTATTGAATATCGGTTTAAGCTGAAGAGAATGTGGAACAGCTTCTAAAGTGAAGATTAAATATAAGCGCAAGCGCAGATGGTAGCACCATATCTGTATATTATTGAAACCTAATGATAGGTTTCAACGCGGCTCCACAAACACTCGAATGGAACTACTGTATGTACCTACCTAACCGAATAAAAAGTGTATCCGAATTCTATATGAATACATATATTTGTGCCAAATTCCATCCGAAAACGTTCAGGCGTTTACGCGTGATGGAGTGACAATTTTACAAACTGACAAGTTAAGGAAGTAGTAAGCTAGCTGTTTAAGTATTGTTTTAGTATTAAATTAATTAGTTATATTCATGGGTCCTGGTTTCGGTAAGCGCATGTGGTGGGCTTTCGCTCCAAGGCTTCAAAGTGCCTCTTAGCTATTAAGTGCGATATAAATCTAAAGTCTTTTAAATGTGATCATTTATAAATATTTATCAATGTATAATCTAAATAATACGTTTTGTAATGTTTTCGTAAGAATCTACAATAATGTAATTTGCCCGAAAATCGAAGTAAAACAATAAAATTCTTACATTATAAAGTTAATGTATTTTATTTATAAGCAAAACATTAATAGTGCTCATTTTCTTTTATTATCAATAAATTTCTAGAAAAATGTCAGTACCTACTAGAGAAACACCAGCATACCAATTGCGAAACTAGTTTGACAGCTCGAAGCACGTATAGTCCCCGGCATGAAACTTGGCAAGGTTTGGCGCAGTGGGGGTGTTCGCGCGATGCGACGCGATTGGTCAGTCGATCCTTGTGTCAACTGACCAACCAATCGCGCGGTCACAACGGTGCTACACGTTCCCCGCGTCCCGCATGGTAACCAAAGCGATCTAATAAACGACTTGTGCGCATCTAACGACTCTTGCCAAGTTACGTGCCAACAACTATACGCTCCTTGCATTTTGACAACTCAACTCGAGTAGACGGATTTATTAAAAGTATATGAAGCAATGCACACAAAGCGCACACACAAACACGTGCGCGTTCTTTGAAGTTACGCAATCAGGGTGCTCATTACCAAAAAGCAAAAGTGCTTTGCCTAAAAATAGACTAAAACTATATTGAATATTTTCTTACATACATATTTGACTGTATAACCCCGAACTACAGTAATACCTAATATTTACCAAGTCTTACTGGTAAAAGTTCGAAATGATCTATGATAATCGAGAATTTCGAGCTTTTACCAGCAATCACACGGTAAATCTTGGGATTTACGTCAGCGTCTGGTAAATTTTGAAAATGTATAATGTCTATAACACAAGATTACTTTGGTGAAGCTAATCATTTAGTCCTTAACCTCTTGTATGCCGGAACGCAGATCTAAGCCAGACACAATGGCTTTTTCATTGTGTCTTGAATGCATACAAGAGGTTAAATGTTCTCATAATTTCGTATCAACGGTTTCATAGACATTAAAATGTTTAAACATTGTCAATTTTTGATTGCTGGTAAAAGCACGAACAATGCAATGCAATTAGCAATACATAGAACATTTCGGACTTTTACCATTGAGACTTGGGAAATCTTAGGTTTTACCGTAGTTCGAACCTTTACAGTAACACATACATAACTAAAAGAAGTAAGTTGTTTAAATTTGCAACCAAATTTAAATCAGTAACATCAGAACGAAACTCCAGACCATGACAAAACAACTTAGTTTCGGCGTTTCACAGCTTTTGCGGCGGTCCCGGAAAGGACCAGGCACGTGTTGAGAGTGACTATCAGGAGGCCTACTCGAGTCTCTGAATCGTTCATACTCATCATATGTTGGTATACGACTTTTTGGTGGCTCTTCAGCTGGGGGCGGAGCTTCTTCAGCCAGAGGTGGAGTCTCTTCAGCAGCAGGAGCCGCCTCAGAAGTTTGTTGCACTTTACTTTCTTCACTCGATGTATCACCACCCTCTTTGCCATCAGAGGCAGATGCAAAGCATACCGGATAATGTACGCTTGGGTCTTGTAACATAAGCATCTGAGGTGGTATAAGGGTATCCAAGACAAAGGAAGAATTTGTAGGGAAATCAAGTAGACACGCGAACCTGTTGTAGTCTGTCCAAAGTCTCCTCCAATGTAATGAGTTGCGATACAAAATAATTACAATAAATGCGAGGGAAATCGGGAACATCTGGCGATGGCGTCCGGATGACATTTTGACGATTTTTTATGGCATATGTATTTTTTTTTACCGTAAACAGTTCATAACACTGACCTCTAATATACAAGTACGCTGGACTTCATATTATCGATGACAAAATTAAGACATTTGATTTTCGCCATTTTGGCGCTGATAGCAACGTGACTTAACGTGAGATTCCATGGAACTAATATTAGAGATGGGACATAGCCTTCGGTATAAAAATACGTGAGAATAATTTAATACGTAAGAGAAAAAGAAAATCCCAATTATTTTAATTGAGATTCATTTCTAAGAAATAGAAAACTTGCTGTAAAGGTTAACTGAAAAATACTTTCAATCAGATTGCAAGCTATAAACTAGTGGATAGCGTGCTACTAAAGTTATAGCGCATTACTGTCAGATCAGTGAGATTTAAATATGGGGATAGGCTAACAACTTATCCTTAAAACTAGTATATTTGAGCAAGTATCTGCTCGCTCAAGTATACTAGTTAGTCAATACTTACATTTACAATAGTTTGGATTCACTCGGTTGGAACATCATTCATACAAATATTTGCGTACGAATGAGATGGATAATAATTTACAACGGACATATTTCTCGCTCTCATCGCTGAGATCCTGTCTCTGTAGTGTTAAGGTGCAAATAAGAGTGACATCGCATTCCAGCGACGTGAAGACTTATATCAGTTTTCAACTCTGTTTCAGATGCAGATATAAATTGTTTGACTTAAAAACATTTGTTAATATAATTATAATTATCATGATATTATTCCAGAATTAATTCCAGACAGGAACGAGGTGATTGATACAAGAAGAGAGAGGCCTGTGCTCAGCAGTGGGTGAAGTCGGACTGTGGATGATCATGATGATGATTCCAGAATTTAGTATTACACATTGCTTTTTAACATATTATTACTGATTATTAGGCATTCATATAACATTCATCACTAATACCAATATGAGATATTTAGTTGCAACATATTATGAGAAGTCAATACAGTAGATGAGTGATACGCCTTGCCAAGTCTACTATTTTGATATTAGTGTAATTTAAAAATATTACTAATACTCATATACTCGTATTAGTTAAAATATAATATTTCCAGGCGAATATATTAGTATTACCTAATCTTGAGAAATATCGGTACTAACCTATCTCTAAATGTGTCAATTTTAGTTCCTGAGAACCTCGAGTGGGGCGCTTTGATTCGGCACAAAAATCAACTGTCATTTCATCTAATATAAGTAGTCCAGCGTACTTGTATGATAGAGGTCAGTGGTTCATAATAAATAATGCTCAAAAAAGTATTACTTATTCGTAATGATCAAACCAGGTAGGAACCTATTATGAGCCTTAGAAAAAATCCAAAGCATGGTGTAAAGATTGCACGGCTCCAACGCTACTGTGTGTACCATTTGCGGAGATTCATCACTTTAGAAACGGCGCGTAGCAAAGCTATGCAGACGCTACGTAGGTGATGAGGCGACGAAAACGGCGCGTTGCAGTACTACGCAGGCGATGCGTAGCCGATAAACCTACGGGAACGCCGCGTAACAGTGCTACGCAGACGCCGCGTAGCCGAAGAAACTACGCGGCATTTGAAGTTAACAGTTGCTTCAAAGCTTACGTGGCAGAATAGCAATTTATATAAATACTTCTATCATAGATGGGTGACCGTACAGGCCCTGCCCATAAGGCACTTGTCCCACGGCCGACAATTGCGAGTAGCGAGTAAAGATATAAAATAAAAACGAGTTGAACTAAAAGCGGGCAGCGAGAAGCGAGTGTGTAATTCCGATAGTTTTGTAACTCGGCTATAATCGAGTGTTCTTGTGCGACGAGCTATTACCCGCACCACTCGCTCGGGCACGCTCGGGGCGGCCGTACTGTATGTAGAAATGACCGCTGGTTGGTCTCTCGGCGTGAGTTCTGACCGCCAAGCGAGCAAATTAGCATCGCTAAGCGAGTATAAATTAATGGGTCCTACATTGTGAGCTGCTATATTTGTTTCCAATAATAGGTATGGCAAAAATGCTTGAACGCACGGAAATTTGTTCTAGTTTCCACAAGGTCCGTATAGTAAACAACTCCAGATGCAGCCTGTACATTATTCAACATAAAATTGCGCTCATTCTGCCAAAGAATACACTCCCATAAGATATGACGTGCAGATTGTACATATTCGCAGTCAGACGTAGAAGGAGGTGTAGGACCCATTAATATTAATGCAAATTTTTATCCGTGGTGCTAGGCAACTGCGCTTATCCCAGTTGTAAACGACCCTTTGTGCCTATTGGCCTTGTTTGTTCTGTCTCCTGCTTGATATGGAGGGAAGTGGAAATTTGTACTTTTTCCTACTCCTCCGTTATTATTTTCTGATTAATTTCGTTGCGGGATCCAAGACAGTTAAATTCATTCTCCGGGACTTCGTCGAGCTTCATTGCCTCGGCGCTTTTCTGGTGGTCGCCACTGTTGATTCTGGCTTTCAGGAGTTGCAGTGGTTTGGGAATAGTGCGGTGGGATAGTCCCAATAAAAAAAAAAAAACTTGTGGTGAGAGAGTACTCGCCGGCAGTGTGAACAGCCAGCGATCAACTATTACTATAAGTACCTGGGCGACAGAGCTCTGCTCGGGTGAAAATAGAGAAAACGACGTTTTCTAGAAATGAAACCTAGCTAGGTCGATTTATCGCCCCCGAAACCCCTGAATTCTAAATTTCATGGAGATCGTTGGAGCCGTTTCTGAGATTCAGATTATTTTATGTATATCTAAATCTAAACTTCTATAAGGAAAGATTTGATTGTTTGTTTGTTTGCATTGAATAGGCTCCAAAACTAATGATACGATTTGAAAATTCTTTCACTGTTGGGAAGTACACTATCCCGGGTGACATAGGCTATATCATATATTCAAAAAAAAATGGGATTCTTACTAAAACTTCAATAACCCAAGGTGTAAAAAAATTACCTAAAATATTCTTTATATCGCGTGCGCTACGAAAACTATTGATGATAGAATAAAATAATGTACTACGACTTTGCAGAACGACAGCATATGTCTAAATATTATAGGCCAGAATAAAATTTAATTGAAATGCCGCCGCTAGAAAAGGCTCTTCATTTGTATCTTGGTAATAATCCTTATTAAAATTAATTACTTCATATTCAAGAGTGCTTCAATACCTTTATATAACTTCTTAAATTATTCAATTCAGACATTCCATTCAAAAGTTATCACGAAATTAAAAAGTATTAGAAAATAGTTGCGTTGAAGCCGCTCACCCTGCTCGGCTAGGCAGCAGTCACCTTGTGCAATGTAGGCGTCACTGGGGCACGGGCCGTACGGGAGGGGGGAGTCAATGCCATGAAATGAATTACCTGGCGCAAATAGCGCAATATATTTGTTTAGAAGTGTGTATTATAATTTTTAATTTTTCGTCAAATACCCGTGCGAAGCCGGTGCAAGAACAAGAGGCCCCTTGTATACATATATACAAGAATTAATCGTTTGAAGGTTTAGCATAATTATATGTGTCTCTTTTATTGACACGAGATCTATACCTTTAGTAAGTTTCTTCAGCGAGAAAATAGTCGATAGCTAATCGCTTACTCGTCGACGGTGGGACAAGTGCCTTACTATCCGATCGCCATTACCCCCATTCTATAAAACAGTTATCAAATCAGACATTGATGAACTGGCATTAGAAGTAATATTGTAATATATAATTATTATTTTTTATATCACCTGATGGTAAGCGATGATGTGGTCGACGAAGTGTAGCACGCTTACCTAGATGAAACCTATTCACTCTTGACTTAAAGACTCCCAGGTTGTAGCTATCAGGAATGCAGACTCTGTCCACTACTTAGCTGTACGCATAATGAAAGTATTCCCAAAACGTTTAGTGCGTATGGGTGGGATGTCATGTACCGATGACGCATCACCGTTCGTCTTGTAGTCCGTAAGTAGATGATGGAACGGGCTAGGAGGAATTAGTTCATGCAATTCCATCGCACACTCCCCGAAATGTAACCGATAAAAAACCGACAGACTGGCAACATGGCGCCGATGTTCAAGGCTCTGGAGCCTAGACTCGACCAGTATCTCATTGCCGATGAGCTACTTGGGCCATTTTTCGATCGACTCTAGTGCATCCAGCTGGTACTTGGCAGATCCCTCCCAGAGATGAGAGCAGTACTCTATGCATGACTGAACTTGCGCTTGATACAAGTTGGGCAACTGTTCTGGCGTGAAGTACCATCTCACCTTTGCAAGGATCCTCAACTTTTTGGCAGCCAGTTGAGCTTTTGCCTCAATGAATGGACCAAAATTGAGGGTCGATGTCAACGTAACGCCAAGAAGCTCAAGATGGTCCGTTATCGGCACGGTAACTTATAGATCATCATCATCATCATCATCAGCCTATTAATGTTCCCACTGCTGCGACACAGGCCTCCTCTCTGTGAGAGGGAATGGGCCGTAATCCACCACGCGGGCCCAGTGTGGGTTGGTGGATGTCACATGTCTTCGAATTTTTGGTTCTAGGACATGCCGGTTTCCTCACGATGTTTTCCTTCACCGTTTTGAGAGCAGTGGTGATGAAATAATTTACACAAAGTAAAGCGCCTGCCTGGGCTCGAATCCACGACCTACAACTTGTAAGTCGCGGCTGATACCACTGGACCACCACTGCTCCTTACTTAACTTATAGATCAATATTATATATTTAACCTTTATTTTCAAAGTAAGGACAATATTACATTATGGTACAAGTGCGTAATGTTGGTGATTACCGCTGAGTCGCCATTGAGACCCGAGCCTTTAGGTGAGGGTCTTAAGAGAGCCGAGGACGGTAATCATCAATACACACGTGTATCATACGACGTGTTTCAACACACTTGTGAATAAAATAATACTAAAAGACTAAAACAATGAGGTTACTTTATTTTTTTTAGCTTTTCGCGGATAGCGTACTAGCCACGTACAAAATGGGGAATTTCAAGTTTTCTTTATTTCAGAGAAACAAAAGTTATATTTGAGGGCAAGTTTTATTTAATAAACACGTACAAGTTGAAATTATCTATTTGAATACGAAGTTGCATGCAATGATCAAGCAATATGTTAGATTCTAGCATTTTGCTGAATTGTTTGACCAAGAAGCTATGAAACATTTTATGTATTCAATGGACATCATGGAAATAGTAATTACTACCCATATCATGTTATGGATATAGTAAGTACTACTTCCATGACAGGAATAGAAAGGGATTAATGTCGAATGGAACACTTTTAATTGATTAACAGTGTTACATTTTATTATATTGAAAATACTTAAATTTTAACTGGATTAGAATTAATGACTTATTTTATTAATTTTCCATGGATTGATTTGTGACACTTTTAAAATTAGTTTAATTTAAAAGTATTTAAAATGAAGGCAGGAAACCATTTAAAAAAAAACTATAACTCACTTGTGAATAATAGCAATGAAAAAGTCACAGTTTGATAACAGGTATCATTATGTGCCTAATTGCGGTGAAATTAGAGCCACTTTATGAGCAAGTGTGTTGAAAATATAATAAACTAGCTGTTCCCTTCGCCTTCGCTCCCGTGGACCACCCCACAGAACCCGTTTTCAGGATATTAAAATAGCTTATGTCACTCAGGAATAATGTAGCTTTCTATTGGCGAAAGAATTTTTTAAATCGGTCCAGTAGTATCGGAGCCTATTCGGTACAAACAAACAAACAAACAAAAAAATCTTTCCTCTTTATAATATTAGTATAGATTATAACCAACATGGATCAGTTAGTATTAGTAATTACATTGATTGTATAAGAGATGCACACCAAACTTAAAACACTAAAACCACTGGAACATGCACTGCCACGTTTCCTCTGACCTTTGCGATGTGAAAAAAACGAAGGAGGAGTATCATCTTCTACTTCTTGCTCTTCTGAATAATCATCGTGTAGGTCATCACCACCACTGCTGTCGTTATTATCCACCAGATACACAGGATACTGCATCCTTAGATCTTCTATGACCATCTCTTGTATGTGAGGTGGTATCATGGTCTCCGGATGAAACGTGCGACCTGTAGGTACATTGGAGACTCCTGGTAAAAACGCAGTACTGTTGAGGTTTATACGAAGTCGCATGTTTAGCCAGTGATACGAGTTTCGGTAGAAAATAATGATAATAATCGCTAGGGAAAGGGAAAGCGGTACCGTGTGCGCTGTCATTTTGATGACAAATTGCTTTTTTAATGAGAACATAGATTACTTTGTAATTTTATTAATAGAGTGATTGTAACAAGAAGAATACATTAACAATCCATAAACAATTAGTTATTGGAAAAATCAAATTATTAAATGATCAACGTTTTAAGTCCTCTATGTGCATTCTATATTATATTCGATAGAAATCTAGAAACCTGTTTTACCACTTTCTGAAACACTTACAACTAATGCAAGTATTAAATACGTAAAATGTTATTTTGAATAAATCAACATTTCTGTGAAATCCCAAATTACGCTAACATTCCAGACGTTTGTTGCGGTGAATACAAATTGGGCAGCGGACAGAAGTATGAGGACCACACTTAAAGACGTAACAGGACTGTTAGCTCACTCAGAGTAGGTTGAATTAAGAAAAAAAATATCGAGCTATATCATGGAATAATAAACTGTGACAAAACTGAGAGGAGTAAACATTCAGGACTTTTTCGCAGGAAATTATCTTTATAAATCCATGTTCAATGTATGGCCGAGTTGGATTTATGCCAATTGTATGGCAATAAGCACGCCTCCGTCACTGGGAAAGATACCTCTCTGACGAAATGTGGGTGGCAAAACCACGCTGCCTAAGCCTTTGTAATAAATACGGGGATTTTTTGTGATGTTAACTACGTAATTTTGATTTGTTATCATGAATAATACCTATATCTATCTATCATCTATAAGTTACTTAGAAGTAGAAAGACGTTTGAGACGAATACACCAAACATACATAGTGTTAGGTTTTGATCCTTTTTAACTAATAATGGCTTGTTTTAAATAAAAACGAATGATCCTATTTAACAATTTGGTTATTTGTTAGGGTTTTTGTTTCATATAAATACCTATATGTCTTCATAATTCCAAAGGACTGCCATGGAGGCGATATTTTTATTGTAAACACTCGGGAGTTTGTCGAGTGTTTCCAGCCAGTACGAGTGGCTGGAGGACACATTCGGTCGATGGTCGTCGCCTGAGACGCTTGGTCAAAATAGAGTGCTCAAAGTCATAGACATTGTTGTAAAATTGTATTTCTTGTTTAGAACAGTTTTCTTACATTATAAAAGTAATGAACAGTTTGAGTTTGATTTCACATATCACATCCAAGTACCTACTCGTAGTAAACCCGCTGACTGCTACATCTCAGAAGTGACAAGAACAACCAAAACGTAAGTACACGCCCAAATTGTAATTATAATTTGATTGATTTGATCATAATTTTTGATGTTGGTCAGTCACGGATCATTGCAATGTAACGAGACCCGTGAGACCATGGTCTTCTTAAGATGATACATTGACTTAAACAATTAAGTACCATTACATTCTTGTTTTTGCATTTTGCCAGCATCATGTATCATCATATTGAACGTTAATGTTTTGAAATCTTATTTGGCTTGTCTATCACATTTTTCCCATTACTGTTTAGTTTTGTGAGTTGTAATATCAAGATATTTACAGCGTGAGCACTTTTAAATCTAAATCTGCAGTTCACACCTTAAACATTTGTCGGTTTATGTGTCTTGGGTTCGAATCCTAGTAATTACTTAGCATCTTAGCAATAAGATTAGTGAGCCAGAGACTTTGTAAGGTTATCTAATAATAATCAACAAAGAAAATTGTGTCGTATTTGGTCTATATAGATCTCTAAGAATTTACCCAGATTGGGTTTTGACGGCGCTTATTAGAGATGGGCGTTGAATGAACAAACTAGTTAATTCGACCGTCGACGTACAATGAACGATTCGACGGTTCACCGATAATCAACGAACTAGTTGAATTCGTAGACGGCTAAACTGAGACTCGACTATGTTCATGTCGACTTGTAACGCGACGACCGACGCGAGAACTTAGTTCGTACAAGTTCATACGTTCGAAAAATTTCTATGGGCCGAATGCCATTTTGGAGTAAAAATGCATTGTGTTAAGAAGAAAAGGCCACCAATAGTTTCACGTGTACAAAAGAGTAAAGCGATTGACCGATGGAACGATGCGAGGTAAACCGGTTTGTACTTGTTTACGTTCAATCGAAAAGTTGAAAGTTGTTGCCGAGCCGTAGACGCCGCGCGTCGCGTCTTTGCGTAGTTTATAAAGAACGCGCGAACGTCTATTCTACATAACATAGTTTACGTTATGAACTAGTCGATAAATTCCACTAGTTGATCGACTAGTCGATCAATAGAAATGGACGGTCTAGTTTCGATAACGAAAAATACGTCGACGACACATCTCTAGCGCTTATCAAGCGGAGCGTCACCCGGTACCCCAAGCAAAGCAAAACACTTGATACCGCATTCTTTGCATGGGACTCAAGTGTTTACACTTAGAAGAACCAAGGTCCCTTTGTTTATTTTAGAACAGGACAAATTAAGTGTCAAAGCTTGTTTGTATAATATAATATGCTGACCGTGAATTAACTGTAACAAAGGCAGTGATAATCATGCGTAACTGATGAAATATGATAAACGTAATGTCTAGAGAATGACTGTACAAAATCTTAATTGTTAAACCCACATTTATACATTTGATTGACTTGAAAAGGGTTAGACGGATGCAAAAATAATTGCCTTCCTAAAAACACTTCTTAGTAGACTTCTCAATAATCTACGGCTCTAAAGTTCTCTTTTTCCGCGAGATTTCAGACTATGCCGAAATATCCGGGCCACGGCCCACTCTGCCAAGTGGTGCAGAAGTCAGCTGCGGAGATGAAGCCCAGAAGGGAACATCGAGATAGGCCGTGATCAGCTTAAGATGCTGCAATAGGAAGTACGGCGAGAGCGTGAACACGTGCGTGCCGCCGAAGATTTGCGCAACACGTCGCATCGTCGCAACGTGCTACGGGTGGAAAGGCGTCCGACCGAGACGACTGTGTTCGCACCGACGAAGACCTGCACAACGTGTCGCGTGGTGGTAACGAGCTACGGGCGGCCATGCGTCGCCGCAGCAGCTCAACGCCAGCGCGTCGCCGAGACGACTGTGCTCGCGCCGCCGAAGACATGCGCAACACGTCGCGACGTGGCAACGAGCCACGAGTGGTCAGCCGTCATCGCAGCATCTCCACGTCCGTCGGTGTGAAGGCGAAACACCGAGCCACGTGAAGAGCAAAAGCGAGGCGTGGACTGCGGCAGCGTGAGCGCGAAGCACGGATTGACAGGTCACGTAGTCCTTCTTTTTATTTGATAGCATTTAGAACTTTAGGATCGATCTGGCTTTGCCACCTGTGAACCAAAGCGCACCAAAATCAATACAGAAAAATTATCTTTGACTCCTCGTCCATAAACCATCGGATGGATGTTTGGTTACATAAGTTGAATGCTAGCGCTTCGGTATACAGTTGGGATGAAAGTATCACCATTCATTTTGCTATCCAAAACTACAAGGTTTGGCCAAGACGTGCCACAGAAGGTTAAGTAGGTACTATTCTATTAATTTTGCAAGAATGGCAAGAGAAGTTATGAACGCGTTTCCGTGCGAACTAAACTACGGCTAGACCTTGGAAAATTGTTAGGAGAGAACCAGCGTAACGAATCTATGGAGGTGTATTATTATGAAAAATAGCGTCTTATTTATCAAAGCGAAATACATATTAGGCACTTCAAAGCATTACAGATAAAACACCTATGCCACTCTTTCTTTTTAGAATTGTGTACAATGTACCCATTTCAATCAGATGTTACAGTATTTATTCAATAGTAGGGAACGCAGCCAACTTGGTCCGGCCCGATCTCACACATCCCCAAGTGTTACAATTATTGTAAGGAAATATGGCTTCACTTTTCTCACACCACTAAGCCACTGTGAAGTGCACACGTTGTAATAAGATTGGCAGTGCAACAGAAAAGTAAAATAGATGATAGAATAATAAACAGTAGCTATGCGGCACAAAAGCTATGACAACTAATTATAAACGTTTAAACAACAAAGACGCGCGTGTGGTGATAAAAAGTAACAGTCTGTGTAAAGTAATAGTTTCTGATCGGTATATGGATAATAATTATTACCAAATAAAACAGTAGTGTAAGTTGCTTTGTACTAGAGAGCTAGGTGTATCTCACGATAATGTCCCCACGTATATGAAGGGATCTGGAATAGCACGACCATTCTCTTCCCTATGTTAACAGTAAAATGCAATTTGAGTTTTAAATTGGCCAGTATTTGAAGTGATGTAATCTAATTTTCTACAGATAGAGGATTGCGTGTTTGGTGGAATATAACTAATATAAATATAAATAATACCACCCCGTTACTGTCCCACTGCAGTATAAAGGCCTCTTCTTATACTGAGATGGTACGAGTATTGATACCACTCACTCTGGCTTGAGGCGGTTTGGCATTTTCCAATTTATATTAACTGTGAGTCCAGGATTTCACACCAATGTCAGTGATGTCCAAGATAAAATTAAAAAGTATTAGAAACTGACTGACTGAAATAACATCTGCTCTTTGCCGGATTTGAACTCGCTACCATCCAGCTCGAGAGACGATGTCTTAACCACTGGGCCACCACGACTAAATAAGTAATCTCTTTTAAATATAAGATTTTGATAGTTCAAAGGATACAGTCAACCTAATTTATGCATAACAAACATAAAAATATTAAAGCTCTCTTGATATACAACTTAGATCAAACTGTAAATTCCTATGGTATTGCAATTTTGACCATAAGATTCACTGTAGTAGATCATAAAGAGAATAAAAACTATAAACGATAGATAACGCGATAAAGCAGACATTATGTTTTTACAGAATTGTGTGCTTATAGAAAGAATCACAGAAAAGTATTTTATTACAAAAGATATATGAACTATTCATAGTCAAATGATAAAACGTTAAGTAGATATTAACCTAGTATCGTGTCTTTTAGTACAGCAATGTGGATACACTAATCGCCACCATCTTACTAAATTGATAACAAGTTTTTGACTAAGAGTATATCATCTTTAAGCAAAATTATACCTAATTATATTAGAACATCAGCAGTAAAATACGCTGACGGGCCAGGAATCATTCGAAGAAAAATTGCTGGTTTCGTTTTGATATGTTTTTATAACATTATAAATAGTTCATAGTCGCACTATTGAGTTGGATTTAAGATCTATAAAAGAAGAATACGAGGAAGATGTATTAGTGTTCATTCACGGAGCAGTTCTGAGACTTTTCAAGACAACAAGGTCAATTGTTTATTTGAGCTACCTGCGGTACATAGACAAACTTATAGAAGAAAAAACTAAAATAAGAAGGAAGATTAGAACTCTATAACAATTAATATTTGGAAGGAGTTGCTCTGTTCTGAACTTGAGTTAATATTGACATCTTGTTGAGGCCCTCATAATCTAGTACAGTCAATATGTTTTGTATAGCTACCATCGCTTAAGGTCCTATAATTTAAATCATTAGGATACTAAAAACCTTGACTCAATCCTAAACAATGTTGGTACCTATTTTTGTACGCATAAAATTGAAGCATAGTATGAAATACGTCATAAACGAGGTAGCTAAACCTAAAACTAATAAAAAAACGGGCAAATAAAGTACGGATATAGAGATGGATAACCAAACCATGTTAGCAAGGTTTTAGTCATGGATTGGTATGTTGTAACAATGATAGCGCATCAATCAATACAGAAAGCAGACGCAAAACAACAGTATTTGTGGAGCGTATGAATCCGTTGAATCATGTAACCAGCGGTCCGATTGTACCATTTACCACCTCTGTAACTAAAGATTTTTGCATGAAGTCGTAAGAACGCCAGTTTATCACGATTATTCCCGATGTCCACCACTTGGTTGGTAAAAGTTGCTAGAAGTAACTGTCAAAAAGTGAGATTTAAAACAAATAATCGTTTTAAATAATAGTACCTGGGTGACCGAGCTCTACTTGGGTGAAAATAAAACGATGTTTTCTAAAAATAAAACCTAGCTAGATTGATCTATTGCCCCGAAACACTCTGCATACCAAATGTCATGAAAATCGTTGGAGCCGTTTCCGAGATTCAGATTATATATATATACAAGAATTGCTCGTTTAAAGGTATTATATATAGTGAGAACGATTGATATAGATTCTGTCAAATATTTGGTAGAATACTCTTTGTCGAAGATTTAAAGTAAATACAATTGGTATGGGTACAGAATGCCAACTTAACAGCTTAACTTACAGAGGATGATGTGATTGGTTGTATGTTTCTACATCCTGGGAAATCAATGGCTGTATGAAGCCTTTCTTATACAAATTATACCCTTCATGTTGGGTTGAGCCGAATATAAGAAATTGTTATGTACAGAATATTATTTGTTGTTTGTTACAGATCGAGTACGCGAGAATTAATTGGCTCGTGACTTGATATGATTGAGAGACAGGAGCTTCCGGCTACCACCACGAGATTTAACTGATCGGCTCGTGCTGGTGTCGCGAGGGATGCCTGCTGCCCGCGTGAGAGTCAGGGACCTCCGACTACCATCCCGAGATTTAACTGATCGGCTCGGGCTGATGTCGCGAGGGACGCCTGCTGCCCAGTTGAGAGAAAAGTCCTTTCGACTATCAACATGAGATTTAACTGATCGGCTCGTGTTGCTGTCGCTAGGCCTCCTGATTTACTGATCGTTCAGGATGTTAGGGCCCCCTGATTTACTGATCGTTCAGGGATGGTGTTTGTTCACGACAAATCGATCGGTTGTGAACTTACTCTTTAATGTTGAATGTTAATTATGAAATTGATTTTTGCTTCAGTTGTATTATTGTTAAAAGTTCAATAATGCTATTTTGTTTTTACTACTATGTTGGTTTGTATAAGTAATAATGATAAGTTTGTTCTCCATTGGTGTCATAGCCCCACGGCGTTCCAGTGCGAGGATAAACGAATCATAAATAAATGATGTTGTAATAAGCCCGAGGTGCATTGGCCTCAAACTATTGTAAAACACCATTTTTTTTAAAAAAGAGTAAGTTTGGAGTTTCTTGTCCATTCTTCTCCATAACAATCTACCTTTCCGAATGGACAGTAGAATCAATATCATTATTTTTAAATTGAAATTAAAAAGATAAACGTTTTGACTATGACTTTGACACTACTCTGTTTGTATATTGTTAGTTTTTAAAAGTTATAAAAGTAGTTAACAAATTTTGTAAGTTATGGATTAATAATTAATTGATAAGCTCGAAAGACTAGCCAGGAACCCGATTGTTAGGTTTCCACCTGGATTCGTGTGCAGGGACGCACACGATGTCAGGACGGACGATTGTTAGGTTTTGATCCTTTTTAACTAATAATGGCTTGTTTTAAATAAAAACGAATGATCCTATTTAACAATTTGGTTATTTGTTAGGGTTTTTGTTTCATATAAATACCTATATGTCTTCATAATTCCAAAGGACTGCCATGGAGGCGATATTTTTATTGTAAACACTCGGGAGTTTGTCGAGTGTTTCCAGCCAGTACGAGTGGCTGGAGGACACATTCGGTCGATGGTCGTCGCCTGAGACGCTTGGTCAAAATAGAGTGCTCAAAGTCATAGACATTGTTGTAAAATTGTATTTCTTGTTTAGAACAGTTTTCTTACATTATAAAAGTAATGAACAGTTTGAGTTTGATTTCACATATCACATCCAAGTACCTACTCGTAGTAAACCCGCTGACTGCTACAATAGAGAGCAAGGATCGTTTCAATAATTTAGCTGGTCACCCTACCACAGACACGAGTCAGATAAGGAAGTTGATCCAGGTAGACGGCACGTGCCCAGCATGTCGGAGACGCTACTCCGGTTTTCCCGCGTTTGCCGCAAAATTATACGACCCTCGTCTCTCTCAAACAAAAACTAACTTAATAAGGAATATAAGACAGCCCGCCTTGAGGAATATGCTGTAATTACGTATATGAAGAATATGTCGAGACGTCAATAAGTCCTGAGGTACGTGCTAAAATTATGATGAATGTGACGAGAGGAGGATGGAAGAAATTTGACGTCTCAATAAATGTTATGTCCGGGCCAGGCGAGGCATAGACACGCTAAAAAGAAGAATAAATGTTTTATAGTCAGGATTCCTTTATAAAACTTTTGGTTTCTAGTTTGATAGATTCAAAAAAAATATATTAATTAAACCATTTATAGCAACGGAATGTCGTAATAAGCTCAAGACCACTCGCGATGGAGGGCTGTTTTGGACAACCTCTGCATTGCAAGCATTGGATCTTAAAAGTCAAACTATTTACAGGAACTTGTTTTCAAGGAATCAGTCAGTACAAAAGATGAAGCTACTCGTAATTGCAAATTTCAAAACGTAGGTCGTTATGGTGACCCCCCTGGTGGGTTCCCGCAGTAAATGTGGCTTGGTCACCCACGGTGAAGCGAAGAGGAACCCGAGGAGGGGGCCGCTCGTCAGAGTAGGTTGCGGTGCCGCTTGGTAACGGGCCGCGATGTCTTATGGAGCGTCCCAGGTCCATACGATATCGCGGCTGAGAGTTGGAGGCTGCGGCGGGAGACTAGTATTGCGGTGTGCCTCTCTACCTACCTTCCGCGGCCTAGACGGGGTCGCCACCGTCTGATGGCGGACGCGGTGGGGCCGCAGGGGAATAGGAGTGTCGGTATAGCGTTACCCACTCTCCCTATCCCCTGCGACCGCAAAATGGTAGGTGGTGGGGCCATTGACCTTGACCCGTCACAGGGGTACCAAGGGTTCCATACACAGGGTCGTCTGGCGTTTCCGTCTAGTCCCCTTTCACAACGCGCGATAAGGAACTTCGTTCCAAAAAATGTCGTTATGGTGAAGAACGTGCAAGAAACTTTTTCCACATAAATCATGTACCTTATGTTTATTAATAATAACATGTGTATGACTTTCTTGAACGTAATATATTATGCCTAATAACCAACGTAATAAATCAAAATTAAATTGTTGACTACTACGAGTACCTACTACTATTATGTAACTTACCAATAGCACAGTCAAAATAATTGAAGAAAGTACCAGACTCACACAAACATACGTACCGACGAGACCATTAAGGCACTTCTGCAGTGCTGTCAGTAGTGCGTTCCGCTTAGGGGTCTCGTCTATGCGCATGTTCGTGTGAGTGTGCCGTTTCGAGCGTTTGTAGGTAGTTTTCATACTGTAGGTTGTTTTTGTTAATGTTATTTAGAGAATACAATTTCGAGAATGTGTATTTCATTAATCAATATTAAATCAGTAGCTTTGTATTATTTTATCTGTATTTATTCTTTTTTCTGTTACGTTTTTTATTGCACATAAATAAAAATAATAAAGTTATGCTATTTGATATTGTGTTATAATCATAGACGCGTCTGCGTGTCATGACCGCCACAGTAACCTATTTCACGCAGCAATCGATTCTCACCTATTGCACGTTAAAAAGTGAAGTTTTCATCCCTACCTTTCTTTTCGTACGCTTAACTTCAGGATATGTGCTCGACGGAATTCCCCATCGGTAAAAATTACAATCACCCACGTAAATTTATGTCGATTCGTATTTTCAGATTTGTATGCAGAGGATAAATTTTCTAAAATCAATATTGTTAAATAATGAACTAGCTGCCACCCGCGTGGCTATAGTAGTTCCTTCAAATTTCATCTATCTATATCTCGTTGACAGGCCTCTCAATAGCTGGACCGATGACCTGGTTAAGGTTGCGGGATCGGTCAATGTGGCGACGCCTGGGGGAGGCCTATGTCCAGCAGTGGACGTCTTTCGGCTGAAATGATGATGATGATGATGATATATATATACCTATTATTGTAAGCTTTACCTACGAAAAAACTTGCGTGAAAGAGTAACAAACATCCATCCACCCTGGTATCCTCACCAACTTTCGCATTCATTGTAATGGTAGGATTCTTGTGCAAGCTTCTAAACCCCACGGTTCAGGTCTGATTGTGAATGAATGAATTTGCCTCCTCTACACTGCTCGCGAAGTTCCTCGGCGAAGTACTCTAGAAACATGGGCTAAAGTCCCAAGTGCGACACTACACACTCGTTCAACTTCGCGATGAGCTCATTCGCTCTGTGGTGCCATTAGCCTGCGCACGTTTGTAATGGATGCTCAAGTAGCAGTTGCCGTTGTAATGTGCAGTATAACTACGTGCATATTTGCACAACGATTTGTCACGACGTGAACTGAAGTCAGCCGAGTAGTTTAGAGAGTCACTTCGTGTGCGCACTTCGGGCAACTTCGGGCCCTTTGACTCGGGCGCAAAAACCGACAAACAATTGGAAGTCGCCCGAGGCGAGGTAAAGTTTGACGAGGTAAGCCGAAGTGCCTCTCTACACTATCGTATTCGTCTAACATCGTTCAACTTCGCGAGCAGTGTAGAGGAGGCATAAGACTTTTATAACGTACCTTTACCTTCCTTAAACCGTCATCTTAAAGTCAGATTCAGGATAATTGATTTACAAAATAGAGAGTGATTTACAGTCTTCCAGTTTCGTAAAATATGACGAAACTGAAATAACAACAACACGCGGCTGCTAGCGTAGGTACTGTAGGTGTCTAGTCAGCGCGCGCTCGTACGTCTTCGGTTTTCTTCGTGCGCCTCCGGCTCTCTCGTCTCCCTTTTTTGTGGATTTTCGCTTGTACTATCTTTCTTGCAGCACGCTGTACCTTGCACAATTTATCACGCTAAAATGATTATTTATATTAATAAAAAACCGGCCAAGTGCGAGTCGGACTCGCGCACGAAGGGTTCCGTACTTGGTAAATTGCTGTTTACTTTTTATGACGTAGGTATTAAAAAAAAACTACTTACTAGATCTCGTTCAAACCAATTTTCGGTAGCAGTTTACATGGTAATGTACATCATATATTTTTTTAGTTTTTATTATCTACAGGCCCCCCCCCCCCCGGAACTTCTAAAATAAGACACACACATTTTACCACTTTGGAAGTGTCTCTCGCGCAAACTATTCAGTTTATAAAAAATGATATTAAAAACCTCAATATCATTTTTGAAGACCTATCCCGATAGATACCCGTTTGGGATTGATGAAAATTTTTAGTTTCAGTTCAAAGTATGGGGATATAATATATCCCCATACTTTGAACTGAAACTAAAAATAGAAAAAAAAAAAATTGGGGTTTTATATTATATAACCCCAATTTTTTTTTTTTCTATTTTTGTGTGAAAATCATAATGCGGCTCACAGAATATATCTACATACCAAGTTTCAACAGCATAGTTCTTATAGTTTCGGAAAAAAGTGACTGTGACATACGGACGGATACACAAACAGACAGACATGACGAATCCATAAGGGTTCCGTTTTTTGCCATTTGGCTACGGAACCCTAAAAAGGGTATTAAAACGTTAAACTTACAAATATTTTTACATATTCTCAAAATTGTCGGCAAGCTGAATCGATAGAAAATTTCTAAAGAGAATGTTTAAAGTTTTAGTTTCCTCGGTGACCGGGAAGTGCCTCAAAAATCACTGCAAATATGTGTCGGTTGTTAGTGTCGTTTTATCTCATTGTTACAGTTTTATCGGCCTGAATAAAGGCGTTACTGGCGTAAACGACAGTTCAAAGAATTATTATTCTTTTACGTTGTAGAACTAAGTTTATAAGGAATTAAGACTTATGGTGCTCCCACACTGCTGTTCAAAAATGTTTACAAGAGCACCATTACACAGAATTAATGTTAAGGTTACACTAGTCGAAAATTCTTCCATACAAACGTAGTCTAGGGATTATTCGATTATTCCACTGTTTGACGATGTACGTTCAAAATAAAAAGTGATATCAATTTGTCTCATCATTATCTAGCCCTGTATGGAAGCAAAAAAGTAAAAAAAGGAAAACATTTGAAAGTAATGAGCGTCGAAAGTTCCACATTTCGACACTAATTTTAACGCATTTTTGGACGCAAATAAATACCATAAGAAGACGGAAAATTGCAAAACGGCCTCCATACAAGGATAGATAAGTAGTTCAACAATGCAAATAATTTTATTTGAACAGATAGATTTAGTCGTTTTTTCATGATATCTAGACTGCCAAAGGTCTGTTTATAAAATTTCACGCGCTCGGTTTCGTCCTAAATCATTATCCATTTCGCTACAAATTTGCAAAAGTTTGTATTCGTACGCGAACTAGCTTCCTACTGCTCATCACAGCATCTATCTGTTCCGCACATGTTGTCGGTTGATATAAAATGCATTTTAACCCCGCGCACAAAATAGTTCGTGCCGTTGACTAGTGTAACCTTAATATGTGAAATTGTAATGAGATTCCAATAGCGTCCTTGACATTCAAGAAATAAGACATAAATTCACTCGAGCCAAAGGTTATAATATTAAAAGACACGTGATTAAATTTGTATCCAAGAATAGAAAGAGTCTAATTAATTAATATTTAACACCTGATAATATTTTCGTCTGCCTAGTAACATTAGTAACATGGTCCGGTGTCTAGACTTGTTCTCCTTATTGTAGCTAGATCCTTGTAAGATATCAGAATAAAATTACAGCTAAACTTTTATTGTTGGATAATATTTCAGTGAAAGTACAAATGTAGGTATCAAATATAAATTATGCACCTTCGATTAACACACACACACACACATTAAAAGAATATTCTGTTCATTTATGTTCGCATCATCATGATGTCAACCGAAATACGTCCACAGCTGAACAAAGAATTTTTTTATTTTTTATTATCTGTAGGCTTGCGCTTGACCACTATCTCACCTGATGGTAAGCGATGATGTGGTCAACGGGGAAGCACGCTTGCCGAGAAAAAACCCATTCACTCTTGACTTAAAGACCCCTAGATTGTAGCTATCGGGAAACACAGACTCCGGCAGGGAATTCCACTCCTTAGCTGTACGCATAATAAAAGGTGACCTCCTCCAGGTGTTACCATATCGACCTGTTCAAAGCGTCTCGCATCACATCACAACATCAGCCTATAATGTTCCCACTGCTGGGACACGCCTCAGGTCTCCTCTCCGTGAGAGCCTCTATGTTCGCATAACTCAAAAAAATGTGGGGAACATAGATATTTTTACAAGCTTTTAATTAACTTTCAATGTATGTTTGTATGTATGTAAGTGCGTTCGTGTCAAATCTTGCAACTGAATTTTAAAGCAGTTATCCTCCACCGATTAAGATGAAATTTTGCTTACACATTTAACTAAATGTGATGACAACGCATGGTTATTATTTTTACATTTATTTCAGATGTCAATCCATACACAAATTAAAACATTGAATAATACAAACACAAATTAAACCATAGAATTATAAATTAGATTATTAAAAAATTAAATTACATACATTAAAACAAAATTAAAATTATAACATACCGTCAAAAGGTGTTAGTACATTGCTTATAAACTATGTTAGTGAGCGCCCATAACAATGCGCAACTGTTTATTCTGGATTGGGCAATCCATTCAAGACGCAATCATCTGCAAGATGCCGTTGCTACTGCCTCGCAGGCGCTGCCACAAGGAGGCTACCTTCTTGCGTATAACTGCACGGAAGCCGTCCGTCCGCGCCTCCGCAAACATGCCGGACGCACTACAATAGCGAGGTAGCCGCATCAACACCATGAACATATTATTGTATTGGACACGCAGAGCACTAACAGCCCGTTGGGTGTAATTCACTCACAAGCTGTTCGAGTAAAAGGATTGGCAATACGCCTTAAAAAGAGTTATCTTAACTTCCCTAGAGCAGCGTGCAAACCGACGCGCAATCATATTCCCCCGGACTGCCAGCGCCCTGCGTTCCCTCTCTATGTCAGCATCATCCTGTCACAATGTGCCCCAGATATTTAAAGCTTGTCACTACACGCAGAGCCACACCATTAAGCATAATAGGCGGAACACGGACCGGACCACGCTTTCCACTCTTGAAGACAAGAAATTCGGTCTTCTTAGAGTTATATCTCAGTCCATGATCCGCCGCGAATGCCTCACAAATCGCAACCAGTTAACGAACAGCCCCCACCGAAGGGCCCAGCAGCACCATGTCATCTGCATAAATGATGTTATTTACGCAAATACACCCGTACGGGTGCTGCTGAGCTCACCGATGAGGTCATTAACATATAGGTTGAAAAGCAGAGGAGAGGTGATGCCCCCCTGCCGCACACCACACTCCATGCTGTATTCATCAGATAGAGCCCCCGCCCATCGCACCTGGTTCCGCTGACAACGATACCAATGTCCTAACACCGACACAACTTCCGCCGGCACACCCGCACCCCGTAGCATTCTCCAAAGCCTCCCATACAAGACAGTATCAAAGGCTCTGGACAAATCCAGAAAGCACGCGTATACCGGCGTGTCCCTGTCAGTGAAGTATCGGACCGCCTGCTTAAGACAAAATATGGCGCTCTCTGTAGAAAGCCCACTCCTGAAACCAATCATGCAGGCCTATGTACTTTCTAAGGGTGTTATTAAGCAGGCTGTCAAACACTTTAGCCAACACCGTAGCCAGCGAAATAGGCCGATAGTTACCCTCGTCCGACAGATCCCCAGTTTTTTTCTTCACAATCGGAACAACTAACGTTCTAGTGAGGTCATCGGGCAAATAACCATGACATAAACAAGGATTGCAAAACATGGAGAGCACGCGCGGCAGGTGAACACCCGCGTATTTTAGATGTTCAATACTGAGACTGTCGCACCCGAGGGACTTCCCTCGCTACATGCTGTGAATTGTTTTTCGCACTTGCTTAGCAGTAAATCTGACAACTTGCTTCTGTGCAGCAGTCTCAGCATCATCACATCCGAGCGTGGAGAACGACGAAGCACAGAGGAATCACAATATGGTGTCATCTTAAAATGGTCTTTAAAGAGATTGGCGAGCAATTTGTGATCACCGATGCCATTCACGCTCACAGGAAAGCCAGGCCTAGCATTCATTTTCCCGGTTTGCTTGCAAAATAATTGATTAGTTATTTTTTGTGCACAGACATGATATGGGTATCAAATGAAAGGGTTTGCTGAGAAGAATAAGAAAAAAGATAGCATAAAAAAAATGAATAAATTATTTGCAATTTAGAGTTGGTTTCATGTCAAAGTTGTCTATATTCATGAGTGCTGTCACGACCTGAAACATTGTCAATGAAATAAAAGTCACCCTGCTACTCGTATTTATGTAATTCGACTACTACTATCACTAAGCAGCATTCTTGACTCTTTCAGGCTTTGTTTGAAAGTCAAAAACATATTATAATAAATAGATTTAGAATTGCCTTTTTCGACTGTCTACGAGTATAAAACGTAACTGGTGTCGTGATTTTTTTTTTTTTTTTTTTTAAAACTTTGCTCCACACTAGGAATTTCTCCTGTATCGTGGGTGCGTTTACAAACATATAATTTCACATACACAAACACCCAGAGCCGGAACAACTATTTGTAGATCATACAAATATTTGCTCCGTGCGGGAATCGAACCCGCGACACGCAGCGCAGCAGTCAATCGCTCAACCACTGCGCCAACCGTGCGCCCAAATGTGATTGAGTCGGATTAATGGCATTCATCCATAATTATGTTATAATGCCAAACATTACTGTCTTTCTGTTTCACAAACAGACAGACAGTAATTTTTCACGCCGAAACTACTGACCAATTTACATAGGAGACCTTTTATCCCTCTCCGGGAGTACGTTCCCTTGGAGTAACTGACAGACGCTTGAAGGGGGCTAGGCAGAGATGTAGGGGCTAGGCATCATCAGACTTTAAATATTCCCACTGCTGGGACATGCCCGTAAACCACCACGCGGGCCCACTGCGGATTGGTGGATCTTGATTCGTTTTCATTTTCAAAGATCTTTATTTAATTAAATTTAACAAGATTGCACTTACTCTAAGACACATTAAAACAGTATAACACGGTGGATCTTGATTGATAATCTTCGAATGTTTGGTTCTGGGACATGCCGGTTTCCTCACGATGTTTTCCTTCACCGTCTTGAGAGCAGTGGTGATCAAATAATTTACACAAATTAAAGTGCCAGCCAGCCAACCCACGACCTACGAAACGTAAATCGCGGCCTTTGCCACTGGGCCACCACTGCTCTAAGAGATGTATAAGGCTCTTATATGAACGTCCTAAACACCTTCCAGGAATGACAGCGTAATGTTTTGATATGACATAGTTTTTGCATTTCTTCAAACAAATACTAATTTCTTTGACCATAGTATTCAGCTTGGCGATAGACTTAGCGCTGGCCTCGCAAAGGTCTTGCATGGTGCAGGTGTTTTTACATAAGGACCAGGACAGGAGATGGGGCATCGTCTGTGGAGCAGTTCCGCAGTCACATTGTGGCGTAATGGAGTACCAGTATACGTACCAATACTAAAATTGTGGATTCTAAACACGCTCTTGATTTTGATGATGTTACCTTAAACGTGCAATACATATTCTTATTCGACTTTAATGTGTTATATTAACCACTAGCTGTGCCCGCGGCTTCGCTCCTGTCATCTTTCTGCCAACCCTTCTCTATATATTCCTGTCTAGCCTACTTACCTACCTACCAATTTTTTTTCTAGGGTCATCATTCTTTCGCGGAGAATCTTAACACTACCATTCAGAAAATGACTTCAAATGCACAACGCCATCTATCGAATATGGAGTTCAACTGTCCGAGTATCTGGATTGCGTGTGTTGTGATAATTTTACTTCTTGAACACTTTAAATTCATCTAACTTTTGAAGGAAGTGAACCGATTGCTACGAAACAAAAACTAAGTAATTCTTCAAGTTACGCAAAATTTTTATGTATAAAGTTATCTACATTGGTTTCGTTCATTTCACGTGATGCGTGCACAAACAAACAGAAAACAGACAAAAATTCCAAAAATTCTTGAAATGGGTTCTGTTGGTTATCCTTTAACACCCTGGCTATTTTTTTTGTTTTTTTTTTCGTATAACAAGTTTTACTTTTCTACAGATTTATTATATGTATTGATGATGATGTTTTATCATTACAGATGTTCAGAAAACTAGTTTTCCATACATTATGTAAATTTCAACGTTGTTCCGGCTACGAATAGCAATACACATATCTCTCTCAAACAAAACATTTTGCTATGACCGTTCCAACAGTATAATAATAATTAATAATAAAATTATAGTGCTAAACGTATTAATCACCAAGAAGTTTATGTTAAGCCATTCTTTTATTACCTTTTTTATTACTGGCTGCTAGTACTACTGCTTTAATTTCCCCTCAAGTTGCAAAGTACGAAGCTAAAAGGAGGGTTATGTTTTAACCGGTATGTGTGTATGTATGTATGTTCATCTGTTCCCTCATAACTTCTAAACTGCTTATCATAATTTGACGAATGAGATGTCGTTGGAAGCGTCACGTTTGTCCGCTGGTGGCTATGTGACGTCACATTAAATTGAATATGGCTCCCTCTAGGGGGCACGAAGTCAAGGACATTATGTGTGGTATCATTGAACATGGCTTTTAAAATGAAGGTAGGGTTTCGTACATCATATTTTTGTCAAGCGTACGCGTTTGCGAGGTATATCCCGTCAAAGACATGAAAACATTTTTTTTATCCAACTACGACGTCGCAAAGTCCACTCTTGTAACTTATGCATTATCTAGATATATGTAAAACAACAAACCAAAAACAGAAAAAATGTGATGTGGCTCTGCAAAAAAACCCAAAACACTTTAAATAAAAAATAAGTTCAAAAACTAAAACCCGACTACTGAAAAACCACGCACAAAAAATTATGAAACAAGGAAATATTCTCATCTGAAATTGTCATGTACAAACTATTCTGTAGAGATTTCTAGCAGTATCTAATGTCTCGAAAACTTGAAAATCGAGATAATAGACATACAAGTTTAATCTTTCAATAAATTCCTTTTCCTACATACCCGTTTCTTACTTAATATGCCAAAAAATAAAGGAAAACCAATTTCATTATCGTTCCTAGTAATTGTAGTATGATGTATCTTGTTTGAATCCTTGAGCTTCACCTGCGGTTATGGATGACACCTGTCATCTCCTGTGCTCTTCCGGCTTGAGTATCATAACTGATAGGCATTAGAAACATGCGCAGATCAAGTATCTAAATAATTTTCAACATTCGTTTTTTAGATTCAAAAAGGTAACTAAAAGGTAACCGGCGTGAGTGTATGAATGCGAGTGAAGCAAAAGAAGTATGTAAGAATTGTAGCACGTGGCTCTCTGTCTTCTTCTACTTTCGTGTGTGGATGTGGCCACCTCTGGTGACACAGTTAATTAAGCCGCCTCTGGGAACCCCTCCTCTGCCTCTGACTTAGCTATTTCAGACCCACATTAAACTATATAGACCTGGTTTCCTCACGATGGTTTCCTTCACCGTTGGATGTCCAAGATAAACTTAGAAAATACATATGAATTTAAAAAAGTCACATTTTTACTTGCTCGGATTTACGGATTTACCCCGCCACGAGAGCCGGGGTCTTAGGCATAGCACGCACTGCGATTTTAATTCGAGGGAATTTTTTTCCGCGCATTCTGTGACTTATGGAAATGTATGAAGCTGCACGCACTGCGGAAAAACAATCGCGTTCAAATAGTACCTACTAAAAAAATCGAGTGCATAAAAATTGCAGTGCGTGTAACACCTTAGCCACTGGGCCATCACGATACTACACCACGTGGCTTTCTGTAGTTTCTGCCTACCCCCATGGGAAAAAGGAGTGAGTTTATGTATGTAAAAGGTAACATTTTAAATATCTGTCTGACTAAGATTTTCCCAATTATGTTGGGGTCGGCTTCCAGTTCTACCGGATTCAGCTGAGCACTGATTTACAAGGAGTGATTTTCTATCTGATCACCACAACCCAGTAACTGGGTAACACAATACCAAGACCAGTCTTGCCAAGGGTATCGTGTGCCAGAGGCCAATGTGACACCAGTGTCATGGTAGTGTAATAATTTATAAACAAGAAAATCAAGAAAATTATTAGCGACTTTTACAACAAGTTTTATTTTAATAAATTCCTTTATTATCTAGATACCTGTTTTTTATTACTACCGCTAGTATCCACTACAGCATTTAAATTGCACCTAAAGTTATAAAGTATCAATAAGTAGATATGCAGGTTTTTACTCGATACTCGATCTAAACCTTCCTAGTTGACGTCACAATTTCGATTAAAGTTTTCAGTTTTGTTATTCAAATTATAAAACAAGATCAAGCTTCACCATCGTGCAAAATTAGTGATGCAGTTTGGCCTTGTATAGATCATTAGATCCGTGAGTTTCACGGACATCTTGCGGTTGTGGATGACACCCGTCATCTCCTGTGCTCTTCCGGCTAGAGTATCGTAACTGATAAGTTTCAGGAACATGCGTAGATAAAGTATCCAAGTAGCTATTTGAACAATAGTTTTTCGGATTCAATAATAGCACGGTCATTCAAAGTGGAATCGCGGGAAACACGGTTAGAACGAATCTCCTTTCCCAAATATTATTTAATAATAGGCAAAATAAAATAAAATGACATGAAAAAAAAACCCGAGCCCAACATCGTTAAAAGGACGAAAATATTATCTACCTCTTCAAAAAACACTGGTCACCTCTAAAAAGTGCATTCTAATTTCAAAAAAGGAGCTATAGCAAAAACACGAAACAAGTATGGCGGCCAGCGTCTAACGAAGTAACGATAGTATTTGAACTACACCAGACGGAACCGAACGTCTCGAGAGGCGGCATCGTTTCGTTATTCCTACCAGGCAACTCCTACCAAAATAAAATAAAAGGCTTAAATGCCAGCACACTATAATTAATAGATATCAAATCCAAATATAAATTCATAATGTATAACTCCTTAGTTCCCAGGACCTTCACTGAGTCCAACTCATCCGTGACCTTTAGAAGTGACGTAAGACATTTTTTGTATTAACGTGTGTAACATAACAATTTATTGAATGACCATACTCGTATTAATGAAGAATGACATTTTCTTGAGAGCTCTACTTCTTTGTCATCACACATAAGATCCGTTTATGCATAACAAGCTTCTGCCAGCGACTAGGCCCGCGTGAAAGTCGGTAATTATGCCAAGGGAACTTACTCCCGGGGTAAAATAGTAGATTATACACCAAGGGGATAAAGCAGTGTTTTATGTCACGGCCGGCATATTGAACCCTGAGCGTAACGATGGACCCTAGAGTTAACATATGTGCGAAGCGAGGGAATTATGTACAGTCCTGAGTGAAGCGAGGGGTTCAAGCTTCATAAGACGAAGACAGGCTTTATCCCAGAGGAGCATAGTCTACTTTTCACACCTGCGTGACAATAAAAAGCCTTGTTTGTATTGATTTGAATATTGTGTTTGATGCTTATTATAGAACTGAGCATTTAATAAATGCTCCACGGAATTTATTTTTGTCAAAAATAGAATGTGGATATTTTATTAAATGTTCTAATCAGCAAAGAGATGAATCACAAACCATTGCTGTCCAAAATAGGATTAAATCACTTATTATCTCATAGAGGGTGACAAAAAGTAGAGTGTCCACCTTGGGAGCAACACTATTTTAAGCTCGAGTGACGTACTATGAATCCCTCACTGCGCTCAGGATTCTACTTTAGAATCCTTCGCTCCGCTCTGGATTAAAAAAAACACTCTCGCCTTTAAAATAGTTGTTTGCTCCCTAGATAAAAAAATTGCATTAAACAGTAACAGACAGACAGACAGCCATTTTCGCATTTTTTTTTAATACTAATTTGATTATGGCTGGATAAATGATTTATTATGCCTGTTTCAGCCCAAACAAGCATTCAGAAATCAAGCTGAAGAAATCACATTAACATGTTTGAATGCCACGCAGCCATTTAATAGGGGACCAGCCTATATCCATTAGTTCGACATTCGGAACACTTTGCCTAAACCTGCAGTAAATCCAAACAAGACCCCATGCTCGGGGTAACTTTTGTTGACGATAGATGCAATCAAAAGTAAGGAATCTGGAGATATGTAATTTAGAAATCTAGAAATACCAATGGACTATGGTATAGGCAGATTGAAGAACCAAGGATGATACCAACTTATTTTATTCATTCTTTACAACAAAAAAATAGGTGAATAAATAACGTACAATATACATATACAAGCGCATATAAAAAGGGTAGGGCGAATTGGGGCATTGCGCATTAAAATATTCGTCCACATCGATGTCCATGGAAAAAGTACCCAGAACGCTGGCAGCATGGTAAAATAAGGTAAGTAACCAGCTCTGCTGGAGCATGCACAAGTGGCACAACATTTTAAACGAAGTGAAAGATAATATAATAATAATAAATGTGTACCTCGATATGCCTATTGATGTCATTCGGCATATTGATATTATCTATAAGGTGTTTCGGTCACCTAGCATACGTAACACGCTTGATAAAAGGGCACCGTATTGTGAAAGGTTACAAACCTAATACATACTTACTTACCTATTATGTAAAGTATCTTAAAATAGTTTTAACATTTACTTGGAACAACACTCTTATATAAGTTTGCTTTACGATTCGCTTGTAAAAGATTATGAATATTTTTTTTTACGACTTGTTTGTTTATTTAGTTTTTACTACACTGAAAAAAAGAAAATACTAATAACCTAGTTAGGTTATTAGTATTTTCTTTTACAAAAAAAAAAAAAGAAGAAAATACTAATAACCTAGTTAGGTTATTAGTATTTTCTTTTTTTGCAAAAATTTTTTGATTTGATTTTTTTTTTGACTGGTTTTTTTTTTTCTATTTTTTTTTTCTTTTTTTTAATGCAAACTTTAGTTATTAGAAAATAATTTTAATAGAATAATACAAAACTAGTTGCAAAATACCAAAATTCTGTTATGTTGTTAGTAAGACATTTATTTCACACAATGGCGCATAAACTTTTAATAAACTAAATATATAAGTCCAGGGGGGTGGCCATTTATGCTCTGAGACTATAGTATTATATTATCTGTGCTTGAGAGTAAGGTTATTTTGAGTGTGCGTAAGGGACAGATATATACAAGTCATATAAATCTGTCCCTTACACACACTCAAAATAACCTTACTCTAAGAGCTTATGGTCACCCCCTGGTTTCCTCACAATGTTTTCCTTCACCGTTGTCAAAGATGACCAAGAGAAACTTAAAAAGTACATATGAATTGAAAAACTCACATTGGTACACATTGATTGCTACTTACCGGATTTGAACCCACGACCTCAAGCACGAGAGGCGGGATCTTAGCCACTAGGTCACCACGACCGACATAGTTCACAAGTCCTAATCATTTTGTAACCAGCCACCATACCTTTGGTACCTGACCGTTAAGATGACGACTAACGCCAACGACCTTGAGGGAACAAAACGCGCACTCGTTTCACACCCGCGCGACCCTAAATTTTGTAGTTTTTTTTACTTCCTTTCCTTATTATTCAATGACTTAAAAAAAAACAACCCCAGATCAAAATGTAGATAATTAAGATGAGATGGTGTCAATTTTATTAAAATACGCTCAACGGTTTTGGTCTTTTTGTCCGTTTTAGACATAACTTTACATATTAATTACACTATGTTACACGAATAAAACTCGAAATTTTCTTAGATCAAATTATTAAGAAAATAGTTTAACATAACATATATTTTTTCCAAAAAATTACGATTGCCGTTTAGACGTGATTCTCATTTTAAAATCATCAGCTGCTCAAGGGAATCTGCGCCTTAACTAAAAACAATATTCCGGTGCCCTCATTTTGATGCCGGTTCTTTCCTACTTATGTAAGTAGTAAGTATTCGTACCTAATAGTCTTTAAACTGAGCCCGTCAGACATAAAGAAATTCCTACTTGTACTACCGTACGTAAAATTTCCACTCCGTATCAAAACACCCTATTCGCCAAACGACATATGAGCCAGATCGTCCTATTCTCAAAATTACCTAGTAGCAAAAGGTCCTAAAGCAAGAGAATGGGAATGGTACAGTCAAACCACACAAATAAGGCAGCATATTTTGTCCATACTTCATGGTCAGCACAATCTTGCAGCGGCTGCGCAGACAATCTACAACAATCTTATCAAATAACGACAAAACAAAGGCTTACTAGTGTTTTTTTTTCTTTTAAAAGGAATCCTATACACAACTTTTTTAGCTTATCGTGCATTGTCATCCAAACCAACCATGTATACAAAATTTAAACTGAATCGGTACTGTTCTAAAATTCAGTTTCAAGATTAGACGCACACATACTAACGAACTAACAAGGCAGTCAAAGGCTTCTTCTGGGTTAGCTCACTCCATCGTCGACTCTGTCTCTGTCACCTATGACCTAGACTAGAGTCAAGAGCAAACCCATCACAAATAATAAAAAAAAAACTTGTAAATAATGCTCTATGGACTCAAATACACAACATGTTTTTTGGCCTATAAAAAATGACCCCTAGTTAGTTTGCAATAAAATTAATAACACTTATCAAACGTTTATCCTGTTAGTTGTTGTAGCCAGTTTACTGAGTAAAAATCGTCCGCTATTTGGGAAGGTCAAGTTTTATGAAAAAGAAATAAGTGTTCAGTTATTTAATTGATATTAATAAAATAATGGCAGATACATGATATATCTGCTATTGGACTTGATTAATATATCATATATCAATTAAGCCCAATCGCACTACGACGATGCTCGTCTCAGTTTCTGTGCTTTTCGAAAAACGTGAGCTGCCCGAGTAGTAGTAGCACGTTTGCCGAAAAAGGAAAAAGGGTTCAATTATTTAATTGCAAAATCACGTGATACTAATTAAATAATGGTATATCAATTAAGTCCAATCGCAGGTGGTAACTTTACAAACTTATCGATTTCTGTGTCTTCGAAAAACGTGAGCTTACCATGAAGCAAATTTAAAATGAAATAAATTTGCAATTAATTAATTGCAGAATTCGTAATATTAATTAAATAATGGCAGATAAATCAATTAAAGTCCTCACGCTGGTGGAAAACCTATCAAATTTCTTCAATCGTATAAAAAATATTAAATAAATCGTGTCGATTTCTGTGGTTTTTGGAAATCGTTTACCAAAAGCGCACGTAGGGTTCCGTACCATTATCGCATAAAACGGCACTATAATCACGTTTGTTGTATGAGAAATATTATTAATTAACACTTAAATATTTATTTTATTGTGTTTTTAGTATTTTTTGTTATAGCGGCAACAGAAATACATCATCTGTAATAATTTTTTAGGGTCCCGTTTTTACCCTTTGGATACGGCACCCTAAAAAGGAATAAATGTTAATTTACAATTCGTGATACTAATAAAATAATGGCAGATAAGATATAGATATCAATTAAGTCCAATCGCAGTTGGTAAACCTGTAAAATTTCTAACATCGTATCGATTTCTATGCTTTTTGGAAATCGTGGGTTTTCCAAGCAGTGTGTTCTAAAAAGTAAATAAGTGTCGAATTATTTCATTCGGATTTAGTGGCTATACGAGTATAATAAAAGCGCAAGGATCGATTTCAAGATGACCTCGGCTAGCGTTAATTGTAAGCAAAGAAATCCGTGGATGGGTGACCATCACTCCTCTGTGCCCCGGAAAGCACGTTAAGCTCCGCCAGTCATTTTTCCCTTGCCCCCCTGCCATTTGTAGGTATTTGTCAATCGTTACGGGTCAAAAATTGTAGACAAAAATCAGGCAATCAGACAGAAGTCTAGCCTTACATCATTACTGGGTTGTGGAGTTCAGACAGGACACACCATGTGAAATACTGGTACTAAGCTGCATTCGATTAGACTTGAAGCCATCCCCAACCTAGTTGAGAAAAGGCTAGGCAGATTGATTTATTGCAAAATTCGCGATATTATATTTTCTCCCCTAATATTGGACCAATTTAAAATATATTCTATAAACTGAAAAAGAAAAGTGTATACTGTGCCACTATTTTTTAGGGTTCCGTACCCAAAGGGTAAAAACGGGACCCTATTACTAAGACTCCGCGATCCGTCTGTCTGTCTGTCTGTCTGTCTGTCTGTCCGTCTGTCACCAGGCTGTATCTTGTGAACCGTCATAGCTAGACAGTTGAAAATTTCAGAGTTGCTGCATTTCTGTTGCCGCTATAACAACAAATACTAAAAACAGAAGAAAATACATATTTAAGGGGGCTCTCATACAACAAACGTGTTTTTTTTGCTGTTTTTTGCTCGATATTAATAACGGAAACAGGTAGACGCTTGAAAAAATCCACAGAATATTTACTTGTATATTCACTTCAAAAATTGTAATGATTAAATTAAAATAAAATGAATTAAGGGGGGCCCCCATGTAACAAACGTGATTTTTTTGCCGTTTTTTGCGATAATGGTACGGAACCCTTCGTGCGCGAGTCCGACTCGCTCTTGGCCGGTTTTTCTTTTTAACATTTATAGTTGTCAAATTTGTACACGTTGACAGCGCAATTTTGAGCATCTTTTGAGGGTTCTAGTGCTTCTAAAGATAATGTATCATCAAAAAGTAAACCTAGTAAGGGGAGTTCAGTTTATGTCATCATCATCATCAGCCTATTAATGTTCCCACTGCTGGGACACAGGCCTCCTCTTTGTGAGAGGGAATCAGTTTATGTAATGTAAATTCAGTTTATGTAATATCTTTTAAATCGGTCCAATATTGGAGGAGGAAATAGGCGAGAGTAAAACCTCGAATTATGACGTTTTACTTAGGAAAATCAATCGGATATCTGCGACCGCATGACCTCTTAAATCCTCACGCCAGATCCCACCTGTACCTACCAATTTCTAGCATGGTCTCGAGTATTCTGATGTAACGCGGAGATGAGCGGGTTTCGACACCGGCCGGTGTGTCCCCAAGGTCGGCGATCGCCATTCAATACCAGAGCCACACTGGTGCGCGCTTCAGTACGGGGTAGCATACAGCATGGATAAGTCTTTAATAGTGTTTGCGTGCCTCTGCGGCTTCGGTGAGTACCTAACTTTTTATTAATTTTTATGACTTTTTTATTTTTATAACCATAAAAAAATATTCAACTAGGTACTTGAAGTGTCTATGGATCGAAAAAATCACAGAGCTTTTTTTAGAAAAAAAGTTTTTTTTTGTTATATTTTCCTTCTCAGAAAAGCAATAAATTAAATGTTAATAGACCGTGATACATACGCACGTTTCAGTGCAAGCTCTCTGCAATATAATCTAACTATCATAAAGTCTAATGAGCTCGTTTTCCCATTAATTAATTAATTAACTACTTGGACAGTACACACGTGTCCTATAAATATTTAATAAGGGGTAAATAAATTGTCTGCTACCAGTAATTAGTATAAACGGGTTGTTAACAATTAGACGGAATTGTTTTAGCGCTAAACAATGGATGAGATTAAAGTAGTAAACAATTGTTTCATGCTCTTAACTATTTAATTGATCAATTAATCAACTCTTTGAAAGTACTTAAGGCGCCTCCCCGAACAATACGCCGCGCTAGTCGTTTTTGTGCAGTTTTTAAGAGCTATCTACTCTTTATTTATAAAGAAATATCAATTAATAAAAATACATTAAATTTCTACATAATGTTAATTCTAAAATGGTAGTACACTTTTTTTTTAAGAGGTTTAAGGTATCACTAATCTCCTTCCAACAACAACATAAAAATGAGTAATAATTATTGATAGCATGCATCTCCTCGTAAAGTGTTTATTCATTATTTTTCGTACTAACACTAATGGATAGACAATTTTATAACGAACATTTTGTAAGTTTAATTTTTTTCAAAAGACCAATATTCGATTTTATAAAGATTTTATTCTAAAATCTGGGCGTATTAACTAGTGTAATTCATGCGCCACCAGTGCCGCTAGGCCAATAGGAATGCTCATATCTCATGCTGATTTTTTGGTCAGGGTACGGCCTTAAAATGTTTTATAAGGAAGACGTTTTAATTATATCTATTTTTGTAATCGACGATTTTACTGTCTGTAGACTAAAAACGTTGTATCAGTAAGGTTATTATTTATTATATTCTTTATTGTACGCCATAAAAAAAAATCATACAGAACAAACATTTTCAAACAAAGTGTACAATGGGCGGTCTTATCGCACAGGGCAATCTCTTACATTACCTGTGCATAAATAAATTCCCTTACCTAAATTAATTTTGGCACTATATTTTTTTGCGCAGATAACATTTTTGTATCTCGTACGTACCTATCTATGTAGGTACATAGGTTATATCATTGATGTAGGTCAAATCAATTGAAATCATGTCTATATTTTATTTATGCAAAATTATATAAATCGTAAAATTCAAACTACTCGTACTATCATACATATATAGGAATTGGGTACTAACAGAAATAAAGACTCAAATCACTCTTTACTCGATTGAGCAGCGTTTTTAATTTTATCTGTTGATTTAGAGGTTAGATAGAATCGTATTTAATTGTCACAAAAAATGGATGAAAAATAAATTAATGATACTAGAGCGGTATCGTATCAGAATCGTAGGTCGTGGGTTCGAACTCAGGAAAGCGCTTTGCTTTGTGCAAATTATTTCATCAGCACTATTCTCAAAAGGGTGAAGGAAAACATCGTCAAGAAACCGACAAGCCCTAGAACTAAAAATTCGAAGGCATGTGACATCGACCAACCCGCACTGGGCCCGTGAGTGATTACGGCCCTGTCCCTCTTAAAGAAAGGAGGCCTTTTTTGGGACTATTCCTAGACCTCTGCAACTCCTGAAAGCCAGAATAAACAGTGGCGACCACCTGAAAACAGCCGAGACAATGAAGCTCGACGAAGTCCCAGAGAATGAACTTAACTGTCTTGGATCCCGCAACGATATTAGTCAGAACACAATTTTCACTTCCCTCCATATCAAGGAGACAGAGTAAACAAGACCAATAGGCACGATGGGTCGTTTAAAATAGGGATAAGCCCAGTTGCGTCCCAGCAGTGGGAACATTAAAAAAAGGCTAATGATGATGATGATGACAATTTTTTTTATGTTATACCTATATAGGTATCTGCCTATCTGTCCCATAAAAAGCAAAGACTATAGAGCTCACACACATCTGAAGGAAGCCTTTAGGTTATGAATTCATCAGTTTTTGTCAATAAGTACTTGAAAATATTTCTAGAATACCAAATAAACTTTTTATTGCACCTAACTATATATCTTTATGATACTCTTTCAAAACCCGTGTTCATTCTAATTAGAATGAACAAGGTTTTCGAAAGAGTCAAGGAGACAAGGAAATCATTTAAAATATCCTAAATATTCTCAAAGAGTCAATAGTTCACCAGGCCAATCATTACCTAAGTCTTACCTAACTTTAGTAGTAGTAGGTCTCAGCACAGAACCTAAGACGTCTTTGTAAAACTAATAGCTACTTTTCTATGCAGCGTAGTATTTTGAAATATTTTGCTCACTTTAGAATTCCATGGAAAATTCTGTATTTCTTCACCGGTTCTCCTATGTCCTACCTATGTCGTAAAACGAACAATTTTGATCGCAACATCGTGAACTTGAATTCATTCAAAATGGAATGTAACTGTGGCTACTCGAAAATGTTATTGCGACCTTCAAGGTCAGAGGAAGACGAGGCAACTACATAATTAAATCAGTTAAGAATTCGCTTTTGACATCCTTAATTTGTTACATAACATTGTTTAGTTGAGAAGGTGGTTCTGACCTGATAAGGGTACACTAGTCGACGGCACGAACTATTTTGTGCGCGGGGTTAAAATGCATTTTATATCAACCGACAACACATGCGGAAGAGGTAGTTGCTGTGATGAGCAGTAGGAAGCTAGTTCGCGTACGAATACACACTTTTGAAAATTTGTAGCGAAATGGATACTGATTTAGGACGAAACCGAGCGCGCGAAATATTATAAACAGACCTTTGGCAGTCTAGATATCATGAAAAAACCACTAAATCTATCTGTTCAAAATAAAATTATATGCATTATTGAACTACTAATCTATCCCTGTATGGAGGCCGTTTTGCAATTTTTCGTCTTCTAATGGTATTTATTTCCGCCCAAACTTGCGATAAAATTAGTGTCGAAATGTGGAACTTTCGACGCTCATAACTTTCAAATATTTTATTTTTTTATCTTTTTCGCTTCCATACAGGGCTAGATAATGATGAGACAAATTGATTTTACTTTTTATTTTGAACGTACATCGTCAAACAGTGGAATAATCCCTAGACTACGTTTGTATGGAAAAAAAATCGACTAGTGTAACCTTAAAATAACGTATTATCTTGCTAAAGGTCACTAATGCGTTAATAAGGTGGCACATCAATAAACCTTTTAGATGATTATTATTATCGCAATGCTTATAGAATTAAATGGCGATGAAAATACCAATGTACAAAATGATGCAAATAAGGCTTAGTATGCTATGTATGTATATATTCTGCAACTGCGGTTACTGACAATACCTACTTTGATAGTTAATAGTCTATAAGAACCAATTTTATACAAAATCGGCCAAAAAAATAAAACTAATACTCATACCAAGATTTCGTACAGTGACTAATGCAGTAGGATGCTGTATGGACTCTTAAGAATTTCGCACAACGTGAATAACCAAATGATGCAAGAAGTGACATATTACATGATGGTGTGTCAGACGTTGCGCTTTCACAGTATTAATCTGCAGAGCCAATCTGTACTTGTGTACCTAATTAAGAAACAGCCGTCAGACGCCCAAAATAGGCAGTTTCCTTACAACAAAACATAACGGAAAGACTGAGTGAGTTTTGTTCCACAAAGACTAAATATTCTCGGTACATTCAATTCCTAATAACTTTTACGGTAAAAATTTACATAATAATGCCTTCCGATGAGTCGAATCCCATCAAAGATGTCTCTCAGACTAAATAAGCAGGCACTAGCCTAGATTTTTGGCTTCTTGTCTATTGAAATTCAATGTAAAGCAAATTCTCTATTGAAGAGACTGAATATGACTACGTCATTCATACATATTTTATGCACAACATTAACATTGACCGACTCTTCTCATTTTTCAACTGGCCCAGTCTTCCTAAATGTTTTAAGCACTAAAGATAAAGAATAATGCTAAAGTTGTATGGAAACAAGTACCGAAAATCTATCATCGTCGATCATAAGGATAAAATTACTGTGCCAATCAAAGATACTAAATGTAAACATGTGAAGTTAGGAGGTATTAGCTAAATCCATGGGGTATAGACGATTTTTCACATAATTACATACTAATCTAGACTACTTTCAGATTGGTCGACAAACATTTCTTTACTGGGTATTTTTTTACCACTGTCCTTATATGCAAACAAATTACAGAATCATCTACTACTACTGTTTATGATTAAGAGGAGTTCGTGGCTAAATAATAACAGCCGCACGGATCGATCATCAAGGTTAAGCAACGCTTGACGAGGTCGGTCCGTGGATGGGTGACCATTTCAACATACCGAGTTTCCTCCGTGCCTCGGAAAGCACGTTAAGCCGTTGGTCTAGGCTGTCATTTGAATGATCTTTGGCAGTCGTTACGGGTAGTCAGAAGCTTGAGATCTGACACCAGTCTTGCCAAGGGTTACCGTTTTACCTAGTTACTGGGTTGTGGAGGTCAGATAGGCAGTCGCTCCATGTAAAACACTGGGACTCAGCTGAATCCGGTAAGACTGGAAGCCGACCCCAATATAGTTGGAAAAAGGCTAGGCAAAAAGGCAGATGATGATCTACTACTACTGTTTCTTGAACAAAGACAAAGACAAAGATATTTTATTTCAAGTAGGCCACCAAGCGGCACTTTTGAACTGTTTCCCTTCGTCTGTCGTTTTCTTCTTATAGATCAAAATGTTAACTTTCCTTATCCTTCAACAGCGGTCGCCCAGTTCGGAGGTTTTGGTCTCAGTTCCAACCCAGAATTCTCCAGAAACCAGAAACAGCAAGTCAGGCAGCAGTTCCAAGAGGCTCCCAAACCAGTAAAATCTGCAGGAGGCTGCAATTCGCAGAACGACAACGAGAAGTTCCCCGTGCCCGGCAGCTGTGACAGTTATCTTGAATGCATCGTAAGTATTTTTTTCTAGACCACTATCTCGCCAGACGGTAAGCGATGATGTGGTCGACGGTGAAGCACGCTTGCTTAGAAGTTACCTATTCACTCTTGTCTTATAGACCCCTAGGTAATAGCTATCAGGAAACTAAGACTCCGGCTGGGAATGCCACTAGTTAGCTGTACGCACAAAAATTAATAATATGAGAGTCGGAAAAGATAACTTTATATCAGTCACAGTCCAATTATTTTCGATAATTATAGTTGCTGATAAAGTTAAGTTAGTTAGGTACTTAAGTATCTAAATTTGTCCTGAAAAGAACGAGTCACTGACAATATTGTGATTGCCTTGTTCTATATTATATACATACTTCTTTTGGACCTCCTTCGACCGATGCTATTATTTCTGATCTATGTCGATATGACATCTGTATCTCCACATCTATCTTACACAGATCACTGTGGTCTATGCAAATACTGGGCGTTTACCTTCTCCTTTTAGTTCCCAGAACCCAGACACATCAATTTCCATTTTCACGAACCTCTTGCTTAAAATTATTCACCCATGGTCATGTATGTGAGAAAGTGTTGACACAGACTGGGATCTTACTTTTAAAATAGGTCGTGACTACATTAAAGTCTGCGAGTACTACAAAGGCACTGACATATAAGCTCCATTCTTTTGTGTGTAATCATGCGTCTCTTCGCATGAATAATTCTCTTAATAATCACAGATTCTGGCAATAAAGTTCGTGTTATTTGCTAAACGTGATGCGAATGCGAGATTTGAGATGAGCCCAACTGTGATTTTATTACTTTATTGTTACTACACGGATATTGTCACTTTAATTATTAAATTACTATTCTTAAAACTAGCTATTTCAATGTCATCAGCTTTGGGGAGTATTTACTCTTTACCATAAAGCGAATTTTCAATTGTGCTGGACTCGTTTACCTGGTAACTCTGTTATCGAGTTCGCCGTTACAATTAGAGAATTTTATTCATCAGAAACTGAAATGCACCTAGCCAATGTCGACAATATTAATTGAATGATTTAATTCACGCTAATTAAAAATATAAATAATATGTCACAATTGCCGTAATACGGCATTAGCTGTATTACGGTAATTGTGACATGTTGAAATTGTTGTTGCATATTTTTAATTAGTGTGAATAAATCATTCAAAATAGAATAGAATTAAATCATTCGAAATTGTGACATGCTTTGGAATGCTCAAGCAATTAATAATTCACTTTGACTACAAAGAGGTTGACCTATGACATTACACATCTTGTCAAAACAGCAAAGAGCAAATATTTTGTCCATTATTAGGTCAAGAGAATGGTCAGCTGCATCTTCTTGTGCGATACTGTGATCACTTTCAGTATCAAGAACGATTATTTATATATTTATTATGAAGATATCTCATTGTATGTGATTAACACATCAGAAAATAGCCCGACAACCAGTCTTGCCAAGATTATTGTGCTGCTGTAGTCAAATAAACACTCATTCATGTATATTTATTTATATATACTTTATTGTACACCAAGATAAATCAATATAAAAAGAAACATTAAAATTAAAACAAACATACAACAGGCGGCCTTAACGCGTTCTGCGATCTCTTCCAAGCAACCACGCAGGCAGGTATAATAACCTATGCATCTTGCCGACCCCCACTTTATGGGAAAAAAATAGGCAGGCATTTCTGATGATTATCATGTTCCAGCCCTTCTTCTAATTATTTGGGGTCGATGCACCATGTCTTCGTTTCCACACATCTCTTATAACTGCCATCTCACTATCACCCACCTTATGCAAGTTGTATTAATTCTTGTAATTTTGTTCAAAGAACGGAACTGCGGAGGAAAGACAGTGTCCCGATGGTCTGCGCTTCAACCCCGAAGCGGTTGGATACCCGTGCGTGTACCCCAACGAATATGCCTGCCTTGAACGATCCTCCCTACGTGAGTAAAATACAAGTTTATACTTCACCTTTTTCAGTGGTACTCAAATTGTGTTGTAAAAAAAATATTGCTAGCTTGGAAAATGTGGTACCAATTTCTTACAGTTCATATCTTTATTCAATTGCAAGAGAGCCTTATCAGAGGTAAAATGTATACCGTTATCCTCTGATAAAGCTAAGCAGGTTCTCATAAAACTCGGATAAAAGTAATATAAGAATTGGTCCTATGAGATGTTAAACTTATTGCACTTGCTTTGCCTCCAATGTGGCCACTAATGCTTATTTAAAAGCAAAGCGTTGGTTGATTTTAATGTGACGCACATGAATAAATGTTGACTATCGTAGACCACTTATTCCAACCACTGATCTTATTCTTCTTACCGCCTTGTATCATTGCTGATTTTAGATTATACTCAGAAATATATTACACCCGATTCTACTTCTGATACTAGTACGCAGTTGGAATAATTATTGTGTATTATATAAATAAAGTAAACGTTTTAAGATAGATAATATATGTAAAGGCTTTATCACGAAAAAAGAATTTTAAAGTCAAGCTGTGTTCTATTTCTGTATACAGATGAGTTGTTTCTCAAGATTTAACCATTTTTAGTTTACCTTTTGACATTTTCAACAGGTATCAAATAAAACAAGTGGTAAGGTAATAAAATATGTGACCTGTAACCTCACAGTAATAAATTCTAAATAATTTCAGCTGGTTCTACTCAATCAGATATAGGCGTCACAATTGAAGATCAAAAATTATGTGAAATAATATTTTTAGAATCTGCCTCAAACACGAGGACAATCAAAGAGGATATTCTCGGATTTTTATATTTCTTTAACCTTAACGAAGTTTATGAAGACAATTCCTAAAACCAGAGATAGGCCCAATACTTTGGGTAATCCTATTAGCTTGGACTAACTCACTGCTGGTATACCCACCTCCTTTATTTTCTGCTATACTTTCCGGTTGTGACTCTTTCAATCAGGTGTTTCTGGCGACTTATGTGGTATCGTCGACCCAAAGCATTTGTTAAAAGTTTATTTTGATTATTCCAGAGCCCGCTCAGCCCACTGCCGAGTGCGAGCACCAGTTCGGTTACTACAAGCTCGGAGACAGGAGCAACTGCAGCTACTTCAGGAGCTGTGTCGCCGGAGTAGCATACGACTTCCAGTGCCCCGATAGTCTTGCATGGAGCTCTGCTTCCTACCGTTGTGACTGGCCTGATGAGGTCGAAGATTGCGATGCTGAAGGTAAGAACATAATGCATCTTTTATTGGTGTCTATGTGAAAATAGTTCGTGGCTTTGCTTAAATATTAGCCAGTTAGCAAATCAATGTATCTCTTGTTGGCTTTTTTACTGCCAACCTCATATCAGCTTCGACGTATTGCTCGTCAGAAACAAGTATTTCTCTTCACGTGCAATATTAATCGTTAATTTGCTCATTTAAATTCCTAATTAATATCCTTGTCCGTGACAACTAAAATAATATTATTTGCATGGATTTGCTGATATTATATACATTATAAATATTCATTCCGTCTACTTTGATGTACCGGTTTACCCGTCTAATTTTCTGGCACACGAGGTGTCTTACCTGATATCTCAAGTTAGCATGTTATGAGCACACACCGGATTGTGCAAACATTTACCACTTATGAAAGTTGTGTCGTAAAATTCGATAACAACAAAGGTAAGGTCTTATAGGCTACTGAGAATCGACTTACGCTTAATTCGACCTAAATTTTTACAACTAATAAATTATTGATGTGTTTTTCAGCTTTCCTTGGTTTCCGCTGCCCTGAGGTTCCTATTTCTAGGGAGCTTGGCCCCCCTGCTGGCTTCAGATACTACAGGTATGCATTAAATAAATACGCAATACTTAATATATTTCCAAAAGCCCGACTATTATTAAAGTGATAGAGATTTAAATGCCAAGAACTGGTTACTAAATAGGCGACCGGTCAGTCGGTGTCAGCGTATGCTTAAATGTCAGCAGATGAGCGGTGACCTTGCTTATGTAACCTCGTTATTAGAAATACCAACGGTTTGCTAACATCTTCATAAGATGTATGATAATATACTAGCTATATTGCCTACATTACACATTCTTGCCGTGCCACTTTTTTGTCTCTACGAAATTTGCTTGTTTTATTTCTGGTCTTTGTAGATTTTCCCAGAATTCAACCTCGACGTTACAATGTCAAATTTTATTGAGTAGCTGCATTCATTAATTCTTTGACCATGATATAATTTAGATTGGATGCAAAAATGCAAAAGCTTCTTCCGTCAACTGAATTAAAGTTCATGCGTTATAAATAAAAGAAACAAGACCAGCATATATTGTTACCTAGGGAATATTAATACAACAAGAGATTTTAAATATGTACCATAGAGTAGATCTTATCGTAACAAATCAACTGAGTCCCGCTCTTGGGCCCTTTAAAACTAGAGTTGAACCACGTTAAACTCTTGTGAGTAGGTACCTACTGACTGGTTTATTACTACTAATTTGCGTATCACAGACCGGTTGAATATTTGATGAATTACGAGAATAATACTAGATATACTTTTACAACTTTAAAAATACATACAATCATAACAAAACAATTTTACAAAAAATGCAACCGACTGCTAAAAATAACTTCAATTTCGGAAGTAGGTGTCAAAAAACGAAGAAATGAAACCAGAAACACCCGCTTCCAAAATTTAAGTAATTTTTTACAATGTAGTGCTTTTTTTTGGACGTCGGTTGTGTTTTTTTTGTAAACTTGTTTTTATTTTTCACTTTTTAGCTGCGGTATAGATACTGGCAGCCGAATTGCGTAAGTATATTATCCAAAGCAAAAGAATCGATTCCTTCCCAAAAACGACTTTTCGTATCAATATGCAATACGCTTTGGATAATATACTTACGCAATTCGGCTGCGGTTCTACTGGGAAATTTCTATAGTAATGTACAATAAACAGTCCTGCGATTGCGGCAACACGGGGCGATTTGCCATCATTTATTGAAGAGTTCCATTGAATATCTCAAGTTCTTCATCAGATCTTTACCATTGGGGATCATACAATTCCATTTAAAAAAAAACTGGCCAGGTGTGAGTCGCACTCGCTCAATGAGGGTTCAACGAAAAAATAACATTACTGAATTCATAAACTATAGGGGCACCGAACATTGCTCTAACGATAAGATAAACAGAATTGAGGGACCAAATTAACTCGCGGTCAGTTTCAGTTTTAGGCAGGCCCACGGGAAGTACCCTGTAGATTTTGATTCCATTGCGAGTGTAAAATATGCGTCATTAACTGCTGTATCTCTAGATTGCGTTGATCTAGAAGTTTGATTTTGTCACAGCTGCAAAGGGTTGTAAACTTGAGTATATGATTTCTACTCGATACCGCGTTCTCGAGATAAAGGTTCTTGACAAACAGACGGACAACAAAGTGATCCTATAAGGATTCAGGGTTTTCCTTTTGCGGTACGGAACCCTAAAAACTAAATCGGTCCTCAATTAACGGAGAAAACGATAACATACATAAAAAAAGAAATACATACAGTAGAACATGTAGGTAATCTCGCACGGCAATCTTTATTTTAATGAAGCTTTATTTTATTAGACTTGTTGTTTTTTAAATGACATTTTCCTCCACCTCCTTTTTGGAAAGTCTGTTGAAAATGGTTTTCATCAAAGCAATTAATCTCGACATAGGTAGTCTTACTTGAAACTTGGCAGCCTAAAATAAGATTAATCTAACGTTATTTAAACATTACAGGGCCGATAATAACTGCCAGAAATACTTCCTTTGCATCGGCACGAAGCCACGTGTGCTGATCTGTGGCAAGAACACCGCCTACGATGAGCTGACCAACACCTGCGTCTCGGCTGAAGAAGTCGACGCCTGTCCCGTCGAGATCAGGACCGAAGCTGCCCGCGCCAGGGAGGAAGCCAAGCAACTCCTCGCCAAAGAAGAGGAATTCAACCTTAAAACCACCAACAAGAGACGATACTAATTTAAAGTAGAGTAAAGCTGGATATCCTCTTTGTTTACCCACCAATGGCATCACGACGGCTATCACGACAAAGCGTCGTGATAGCAGTTTTTTAAGCAAACACAAGGAAGATGCGCATTGCACAATTGTTGCAATAAAGTGGATAACCAACTTTACAAATAACCTCGCACCCTCTGCATCGCATCTGATCTTTGATGCTCAACCTTTGGGACATGACCCAGTCTGTCTCAAAAGTAGTTCTAGTCTAAAACTAACAATTGAGTTACCACAGCATCTGTGTTATGGAGTCATAGAATATTATTATGCATGTTTTTAGTTATTTTTATTTGTAATATTTTGTATCTTCCATCCTGTTCCCTTTTGTACCAGGCGATTGTGCCCCAAATAAAAACATAAGGATATAGTGTAAGATTTGTCATAAGCATAACTGTTAAGCTGAAAGTTTTTTTATTTTTATAATTCACATTATCACCATCTTTTATTTTAAAATTGAACTTATATCTTGTGTCATTCTTATAGACGTAGTGTTCCGATACCAAAAACTATGGTATCAATTAACAAGTAATGTTGAATGTCTTGTTACAATATTACATTAAAATATCTCAAACTTTAAACGTGTTTTTAATCACCATTGCTATATTTAACCGCAGAAATTCATCATCTTATACTATTAATGAAAGTCAATTAGGTAGATATCTAATGAAGATGGCATTATTTTAGTATAAAACGTAGTTGAAACGGTGATAGGTCACCATTCGGAAGTTCCTCATCTTCAGGAAAACAACTTGAACAAGCAACATGTTCTCTTACCTGAGTTTCGCCTTGGTGATCGTAGCTGCCTGTAAGTACATACAATGATTGTCTAATTGAACCTTCACCTGATTAAGTTTAATTTGATACTACTAAAACTCTGATTTTATTCGGGATAATGGCATAAAAATTGAAATGGTACATACGCAAAAACTAGAGGGTTGACTTTAGTTTAATATGTTTCCATTTTAAGGACTCTAACGTTATTTTATCCTGCCTTGTTTCAAGTGCATTCCAAAGAAAACCTCATTCAACTAGCCCAATGTGTTTTATCTCCATATTCTGCAATAGTCCTGCACCAGCCGGGGATTTTCCTTGGGTGCTCTTGCGTTGCGTGACTAGTGCATAAAGGGATATTGACTATCAAGTTTTAATGATTCAATGGTAATATATACAAGTCTGATCAACGAAGTAATTACGACGGGTAGACCAATTAATCATGTACATTTTTCCACGAAACAGGCACCGCGCAGGTTCAGGTGGCATCTAACCAACCTAACCCTCGGAACGCAATCTGCAAGACGAGAAATGGCTACTACAAGGTGGATTCAAGCTGCGACACCTACGTAGAGTGCACTGTAAGTATCCCATTCAACTGTAACATCACGAAATGCGGGTGTACTACACCTCTGCCTCTTCGGGGAATCCTGAGTGTACTCGTAGCCCACGAAGAAGTAGGAGAGAGAATCTTGACACAAATAAATTGTAGTTCTAAAAACTAAAAAACACGCTTTATTGGTAAGGATAATGGGACAAACTGTTTAAATTATTGCATTGTCATCGGTCCTTGATAAGTGTACAAAGTTTCAAATCAATCCAACGTTTTGAAGTGGGTGAAAATCACGTTCAAAGATTCCGTTACATTGATACATTGATACATTGATACATTGTTACATTGATATACATAGATACATACATACCAAGCTAATAAAAGCGTGTTAAAAAGAAAGGCAAACATTTAAGACATGATTACCAGAACAAAAAAGATTTCTGTAGTTATGCTGACGCTGATAAATTATTTATTTTCGTCGAAAATCTCTACTAAGTCGTGAACTCTGATTCACATAATCAAATGCCTGTGATAGATCGCTAATAAATTCTGCCTAACACTCATAATAAGTGAGCAACCACTAAGCTCGGCATTTAATTTATTGCTAAACTAAGGATATTTTTTAGGGTTCCGTACCCAAAGGGTAAAAACGGGACCCTATTATTAAGACTCCGCGATCCGTCTGTCTGTCTGTCCGTCTGTCACCAGGCTATATCTCATGAACCGTGATAGCTAGACAACTGAAATTTTCACAGATGAAGTATTTCTGTTGCCGATATAACAACAAATAGAATAAAATATATATTTAAGTGGGGCTCCCATACAACAAACGTGATTTGTTTGCGGTTTTTTGCGATAATGGTACGAAACCCTTCGAACACGAGTCCGACTCGCACATGGCCGGTTTTAATATTAGTTTAGATGTCGTGGAGATATCAATTAAATTTGGATACGCGTTATTTTTCCATTTTTAAGGATCTGCTTTGAATAGATAATAGGCGTGCCTCAAGGCTCAATTATTGGTACTATTTAGTTTCTAGTATAAAGTGGGGTGAATCTGGTATTCATATTCGTTATTCACACAGGAATTCATTGCTGAAGAATTATCTTGCCCCGATGGTCTCCACTACAACCCTGAAGCCAGGTGGCCTGCATACCCCTGCGGATATCCCATGGACGTGCCTTGCGTAGGCCGGGGTGCTGCCCGTAAGTAACACAGGACGTTATATTATAAATTCATAGCCAAACTAACTTAAAACCGTTAAAACGTATTAAATTGAAGAAATCCACACAAACCTTCCATAGAAATATGGGTAAAAGTGGAAATAATCTATACAAAAAGAATGTTGTCAATATAAGAAACTTCAGCATACTTGCCTGCATAAATAAAAACACGCGATGGCAATGTTTTTTTTTTTTTTAACTTTATATTTGCAGACAAGGTAAACTATACTGCCCGTCATATCTTCTGGATGGATTAAAACGAGTTGACTTATAGTTTTCCGCTAGAGGCTCGACACTATTCCATCCCCATTCCCTGAAATACATGAGAAATCTACTGGCACCTAACTTACATCAATCAATATTTCTTTCCAGAGCCAGCTCAGCCCACAGCCGAGTGCCCCCACCAGTACGGTTACTTCGCATCGCCTGTTGCCAGCGAAGACAATTGTGGCCAGTACCGGTTGTGTGTGGCCGGTAAAGCCATCGAGATGATCTGCCCCACTGGCCTGGCCTACAACCCTGATACCGGCCGGTGTGACTGGCCTGACCTAGTCGCTTCTTGCAATGCTGCCAGTATGTATACTTTACACATTATAGCTTATAATGATAAGGATGTAGAACTCTTTATCATACCGTGCAAGTCAAAAGGCGGGTTGTTGCAATGATCTAAGAATATAGTTCTTAGATCATTGCAACAACCCGCCTTTAAAAAAAATTGTCCAACTTGATATTTTTGTTGCGAGTATAATTTCAACTCCAGTCTTATGAAAAGCAGTCTCTTGTTATTATATTATTAATGCTTTGCAACAATAAGAAACCTTATTAATCATTATTCTAATACCTTTTAGAGTTCCTCGGATTCACTTGCCCAGCTCCCCCGGCTGATGCCGACGGCAACCTTTTGGATATCATCATCAACTACAAGTAAGTTACCTGCTTAGCTTTACTCATAACTTTACCTAAATCTACATAAGTTTTATGATAATCTATTTAAAATATCCCATGACCAGTCATTTCGTTTGTCACAATTATCATCATCTTCCACAACCCGACTGTATCTACTGCTGGACTAAGATGTTGTTTTGTCGTGTCAATCCAAAATTTTCTGTCATTTGCTGTATATAGTATTCATCCCCATTGCATTAGCAGTGAGTTGGATTTGTAAGTGAATTCAATACCAAGTACCTATACATCATTCCGTCAAGTTCCCTCTGTGTCTATTTCTCATTTTCTTCTCTAACGTTTATTTCCCTCGTTCCAGATACCAAGGCAACTGCTACTACTTCTTCTCCTGCGAGCAGGGCCGCGCCCGGCTTCTCTCGTGCGATGCTGGCCTGGCCTTCGACGCCGCCTCGGGCCGCTGTGTGGATGCCGACTACGTCAAATGTGAAGTCGCCCCCGTACCTCAGTAGTAGTGTTACGTGTGGAAGCTTTAACTTTTTTAGTTAATAAATATTTTTGGTTCCTATTTTGTACTATTTATTTATACCAACAACTTTGTCCTACTCTAGGCATTTCTACTATATCGTAGGGGCATTTACGAATACTTATGGGACTTACATACACAGAATCAGCCAAACCTGAATACAAATAGAATTGTAATACGACAACCTATTTGTCATTTAATTGGCAATAATGAATGCCGATTGAAAAGCATTGAGATTCTTTTTACTAGAACTCTAGCAACAAATCGCAAAACAACAACTTTATGAAAAGTAATTACTCTTCGCCATCTTCAATGTTCCCACGGCTGGGACACAGGCCTTCTCTTGGTAAAAGGGAACGGGCCGTAACCCACCACGCGGGTCCAGTGCAGGTTGGTGGATATCACATGTCTTTGAATTTTTGGTTCCCAAAAATTGACGGGGTCTGACAGGGCCGATGCCTGTCTGGGTCGCGGATAAATTTGAAAAAGAGTTACCGCGGCCCTGGCTCAAGCAACTGAAGGAACACGGGTGGGTTTTAGTCAATAAAAGTCTGACACGCACTGCCGCTTCACCCAGAGCGGGAGAAGTCATTGGATGATTTCCCAACCAAAAAAAAAAAAAAAAAAAAGGACATCCCGGCTTCCTCACGATGTTTTCCTTCACCGTTGTGGTGATGAAATAATTCGCCATCTTAATTTCTTTAATTTAAATATTTTATTTACAACAGAAATTAACTAAAATACCTACTAAGAACTAATAGGTGAAATAATAATAGGTGAAAAAAAACTTTTAACAAAAACATCAAACCGTCTTCGTTTTTTTTCGCTTTGTAGTGTTTTGTTTTGCAAGTCGGTTTGACTTTTAGTAAAAAAAAAAAAAATTGTTAGTTAGCCCCCCAATTAACATGAAAATGATTTATAGCCAAAGTACATCTTATGACGATGCCAATAAGCCCAAACACGACTCTGATAAACAGTTTTATTTTGAAGTTCCTGTGCCTAAGCTGGAAGCTTCATCATCAGATCAGTTCGATACCATTTTCAACAGTACCATTTATTTATAAGTATTTGCTTCATCATATTCGGTTAACTATTCGGGATATCTTATACCCGTGACATACTTAGCATTAAGGAGTTCCAGTGGCCATATGTGATCTTCTTCATCAGTTCCACTTCACCAAATGATACTTTCTGAGTGCTTTTTTGATGAAAATCCAAAATCACTATAGGTATGTATGCCTATAATATTTGAGGAGTTCCTTCGATTTTTCCAGGATTTCATCATCAGATCATGTCCTGATGATTATGGGACCTCCTTGAAAGTAAATACTTCCAAAAAAAAAAGAAATTTCCAAATCGGGTAATCGGGCAAAATACATTATAAATAAAAACCGGACAAGTGCATGTCGGGTCATGCGCATTAATAGGGTTCCGAAGTTCCATAATAATGCGGACTAAGAAGAGGGTTTTTTCATTGTTACATAAACATTAAAACGGTTTCAGCGTCTCTAGGTATATGCTCGCGTTTGGTCACTATCTCGCCTGATGTTAAGCGATGATGTGGTCTACGGTGAAGCACGCTTGCCTAAAAGTTACCTATTCACTCTTGATTTAAACTAAAGAAGGACTAACTGGTAACTGAAGACGGAGTTATAAAATCCAACTTCGCAACTGAAGTTAGAAAAATATTATCTATTTGAGTACCACCGCGGGTGCGAATTGCGAAAGGAGCGCGCGTTAGAGTCACGGGGAATGGTATGGTTCGTTCCTGGATACCTGAGCGCACGCTCCTTGTTTATTTCTCTTTCGGAATTATATATATATAATTCTATACGTCACTAGGAGGCCCATATTTTTTTCCGTACCCTATTAGGGTCCCGTATTTTCATAATACATAAAACCCAGTTATGGAAGATCCTTTTAGCTTTTTAGGGTTCCATACCCAAAGGGTAAAAACGGGACCCGTATTACTAAGACTCCGCGGTCCGTCTGTCTGTCTGCATGTCTGTTTGTCACCACGCTGTATCTCATGAACCGTGATAGCTAGACTGTTGAAATTTTCACAGATGATGTATTTCTATTGTCGCTATAACAACTAATACTAAAAACAGAATAAAATAAACATTTTAGTGTAGCTCCCATACAACAAACGTGTTTTTTTGCCGTTTTTGCGATAATGGTACGGAACCCATCGTGCGCGAGTCCTACTCGCTCTTGGCCGGTTTTTTAAGGTTCCGCACTGAACAAGGCACCTTTATAGTTTCGGCATGTTCGTCTGTCCGCAGCTTAGCTCAGATAATCTTAGTACGAGAAATTTTCAATTTTCCGTGGATATATAAATTAATCACGCCGACGAAGTGGTAAAATAAAAATAAAAAATCATGTTTACCTCCTGAAGTGGGGATGATTTTTTTTACTATCTATGGGTTATTGTTGGATAGGCCATTCAAAAATATTATGGGTCTGTGGAAACGATTTTTCGATTCATGGTTCCGTTTGCGTAAAATTAAGCTTTTAATTAGTGTCGAAATTTGGAACTTTCGACGCTCATAACTTTCAAATATATTTTTTATTTTATTTTTTGGCTCCATACAGGGCTAGATAATGATGAGACATATTGATACATTTTTTATTTTGAACGTCCATCGTCAAACACTGGAGTAATCCCTAGACTACGTTTGTATGGAAGAATTATCGACTAGTGTAACCACAGAACAAAAAAAACGCCTACTAAGTGTAACCTTAAGACGATGACTGTTGCCAATGACCTTGAGGGAACAAAATTAAGTTCAAAATGTAGATATCATAGGTATGTTGGTTTCAATTTAAAATCAGCTGATTTTAAAATGAGAATCACGTCTGAACGACTAGTCGTAGTTTTTAGAAAAAATATATGTTACATGAGACCATTTTCTTAATCATTTGAAAAGTTTCAGTTTTATTCCTATAAAATAACGTAATTAATTTGTAAAGTTACGTCTTACACGGGCAAAAAAACGACAATCGCACCAAAACCGCCGGGCGTATTTTAATGAAATTGTCTCCATCTCAAAGACAATTCAACTATCTATCTGCGCCTTAAATTGCTAATTTTAATTAGAGTCAAGTGTATTACTTTTGTGTGTGTTTTTATTAGTGTGTCACTGCCAGCTAGCCGGTTGCTTTTGGTTATGTGAAAAAATATACGGCAGTAGTAATGAAATTAAAAGGAAAACTTTCACAGCTAAGTATGCTTTATAAGTTTACGAGTAATAGTCGACCAGCTTATCTATCTATACTATATAAAGCTGAAGAGTTTGTTTGTTTGAACGCTAATCTCATCATTTATTTTTATTGCCATTATTTTTAGTATGTATGTATTTATGTATATATTACATAGCATATGTATTTATCTGTGTATTTATTATAATATATTAAGTTATCAATGTTATGTCACACCAATGACAACCCCACTTCAAGTCCAGACAATTACTGTCCATACCAGGTTGCCTGGAAGAGATCGCGGAATGCGATAAGGCCGCCCATTGTATTTGTATTAATTTTAAGTTTCTTTGTATAATTGTATTATGGTGTACAATAAAGCATATAATAAAAATAAATAAATAAATCTCATCAAACTTATGTGTGAACCTCCGAAACCGTCTAAATGTTCATGAAACAACAAAAAGCCCTCTTCTTTATTATCCGCATTATTGTGCAACTACGGAGCCCTATTACTGCGCGTGGCCTGACACGCACTTGGCTTTTGTTTGCTTAATTCTCGTAAAGTTTTAGCACTACCGCAATTTATGCTAGGGCAAATTTGACAAAAAACTCCTTCATAAGATTCACTTGCTCATTGGTTTTCGAGATGTAATCCAAAAGATTTTTTTTAATTCTGTTATTTGTTTCTAAATCTGTACACATGGTAATTTAGCCTAGTCAAATTAGGTTTTTATGAATTAAGATGGCGAAGAGTAATTTGTTACTTTCTATAAAGTAGTTGCTTTGCGAATTGCTGCAAATTGTTAAAAAACCGGCCAAGTGCGAGTCGGACTCGCGCACGAAGGGTTCCGTACCATTATCGCAAAAAAACGGCAAAAAAATCACGTTTGTTGTATGGGAGCCCCACTTAAATATTTATTTTATTCTGTTTTTAGTATTTGTTGTTATAGCGGCAACAGAAATACATCATCTGTGAAAATTTCAGCTCTCTAGCTATCACGGTTCATAATACAGCCTGGTGACAGACGGACAGACAGACAGACAGACGGATCGGAGTCTTTGTAATAGGGACCCGTTTTTACCCTTTGGGTACGGAACCCTTTACATTAACATTTTCTACTTCTGTGTAAATATTTATATTCAGATTTGGCAGTTTTTGTGTATGTGAGTTTCTTATATATTTGTAAATGCCCCTACGATATAGTAGACATTCCTATTGTGGGGCAACGTTATTGATAAAAATAAATAGTAAATTAGGAACTAAAATTTTTTAATTAACTAAAAAATAAGTTAAAGCTTCCACGTAACACTACTACTGAGGTAGGGATTGGGGCACGGGGGCGACTTCGCAGTTGACGTAGTCGGCATCCACGCAACGGCCTGAGGCAGCGTCGAAGGCCAGGCCGGCATCGCACGAGAGCAGCCGGGCGCGGCCCTGCTCGCACGAGAAGAAGTAGTAGCAGTTGCCTTGGTATCTGGAAAGTGAGAAAGAAACGTTAGAGATCACAGAGAAGACAGAGAGATACTATTTTGGTATGACAAATACATTTTTTATTAAATTCGGTAAGTATTCACCAACTAATCAAACCGAAGCCTACTTTCAGGAAAGGTTTTTCCTGAAAGTAAGCTTGAAGATTAAGACAAACGACGGGACAGAATTGGCATGAGATAGACATGAGTCTATCTCATGCCAATTCTGTCTCGTCGTTTCAATTTCGTCTCGTCGTTGCCCAGCAGAGGAGCAAGTTGGGTAGCGGAAGATAATGTTTGTTGCAAATGATATGACTGTTCAAGGGGTAGTTTAAAGTACTGAAGACATCCTTAAAGTTATAAGTAAAGCTAAGCAGATAACTTACTTGTAGTTGATGATGATATCCAAAAGGTTGCCGTCGGCATCAGCAGGGGGAGCTGGGCAAGTGAATCCGAGGAACTCTGAAATGCATTAGAATAATGATTAATAAGGTTTCTTATTGTTGCAAGGGAAACATCAATAATAAGATCTATCTAACTAGAAGCATGTAGACCCAATAGAAGACAGTCTCTTCTCGAGTTGAAATTAAACTAGAAACAAAAATGACAAGTTGGACAATGTATACTCGTAGTTCTTAGGTCATTGCACCAACCCGCCTTTTGACTTGCACGGGATGATAGAGTTTTAAATCCTTCTGTAACACTATAAGCTATAATGTGTAAAGTATACATACTGGCAGCATTGCAAGAAGCGACTAGGTCAGGCCAGTCACACCGGCCGGTGTCAGGGTTGAAGGCCAGGCCAGTGGAGCAGATCATCTCGATGGCCTTTCCAGCTACGCACAACCGGTACTGGCCACAGTTGTCGTCCCTGGCGGCAGGCGATGCGAAGTAACCGTACTGGTGGGGACACTCATCTGTTGGCTGGGCTGGCTCTGAAAAGAAATATTGATTAATGTAAAGTAAGGCCATCATATAGTTCAGGGAAATGGGATGGAATAGTTTGTTGATATTTTTGTGAAAAACTATTGTTAAATCCCGTGCAAGTCAAGACGTTCCAATCCATTCTGACGATAATATGATGGGCAATATAGTTTCAGCTTGTCTGCAAATATAAAGTTTTAATAAATTATTTTAAACACTACTCGGAAAGCACGTTAAGCCGTTAGTCCCGGCTGTCATTTGAAGATCTTTGACAGTCGTTACGGGGAGTCAGAAGCTTAAGACCTGACACCAGTCTTGCCAAGGGGTACCGTGTTACCCAGTTACTGGATTGTGGAGGTCAGATAGGCAGTCGCTCCATGTAAAACACTGATACTTAGCTAAATCCGGTAAGACTGGAAGCCGACCCCAATATAGTTGGGAAAAGGCTAGGCAGATGATGATGATGATTTTAAACACTATTGCCACCATTATTGATGCTTGCATTTATGCGTGCAAGTCCAGTTACTTTTCCCGTTGGAATTTCTTATATAGACGGGCTTTCTTTAATTCAATTAGTTTTAAGTTATCTTGGCGCCGAATTTATAATATAATGTCCTATTTAGCTTACGGGCAGCACCCCGGCCTACGCAAGGCACATCCATGGGGTATCCGCAGGGGTAGGCAGGCCATTTAGCTTCAGGGTTGTAGTGGAGACCATCGGGGCAGGACAATTCTTCAGCGGTGTATTCCTGTGTAAATAATGAATTTGAATACCAGATTCACCCTACTTCGTACTAGGAACTATAAAGTTCCTATAATTGAGCACTGTGTCCCGCCTATTTTATTTTTCCACTCAAAGTTACTTATCCGTATAATTTTTATGTAAATAAAATTACAATAACTGGAAATCAGAGCTGCGATTTGCGAGACAGCGTTGCTGTTAATTCTGTTAACTTATTAGTTTCGAGTAGAATGCATTTAGCGTTATATCACAAGCATTTGATTCGGTGCAGTTGAGATTTTTAACGAAAAGAAAATTTTAAAATTGAAGAAGCCAACAACATATTTTTATTTCATACTACATAATTTATTTAGTAGTAGACACGCTTCGATCGACAATCTATTGAACAAGTAATTATGACACGATATCTAGCGGGAGAAGCCCGATTCAAACAGTAAAACGCTAATAACTTTTGAACGGCTGAACCGATTTTTATCAAACTTAGCTAAGAATACTCGGCATTAATATCGGTTCATCCCTTTAGGAGCTATGATTCTACAGACACATACACAAATACACAAACACTCAAATACACACACACACATATACACACATCAAACTTTTAACAGTCTTTTTCCGTCGGCTGTCAAAAAGTAATTACTGTCAGCGTATCTACAGAGACAGATTTTCTGGTATTCATTTCTCTTATGGAACTGTCTAGATTCTTTCTCTTACTCCTTCGTGGGCTACACCCGCTATTCCCCGAAAAGCTAGGCAGAGGAGTGTAGTACACCCATATATCGTGATGTTACAGTTGAATGGGATACTTACAATGCACTCTACGTAGGTGTCGCAGCTTGAGTCCACCTTGTAGTAGCCATTTCTCGTCTTGCAGATTGCGTTCCGAGGGTCAGGTTGGTAAGATGCCACCTGAACCTGCGCGCTGCCTGTTTTATGGAAAAATTACATGATCATAACTAAACTTCCCATCGTAATTACAATGTTGATCACACTATATCTTTCCTTTGATTTAATACAACTATAGTTTACTTTCAAATACTTATAGTGGCTCAATGAGGTTTTCTTTGAAATGCACTTGAAACATGGCAGGACAAAATTAAGTTAGATTACTTAAACATTTCACATATTAAACTATAGTCAACTTTATCAATGCAGGTACGATTGTTTTATTGCCATGATTCCATACAAAATTACATTTTAATCGAAACAAATGAAACTCAAACAGTTGAAGTTAATCAATTAAGCAATCATTGTATGATACTTACAGGCAGCTACGATCACCAAGGCGAAACTCAGGGAAGACAACATTTTGCTACTTCAAGTTGTTTTCCTGATGGTGAAGAACTTACGAATGGTGACCTATCGCCGTTCCAACAACTTTTTATACGAAAATAATGTCATCTTCATTAGATAATGATCTACTGGTGGAATGTTAAACGGCTCTCTTGAGCATAAAAAAACTTAATTTGACTAGCCTAAATTACCATACGAACAGATTTTTAGTACAAAACAGACCGAAAAAAAAACTGGCCAAGTGCGAGTCGGACTCGCGCATGAAGGGTTCCGTACCATTATTGCAAAAAAAACACGTTTGTTGTATGGGAGCCCCACTTAAATATTTATTTTATCTGGTTTTTAGTATTTGTTTTTATAGCGGCAACAGAAATACATCTTCTGTGAAAATTTCAACTGTCTAGCTATCACCGTTTATGAGATACAGCCTGGTGACAGACGGACAATCAGACAGACAGACGGATCGCGGAGTCTTAGTAATAGGGTCCCGTTTTTACCCTTTGGGTACGGAACCCTAAAAAGAAATTATTTTGGCCCATATCTCGAAAACCATAGATATAATAAACAGAAAACTAATGACAATTAGTGAATCTTGTGCAGTACTTTATTGTGCACAATTGAACAAGGAATAAACTTATTCTGAACAGAAATTTCAGTAAAATCAAAACTTTATGCGAAATATCAAAAACTGATTTTTAGGCCCATTATTGACATCCCTTTTTCCGCTCCTATGGGTTTTTAGGAACTTTTCAGGCAACATCACTACTACCATAATAAACATTATGCCGGTGAAATATTTTTTCGCAGCAAATTTCTTTATTTCCAGGACTAAACTAATAATGAAACTATATTTAGAAACTAATTTTAAAATAATTAAAACAACAATTAAGTTAATCGAAATATAATTGACTAATGATAGACATACCTACGGTAAATTACCAAAACAATTTTCTAATATCACCTATAGAAGAAACTAGCTAATCACAGAAAGAACACCTATCTGGAGGCAGAGACTAGTTCTTAAAGGAGACTTCAACTTGTATCAAGCGCAAGTTCTATCATGCATGAAGAATTCTATTCTCACCTCTGGGTCGGCTCTGCCAAATACCATCTTGATGCACTAGAGTCGATCGAAAAGCGGGCCAAGAGGCTCATCGGCAATGAAGCACACCAGCCCCCTTCTACCATCGGACATCTAGACGCACTGCAAGTTACCATCCTTACCTTGTTGCCATTCCACCAATTCGCACCAAGCGCTTCCAAACATCCTTCATAATGCGCTCAGCGAATGAATGGAACTTACTGCCTGCGTCTGTGTTTCCGAACGCATTCAAACCGAATCTCTTTAAAGTTAGAGTGAACAGGCTTCTTCTGGGTAAGCTCACTCTATCGTCGACTCTGTAACCCCTAACCTAGACTAGAGTCAAGAGCAAAACCCATCACAAATAAAATAAATAAAAAAAGGCACTGGTCAAGTCAAAGCTCCAGAGCCTTGAACATCGTCGCCGAGTTGCCAGCTTGTCGGTTACATTTCGGGGTGTATGCGATGGGATTGCACGATCTAATTCCATCTAGCCCGTTTCATCATCGGACTACCAGACGTACGGCAATGCGCCATCGATACATACCCATCGTACAAAACGTTTTGGGAACTTTTATTATGCGTACAGCTAAGTAGTGGAATTCCCTGCCGGAGTCTTTGTTTCACCAGTCACCACAGCTACAATCTAGGGGTCTTTAAGTCAAGAGTAAATAGGTTACTTCTAAGCAGGCGTGCTTCACCGTCGACCACATCATCACTTAACATCAGGCGAGATAGTGGTGAACGCGAACTTATCACAAATAAAAGAAACTGTACATCTGCGCACACCTTTAGAGTGTACCGGCTTTATGTTATGTTACGAAATGGTGTAAAGTGTAAACAATAAACAGACATGCGATTGCAGCCATCCCAAGAGATTTAGTTATTGAAGAGTTCTATTGTATATCTCAGAAGTTCTTCATCAGATCAAATTTCAATGGGATGACATGAGAAGCACCTGCTTTCAAATAAAAAAGAACCACTTAGTAAAAAGTTCCGAGGTAACAAGCATACAAAAAACAATCGAATTTTTGCCGCCTTTTTGAAGTCGGTTAAAAAAATAATATCACGCCTGTATTTCCGGAAGGCTTAGGCAGAGGTGCACCCATGTTGCCCACCCACTCCATCTCACCAGTTATTTTTAAGTACCATGAAATAGGTTGCTAGACTATTGCCATCAACTGAGCTCAAATCTAGACTCCCGGTCTGCTATTGAGAAATTTCTGATGGTAAAATCCAACAACACTTTGCCTAACCCAGGACCTCGTGCTCAGCAGTACTGCTTTCGACCACTGGACCAACAAGACCTATTGAAAAAAGAATACTCCGTTTGAGATAACTTTAGACATATAAATGATCCCATTTTACAGCTCGTTCAAACGATTTTGACTTCTATTGCGCTGGTGATATGACAAATGGCAGCTGTATTAAACAGTTAGTTTTGGTAACAGGTTTATGCTTTTTATGCCATCCTTATACTTACGGGATAGAGCTCAAAATCGGTTGAACGGATTTTAGAAAGGGGTTGTAAAAATTTCTAATATTATTTTAAATGGAGTATAATACAATAGATTAAGATTTCTCTGTTTGAAAACTTCAAGACACGATTCTACTCATACAAAAGTTCAAGTTGCAAAAGGTAGGTAACAGAGAAAATGTCCAGGGGATGACCATAAGCTCTTAGAGCATGGTTATTTTGAGTGTGTGTAAGGTACAGATGTATATTACTTGTACACATCTGTCCGTTACGCATACAGACTCAAAATAATCTTACTCTAAGAGCTTATGTTCACCCACCAGAGGGGTAACCACAAGCTCTTAGAGCAAGGTTATCTTGAGTGTGTGTAAGAGACAGATGTATATGACTTCGACAGTCGAACCATTATAGTTATGACACATTAGGGTGCGGGGACTGACCATTGCTGGAGATACTCTGCTTTTTATGAATTCAAATTGGACATAGTAAATGTGTTTGGTATACCCACACCCACCCACATTTCAACCTTTATGATGATAAGTTTTTTCTATAAGTCTTCGATTTTTTTATTCTAGGACATGCCGGTTGCCACACGATGAAACTTACTTTTACTTCACCGTTTTTAGAGCAGTGGTGATGAAATAATTTACACAAAGTAAAGCACCTGCCTGGGTGTGAGGGCTAACAACCAGTATCCGGACAAAGCTCTAGATTGCATGGAGCATTTTTTTTTGGACAAACCTGTACCTCTGTTCTCACTCACTAGAGATAAGCATCATCATCTGCCTAGCCTTTTCCCAACTATATTGGGGTCGGCTTCCAGTCTTACCGGATTCAGCTAAGTACCAGCGTTTTACATGGAGCGACTGCCTATCTGACCTCCACAACCCAGTAACTGGGTAACACGGTACCCCTTGGCAAGACTGGTGTCAGATCTCAAGCTTCTGACTACTTGTAACGACTGTCAAAGATCTTCAAATGACAGCCGGGACCAACGGCTTAACGTGCATTCCGAGGCACGGAGGAAACTCGGTATGTTGAAATGGTCACCCATCCACGGACCGACCTCGTCAAGCGTTGCTTAACCTTGATGATCGACCCGTGCGGCTGTTGTTATTTAGCCACGAGCTCCTTACTAGAGATAAGCAGCATTGCTGACAAAAAAGTGCCAAGTCCAGGTCCATACGATACAACTGTATTATACTTTAGCGTCAGTAAGTAATTACTTAAAATTTAGGGATAGTCTACAGTGGATAAGGGCGTTTTCCTACTACCCCGTCTCAATTATCCACCCTGTGTAACAATTCAGATACTTTTAACTTGCTATTCTTTTTAATTTAATTTAAATAAAATTTCTGAAGCCATATTCAAAGAAAGAAAAATCAAAATTCAAAAAAATACAATACTCTAACCTTGACCAGGACCGTTGACAAATTGGGAAACGCAGTAATTTACCTCCAGCCATTTCCTAACCACGGACGGATGGAGAGAACTGCAGTAGGTCAACATTCGTTGGATATATCTCACCTAGGTTTCTAAATAGTTAACCTCGGCCATTTTGTGGTAAAAAGTCTGCATCCATAGGCTTTCGTCCGAAATAGTACCTACATTTTAACATTTTTAGGTCATCGCTGCACCTGCACCTGGGGTGTAGTGGGGTGTTAGCGTCGGATTCCAGCCAGTCGGCGGAATGCCTAGTTAAATTCGTTGGCAACCTACAAACTCTCAGCAGTGGCTCCAAAGAGCTGTCTTGCACACCCCGGTAACCACATCGGCTCGTGGGCGAAACCTGGTAGAGGGAGGAGTTTCGGTACTCAAGTCTTGCAGTTGCTCCCTGCATAGTGCACAGGGTCTGTCACGGCCGCAATGGCAATCAACCTTCGGTGGCGAGGCAGCTAGGCAAAGTGAAAGGCCTTAAGGGCGGCGATAGGGGACATTTAGTTATCGTTCGGCCAGACACTGCATTCAGCCCTTCGCCAGTCGTAGCGGTTTTCCGTTCCACTGCATCAAGGAGGACACAGACGAGAGAGTGCATCTATGTTTGCGCGCACACCTATGCACTTAAATATATCCTGCGTACATGACTGCTTCTGAATAATGGCTTTCGATTATGAAAGTCCTATGGCGATGGACAGAGGTAGAGAGGTCTATCTGTTCTGCAAGCTAGGCTTTGTCTGATGTCTGCACATAGGCGGCCTAAGGAGAGTGGTCGTTTTCGCGTCGCATTTGGGTGACAGCGCGGATCGGGTAGCACATTTTCCCCGCTCAGCCGGGGAAAGGACTAGAAAAGGTGTCCCAAAAATTGTTAACCCACTGTTCCTGGGAGGTAGCAACTACGGCAGCGTGTGCAACCCTTTCCTCGTGGTCGACGATACAGAAAATTTATTAAATCATCTAGCATGACGTTTGGTGCGTAGAATGCCCTGACAGCAGTTGGAGCACGTGAGCTAGCTCGATACAATGTAGTTATAGCTGCACTTAGCGAAACGCATTTGGCTGACGAAGGGGAACTAGAAGAACGTGGCGGTGGCTTCACTTTCTTTTGGAAGGGGACTGTTGCGTCTGAACCCAGACGTTCAGGAGTACGTAGGTTTTGCTATTAAGACGTCAATATCCAAACAACCGAGTGAATATCCTACTTACACTTTGAATCGTATATTAGCATTGCGCCTTCATCTGGATAATGATGTTCGTACTTGGATAAATAGGAATCAAATCCAGCCAACCAAGGCAACGGAGCAGTCGAAGATGGTAGAACAGATTGTGAAACATTATTTTATCATTAATGCAGACATATCAATTCATTATTTCTGTAATAATAAAGATTTAAGCGCCTAAACCACAAAAAAGCCATCATAACGGTTTTGCACATAATAGAAATAAACATTCCACATGGCATAGACCACAACTATCAAACTTTATCATTAATAGTTAATTTAATAACAGTTACTATATTTAAAAAAATATTAGATTCTAATCGTTTTATAAAGATGGCATTAGTGTGCTCTACTTAAAAAGATATGAAAATAGGCCACGGTTTACAGTGAGGTGCGCACTGTCAGATTAGGAGCATCTCTGTCGAACACAAACATGTTCCGGAGAGAATTACTATTTATACTGCCACTGGTAGTAGCTGGTAAGTTATAATGTCCCTTTCGCTACTGTATATGGTTTCGGTAAGCTTAATATTCTTCTATTTACAAGCTTTTGTGAATTATTTTCATGTTGCAGTGACTGTTGGTCAGACGAACGGAGGATACTCGTACTATGGATCGTCAAACGTGCGGTATCAGAGACCACAACCGATTTATGGCCAAAGGCCGTTAGTATCGCCGGGGAGACCGATGCCAGCGCCTGTTCCTGTGTCTGCTGCCCCGGTAGTGCCTGTCCTCGATGGGCCTCAAACCGCCGCGTCACTTCCGGCAACAGCAGTGCCAGCATATACTCCAGTTCTCCCGCCTCGGCCAATCTACTACCCCTCCTACAGACCACTGCTGCCCCCGCGGCCGATCTGGCCAGCGCCCGCAGTTATCGCCCCTCCTCAACCTCCTGCAACAGCTGCACTTCCTGTAGAAGTGATCCAGCCTGAACCTGCTGAGGAAAAGTTAGAGCCCGCTCAACCTCTTGCACCAGAACCAATTCAGCCATCAGTGGAACCTGAGCCTAATCCGCAGATAACGCCTATCTTAGAGCCCACCGCGCAACCCATCCCTGTCCCGCTACCAGAGCCCATCGCGCAACCCATACCCGCCCCACTACCAGAACCTATCGCGCAACCCGTACCCGCCGCGGTTCCCGAGCAAGCATCTCCAGCATATGCTCCAGTTCTCCCGCCGCGGCCAATCTACTACCCCTCCTACAGACCACTGCTGCCCCCGCCGCCGATCTGGCCAGCGCCCGAAGTTATCGCCCCTCCTCAACCTCCTGCAACAGCTGCACTTCCTGTAGAAGTGATCCAGCCTGAACCTGCTGTGGAACAGTTAGAGCCCGCTCAACCTCTTGCACCAGAACCAATTCAGCCATCAGTGGAACCTGAGCCTAATCCGCAGATAACGCCTATCTTAGAGCCCACCGCGCAACCCATCCCTGTCCCGCTACCAGAGCCCATCGCGCCACCCATACCCGCCCCACTACCAGAACCTATCGCGCAACCCGTACCCGCCCCGGTTCCCGAGCAAGCATCTCCGGCATATGCTCCAGTTCTCCCGCCGCGGCCAATCTACTACCCCTCCTACAGACCACTGCTGCCCCCGCGGCCGATCTGGCCAGCGGCCGCAGTTATCGCCCCTCCTCAACCTCCTGCAACAGCTGCACTTCCTGTAGAAGTGATCCAGTCTGAGCCTGCAGTGGAACAGCCAGAGCCCGCTCAACCTCTTGCACCAGAACCAATTCAGCCGTCTGTGGAACCTGAGCCTATTTCGCAGCCAGCGCCTATCACAGAACCCATCGCGCTACCTGAGCCCATCGCAAAACCCATACCCGCCCCGCTACCAGAGCCCATCGCGCAACCCTTACCCGACCCACTACCAGAACCTATAGCACAACCCATATCCACCCTGCTACCCGAGCCAGCAATTCCAGCGTATGCTCCAGTTCTCCCACCACGGCCAATCTACTCCCCCGCCTATAGACCATTGCTGCCCCCGCGGCTGATCTGGCCAGCGCCTGCAGTTGAAACCCCTCCTCAACCTCCCGCAACAGCTGCACCTCCTGTAGAAGTGATCCAGCCTGAACCCGCATTGGAACAGCCAGAGCCCACTCAACCTCTTGCACCAGAACCAATTCAGCCGTCTGTGGAACCTGAGCCTATTTCGCAGCCTGCGCCTATCACAGAGCCCATCGCGCTACCTGAGCCCATCGCACAACCCATACCCGCCCCGCTACCAGAGCCCATCGCACAACCCATACCCGACCCACTACCAGAACCCATCGTGCAACCCATATCCGCCCAGCTTCCCGAGCGAGAAATTCCAGCATATGCTCCAGTTCTCCCGCCAAGGCCAATTTACTCCCCCGGCTACAGACCATTGCTGCCCCCGCGGCTGATCTGGCCAGCTCCCGCAGTTGTCGCCCCTCCTCAACCTCCCGCAACAGCTGCACCTCCTGTAGAAGTGATCCAGCCTGAACCCGCAGTGGAACAGCCAGAGCCCGCTCAACCTCTTGCACCAGAACCAATTCAGCCGTCTGTGGAACCTGAACCTATGCCGCAGTCAGCGCCTGTCCCAGAGCCCATGGCGCAACCTGAGCCCATCGCGCAACCTGAACCCGTTTCGCAACCAGAGCCCATCGCGCAACCTGAACCCGTTTCGCAACCAGAGCCCATCGCGCAACCCATACCCGCCCCGCCACCCGAACCCATCGAGCATCCTGTACCCGAACCCGTTCAGGCAATTGGTCAGGCCCAAGAACCAGCAATTCTTCCCCAACGAGACGATGCGTCATTGCCAGAACCACAACCGAAGCCAATAAATACTCCTCGTGTCATCGTACCCCAATTTGATAAGCCAGTGGCTTTACCGCCCCTTCTGCCTAAACGCGAACCTATTCGGGAACCTGCTTTTGGCCGCCACACTCTGCCACCTACGAATGAATATCCAACTGTAACACAGCCTACACAAACTCCCTCATATTCATATCCTACACCACCTCGGACGGTAGCCACTCAGGCGCCCACTGTGGTGACCGAACAGACATACCCGGTGGTAGTTACTCAGGCGCCCACTGTGTTCACCAAACAAACATACAGTCCGGTGGTAGTCAACAGACAGCCAAATCCACCGGTGACTCAATCACCCGGCGGACAGTTCAAGTTCGACTTCCAGTGTAAAGAAGGCAACGGATATTACTCCGTTGAACATGAATGTGACACCTATATTGAATGCAAGGTACGATTAATTCAATTTATTTGATCACACATCACTGCTTGCTCTGAATTCTGATTTACAGTCTAACTCAAAAAACTATGATGCATTTTTTGTTATTATATGCTCTTTTTCTTTGCAGCAAGACCAAGCAATGAAATATGCCTGCCCAGATGGTCTACACTTCAATCCTGCTGCCAAAAACTACGAATATCCATGTGCTTATCCCTCTGAAGTAAAATGTGTGGCCGGTGACCAAGAACGTACGTATAAATATTATTTCTCTAAACCGACTCGTTCTTTGACCCTAGACCTGACCCATATTTATTATTTTACTCTTTGACCTAACCTTTCATTGGTTTAGGGTTCTTCTCTTTGACTTTGTATTGACGTTTGTCATGTCAACATATTTTTATATTTTTAGAGAATCCGAAGCCTACGGGCACGTGCCCGAATCAATACGGATTCTACTCGATGAATGACGGCGACTGCAGCAAATTCATAATGTGCCAGGAAGGTTTAGCCACTGTAATGGACTGCCCTATGGGTCTGGCTTTCAACCCACAAACAAGCAGCTGTGACTGGCCCGCTAATGTACCACAATGTAACCCAAATGGTAAGTTGAAAACAATCCACTAACTTTTGTCAACATCATAAATGAAAAACTCCCATGGGAGAAAAAGGCGCTAGTTTATGTATCAATGTAACTTGATTTAAATTCAGAATCAAAACTAATCATTTGACTTTCTTTATTTTCAGTGTTCAAGGACTTTACTTGCCCGGACCCTCCTCAAGACGAGAATGGTCAAATTTCTGATATCATCTACAAATACAAGTATGTACCAAAATATATATTTTTTGTTTTACGTTAGGTCAATGGTTCACATCCAATTTATTACAATTTTAAACTAATGCTTTTATTGTTTCCCTAGGTACGGTGGACAATGTAAACTGTACGTAGCCTGTCAACTGGGGCACCCCCGTCTCCTGAGCTGCGAACGTGGTCTTTCCTACGACGACGCATCGCAGTCCTGTATCGATGAAGACCATGTGACAGATTGTGCAGTTCCCTATCTTCAAAATGTACAGTAATAAAACAGATATTGGTATTACTGGTGAAATTTTGGTGTGCACCTCTGTCTAGCCCTTCGGGGTACGCAGGCGTGATATTATGTCGTTATTAATTGAAAATAAAAAGCACTCAAACTGAAAAATCTACTTCTTTTGCTTATCAGCGAGTTGAGCGTACTAAAAGTAGAGCCCATACCATGAGCTACCATACATACAGCATACCACGAGCAGCATAGAGCAAGGTTATATCCAGTATGCGTAAGGGACAGATATATCTGCCTTGTTATAAGAGCTCATGGCAGGGCCCCAGTTGTCCACAAAGTAGTAGGCAATTCACCATCATCTCGTATGCTGACATTAATCCCATCTATTTTAAATACGTGATCAATCATTTTTGCGCCCTGTTTAAAACTCGGCTTCATTTCTACCCTAATCCCCTTATTTTCTTTCGATACTTAGACAGGGTACATTGTTATACCAATTTTTTTTTTCTTTAAATGCGACACACAGTCCACAGAGCAAATAAGCTTTTGCAAGCACCTCTTATTCACAGAATAAAATTCGCAAATTTAACAAACCAAGCGTATACGTATACTAAAGCACGTAGGTATTGTTGCATTGCAAGTTTGCCCGGAAACTCTGTACTATAGTTCAATTTACCGCGTTGTACCCATGAAGTTGGTTGTACCTCGGTCAGCCTCAGTCGCAATCACAGTAGCGTATTTACCCGTATGCCAAGAGGAACATAGCGGGGACAAGCGAGGGTCGGCGCAAGCCAGACCTGCCTGCCTGGCATATTTTGTGAGATAAGCAACAACAAGACTATCGGCTCTTCTAGCCTGCCGCCTCGTCTCTTGTCTGTCAAGAAGAAAAGCACACCTACCCAAGTCAGGTTGCTAACAATTTTTGAGGTTGCTTCGCTCAATATTACACCCTCGTTTATCAAGATTTGAAACAATAACTTTATCAATAAGCATAATAGATGAACGTGAAAAGAAAATTTAACCTATCCGCTACGCTCGCTCTTGCATCCTAGGTCCTCTTACCTACCTACTTGTAAGCTGAAGTCGACATCTGTAGGTATGAATGGTAAAAAAATCTTATTTGGGCACGGTACCGTCTCAATTTTTTTGATTCGTGATGTCTTAAAAAGGGTTCCTTATTGAATTTAGGGTGACATAATACATCTTTTCAACACACTTGCTCGTAAAGTGAGCCTTATTACATCGCTTTTAGGGCCATAAACCGAGCTATAACACACACGTGCGTAATAATATTACAAACTCGTGCGTAATAGAATTAGCCTTACAAAGTTAAATTCGTACCTTTCTGCAAGTTATATGCGAGTAAACAGAGCATTTTCAATTTAACCCAGGTAATACAGTTTTTTTAAGTAACAACAAAGAGGTTTTATGCCGCTGAAAATCCATACCTACCTATACATTTTTGGAACAAATAAATGTTTATATCCATAATTAAGTCAAACAAACATTTATTATTAGGCTGTAATATGTTCATTCACCTTGCATTTGGCGCGTGAAAAAAAAAAGCTTGCGCGCCATTTCCCATAATTTTTATATTTTGTTTTTATCGTATTTGTCGCTGTGGTAATTTATTTTTGAAATGTTAAGTTTTCGTGCAGAAGAGGAACATTATTGATAGAGTTAACTCCGCCAAAAAAAACTAAATGAGCTGCCTACGATAGTTTCGTACAATGGAAGAGCAAGGTGAAAATGTGTTTTTGGCGTATTTCTTTGAACTACCTATGCCTATACATAAAAGCCCAGCTCCCTGTGGTGCATTTATGGTGGTGCTCAACTTGCGTTAAATCTGCCAAAATGTAGCGCTTGAACGTTTAACGAAGTTATCTGTTTTAGTAACGGATTAACGATGTTAACTAATTGCTTAACGGTGCCCAGCTATGGTTACAATCATAGCCCTCCGTTTAGCTTCGCCGTAGCCGAGTAAAACAAGCTTTTTAAAAATACTAAGAACGTCTCTCGGGCTTATTTTATATAGGTACCGATTTTTAAGCTCACTAACTTATAGCATTTCGCCGGGTCCACACGTTGGTCCCAGCGCTCGTACCAACGTTGTTCGGTTAAATGGTGTGGCGTACACACGTTGGCTATGAATAAACTAGCTGTCCCACGCGGCTTCGCTCCCGTCAACTGGCTACGTACCTACCCTACACCTACCCTACACCTACCCTACACCTACCCTACACCTACCCTACACCTACCCTACACCTACCCTACACCTACCCTACACCTACCCTACACCTACCCTACACCTACCCTACACCTACCCTACACCTACCCTACACCTACCCTACACCTACCCTACACCTACCCTACACCTACCCTACACCTACCCTACACCTACCGTACACCTACCCTACACCTACCCTACACCTACCCTACACCTACCCTACACCTACCCTACACCTACCCTACACCTACCCTACACCTACCCTACACCTACCCTACACCTACCCTACACCTACCCTACACCTACCCTACACCTACCCTACACCTACCCTACACCTACCCTACACCTACCCTACACCTACCCTACACCTACCCTACACCTACCCTACACCTACCCTACACCTACCCTACACCTACCCTACACCTACCCTACACCTACCCTACACCTACCCTACACCTACCCTACACCTACCCTACACCTACCCTACACCTACCCTACACCTACCCTACACCTACCCTACACCTACCCTACACCTACCCTACACCTACCCTACACCTACCCTACACCTACCCTACACCTACCCTACACCTACCCTACACCTACCCTACACCTACCCTACACCTACCCTACACCTACCCTACACCTACCCTACACCTACCCTACACCTACCCTACACCTACCCTACACCTACCCTACACCTACCCTACACCTACCCTACACCTACCCTACACCTACCCTACACCTACCCTACACCTACCCTACACCTACCCTACACCTACCCTACACCTACCCTACACCTACCCTACACCTACCCTACACCTACCCTACACCTACCCTACACCTACCCTACACCTACCCTACACCTACCCTACACCTACCCTACACCTACCCTACACCTACCCTACACCTACCCTACACCTACCCTACACCTACCCTACACCTACCCTACACCTACCCTACACCTACCCTACACCTACCCTACACCTACCCTACACCTACCCTACACCTACCCTTCACCTACCCTACACCTACCCTACACCTACCCTACACCTACCCTACACCTACCCTACACCTACCCTACACCTACCCTACACCTACCCTACACCTACCCTACACCTACCCTACACCTACCCTACACCTACCCTACACCTACCCTACACCTACCCTACACCTACCCTACACCTACCCTACACCTACCCTACACCTACCCTACACCTACCCTACACCTACCCTACACCTACCCTACACCTACCCTACACCTACCCTACACCTACCCTACACCTACCCTACACCTACCCTACACCTACCCTACACCTACCCTACACCTACCCTACACCTACCCTACACCTACCCTACACCTACCCTACACCTACCCTACACCTACCCTACACCTACCCTACACCTACCCTACACCTACCCTACACCTACCCTACACCTACCCTACACCTACCCTACACCTACCCTACACCTACCCTACACCTACCCTACACCTACCCTACACCTACCCTACACCTACCCTACACCTACCCTACACCTACCCTACACCTACCCTACACCTACCCTACACCTACCCTACACCTACCCTACACCTACCCTACACCTACCCTACACCTACCCTACACCTACCCTACACCTACCCTACACCTACCCTACACCTACCCTACACCTACCCTACACCTACCCTACACCTACCCTACACCTACCCTACACCTACCCTACACCTACCCTACACCTACCCTACACCTACCCTACACCTACCCTACACCTACCCTACACCTACCCCAGCGCATGCAACAAAAGCTCTCAAAAAGTTATATTTTTGCCCGTTTTTGCAACATTTTTCATTTATGCTCGGCTCCTATTGGTTGTAGCGTGATGTTATATAGCCTATAACCTTCCTCGATAAATGGACTATCCAACACAAAAAGAATTTTTCAATTCCAACCAGTAGTGCCTGAGATTAGCGCGTTCAAACAAACAAACAAACAAACAAACAAACAAACAAACTCTTCAGCTTTATAATATTAGTATAGATAAATAAGTTTTTTTATTTAATTAAATTGTACAAGAAAACACTTCTAAACACGTTGCGTTACAACTAGGGAAAAGAGTGTTTACGATGAACTGGCACCCAATGTAAGGATTTAACTTGTGTTTAGGGTGCCAGCGTCCTCGCCTATAATTTGAACATGTAACAGCAGTAATAGTTCTGTCTTGTCAGAGCCAATGTGAAGGTGCCCGATACGGAAATTGTTGTAAGCACTTTTTACTGAGTGCTATATAATTTATATTTGTTACTGATATATTATATAGTATAATTTATATTTGTTACAATCTGTCACATAGTCTTCATCGATACAGGACTGCGATGCGTCGTCGTAGGAAAGACCACGTTCGCAGCTCAGGAGACGGGGGTGCCCCAGTTGACAGGCTACGTACAGTTTACATTGTCCACCGTACCTAGGGAAACAATAAAAGGATTAGTTTTAAATTGTAATAAATTGGAAGTGAATCATTGACCTAACGTAAAACAAAAAAGAGGGTAAATTATTTTGGTACATACTTGTATTTGTAGATGATATCAGAAATTTGACCATTCTCGTCTTGAGGAGGGTCCGGGCAAGTAAAGTCCTTGAACACTGAAAATAAAGAAAGTCAAATGATTAGTTTTGATTCTGAATTTAAATCAAGTTACATTGATACATAAACTAGCGCCTTTTTCTCCCATGGGAGTTTTTACTACAAACGACAGGTATTAAACTACAAACCTCTTCACACCTCTACCAACGTTTTTCAGTAATTTTCAGCGTTTGTAGTAACCATATAGACTTACAAACTGAATTCATCTTTATGAAAAAATATTCGATACTTAAAATATTTTTTTATATTTTATTAAGCTTACTACAAACGAAAATTATTAAACTACAAACCTCTTCACACCTCTACCAACGTTTTTCAGTAATTTTTAGCGTTTGTAGTAACCATATAGACTTTCAAACTGAATTCATCTTTATGAAAAAATATTCGACACTGAAAATATTTTTTTATATTTTATTCAGCTTACTACAAACGACAGGTATTAAACTACAAACCTCTTCACACCTCTACCAACGTTTTTCAGTATTTTTTAGCGTTTGTAGTAACCATATAGACTTTCAAACTTAATTCATCTTTATGCAAAAAATTTCGACACCGAAAATATTTTTTTATATTTTATTCAGGTTACTACAAACGAAAATTATTAAACTACAAACCTCTTCACACCTCTACCAACGTTTTTCAGTAATTTTTAGCGTTTGTAGTAACCATATAGACTTTCAAACTGAATTCATCTTAATGAAAAAATATTCGACACTGAAAATATTTTTTTATATTTTATTCAGCTTACTACAAACGAAAGTTATTAAACTACAAACCTCTTCACACCTCTACCAACGTTTTTCAGTATTTTTTAGCGTTTGTAGTAACCATATAGACTTTCAAACTTAATTCATCTTTATGAAAAAATATTCGACACTGAAAATATTTTTTTATATTTTATTCAGCTTACTACAAACGAAAATTCTTAAACTACAAACCTCTTCACACCTCTGCCAACGTTTTTCAGTAATTTTTAGCGTTTGTAGTAACCATATAGACTTTCAAACTGAATTCATCTTTATGAAAAAATATTCGATACTTAAAATATTTTTTTATATTTTATTCAGCTTACTACAAACGAAAATAATTAAACTACAAACCTCTTCACACCTCTTCCAACGTTTTTCAGTAATTTTTAGCGTTTGTAGTAAACATATAGACTTTCAAACTGAATTCATCTTTATGAAAAAATATTCGACACTGAAAATATTTTTTTATATTTTATTCAGCTTACTACAAACGAAAGTTATAAAACTACAAACCTCTTCACACCTCTACCAACGTTTTTCAGTAATTTTTAGCGTTTGTAGTAACCATATAGACTTTCAAACTTAATTCATCTTTATGAAAAAATATTCGACACTGAAAATATTTTTTTATATTTTATTCAGCTTACAACAAACGAAAGTTCTTAAACTACAAACCTCTTCACACCTCTGCCAACGTTTTTCAGTAATTTTTAGCGTTTGTAGTAACCATATAGACTTTCAAACTGAATTCATCTTTATGAAAAAATATTCGATACTTAAAATATTTTTTTATATTTTATTCAGCTTACTACAAACGAAAATAATTAAACTACAAACCTCTTCACACCTCTACCAACGTTTTTCAGTATTTTTTAGCGTTTGTAGTAAACATATAGACTTTCAAACTGAATTCATCTTTATGAAAAAATATTCGTCACTGAAAATATTTTTTTATATTTTATTCAGCTTACTACAAACGAAAGTTATTAAACTACAAACCTCTTCACACCTCTACCAACGTTTTTCAGTATTTTTTAGCGTTTGTAGTAACCATATAGACTTTCAAACTTAATTCATCTTTATGAAAAAAATATTCGACACTGAAAATATTTTTTTATATTTTATTCAGCTTACTACAAACGAAAGTTATTAAACTACAAACCTCTTCACACCTCTGCCAACGTTTTTCAGTCATTTTCAGCGTTTGTAGTAACCATATAGACTTTCAAACTGAATTCATCTTTATGAAAAAATATTCGATACTTAAAATATTTTTTTATATTTTATTAAGCTTACTACAAACGAAAATAATTAAACTACAAACCTCTTCACACCTCTACCAACGTTTTTCAGTTTTTTTTAGCGTTTGTAGTAACCATATCGACTTTCAAACTTAATTCATCTTTATGAAAAAAATATTCGACACTGAAAATATTTTTTTATATTTTATTCAGCTTACTACAAACGACAGGTATTAAACTACAAACCTCTTCACACCTCTACCAACGTTTTTCAGTATTTTTTAGCGTTTGTAGTAACCATATAGACTTTCAAACTTAATTCATCTTTATGAAAAAAATATTCGACACTGAAAATATTTTTTTATATTTTATTCAGCTTACTACAAACGACAGGTATTAAACTACAAACCTCTTCACACCTCTACCAACGTTTTTCAGTAATTTTTAGCGTTTGTAGTAACCATATAGACTTTCAAACTGAATTCATCTTTATGAAAAAAATATTCGACACTGAAAATATTTTTTTATATTTTATTCAGCTTACTACAAACGACAGGTATTAAACTACAAACCTCTTCACACCTCTACCAACGTTTTTCAGTATTTTTTAGCGTTTGTAGTAACCATATAGACTTTCAAACTTAATTCATCTTTATGAAAAAAATATTCGACACTGAAAATATTTTTTTATATTTTATTCAGCTTACTACAAACGAAAGTTATTAAACTACAAACCTCTTCACACCTCTACCAACGTTTTTCAGTAATTTTCAGCGTTTGTAGTAACCATATAGACTTTTAAACTGAATTCATCTTTATGAAAAAATATTCGATACTTAAAATATTTTTTTATATTTTATTCAGCTTACTACAAACGACAGGTATTAAACTACAAACCTCTACCAACGTTTTTCAGTATTTTTTAGCGTTTGTAGTAACCATATAGACTTTCAAACTTAATTCATCTTTATGAAAAAAATATTCGACACTGAAAATATTTTTTTATATTTTATTCAGCTTACTACAAACGAAAGTTATTAAACTACAAACCTCTTCACACCTCTACCAACGTTTTTCAGTAATTTTCAGCGTTTGTAGTAACCATATAGACTTTCAAACTGAATTCATCTTTATGAAAAAATATTCGATACTTAAAATATTTTTTTATATTTTATTAAGCTTACTACAAACGAAAATAATTAAACTACAAACCTCTTTATACCTCTTAAAACGTCTTTCAGTCATTTTCAGCGTTTGTAGTACCCGTAAAGGCTTTCAAACTTAATTCATCTTTATGAAAAAATAATCGATACTTTAAATATTTTTTTATATTTTATTCAGCTTACTACAAACGAAAGTTATTAAACTACAAACCTCTTCACACCTCTACCAACGTTTTTCAGTATTTTTTAGCGTTTGTAGTAACCATATAGACTTTCAAACTGAATTCATCTTTATGAAAAAATATTCGATACATAAAATATTTTTTTATATTTTATTCAGCTTACTACAAACGAAAATAATTAAACTACAAACCTCTTCACACCTCTACCAACGTTTTTCAGTATTTTTTAGCGTTTGTAGTAACCATATAGACCTTCAAACTTAATTCATCTTTATGAAAAAAATTTCGACACTGAAAATATTTTTTTATATTTTATTCAGGTTACTACAAACGAAAATTTTTAAACTACAAACCTCTTCACACCTCTACCAACGTTTTTCAGTAATTTTTAGCGTTTGTAGTAACCATATAGACTTTCAAACTGAATTCATCTTAATGAAAAAATATTCGACACTGAAAATATTTTTTTATATTTTATTCAGCTTACTACAAACGAAAGTTATTAAACTACAAACCTCTTCACACCTCTGCCAACGATTTTCAGAAATTTTTAGCGTTTGTAGTAACCATATAGACTTTCAAACTGAATTCATCTTAATGAAAAAATATTCGACACTGAAAATATTTTTTTATATTTTATGCAGCTTACTACAAACGAAAGTTATTAAACTACAAACCTCTTCACACCTCTGCCAACGTTTTTCAGTAATTTTTAGCGTTTGTAGTAACCATATAGGCTTTCAAACTGAATTCCTCTAAATGAAAAAAAGACGAAATATTTTTTATTTTTTTTCCTTTTTTTTTATTTTACTACAAACAAAAAAAAACACACTACAATCCACTACTAACGCTTACCTACCAGATGCATCCGAAAAAAGTTAGGTTTTACAATGTCGGGGACGAACTTTTTTTTTGCTGCCCATATTTTTTTTTTGGCGCCACTACTAACGAAATAAATTTCACTACTATCTACTACTTACCGATATCTTTCAATCAAACCAAAAAAACTTTATTTTTTCTAAGGTCGGGTGCTAGGTTCACATAGCCCTACAATTTACAACGTTGGGGACAATGCAATTTTCTACAGCTACACGTTGAACGAGTGTCGTTGGGGCCAACCTGTGCAGCCAGCCTGAATTATATCTTATTTATTCTTTATCATAAAAGATAGCTTGATCTCTGCGACATAAGTCAAACTGACGTATACTGGTTTTTTTTTTAATTCTTTTCCCTTTCGGGAAGGCAAAGGGATCTAGCCCATACAGCCTAGTCATCAGTATTTTTTTTGAATTCTTTAGTATGCATTAGAATGCGGATGTAACGTATTCTAATGTTTTTTGGAGTATTTGGCAGCAAATTACATCGAGTCAGCCTTCCCAGTAAGCTTTGCGGAGGTAGTCAATACTACAATAAAATTCTCCGCTCCACAATCCTGAGATCGCTTCTGTCAATGATTTCACACATTGTCCAGTTGCGTAGACAGTTGAGACACAAAACTACACCAATTTTATATCACAATATCCACTAGGAATCAATTTGCAAATAATAATAATAGCCGCTGAACTTCACTCGAAAAAATCCCGCCAAAAACTCCTGACGTATACTCATAGATTTAGAATTTTTTTTGCTACGTATACTGGATGCAATGAGGAAAACTCAGTGATTGTCAAGCGCTATTGTTTTTTTTTTTTATAATTTTGGCAAGTCGCTATTTGCGCAATGCCACATACAAAAACGGGGAAACTTGGTAGTAAATATAATTTAATTTAGGATACAGAATTTGGATGGATATTGGACAGGATTATTAAGAACGAAATTATAAATAAAATAACTATTAAATACGTATATTATTAAGAGTGATAAATGAAGATAAATACATGTATATTTTAAAATCATTAGATGCAAGTAAAACAGAGATAGACGTAGGAAAAGGAATGCTATAACAAAGTAAAGATGATATAAAAGGATCATGGTTAAGTAGAGGACAGGAAAAGAAAATGTGGTTTAAATCACCCACCTCTCCACAATCGCACAGGTCGCTAGAAACGATCTGCAATCGTGCAAGGTGGACTCGGGAACAGTTATGACCGAACCTCATGCGAATAAGGCAACTGGTAGCAGCCTTACCGAAGTTAAATTTCGAGAACCATGGTTTTTTGGGAATACATGTCTGAATACGTGAATAATAATTTCCTTTGGTAACGCTGCTATCCGCCCAAAACTTGCTCCAAGCTTCCCAAAGAAAGTTAATAGGCAGATTCGCCAAGTCGTGGCAAAAATTTATGTAGGGAAACAAATCACCGCAGTCTACCGCTTCATTAGCCAGGCGATCGGCTTTAACATTTCCCGTGATATTACTATGGCCAGGTATCCAAGCGAAAGAAATTTGAAGACCGAGTTTTACGCATTTATACAAAAGGCTTCTAATGAACATAACTATAGGAAATATTGGTTTACATTTAAAAGGATTTCTTTTAATGGCTTGCAATGCACTTAAAGCGTCAGTAAATATTACTGTTTTTCCCAATTTCATGATGTAAATATATTCTAAGGCTTTGAACAGACCATAACATTCGCCAGTAAACACTGATGACTCAGGAGGAAGTTTAATTTTTTGCACTATATTGTATTGAGAGTGAAAAACTCCAACTCCAACATTTCCTAAAGAAGAGTGCTTAGAGGCGTCCGTATAAATATGATGCCAACTCTCCCAATGCAAGTCTTTGGAAAAGTTAAATAACTCTTTTACGAAATCATCGTGTTTATTAATACCTAAATTCAAGATAACATCCGGAGTGAGCACCAATGATTCATATGAATGATTAAAGAGTGGATATGTAAGTGACTGGTAAATAGGAGCTTGCAAAGCTATAAACTTTTTATAACTTACAACAAGACAGGGAAGAGATTTGTGAGACCAATAGTTAGAAGAATTGGTTTCATCTAAAAGTAACTGAAGTTTTGCACGTAAAGGATGGTTGGAAAATTGTAACGAGCGGAATAGAAATTTGTCGGAAAGATACTGACGTCGAAGAGAAAGAGGAGGGTCTACAGTTTCAACCTGTAGGGCATTTATTGGGCTTGATTTCATAGCTCCCGTCACTATTCGTAATGCTTTGGACTGGATACTATCCAATTTCTTTAATGCGGCCGAATTACCAGGTTCTAATAAAAATGTTCCATAATCAAGCACACTTCTAACTATTGCATTATAGATTAATTTTAATGAAAAGGGATGGGCACCCCACCAAACCCCTGATAAACATCTTAATATATTTAATCTTTGTTCACACCTTGCCGCTATATACTCACAGTGTGGAATCCCAGATAGTTTACTATCCAAAATCACACCTAAAAATTTTACCGAAGTTTTTACAGGAATGGAAGCATTATCATAATAAATACAAAAACAGGAGGAGGAAAGCGCATTCTAGAAAAAAGCACAACTGTACTTTTGGAAGTAGATAGCTCAAGACCATTGATGTCCAACCATTTTTTTAAAAGTCCAAGGGCCGAAGTCATTGTATTGCAAGCCGCTGCAATAGAGCTATGAGGGCAATATAAAAGAAGATCATCAGCGTATTGAAGCACTTTTACTTGATTGTTCAAAGAGGATTCAAGATCATAAGTGTAGATGTCATATAATAAAGGACTAAGAACTGATCCTTGACGGAGGCCTTTCCACACGAGTCTAGATTCACACCTAGAATCCTCGAGTGTAAGATTTATACACCTCTCAGATAAAATATTTAAAATGAAGTTTGTGAGAAAAATAACTCCTGAAGTTTATATTTTAATGTTGATATTTCCACATTATCATAAGCAGAAGTTATATCTAGAAAAGCAGAAACTACGGAATGATTCGAAGAGAATGCTAACCTTATAACAGTGACAAAGATACTCAAATTATCTAAAGTACTTTTACCTCGCCTAAAACCAAATTGACTGTCGCTAAGTAGTTTCCTGTTTTCTAAATGCCATTCTAACCTATTTTTAACTAAATGTTCTGTGATTTTTAACATTACTGAAGACAAAGCTATAGGTCAGTAGGATGTGCTGCTAGATGGATTTTTGTTAGGTTTGAGTATCGGTAGAATGTGTTGGGATTTCCAGGAATTGGGAATATTTCCGGTTAACATAATTTTATTTATTAAATCCAAGAAGTACAAAAGAGATAGATCACTCATGTTTGACAAAAAGGAATAAGGAATTCCATCCGAACCTGGTGCAGAGTCCTTAATATGACATAAAACACCTTTAAGCTCTTCGAGGGTAAATATATTATTTAATTCACAAAGAGAATCCACCATTGAACGGGGAATGGAATAGGTAGTAAAATTTTCTGGGACATATGCGGGAGCCAACTTATCTAAAAAAATATTTACTAACTGAGATGGAAGAAATGCTCTCGATGGTTCTGTGAATGCTGATCTAAACCTTTTGATATTGCGCCAAATGCTTTTGCTTCTATTTTGGTCTATTTACTTTGATTTTCATCTTCGCAAATAGAGTATAATGCTTCCAGAACTTGTTTGCATGAACTGTTTGTATGGCTTTGCTTGCATCTGCTCGCGCACTCCATCGAGTTTTTGATAGATTTTTTAGTACCGTCGATTCTTCATCCAATTTGGATAACAAAATTTGCCATCTGCAGCTTCTTTTCACAATTTCGCCATTAACAAGATTTATCTCAAACAAATTTTGTAAAAATCAGGGTTTCCCAAGGTCTTTACAGTTCACAGCGCATTTAGTTTTAGTGTTTTGTCCCGATCTAGTTGAAATAAGTAGAGTACGATGCAATGATGCTAGATTAATAGTGCATGTGAAGACACGATTTCAGCGCGCCCCCCAGATCCTCGCGCCCTAGGCTGCAGCCTAATTAGCCTAAGGGTTAATCAGGCCCTGGTCATTATTAGAGATTGTAATATAATGACCAATCTCTGAAGGTGGTGTTCCTCCGGGGTCGTCCGGAGGATCCATGGCTAACAACTATAAATAGAAATAAAAACACTTACCAAATATAATAACAACACTAAAACTAACTAAAGTACTAAATAATAAGATAAAATATATACAAAAACTTAATCCAATCCAATATTATTAATTAATTTAAGAAACGATCGAAAAAACCACGTCCGCCAAATTTGAGGTTTCCCGCGCTTTTTCAGCGCTATTGTTATTATTGGTAATTGATTGATACTGACAGTGACAGCTGTCGCAGAGATCAAGCTATCCCACCAAGCTGTCAAATTTTAAATACGCTGTGACATTTACAGAGAATATACATAAAAATCAAGCACGTCGTTTTTTGGTAGCATTGAAATATTCTAACCAAACCGTATACAAATTAAAAACTCGTTCGAATAAACAAAAATTGTTTTTTTAGACTGGCAATATTAATTAGAGGTCCGATCTTCAACGCTCAAAATAATATTTGCAGAATCAATCTAGATTGTGATTGGTGGATACTCGATTCGTAGATAAAACGACCAATCATGCTTGTATTTTGAGTACAGTATAGAATAGAAAACAATTTCATTCATATTTCCGCCAAAGAAGCGCGGTTTCGTAGCCAACAATAATTTGAATTTGAATTTTTATTTACAAAAATATTGAATGTTATCACTATGTCGATTACAGATAACATGAATATTTTTACATTCATTTTGATATTTTGAACGACGGAGACCCGTGTGATAAGTGTACGATGAGTGATCAACTGATGACGGAACAAACGGCGAATACCGCGAGACATTCCGCTAGCGCAGCCCTGACGGACATCGCCCCAGTTGCCTCTTCGGATCGAGCGGTTGCGTAGTCACGACTCACGGCCATAGCCTCTGAGCTCCATTTATTTTTTTACAATCAGTGTGTTCCTTAAGTGAATTTAAATGTAAAAAACAATATAAAGTCGATATCCTGTCATTTGTGTTATCTCAAGCGTTTCTATAGTTCGATGTCTAGCTGTGCACAAAATGGAAGATTCCTACATAATCGCTAATTTCCACACGCTTTGTCGACTGTGTCTGCACAAAAGCACATTCTCGACATCGTTATTCGCAGCTGCGCCAGACGACGAAACAAATGTTGCTTTAACCTCCAAACTAGCTGAATGTTTCGAGTTGCAGGTAAGATAAAAATTAATTTCTACTGATTTTTAATGGTTTACAGTAATTATAATCTTAATCCTTATCACATAAATCTTGTAATTTCAGATTGATCCTAATGATGGGCTGCCTAATAGGATTTGTTATAAATGCTTGTTCAAAGTTGATAAATGTTCACAATTTAAGCTACAGTGCATTCAAAATGAAACCAGGTTGAGACAGATCACAACAAGAGCTCATGAGTTGGAAAACTCTAATTCATCAGAACTTAGCAGCTATAACTATGGTTCACATTCTCAGGATGGTCTGAAACCTAAACCTGAAGATTACATTGTCGAAGATAGTGTTGTGATGGTGGTTGATCCAAGTCTTGACTATGACTCCTCTGAGGAGTCTGAAAATATGGAGCCTGTGGAACCAGAAGTTCTTGAAAGAAACAATACCCCAGAAGGAGAACCAATGGTTGAATCCTTTTTCAAAAACGTGTTCATGTGTCAATATTGTGATCAAGCTTTTGTTTCACAAGAAAAATGTAAGGAACATGAACATGCTTACCATGATCCAAATTTACCATATAAATGTGTTGAGTGTAGTCTAGTCTTTGCTGAGCGAAGTCAATATGTGCAGCACACTAAACAAGTGCACGGAAATGATAAACCATACCACTGTCCAGAATGCGATAAGTGTTTTGGGAGACGCTCTGATTTGAGAAAACACTCCATTGTCCACACTGGTATAAGACCATATCAGTGTCAGTATTGCTTGAAAAGTTTCTCCCGCAATACCAATCTCAGCAAGCATCTGCGTATCCATGCTGGACATAAACCTCATGTGTGCCCTCTTTGTCCAAGGAGCTTTGTGGCAAAAGGAGATTTACAACGTCATGTGCTTGTACATTCAGGGATGAAACCTTATGCCTGTAGAAAATGTCACTTAACATTTGGTAGAAGAGATAAACTTATCAAGCATGAAATGCGACATACTCCTAATAGCCCAGCCAAAACCAATGCAAATAATGGATTTGTGTTGCCTGACCATGAACATGATACGCATGATATGGTTGTGAATGTTAACCCCTTTAGCAATCTTATGACTTCTCCTACTCAACTCCATCCAGATTCATCTAATATTGATTATGATCTACCAAGAGTCCCAGATCACATATCAGGAGAGAGTAGTTTTATGAAAGTACAGAAAAATGCTTCTGCTGCAAATAAACCCACCCAACATTCCCCACCGAAACAGAAAGGTGCATCAAATAAAAACAGGCCTAAAAATATTAAATGTCACCAGTGCCCTAAGAGGTTTAGCTCCTTGGATTCTTACAAAACACATGTGTCTATTGCTCATATTGGATCTAGAGTCTTCCAGTGCAAAATTTGTTTTAAGAAATTCTCTCGCAAGAGAGAGTTGGACCGACATGCAGCTATTCATTCTGGTATGAAACCATTTTCATGCAGTCAATGTGATAAAAAGTTTACTAAAAAGGACAAACTTGATAAACATGAGCAAACTCATGAATGCCTGGTTGTTAATATGCCTTGCATAGAATGTGGTGCTACCTTTGAAAAGAAACCTGATTTAGTTGCACATATAAAATCTCATTTTTCAGAAAACTTTGACGATAAGATAAATGAAGCTGAAATTAAGAAAGAAGAAGAAACTGAATTTAATTTGGATGACAATTTCTATGACCTAGAAACTTGAGGTTTTGAGCTTGTTAGTAACTTATGTCAGAATAGTTCTTGACACCCCTGTGGATCTTACTGTTTATTTGTTTAGTACTTAATAGTTATGTAAGGATTAGTTTGAGGGATAGGCGATGTTTCTTTTTTAAATTGGTGATCGTTTGTGAAATATTTGTCGATAATTTTAAATTGGTGATCGTTTGTGAAATATTTGTTGATAATTTTAAATTGTGTGAAGTCTGAATGTCCATTCTATAAAACCCACCGAAAGTGGATATTTTAAGAAATCTGAACATTTTCAATTGTAAGAATGACTTTAGCCATTTCTAGAATAAATGTTTATGAACTTCTCATATTGAGGAATAATTTAACCAAAAATTATGTTAGTCTTTTGTTGAGTATCATTGTTATTAGAAATTCTTGTATTGAATAGATAGGTATTAATAGCAATATAGTAAGTTAAAGAGATTACTTGTTCATTCATGCAACACAAAATGATTGGGATGCCATACCACCATAAAATTAGGTATAAGAGATCTCTAAAACAGACTTGAACAAGTAGTAAATGTGATCGTCAAAATTGTCTAGTAGTGTTTAGATCTGATATTAGGGATGCTATAGCTGTTGGGCAAAATAATTATAGTTTATCCAAAGATAATAATATACAAATAATGTTACGTTTAGTATTTTTGTTAGTCAATGTAGATATGCCTGTGTTAAAATTGTGACTTACCTACATAATTATGTAATAGGTAAGAATGCACAAATACTGTCCCTATCAAGTGATAACTGTAGATTTATACATAGGGAATAATATACTTATGATGACTGCTTAATATATAATATAAATATTGCGATATTCAGTTTTGTCCTGGGGGGTGACCATAGAGTAAGGTTATTTCGAGTGTGCGTAAGGGACAGATTTCTAAAAGTCATATACATCTGTCCCTTATACACATTCAAAATAAAATGACTTTAGAGCTTATGATCACTCCCCTGATGTTCAGTTTTGCTTTAAGTTTAATTTTTCTCACAAGGTCCTATGGATATTTTTGCGAAGTAACAAATCCATGCATTTAAGAATACATGCTAATATTAAAGTATCTAGAATTCTGATTTCTTTTTTTGTAAATGTCATCAATCTTAGGCATTTTATTGAAAAAAACTTTTATCATTCAAAAATATTGCTGTAAAATTTTTTTCCTGTTTCTAGCATCTTCTTATAAAGAAGTAAGTTTTCACAAAAACAAATAAGTACTAAACTTATATCATAATATAAATCCTCAAACCTTTATGATCAGAATAATCATCTTTTCATTTTGCCTACAATATAAATGCAAATTATTCAGTAATGAGCAATTTTAATGTGTGTAAGTAATTATCTGCAATAAATGTTGTCCACTTAATTATCATGGTGGTTTTCTTATACTCATCTAGAAATTCATTATTACTTTCTTATTGGAAAGTTACAATGGCTTGAAAATAATAATATTATTTTTGAATGACCATTATTATCACCACATTATGGCAAGAAAAGATAACATATAAGTTCTCGCCAAACTTCTTGGTCGCCCTGAAATTGGCTACAATGGCTGCGCAGTAGCAAATCTAATACAATACTTACTAACACGCCTGTGTTCTCCGAAGGGTTAGACAGAGGGTGTACCTATTACAGTACACCCATGTCTTGCCAGTTATGTTTAAGGCATGAAATAAGTAGCTAGCCTATTGCCATCAACCGGGTACTAACCCAGTCTAATGCACTCATCTGTGGCGGTATTAAAATTTTACGGTCTATTGTTTTACTTTTTAACCGACTACCAAAAAGGAGGTTCTATGTTAACTTTGTTTTTTTGACGTGACAACGTCTAATAAATCGATGAACGCCGGCTGCACGCACGAAAAAGGATGACTCAATGTTTGTAACGTTACGCTCATTGTAACGTTATAATTGTAAAGTTACAATGACGTTAATTGTATCGTTAGGTACTTATGCAATCATTTCATCAATGTTTTGTTATGACGTTGTCACGTTAAACTATCGTCCGTCAACCAACTTTACAGACAACCAATTTTTTTTGTGTATGTTCACCGTCAACTGTGGACCGATTTTGAAAAAAATACTACTGACTGCCAAAAAATATTAAACAAATTATTATAATAAAGTCGGTTTACGGACGATAGTTTAACGTCTTATATAACAAAACATTGATGAAATGATTGCATACTTAACGATACGATTAACGTCATTGTAACGCACAGATTTGTTGTAACGTTACAATGAGCGTAACGTTACATTGAGTCCTTTTTCGTGCGTGCAGCCGGCGTTCATCGATTTAATAGACGTTGTCACGTCAAAAACAAAAAAACCTATTTGCTAAAAAATTATTAACTGAAAAACACTTACAAAAAAGTACCCACTACCTACTGACTAAGAAAAGTACAAAGTGAAAAATAACTTTATTTTTGGAAGTTGGTGTCTTTGGTAGGTACGATTTTGCGTTATGGACACAGACTTCCATTTTAAGGCAGGCATCTCCTCACAGTGCATTCTATTTAGGGTGTTACTGAAAACGCTATGACCCGTTTTCAGTCCATCATACCTAAGGGCAAAATGATGTCAATGAAACAATATTACAGTTTTATATTTTTTATTGTTATCCAGCTAATGGGTTTGCATGTATTGTAACTGAAGTTATTTTTGCTTCTGTAAGTGGCCGGTAAGTTTTTGGGTTAACTACCATTTTTTCTAAATCATCAAGTGCTTCAAATCCATCTATGATTCTGTAACAGAAAGTAACATATCATTAGCTTGTAATAGGGAAAAGGTACTTAAAGAAATGGACAGCAACCTAAGGATGAAGAAGTGTGTCCTTTTGCAGACTAAGGTTGATTTGTAAAAATGCCACTTATTAAAATTACACTTTTACAAGATCTTTTTTGGCCAATCTTGATGAGGCTGGTATTTTAGAAAAAACAATGAAACAAGCTCAGAGTAGTGGGCAGTCTTCATAAGTCCATACAATTATAATTGATAAAATCATATATTATGAGAACCATTATTATTAAGGAAAGCAACACAGATTGAGTGATCCTAACTAGACAGTGCAAGCATAGGTCAGTTATGGCGTAACTCAACATAACTTTAAGGAGCTCAACTTACAATCCAATAAACAATACCTAAGTATTAACTGAAAAACTCTTTCTGTAAAAGAAAAAATAACCCACAGAGTCATGTACCTAATCCATTAAGTCTACCTCTGTACCTTTGTGTGCATCATATATTATCATTAATTAATGAGTATACACTTAACATGTGGTCATTAAATCAGTAAAAATAGCTTTTATTAAATTATGTTGTCTTACCTGCCAAATAGTGTATACTTCAAATCTAAATGTGGTTGTTCTCCATAGGTGAAGAAAAATTGGCTTCCATTTGAGTTTGGCCCATTATTTGCCATGCTCACCATACCTCTTGAATTATGCTGTAATAGAAAAAATATGTAATATAAGTACTTATGCTTATAATATCAAGCTAAACAATGGATGGATTGTGTGAAAGTTGATATTGCTAGAAAGGAAGTGACAATTGACAGAAAAGAGAGATGTTTGGAAGAAGATATTCTTAGCTGATAACTTGCAGCAGGCTTATTAGTAGGGTTATCTTTTGTAGAGGAGCTTGTGGCTAAATAATACGCTTGACGAGGTCAGTCCGTGGATGGGTGACCATTTCAACATACTGAGTTTCCTCCGTGCCTCGGAAAGCACGTTAAGCCGTTGGTCCCGGCTGTTATTTGAAGATCTTTGGCAGTTGTTACGGGTAGTCAAAAGCTTGAGATCTGACACCAGTCTTGCCAAGGGGTACCGTGTTTACCCAGTTACTAGGTTGTGGAGGTCAGATAGGCAGTCGCTCCATGTTAAACACTGGTACTTAGCTGAATCCGGTAAGACTGGAAGCCGACCCCAATATAGTTGGGAAAAGACTAGGCAGATGATGATGTTTTTGCAAGAGCAAAATGATAGGGATCAAATGCTTTTTGTCAGAAAAGTCGGCATTACCTGCAGTGTAGGTATGGTAGGTCATACACAATTGTTTGCTAATCGCTTGCTGTTTGTCAAATGCACTTATTTAAAAAAAAATGCCAACAACTGAAAAACTTTTGTATTGAAGAGAAATTATTGAGCAAAGCGATAGCGATTTTGAGGAAACCTGCAGGCTTATTAAAGCCTGCAGGTTTCCTCAAAATCTTTGTTTATTGATGAGTTATGTAAATGCCATACCTTTAACTCTTCCTTAAATTCATCTTCAAACTTTCGTCCCCATATTGAAGTACCTCCTTTTCCAGTGCCTGTGGGATCGCCTGTCTGTACTATGAAGCCCTAAAAATAGTAACAAAACAAGTGTTAGTTTCTTTTGGCAACTAAATACCACCGCAATGTTTACATAAAATGAATACACCAAGAATTACCTTAATATTCCTATGAAATAAGCTGCCATTGTAATAATTGCTAGCACACAATGCTAGGAAGTTCTCACAAGCTTTTGGGCATTGCTCACAATACAATTCAATTTTGATATCCCCAACGTCCGTATGCAAAGTAACCGACATTTTGACTTAATATTCGGTTTGATATGCTTCTTAAATTATAAAGATCCAGTGAGTTAACACACTTTGTTAATTATTTTATACACTTTCATTAGACAACCTAAATAAACTAAAATAGTCAATTGCTCTCGGTAGAGAGTACTATATTCCTTGCTCAATAATTGTAAAAATGTAAACACGTTTGAGGTTTTCTATCTTTTGTTTTTTTTTTTTTTTGTTCCTTATGGAACAGGCTAAGGTCTGAGACCATGCTGCCTAGTCATCAGTATTTTTCTTGAATTCTTTAGTATGCATTAGAATGCGGATGTAACATATTCTAATGTTTTTTGGAGTATTTGGCAGCAAATTGTATCGAGTCAGCCTTCCCAGTAAGCTTTGCGGAGGTAGTCAATACTACAATAAAATTCTCCGCTCCATTACACCGAGATCGCTTCTATCAATGAATTCACATATTGTCCAGTTGCGTAGACAGTTGAGACACAAAACTACACCACTTTTATATCACAATATCCACTAGGAATCAATTTGCAAATAATATTAACAGCCGCTGAAGTTCACTCGAAAAAATCCCGCCAAAAACCCTCTATCTTTTGTTTCTAAAGGTGGAAACACATTATTAACACCCGACCCGACGCCACCCGCCGCGAACTGTGGAAGTGTGGACATATACAACACTCCACGTGATGCTACAACACGCTTCGCTAGTATAGGGTTGCCATCTATCCGACATTCCCCGGATTTGTGCTAGTTTAGAAGGCGGCCGGGCGGGGTTTTATTTGTAGTCCGGGTCTTCAAATCACCAGTAGCAATTTTTCACCGACTTCTCCGTCTATTGTTGACCGATTTTGAAGATTATTTTTTGCTTGGAAGGTTATGTCCCATTTAAATTTGATGAAGATCTGATGAAGAAATTCGGAGATATTCAACGGAACTCTTCAAACTATTACAGCAAATCACCCGGGATTGCATGTCTATTTATCGTACACTAGCTTCTGCCAGCGGCTTCGCCCATTTCAAAAGTGCTTTATCACCCAAGGGAACATTATACCGGGATAAAAAGTAGCCTGTTAGTGCTATTCCTGACGATAATCTATCTGTCAGCAAAATTTCATCTAGATCCGTTTAGCTGTTCTGGCGTGATTGAGTAACAAACATACTTTTGCCACAACACAAGCGGCGGAATGATGTGGGGTGGTTGCAGAGTAGTGGATGACTTGGATGGAAATCAAAACACCAGCAAATGCTCCACAATATATTGTCATAATACACCAGCAACATTAGATGCTTTATTGCAGATAATCAATTGGATGTAATAATTATAAGAGGAATTCAACACAAGTATTTTACACAGGTAACCGGAACCGGAAGAGACAAGAAGAGCGAGAACAGCAAATAAGATGCAACACAGATTATAGATTTTAATGCAGATAATGAAAACTTGATACTTCCCCTTATGCATTAAAATCTTACACAAAACAAACATGACTCTGCATAAGCCTCTACTAAACAAAACATTATATTTCTACAAGCAGCATGATTTTACATAAACATCATTATCATTATCTACATGCATAGAAAATCAACATGGCATAACACATAATTCTTCTACAAATTTACAATGACGTCTAGCATTTAAAACTTTTGTTAGCACATCTGCAATCATATTCTCAGTGCTCAGATACTTAACAATCATAAAGCCTTTATGTACCAAATCCTTTATAAAATGGTACTTTACCTCTATATGTTTAGTGCGTTTGTGACAGACCTCCTTATTTTCAATTAATCTATGAGCAGACTGATTATCATTATATACTATTATATTTATACATGTATTTGGCACTATTTCCGACATGAATTGCTTTACAAAACAAAGTTCTCGTGATATGTCACAGATTGCCATGCATGCATAGTGTTTTATAGACCCAAAAAAAGTGACATCGGCTTTTTATTGGCTATTTCTACCAAATAGTTCATTACAAATGCACGAGTAGAACTCCCATGTGCCAATTTTGAATACTTGATTTTTTTTTAAATCGTAAAGTTTTCGTAACCTTGAAGACAGAAAGACCAAAAAAAATTCGTAAAAACTGTTCATAATTGACCTTTATTCGTATTGCAGGTTTATGAAGCAATTCAAGGAGAAAATTATCCCGTATTTATGTAATTAAAAACGATAATAGAACCCACGAAAAAAAATGTTTTACCGAAATCAGTATTTATTTTTTTATTTCTTTTCTAGCTTGAAGTCGAACCTGTGTCTGGTACAAATAGATTGCTTTTACTAAGGTTTATCACCCATAAAAATATTACTTTCAATTTGGGCCTGGGTTAAGAGAAACTGATTTTCAAAAATATGTGTCAGGGTTGTCACTATTTTGACACTTTTTTTGGGTCATAACCACCACTCACTGGTCACTGTGCCATGTATTCTGCCTCAGTACTACTTAATGCTATTGACCTTTGTTTCCTAGATTCCCAATTTATGTTATTGTTGCCTAATTTAATCACATAACCTGTGTAAAATACTTGTGTTGAATTCCTCTTATAATTGTTACATCTATTTAATTCCAATTGATTATCTGTAATAAAGCATTTAATGTTGCTGGTGTATTATGACAATATATTGTGGAGCATTTGCTGGTGTTTTGATTTCCATCCAAGTCGTCCACTACTCTGCAACCACCCTGCACATCATTCCGCCGCTTGTGTTGTGGCAAAACATACATCCAAGAAGTAAGATTACTATAGAAATTGACCACTTTCTGTGCCATACCGTAATGTGCCACACAAAAGTAAACAATCAAAACATTTTACAATAAACGCATTCCCCTCCTTCGGCCGTCGGGTAAAAAATACAACCGACTTCCAATAAAAAATTTGACTCAAATAAGTTAATGATTTCTATTATAGCTTAAACATAAAAATTACCCTCGCAGAGTTTGTACCGTAAAATGACCCTGCTGATTAAACTTTACTCTAAATTAGGGTAAATTACCCTAAGTTGGCACCACTGATCATATCATAGCTTTGTTTCCAGTATTATTTCTAATACTATGATCACGGTATTGGCCTGAAATCATATCATATAATAATGAGTACCGTTTTACTAATTCGACAAAATAATAATAATTTACTAGTTCATCCGACATTTTAAATAAAAACACAAAAAATATATTTACGCCAGGAATGCTCTCGACTGACTGACGCGTGGCATCGGGTGTCAACTAGGAAGGAACACACTGTGTGCCACTGACTTATAAACCTATGGACTTGCCATACCTACGAAAATAGCGTGCACACCTACATAAATCGAGCAATTAAGATGGCTGCCCATTAGCCAATGAGGTAGGCCATTTGCAACTGTTTGACAGCACAACTACATAGATAAACGTACATATACGGCACACAACTACCAATTTTACTCGGCAATCAACATGGCGACCGGTCACGCATAGACATGATTTTGACGTCACTCAAAAGTGTTACCAAGTTTAGTCCTTGACAAACATTTAGATATCTCTCTTTTCATATGCAGCTCTTGGTTAGTTAAAAAGAGACAAAACGCTTTTTGTCATGCGTGTGTCGATATTATAGATATTTGTATAACTATTCTTCATATAGTAGAATATGCCGTCTCCATAGTTTTTCTACCTCATTGCTGTGTGCGATGCGTCGGGTGGCGTGTGTGCCCCCTCTCCCGGCAATACGCTGATCCAAACCGACTGCGTGTTACCGCGTGAGATTGCATGTCGTCACATGGCGTGTTGTCTATGTGTTTCTGACCATATTACAAAAAAAAATATGGGATTGATTAGTACTTCAACGCGTCAGAAGGCGTCGGGTGGCGTGGCGTCGGGTAGGGTGTTAATAATGTGTTTCCACCTTAAGTGGTGTAGTGTCAAGTTTTAATAATTAAGACTATGACTCACTGTCGACAGGCTTTGGTATCTGCGTTACAAAAAAAAGTTTGGGTAAGTGTATAGTCTATGGTAGTGCTGTGCCGATTCAATTATTTTTCTAATCAATAATAGAATTAAAAGTTATCGATTATTAAACGTTTTGGTTAAATTATTATAGTTCGAAATGAAAAATGTTACAAATTGTCTTAGAAGATTATAAAAATGACACAAAAATAACAGAACTAAATTTATTAACAAAAAATAAATATTATTTATATTAAAAATCAAACGAATAAATCGAAGATCGTGTATGTCTCATGTACTTATGAATCTAAAACCGTAAAAAATGCATAATTCAAAACATAATTCAGGATTTCACCTATAATAGAGCTCTTTAATACTTTGGCATTAAACTGCTCTATTAAAGGGGAAAGCTCGACGCAACACTAGACTTTTTACTAGAAAGAAGTAGGGTTATCATAATTTAAATAGCTTTCACCCAATAATCGATTATCTAAATGATAATCGATTGTAAACGATAATCTTGTTAATCGATTCCGCACAGCACTAGTCTACGGTGTGCGTCAGGTCTAGCGACAAGCTAGTATAATTTTATTGCGATTTCGCTACATTAATTTCATGAGCATGCCAAGTCTGGAGCATTAGTAGTATTGCTATGCTATTTGATAATATGACGATCATCATCATCAAGATTTCAGCCAAAAGAATTCCACTGTTGGACATAGGCTTCCCCCACGGAGGTGTCGCCAAATTGACCGATTCAAATTTGATTTGATTTGGGTGACTAAGCTTTCTGTTATGGGCCATTGTGAGCGACCATGTCTCGGTCCCATAGGTATCTGGAAACACACATGTGTGTGTCTTGACACCACTGGTCATAGTCTTTCGTCTTGAGACACTGCGGTAAACTAGCCGAGAGGATACCGCGCAACTTCCCGAATGAACGCCCACCCAGTTGAGTAGGATTCGACGGTTGACCTCTTTCTCGAAGTTAGACCTACCCAACTGGATCGTTTATCCCAGGTAGACATATCGTCTACAACTTCGAGTGTAGAGTCTCCGGTCATGATAGGAGTGGGTTACATGGACATTCAGCATGACCTTGGTTTTGACCATGTTCATCTTAAGATCCACTCTTTCGGAAGCTCTACTGAGGTCGCGCAGAGTGTCAAGAATTGTATTGAGGTTCTCCATGGTCTCACTCATGACCATTATCTCGTCGGCAAACCGAAGGTGAGTGATGCACTCGCAATTAACGTTGATGCCTAGCCCTATTCAGTCCAGAACCTTGAAGACATCCTCTATCGCATTAGTGAACAGTTCGGAATAATGACGTCTACCTGCCTCACGCTGCACTGGAATATGATAGGATATTCTGAGGTCTGATCCTGAAGACACGGACTGACATAATGGTGGCATTCTTGTACTAACACTTCAACACCTCGATGTACCGGTAGTCGATGAGGCACTGTTGGAGAGACTGCAGTACAGCTCAATTCTCGATCGAATCGAAGGCTTTCTCGTAGTTCACAAACGCTAAGCAGTGAGGCAGCTTATTTCGGAGAGTCGGTCTTTTGTATAACCTGCCGCAGCATATATATGTATGTATGTGGTCTACGGTGCTAAAGCCTTTTCGGAATCCGGCTTGTTCGGGAGACTGGAAATCGTCAAAACTTCTTCTTCTTTGATGACTCTTAAAAAGAGTCAAGAGATGGGCCTGTAATTCTTCAACCCGTCGGCCCGATCACCACCGCACCCCTGCACCAATCTTGTAGAGTTTTCCCTTCGAGTATAACGGAATCAAACAGTTTTTGAGAAGCTGAAGCGGGTTTAAGTACCGGTTTTCCACCCGTCTCCAGGAGTTCGGCCGTAATTCCGTCATCACCGCGCCTTGTTGTTCTTAGAAGCCATTCTAATCTCGTAGAGGCTGACGTCCGGCAGCCTAATTGCGTAAGTGAATACGGCAAAGGAATCGAGTCCGATTCCGATTCTTTCAAAGAATCAGAATCATTTCTTTCAACTTTTTCGGTATTGTGAAACTATTTTGGTAAGAGTACAAACGGGTTTTATGGGGTTTTACGCGTGTCAAATATACTTGACATTTGTATATTTTGCATTACATAATACCACGTTTTTTTTGTTCTGTGATACCAATAGTGAAGTTTTATCTCGATTCTTCCGCTTTCGTTCGCTCTTTACAATCAATTCTACGTCAAAATATTGGTAATGGAAAGGAGCATAACCTTTTCGTTTCAGAGTGTAATATGCAATACGTAAAGTCGTTTTTGGGAAAGAACCGACTTGTTTGCTTTGCCGAATTCACTTACGCAATTAGGCTGCGGGATGTCTTCGGTATAGTGTCGGGTCAATCTAGCTCTTGGGTCGTTTGCTAGATTCGCAACGGATTTACTGATTGATGTGTACATGTACAACTGATAACCTCTCGATCTCCCTCAGAAGAACCGGTTTGGCGGATACGATCCTGCCATCGCGATGGCAGAACAAGCTCACGAAATTGAGAACCAACGATTCATCGTTGGTCTTCAATTTCGTGAGCTGAGTCTGCCCAATAGCCAACTACCTACCCTACCCTACATACCTATATTCCCTACCTACCAATTTGTTTCATTTTTGTCTAAACCACCTTTGCATTATTGTCTTTGTAATGAAACCTGCAGATGTAAAATTTTATTTTAAAGCAAATTTGAGAATAGTTGAGACATTTGAGTTCATTGATACGAAAAGAAGAGCAAAAGCAGTAGTAACTTATAAAATATACATAGCTCTTGATAATTATAGTAACTATTAATATATTTTTATTACACTGTCATTATTTAAACAACACATTATCAAAACATTTGTCTCCCCACTACAGTGAACGGAACGTTCTAGTGTTGCCTCTGGTGGAACTTTTTAAATCTTCAGAGGAAACAGGGTAAGAATCATTCTTAGAAGTTCAAGTTTTATCAAAAACAAAATACATGCAGATTTTTGCTTCGGATCCCATACTCTTGTTATTAGCGGGGTCAGGGATAAAATATTCAAACAGCAGACTTTAATTAATCACTCTTTATTACTGAAACACAACTTTATTATTTCGCACTATTTTCGCTTTGATCGATTTGTATTGCTTCCCAATCGAAAATGTTCACTACGAACCCGACCGCTCCTTAGGAAGATGTTTCTGGAATGTTCTATACTGTTCTAGATACTTTCAGAATAATCAGCGGAGACAGGCATTCGAGGAGAAAAATGACAATCAAGAATATTATTGTCGCTATTCGACACTAGATGGCGATATTAGCCACTACTAGTTCTTCCTCATGTCGCTAGATGGCGTTGGCGTTTGACGAGAGGAAGAACATCCCACGGTGAAGCGAAGAGGAACCCGAGGACGGGCCGCTCGTCAGGGCTTTTGCCGATAAGCCGACGACGTAGCGGCCAACTAGTAGGTTGCGGTGCCGCTTGGTAACAGGCAACACCGTAACTGAGGCGGGCCGCGATGTCTTATGGAGATGCCCACTCCCAGGTCTCATACACGGGGTCGTCTGGGGCCCATGTGCTGATTTGGTCCCTGTCGTGGTCACGGCGTACAGTGTGTTCTCGTGCGCCGGTGATGGGGGTACTCCCCCGAGGAGGGTCCGGTGACGGACAGCCGCGGCGGGTTCGCGGTGACTGCTAACGCGTGCCCGTGTTCCCGCCATAAGCGGCACAGTAGGACACCGTGGAGTTTTAGTGGGTTAGAGTCACACATAACTGCACTATGTCCCCGTGGCAGTATGCATGAGCATTTCTCTAGGCAAAAAAAAAGGTTAAAACGCGCTGTATTCCGCAACTGCACGACCCAGCGCGTATTTTGCGTGTAGTTCAACATTTCTTGTGCTCTGTATCACGCTTTTTTATTTCAATGTCTATGTTTTAAATAAAACCATTTGCTTACATAATATAAAAAGGATTTATTGAGATCGTAACTACACTAATAAAATAAAATTATTCACAACCGCCTTCTCTTTCATGAGTGTGTTCATCTGCTTCATAGTTACCAAGTAACCTCTGGCCGTTAGGGTCGAAGGGTGATTTAAAGTGTAAAGTCGCTTTGTGCTTCTGCCCCATGACTTCGACCTCGTAATCGCCATCTTTCAAAAACTCTTTGGTAACTTGGGAGCCCTTGTTGGTCACGTAGCCGATACCTATTGGTTTGTCCAGGTAGAAAGCGTAATCGCCTCTTCTTAGGTAGCCTACAGGTTCACCATTTCTGAATATGGCTTCTTGTCCGAAGAGAGCAACCTGCAATCGTTAATGAATTATGTAATGTACTTGATTGAATGGAATCAAAAAACCGGCCAAGTGCGAGTCGGACTCGCGCACGAAGGGTTCCGTACCATTATCGCAAAAAACGGCCAATAAATCACGTTTGTTGTATGGGAGCCCTACTTAAATATTTATTTTATTCTGTTTTTAGTACTTGTTGTTATAGCGGCAACAGAAATACATCATTTGTGAAAATTTCATTTGTCTAGCTATCATGGTTCATGAGATACAGCCTGGTGACAGACGGACGGACAGACAGACAGACGGATCGCGGAGTCTCAGTAATAGGGTCCCGTTTTTACCCTTTGGGTACGGAACCCTAAAAAAGACCTTGACCTCTGAGTTTCTTTTGGTGTTTCTTTACAAACTAGTCAGAAAGGGAAGATCGGCCTGCAGCCGTATTGCGTAAGTGAATACGGCAACGCAAAGAGTTTAACCACTATCCAATCGACCAAATAGACCATGCGAGATGAATGACGCGATGTGGATTTCCGTCTGTGTGATTGGTCCATTTGGTCGATTGGATAGCGGTCAAACTCTTTGCGTTGCCGTATTCACTTACGCAATACTGCTGCTGATCAGGTATAAAAATTTAACAAACCTACAAAAAAAAAACAGCCCACGTAAAGTGTTTTCTTATCCCAAGAGAACATTATACCGGGATGAATAGAATAGAATATTTATTTGCTAGAAACATGGTGGAAAAGTATTCTTTATGCTATTCCAGACTAAACCTATCCCTGTGCCAAATTTCATCCAGATCCGTTCAGCCGTGGCTAAATAATAACAGCCGCACGGGTCGATCTTCAAGGTTAAGCAACGCTTGACGAGGTCGGTCCGTGGATGGGTGACCATTTCAACATACCGAGTTTCCTCCGTGCCTCGGAAAGCACGTTAAGCCGTTGGTCCCGGCTGTCATTTGAAGATCTTTGACAGTCGTTACGGGTAGTCAGAAGCTTGAGATCTGACACCAGTCTTGCCAAGGGGTACCGTGTTACCCAGTTACTGGGTTGTGGAGGTCAGATAGGCAGTCGCTCCATGTAAAACACTGGTACTTAGCTGAATCCGGTAAGACTGGAAGCCGACCCCAATATAGTTGGGAAAAGGCTAGGCAGATGATGATCCGTTCAGCCGTTCTGCCGTGATTGAGTAAAACATACATCCACACACATCCATCCAAACTTTCACATTTATAACAATTTATTTGGAAAGATAACGGACAAACATCTCTACACAGCAGGCTGAGACAAAAATGTTGTTTGATTAAAGCCGCTTGTTTGATGGAGCCATATCAATCATTTTAAATATTATTTTAGTTACTTAGGTATACTACTTAGGCTTTATAAGAGGTAAGGAGGTCACCCTTCTTACAGTACCAACCTTATCATTAAGTGTGAAATACGCGTATTTCTTGGTGACTCCATTAGTTCTCGCTCTAGTAACTTGCTCGTTGCCGATGTAATCGCCATCTTTCCTGCACGTGAAGCCCAATCCAGCTTCTATCGGATTGTCATCGGCTCTCAAATCGGAGTTCCATAAGTGATATCCTGAAATTAAAATAGAAAATAATATATTTTTCAAGAAAAAGAGAATGGTTTCTATGAGCAATAAATATTGTTTGATTAGAGCACATTGTAGGTATTAAAATCTACATAGTCCAGACTTGAAAAATGCCTCTTTCAAGTTACATTACTACCACAGACGAAAAAAAGTTCGAAAAATTACCACAGCTGACATATGTTTGTTATTTTTTGTACGGAAATCATGTCGGACTCCTACCGACTAAAACCTCACGGTCCTACCACTACCATAAGCAAGAGGTCTGAGGATACTAAAATATTCGCACGCACGCCCGATTTATATAGAGGCCTCTCTCCTCCAGTTTGCAGTTAAATAGTACATTTCGTGTCGAGCATAAAAAGTCGAGATTTTAACACGAGCGATGTAGGCAATTTACTGTACATGTAGCTACATGCGAGTGTTAAAATAAAGCCTTTTTATGCGAGACACGAACGATTCTTTTTCCACTACTTGATGAGCATACTTAATTAATTGCAAATAAGTTCCAACAACAATTTATAAGAAACGTTCAGACTAAAAACCACAGACTATATACACACAATCAACGCGCGCTTTTTCGAGAGGTAACAGGTTCAGTATCATTCTGCCAGTTACATAATGATATCAAAACTCTATACAAAAGTGTAATTTTGTTTTTTTTTTATTTATTTTTTATAATCTTGTGTCTAAATGTTCATATTTCGAAACGAATTTCTTAGGCAATGTGTTACATAATAGACAAGGTAGTGGCAAACATATTTTAAGCTACCTTTTTCAGCACTCAACGAGGTCAAAGCCCTCCAGCCAGCATTCTTCAGTCCTTTAGCGCGGCTCAAAGCCTTGTACACCGGTATCGCATGAGCGGATGGTACATGCAGCTCCCAGCCCAGTTCGCCGGACCACGTGACCCGAAGTGCTCGGCAGCGGTATCGTTTATCTTCGGGAGTGTTCGGCGCCCGAGACAAGTAGATACTACGGTGAGTATTCACGGGGAAGGCGTCGTTCGAGAGACCCGCGTCTGTGTAGCGGGCGAGGATGTTTAGGCTGTGAAAAGTAGATGGTATTAGATAGATCCTTCAAACTGCTTTATAACCTACTATATGGTTGTCCGCGACTTCGTCTGCGAGCATAGTACTTCGAATAGCCTATTTTTTATATCGTGCAGTAACATTTTAGGTGTATGGGCCGTCTTACTTGCAAACAACACCACCATGCAAACTTACACCACCCTTTCCACCGCCTTATGGATGATTACCGGGATAAAAACTACCCTATGTCATTCTCAGGGTCTCAAACTATCTCCATACCAAATTTCATTTAAATCGGTTCAGCAGTTTAAGCGTGAAAAGGTAACAGACAAACAGATTTAATTTGTGACGGCCAGCATTGGTGGTTGAATCGAAGTAAGTGCGACTGCCGAATGGTTCTGGGTTTAATACCCAAATCGAGCAGTCTTGTTCTTTTTTCAGTACAAGTATCCCATAGTCAGGGCACAGCGTCCCGGCGCTAACTAAGAATATTTGGTTCAAATAAATATCACTATATTCATCGATTTGTTATTGAATTGTGTGTAAGATTAACATTTTCTAAAATTGATCATAAAAATTGTATTAAGCAAACAATAATGGAATAACGGGCTCTTAATTCACATTTCAAAGATTATTTGAACGGAACATTTAAAATTGATTCCAATAGATGGCGCGGTTTTAAATGTCTGAAGCATGCCACTCGATATTTTGAATTTGTATTGTAACACATATTGATACAATGTAACTATAAAAACGGTCAAAAAATACTATATAACAAATCGTCACAGTATTTAAAGAAAAAAATAGTCACGTTCCGAGAAAACCCTATTACTTGCAAGTCGCTGCTAACACCATCTATAGCTGGAGAACGGAACCGAACGCGATCGATGTTTTGATAAAAATAATCAGAAGAAAAACGCTAGTTACGTCGGCACGGTTTCTTTGTATGGGATGAGGCATCTGTATGCTAGTATTATATTATCTGTGGTTTGGGTTTATACATGTTTTAGCAATAGGCTCACTGGTTTTCTTTTGCAAATGGAACTCAAGCATTACTGGTACAATGTGAGTTTCCTATGCATCTATGTGTATCCCTTTGAGGAATACAGGAATGATTTTATGTTAAGAACTTAGTTTATTATTTCATTAAGTGGGTTTTTAACCTGTCAGGTCCCTGTACACTAAGGATGCACAGCTGTTTGGTGACGTCAGTGATGGTAGCCCTCAAATTGTGCGTCTGGATGATTCGACGAAGATGAGCCAATGTGTGGTTCGCACTGAAGCCGCTTGTGACTACGTAGTAACCGCGACCCTGATGACAGAAAAAATATTCCTTAATAGTGACAATTCCATATTCAAATCCTTGGTAACAAGGATTGTCACTGATGTTACTTCTACTTTAACGCCGTGTAAATTAAGTTGATTTTAGAATGCCTGAAAAAGCAATTTTGGAAAAGTCATAAAATGTTGGAGTTGTATCGCAAACTGAACTTTGTCTGTGGGTTGTTAAGTTATATTTCCGAAAACTTATATTATACCACCTTACAAAATACGTGCAGTAGTTAAATTAGAGTTTACATAAAACCTAAAAAAACATACACACACATCATGTAATACATCACATCACATCTAAAAGCCTTTGCCATGATACATTAAATAGAATTTTAGAAGAGAAAGAAATGAAATAAGCATTATAAATAAGGTTGTTATTCAAGTTACCTTAAAGATAGGCTCGTGTAGCTGCCCAGTGCCGCTGTCTAGTATAGTGACTGTCACATCCGCTTCCACTCCGCCTTTCTTGTTCAACAGGAGAGAATACACGACCCTGGAAATCGTAATTTATTTCCTTAGTACTTTTTATAACCATGAAACACCGCTATTGAATCAGTTGATACGGATTGAAAATGTAACAAGCCAGAAATGTTGTTGTTCTACAAACTTTTTAATTATTGCGAAATATATAAATATTATTGTTATATGTTAACAACAGGTATCTATTCTATATATAAATACAAAAAGTGTAACAATTTATATGTTTAAAAAGTTAATAAATAAGGTTCCAAAGATTTCGGCTAAGCGAAAATGAACGCGAAAAATGGTCCAAAATGCACGGGCGTCATTTTCGGAACAAGGTGCCATATAAAATGTGTAACTCTTCTTGGTACAAGTCAGTCGCAGCTCAGCCAACGAAGATGCAACACGAACATGAATTTCAAAGAAATTTCGCTTTTTTTTTATTTCCTGGTCAAGTCGTGGTTATTGTATGTGTGTCGTTCTCGTACTACCCTAAATGCGCATTCAGTGGTGCGTGGTGACGTGTGCCACCAGCAGAAACGCCGGATTCAGTACGTAGAGAACGCACGTCAAATCCAAGTGGAATACTATCTCAAGGCGACCGTGGGTACTTACATCATCCGTGTAGGTACAGTCCGCAACACTTTTGTTAAACTTAGTCATCGACTAATTAGTTATTACTCGTTAGTCGAGCTCCCGATTATTTTAGTAGTGGCAAACAATCTCCTAAAGCTTGTTTTTTTTTTTTTCGGGATCAGTTTGAAAAAGCTAGCGAAATGTTGGCCGCGTACACTTCCTCCTTACATTTCGAGGTTAACAAGCGTGATATTTTGCTTTATATACCTATCATTAAGTTTGGAGAGGTCAGCAGTGAAGGCGAGGTCTGCAGTGCGCTGCGCGTCGGGCCCGGTCAGGTAGAACTTGCCGTAGTAAGACATGTTGAACAGGGCGGCTGCGTTGCGACATGCGAGGGCTTCTTGTCCAATCTGGGGAGAAAAGGGGGATTAGGGTATATGTTTATCTGAACTGCAACGTAAATGCGTAACATAAAAAGGGGGATTAGGGTATATGTTTATCTGAACTGCAACGTAAATGCGTAACATAAAAAGGGGGATTAGGGTATATCTTTATCTGAACTGCAACGTAAATGCATAACATAAAAAGCGGGATTAGGGTATATCTTTATCAGAACTGCAACGTAAATGCGTAACATAAAAAGGGGGATTAGAGTATATCTTTATCTGAACTGCAACGTAAATGCGTAACATAAAAAGGAGGATTAGAGTATATCTTTATCTGAACTGCAACGTAAATGCGTAACATAAAAAGGGGGATTAGGGTATATCTTTATCTGAACTGCAACGTAAATGCGTAACTAAAAGTTGGATAAGGGTATATTTTTATCATAACAGTCTGAACTGCACCCTAAATGCGTCTGGAACATAATAAAATCTGGAATGGTCACTGCGAACATAAAAGGGGGTTAGGCTATATCTTAGTCTGAACTGCACCCTAAATACGTAACATAAAAGTTTAGCAAGCGCGTACTATTTTTCGCTGTCAAGTAAACGGATTTTTAAACATATGAAGCAATGAATGCAAGCAAAGACCCACGCGCGTGCAATTCCGGTCTGCAAGTCTAACCGGATGAGGCAGTATTTGACTTGGAGCGACCAACTATCAGATCTCTACAACCCAGTACAGTACAACTATTTTCTTAATCATCATCATCATATCAGCCGAAAGACGTCCACTGCTGGACATAGGCCTTCCCCAAGCGTCGCCACATTGACCGGTCCCGTGCATCCCGCATCCAGCGGATCACCGCAATCTTCACCAAGTCATCGGATGATGATGAATAATTCGAATTTAGAACTAAGTACTTTATTGATGATTATTTTGATTTTCCTGTGATATATATACCGCTGTAAAAATAGCAGCTTTACTCCTACTTTTAAAATAAATTAAAGTATGTATAAACAGTATTATCAACTCTATATAATTGTTTGATTTAGAGCGTCGGGCCTGCACCAAGTTCAATGGGCAACTGATAGAATTCCGACGACTCACGAAACACGAAGTTTGGACATTAAGAAAATGTTTGACACCCTGGACCTGTAGCTTATGCTTTCCGACTCCAATAGCCTTATCACGTAATGAATTCAGCAAGGCAAAGGGTTTGAAAAATCGGCCACTCACATGCGAGATGAAAGGCCTGAAGTGGATTTCCGTCTATGTTAGTGGTAATTTTTTTATACTCTTTGTCCTTTGCCTTGCCGAATTCATTACGCAATAAGGCTGCTAGACACGGAAGAATTTCGGTATGTGAAGATGGTCACCCATCCATAGTTTGACCTCGGCAAACATTGCTTAAACTTGAAGATCGACCCGTGCGGCGTTGTACTTTAGCCGCGAGCTCTTTGTGGGGTACAAGGAGCTCGTGGCTAAAGAATAACGCTTAGAAAACGCAGTGTTATTAACATACTACGTAGCTAACCGTACCGTAACTAGCGTAAATCAAAATAACTGTTATAATGACTTACCACATCGTGATGTTTAGAGAAATCGAAGGAATGGTCTCCCTTGAGGATTTCTTCGTAGCGCAGGTCATTGTTCCTAGGATAGTCTGTGTGAGCACCACCCCAATCATACTGTTGTACTCTTATCTAGAATGATACATTAAACACTGTTAAACTACGTAGGTAATCAAAGTCTTTTAGCATAATTGATTGATACATTTCAGACATTATGAGATCTGACACCAGTCTTGCCAAGGGGTACCGTGTTACCCAGTTACTGGGTTGTGGAGGTCAGGTAGGCAGGCGCTCTATGTAAAACACTGGTACTTAGCTGAATCCGGTAAGACAGGAAGCCGACCCCAATATAGTTGGGAAAAGATGATGATTTCAGACATTATACCTAAAATACAATATGGACAAAAAATATGTGATTCATGATCTGATTAAACATAGAGAGATAGGTCATAGACTGCTGCTGACTGACAACATCGAGTTGGGTCGACCCAATTTAATTTATTAGCCCGTCCGCCCGCACTATCCTTACACAGGCAATTCACCTTTTCTCCAGTAAGAAGAAGGCCGGTCTCACCTCTCACCCAGCTAGCTCTGGCATGCATGACCGCTCCGTCTTCCACTAGCTCCTGATACAAGGCGTCATGACTCACGTCCCTTCCCGCTAATTGCTCGCCGTTTGGGAATACTAAGATGAGATCAAGAAAAACCTTAACTTCTCTCCAGGGAAGAAGGCCCTGTCTCTCACTGCCAGCCTTGAACTGCATGACCGCTGTATCTTCCACCAGCTCCTGATGCAGTGCATCATGCCTCACATCCCTGCCCACTTATTGTTCCACTATCGTAACACTATAATAACCCGGGAACCGATCACCTTCCGATTTTTTTTTGATCGAATTTCATTTTACCGAAAACTATTAACCGACGTCTTTTTTGCTATAATTATGCATGATTTGACATATTTTCAGATCATCGAAGTATCATGTGGCATATGTATTATTTTACCGAACTACATTTCGCCGATTTACAAAATAACTTTTTACTTTTGGCCAAGCCTCTTTTGAACTTTTTTCATTTGCCATATTTTCACCACAACGAAACAACATTTTACGGAATATTATTTGGTCACAAATATATAGCCGGTTACTTGATAGCATTTTCAATTTAAAATTGAAATAGTGTCATAAAAAGACAATGTGTTGTGCTCCAAAATTTAGTGTCAGAAAGGAATCGCCGAGTCTTTCTTGTCTGTGTTTACCTTGAATTATTTACTATTTTGAATTTTCATGCAAATGATTTATTAATATGCATTAGACATTTTTATTAATTATTTTTTTCAAAGAATTACTCTAAGTGCGAGCGTAGCGAGCTCGGGAATTTAGGCACCCCTCACCCTCATGTTAGGTTACTTTAAACCATGCAGACAGAAATAGGCTCCGTCGACAAAAAAAACAATAAATCAAAAAATCAATAAATATTTCGAACAAATGTTATTTCGTCTAAATGTAACTTCGGTAAAAAGTTTTTCGACCAAATGAAACGTCGGAGTAACGAAAAAAATCGAATTGATAATATGTCAACTGCGACAGTGGCAGACGTGACTATGATGAAGTAAAAAAAAACGAAACGATAATAGTTGAAAAGTTTTAGGTGAAATGAAATTCGGTCAAATATTTTTCGAACTTATGATAGGTAACCTAATAACCCACCTTCTCTCCAGGGAACAAGAAGGCTGGTCTCTCCTAGCCAGCCCTGGACTGCATGACCGCTCTATCCTCTACCAGCTCCTGATGCAAGGCGTCATGTCTCGCGTCTCTTCTTGCTAAGTGCTACTCACTATCGTAACACTATGACAACCCACCTTCTCTCCAGGGAAGAAAAAGGCCGGTCTCTCCCAGCCAGCCCTGGACTGCATGACCGCTCCATCTTCCACCAGCTCTTGATGCAGAGCATCATGGCTTGCGTCCCTTCCCGCCAAATGCTCGTCGTTGGGGAACACTATGTTGTAGTTCCGTGCGTAAGCTTCATGGCTACTTTCTCGCATCCAATGTGCGCGGGACATCTGACCCGGCGTGAAGCGACGGATGTCAAATGTGAACATGTTGTAGTGTGGTCTAGGATTTGAAAAAGGAAGAGTTAGCATAGAGAAAATGTAATTCTATTCTATGGAAATTTCAGGTCGACCTTTTCAACGTTATTGTTGAGGCAAAAGAGAAAAAAGTATTTGACCAGGATCTTTTCATTATTTAAAAGTGGAATGGCATGAACTTATCATTGGCTAGAACGGTGATGGTTAATAGTGGTGATTTACTTAATTACTCATTTATTTATTTAACGATGTCGAAATGATAAGTGTTCTCAAATAGTACTCTTGTAATTACAATTTTGTTGATGGAAAAGAGTGTCCGTAGAGTTTCTTGCACGTTCTTCTCCATAGAGACCTACTGACGTTTGCGAATGTGCAACTAGATGCATTTTAGTTTTTAGGGTTCCGTACCCGAAGGGTCCAAACGGAACCCTGCTGACACTCACGTGTCCGTCTGTACGTAAGTTTTTAAGGGGGTTTCCCATACAGATAAAGGGGGCCCTGAAAAAATTTGAATGGCGCACCCTATCGAGTGGGGTATCGTTGTTTAGAGCTTATAGAGTAGATAAATAGTGTATTTTTTGTTTTAAAATTATAAGATACCAAAGGAATGAGAAGCCTTCAAAGTAGCTCTTTTCACAAAATTTTGTTCCGAAGAATTTATTAACTTCTCTTTGACCTATGAAATTGACATATGGTGATAACGTTTGTTATTACGTACCTATATTTTACTAACGAATAGGTACCAATCTATACTAATATTATAAAGCTGAAGAGTTTGTTTGTTTGAACGTGCTAATCTCAGGAACTACTGATTGGAATTAGGAGCGGTGCATAAATGAAAAATGTTGCAAAAACGGGAAAAACATTCCATTTCTTCCGTTGCGTGTGTTGCGTAAACGGTTTAAGATACGCCACAATCATGAAAGTAGGGTAGGTAGGGTAGATGGGTAGGTAGGTAGCCAGTTGACGGAAGCGAAGCCGCGTAGGACAGCTAGCATAAATGTAATTTTTGAAATCCCTCATTTTTTCTATTATAACCAACTTGATTTTGCGGTATGGTACGGAACCCTGTGGGAAGTCCGACACGCACTTGGGTGGTTTTTTTTTTTGTTGAAAATTCAAAGGCACCTCCAAGTGGTTTAGTTGTAAAAAAAATATTTTGATTTTCGAACAGGATACGATAAGATATGGAAGGTGTACGACGAAGGTTTATACACTTTGTTCAAGTGCACGATGGTCGTTCTGTAGATACACTTGTGATGATGGAAGCCCGGGGGTAATGTATTAAACCGCCCGTGTTGAGTGTAGTAAAATCACTGATTTCACAAGTGCACCTACACCCCCATACCACCAATGGTGCAGTGCACCTAGTGTTTTGTTTTAGCAAGTGGACTAAATGATTGCGCGTATACTAACGCATTAGCTTAACCTACTTACTATTACGAAATGTGCGGGTTCACCGTACAGGAGGATAAGGATAATATTTTATGACTCAAAAATTACCATTTATGAGTAACCTACATGGCGTAACTAGCTATGTTAGGTGCTCATTAATGGTACCTTTTACAGGATCATTATGTAAGCATGCAATGTAAATTGGGCCCTAGTACCTACTCCTCTCCAATGATATCGTAGTATATCACACATCACATCACATCATCAGCCTATTAATGTTCCCACTGCTGGGACACAGGCCTCCTCTTTCTGTGAGAGGGAATGGGCCGTAATCCACCACGCGGGCCCAGTGCGGGTTGGTGGATGTCACATGTCTTCAAATTTTTGGTTCTAGGACATGCCGGTTGCCTCACGATGTTTTCCTTCACCGTTTTGAGAGCAGTGGTGATGAAATAACTTACACAAAGTAAAGCGCCTACCTAGGCTCGAACCCACGACCTACAACTTGTCAGTCGCGGCTGATACCACTGGGCCACCACTGCTCTCCGTACTATATAGCAGCAGCTTTTTTGCACAAATATTTTTTCCCAGACTACAATATAGGCTGATCTGTGGCAAGTTGTACTGCATTTGTCTATATCTATGTCTAGATGAATATACATAACAGTTGTCAATAAGGAAAATAAATGATAGTAAATAGTAATCAAATAAGAAATTGCATATCATGCTAAATTGCACAAAATACAGACTGAAATAAAATAGGTAAATAATGACTTTATCAGTTATTATTTATAATTACACAGAGTTTTGTGCAAAAGCGATAACAGTGATAACCTTATGTTCTTGTGCTTAAACAAACAGATGAGTACACATTCCAGGCTGTTGAAGAAGCGGAATTTTGTTTACAAATAGAGAAAATGCTACACTTTGAACTTGTTTTTAATGAGTGAAAGTGATTATTATTATTATATCTTGGGGGTGTGGTAATGCCACGTTAAGTAGGCGCGGCCTTAGACGGAGGCTACACGCTTATTCTGGTGTCAGTTCAGTCCATGATTGATGTCAGAATGACCGGCAACTGACTGTATAGTTCTCGCCATACTTTTTGCAGCCATGGAAGTTGGTTTTCTGATGCGACATTCATTTAAATTTGTTTGACCCAAAAGAAAATTAACCACTTTGGAGCTTTGGTACCGACGTTGTAGAGCAGGTACCGATGTTGTAAAGCAACAAAACTTATTTTAATACTAGCTGTGCCTTCAGCTTCGCTCCCGTCATCTGTCTGCCAACCCGGGTAGGGTTGGCAGACAGATAGGTAGGTACTTACCTTCTTGCCTACCCTACTTACAATTTTTGTTTCTATAGTCACCATTCTTTCGCGGAGAATCATAACACCGCCATTCAGAAAATGACTTCAAATGCAGAACGCCATCTATCGAATATCGAGTTCAACTGTCCGAGTATCTGAATTGCGTGTGTTGTGATAATTTTACTTCTTGAACACTTTAAATTCATCTAACTTTTTATAGAGTGAACCGATTGCGATGAAACAAAATCTAAGTAATTTTTCAAGTTACGCACAATTTTTATGTATAAAAGTTATTTACATTGGTTTCGTACATTTCACGTGATGCGTGCACAAATAAACAGACAAAAATTCCAAAAATACGATGTAGGTTCTGTTGGTTTAGGTTATCCTTTAATACCATTTAAGGCAATATTTTCGATGTACAAAAATTTATTTTCTACAGATTTATTATATGTATTGATTGATGATGTGTACCAGAATAGTCACAGAATTAACTTGGCTTTGATAACTAGAGTGTGATTGTCTAGATAACTTGATTCAAATATTGATATAAAACGGCTCTTTTCGGTAATCAATAGCAAGACAAAATGCATTTCGTTACTTATTGGGAACTTAACTTAATTTTAAGTCAACTCTATTTTAAGGCAACCTTTTAATGGCATCTAAACTCCATTTGCGATAACATAAGACGGCTAAATTATCTCATTTAACAGCCCGTTCAACCGATTTTGATTTCTATTGCGTTAGTGATACGACAAATGGTAGCTGTAGTAAACAGTTGGTTTTGGTTTATGCTTTGTATGTCATACTTATGTTTACGGAATAAAACTCAAAATCGTATTTGGAAACGTGTCTAATGTTATTTCAAATGTAGTATAAGAATGTACAACACGGTACGAATTTGATCTCCGTTGCCATTTCTACGGCATCGTCGCCGTCGGTAGCTGCTAATAGATCACTTTGGCAGAAAGTTTTCAGACTTTCGACTGACGAATGCTAAGCTATAATATAAGTAGGTAATCACCTTCCAGAGACAATCCACTCCGCCATTTGTATACCGCATCCCGCAGAGAACATCATACCGGCTGAGTTGTAGCCGCAGTTGTGGTACAAACCTGTGTCAAATAAAAAGGTATTCAATAAATGACACATATGTAAACTTATTTAATTACAAATAACGCCCTTCCTTAAAGCTGAATGCATTGATGGGTGACATCTGTGACGAACTCCCCATAGGTTGGGTTAGCTCCAGTTTTCCACTTGGTTCACTGAGCAGCGCCTCGACAGTTCGACTTCTTCCCCACCATACTCTAACACAATGACCAGAAAAAATAAGAATAAGGTGAAACAACGGCTGCACTTCCTCCCACTAAAAGTGCACCTCACTAACATCAGGGGGTTGCACTCTAATCTCGATCCGGTCCACCACCACCTCGAGACCGAGAAGCCGCACCTGTTTTTTCTAACGGAGACGAAGATAACAACCCCGTCGGACGTGGCGTACCTCAACTACCCGGGTTACTCTCTTGAACACAAATTCAAGAAGCAAGCTGGGGTCTGTGTGTACGTCCGCGATGACATTTGTTGTCGTCGTCTCCGTTGCTTTGAGAAATCGGGCTTTTCTGCCATATGGCTACTTGTGGACACTGGCGTGGAGAAGTCTCTTTACATCGGCGTCTACCGATCGCACTCAGGTGACCAGGAGACGACAGCGCTTTTTAATTGCCTCGTGGAGTCGGCTGACATAGCCCAGCAACGGTACCCAACAGCGAAGCTTAATTTTCTGGGGGACTTTAACGCCCATCATAAAGAATGGTTGTACCCATACCGGAAAACTGACCATGCCGGGTTAGAGGCGCGCAAGTTTTCTCTATCCCTAGATCTAACCCAGCTGGTGAATGTGGCAACGCGAGTACCGGATGTTGACGGCCATACACCCAACTGCTTGGATCTTCTACTGACAACTGATCCGGACAGTCATTCGGTGTCGGTCTCAGCCCCGCTGGGATCGTCTGACCACTGTCTGGTGAAATCCGTTTCGACTTGCTCCCCTCCAGATGAGAGCCCTAGAGGCACGAGGCGAGTATGGCGATACGAGTCAGCAGACTGGGACGAGATGCGGCACTTTTTTGCGTCTTATCCTTGGCGGCATGTGTGCTTCTCCTCGGGTAGCCCCTCGAGCTGTGCAGACGCGGTTGCGGATGTGATTCGGCAGGGAATGGAATATTTCATTCCATTCTCCGACATTCCGCTCGGTCACAAAACCCGACCTTGGTATAATGCAGAATGCGCCCATGCTGAGGCCCGAAAAGAGTCTGCTTACCAAGCCTGGGTCGGGGCCCGCGACCGCAAAGTTAGAGCGCGTAGGGTTCGCGCGAGGAAAAGAGCCTTTAATTCTGCCGCCAAGTTCTGCAAGCGGGTTCTGCGTCGGGCACGTTTTGACCATATTGGACGTATTGGGGCCAAGCTGGCATCGCACCCTCCGGGTAGTAAACAGTTTTGGTCCCTGTCTAAAGCGGTTGAAACGAATTTCTGTCGGCCCACTTTACCTCCGATGCTGAAACCTGATGGGTCGCTGGCTCACTCTGCAAGTGACAAAGCAAATTTATTTGCATCTCTTTTTGCTAGCAATTCACGTCTGGACGCTGGCTCCAAGCAACCACCTACTGTACCTCATTGTGACTCTTCGATGCCGGAGATCGCTGTGCACACTAAAGAGGTCCGGAGAGTTTTGTGCAGTCTAGACGTGAACAAGGCCAGCGGACCTGACGGCATTCCAGCGAGAGTGCTGAGGCAGTGTGCGCCAGAATTGTCTCCTGTGTTGACTCGCTTGTTCCGCCTCTCTCTTGTAAAAGGGACGGTGCCGAAATCCTGGAAGCTTGCAAATGTGCAACCAGTGCCCAAAAAAGGCAACCGTGCAGACCCTGCCAATTACCGTCCGATCGCCATTACCTCTATTCTGTGCAAAGTTATGGAAAGGGTACTGAACAGAAAGTTGCTGACCTACCTTGAAGACAACAATCTCCTCAGTGACCGTCAATATGGCTTTCGCCGGGGACGGTCAACTGGCGATCTTCTTGTGTATGTCACGCACTGCTGGGGCGAAGCCATCGAGAGACACGGCGAAGCACTTGCTGTATCGCTTGATATCTCGAAGGCCTTCGACAGGGTCTGGCACGCGAGTCTGCTCAGTAAGCTTCCTGCTTATGGCATCCCCGCTGGTTTTTGTAGCTGGATATCAGACTTCCTTAGCGAACGGTCGATCCGAGTAGTCATTGACGGCTGCTCCTCAGACCTTATGGCTATTGATGCCGGAGTTCCTCAGGGGTCTGTTCTCTCTGCAACTCTTTTCCTGCTGCACATCAATGACCTACTTCAGCCTGGTATTGTTGGGTACGCAGATGACAGTACTGTTTCAGAGAGATACTTGTCCAGCGCAAAAACCAGCATGGATGAAGTTCGTTCCTTGAGGGAGGCTATGGTTGAGCGGACAGATTTGACCTTAAGCCTTGTCTCCCAGTGGGGTGATGACAATCTGGTCTCTTTTAACGCCACCAAAACACAGGCGTGTCTTTTTACCGCCAAAAGGAGTCTGTTCGATCAAACGCCTACTTTTCGGGGTGCGTCTGTTCCTGTGACTGATCGGCTCGAGCTCCTAGGCATGGAGTTGACATCCAGTCTCAACTTCGGCTCCTCCATTGAGAACAAAGCCCAAATCGCGGCCAAAAAACTGGGCATCCTAAATAAAGTGAAGCGATACTTTACGCCTGGACAGCTTTTAACCCTATACAAAGCACAAGTCCGATCCTGCATGGAGTATTGCAGCCACCTTTGGGATGGTTCAGCTAAGTATCAGCTTGCCGCGCTTGACTCAGTGGAACGCAGAGCCAAGAGGCTCATTGGCAACGTGGAACTGGTGGACGCCAAGCTTCACAGCTTGGCTCATCGCCGCAAAGTTGCCTGCTTGTCGGTCTTCTACAGACTGTACTTCGGTGAGTGTGCTCAGGAACTCCACGACCTCATCCCACCAGCCCCCTTCTACCATCGGACATCTAGACGCACTGCAAGTTATCATCCTTACCTTGTTGCCATTCCACCAATTCGAACCAAGCGCTTCCAAACATCCTTTATAATGCGCACAGCGAATGAGTGGAACTCACTGCCTGCGTCTGTGTTTCCGAACGCATTCAACCCGAATCTCTTCAAAGTTAGAGTGAACAGGCTACTTCTGGGTAAGCTCACTCCATCGTAGACTCTGTCTCTGTCACCTATGACCTAGACTAGAGTCAAGAGCAAACCCATTACAAATAAAAAAAAAAAAAAAAAAAGAACTTTATATAATTTACTTCAAGCATTGTTGCATTGTTGTTGTAAGTGACTTTGTGTCTTTTGAGAATAAATATCTTTAAACCTAAACGTAAAATACGATATAAACTTTAAGGCCTATATTATATTCCCCAATGCTGGCCGTGCGACCGCTCGGTGCCAGAGTATCAATATTGGATCTCCTTTTAGACAGTTTTGTTATTATTTATATAATTATGTAGGTTAAGTAGAAATTCTAACCATAAATTTTTCTGTGTAAAAATATTATTAAACATCCAAGTCGTTTTGAAGGCGCATGCAAAAAAAGCGACAAAATATCGTGTTGTTAATTATTATTTTTTAAATCAAAAGTATTAGTCATACGAAAAGACCATGTTTAAAAAATAATGCACATGTATCAATATTTTTTTTTCTTTTAAACCATTTAACCTAGCCGTTACCACAGATAATATATTACTAGCATACATATGCCTCATCCCATACAAAGAAACCGTGCCGACGTAACTAGCGTTTTTTGTCTGATTAATCTTGTTATTTTTGTAAGTACATCAATCGCGTTCGATCCCGTTTCACGGCAATATATGGTGTTAGCAGCGACTTGCAAGTAAAAGGGTTTACTACGTTCGTGAATATTCTTTCTTTAAATACAGTGAGGTCTTATAGTATTTTTTTCACGTTTTTACAGTTTTTTTCACCAAAATGTGTTACAATGCAAATTTTAACAATCGAGTGTAAATCCTCAGAAATTTAAAAATGCGCCATCTATTGGCATCAATTTTAAATGATCCGTTCAAATAATCTTTGATGAAATGTAAATTAAGAGCCCAATATTCCATAATTTTGTATTTAGGAGAGTTGATTAAACAAGAACATACAATTTTTATGTTCAATGCCAGAAAATGATAATTTTACACACAATTCTATTGAATTAGACTACTTGTCGTGCCACCTAGCGAGATTTATTTGAACCAAATTTTCTTTCTTAGCAATGAGACCCCGTGTCGTTACTAAGGAGTAATTAAGCTTTAGAAAGTAATCGTTTTACGTCCCTACAGCGGATTTAGGGCCTTATTTCGGTCAGACCCACTGATTTGTTGAGTTGCTTGCCTCATTTGTCTAAGCGCTACTGCAGATTTGCTGGATTCGATTGCCGGGTTGGGCAGTACCATTGGCATTCCTATCTGAATTTTCTCAGTAGCTGCCCGGACTTAGGTGCCGTAGTAGGCAAGGCTCTGGGACTTAAACATAACTAGTAAATGATTGATAATGTGGTTGAATTGGTGAATCTATACCTAAAACTTTGGGGAATAAAGGTTATGTGTTTGTTTCTTGAGTCCCTTTTTACCGACTTCAAAAAACACGCATGTATGTAACATTGTTGGAATTGCACTTTATTCACATATGTTACTCTGTATGGGCTTCTAAACACGTGTGCCAAACTTCATAAGTGTATGTTTGTCCACGCATTTCTCCGAAACTACTTATCGGATCGTGACAATTATTTTTTATTCGATTAGGTATCTCTCAACATAGGAAATAGTGTAAGTTTCATCAAAATCGGATCAGCATTTTTCAAGATATGAAACATACAACCGAGCTCCTTAGCGACAAACAGCACGAATGTGTAAATTGAATTATTATGGGTTTTTTATCAGTCCTTTAGGTACCTTACTATAGAACTTGCTCACTTTTTAGTGTTAGTGTAATAAAACTAAAAAGAAAGAAATAAAACATTTTCACAAAAAAATAAACCGACTTCAAAAGCAAAATACTAAAAATGTGCAAAATAACTTTTCACTTTTGAAGTTTATTTTTTTGTGAAAATGTTTTATTCTATTTGATTTATAAATTGATTTTTGCGGACTAGAATTTTATACACGTTGTAAAAAAGATCTCCAACTCGATCTCCTAGGTATTGGTAAAGCTGTTTCGTATCGTTGAACTAGGTTCGCGCTTTACCCTTTTGGGTGTGGCCTCTGATATAGGCATACATAAGACACTAGCTTCTGCCAACGGTTTCGCCCGCGTGAACGTCGAAAATTATACCGAGGGAACATATGATCGGGATACAAAGTATCCAATGTGCTATTCCTGGCTATAAATTCTCCTCTCGTACAGTTCATCCAAAAGTTGTCTGTAAGAGATTGCCTAGTGCGATAAGACCGCCCATTTTACACTTGTTTTTGTAAATGTTTGTCTTGTATGTTTTTATGTGGTGTACAAAAAGTATATATGTATAATAAACTAGCTGTTCCCCGCGATTTCGCTCCCGTGGACCACCCTACAGAACCCGTTTTCGGGATTAAGAAATAGCCTATGTCATTCAGGCATAATGTAGCTTTCTATTGGTGAAATATTTTTTAAATCGGTCTAGTAGTTTCGGAGCCTATTCGGTACAAACAAACAAAAAAAAAATCTTTTCTCTTAATTATACCAGTATAGATATAGAAGTATAGATACATAATAAATCTCTATGTCAAATTTCATCCAGATCCATTCAGCCGTTCTGGCGTGATTGAGTACCAAACATAAATCCATCAAAACTATCACATTTATAATATTAGTAAGATAGTAAGCCGTGAGTAAAACATTATAATCAGTACATAAGCGTTGCGTCAGATCAATAATATAATCGTTCACACACAAGTATGTCTAAATACGTTGTCCGGTTGACCAACTGTTCTATAACTGTTTAGACGTTAATTTCATATCTATGTTTATCAACTTTTTTTTTTTGATGACGCCGCGTGCAAGAATGAATGACGTCGAAAATTAAAGCCCGACAGCAGGAAAATAACTGAATAGCATGAACATAGAAAACATAGCCGTGGCACGGGCACCCAACGCGAAGAAAGAAAATTTGGTTCATATAAATTGCACTAGATGGTGTGATAAGCTTCGATTCGTTATTGAGTTTTGTGAAATATTAAGATTTTCTAGAGACACTCATAAACAAAAAATGTTATTTTTTAATTAACTCTCCTAAGCACAAAATTAAAGACTATTGGGCTCTTAATTCACATTTCTAAGATTATTTGAATGGATCATTTAAAATTGAGTACAATAGATGGCGCGGTTTTAAATTGCAGAGGCATCCACTCGGTTTTTAATTTGTTTTTTAACACCTTTTGGTACCTACTATGAAACTGTAAAAAGGTGCAAAAATTTTAAAAAGAAGTATTCACGAATAGAGTTAACCCTTTTACTTGAAAGTCGCTGCTAACACCATCTATAGCCGTGGAACGGCACCGAGCGCGATCGATGTTCTGAGAAAAATTATCAGTTAAATCAGACGTAACACGCTAGTTATCTCGGCTTGGTTTCTTTGTAAGGGATGAGGCATCTGTATGCTAGTATTATATTTCCTGTGGCCGTTGTCCCCATTCAACCGAAAAACGTCTGCTGGGCAATGGCCTCCCACGACCTTCACCAGGTTATCGGTCCATCGTATGCATGACGCAGTTATAATAAATTAAGTGATACGGTGATAACAAACAGAAATAGACTTTGACTGTTGTTATCAGGATCCTGTAATTCGCTCCCCCGTCTCTACGATGGCAAAACCGCAAGGCAGTGGGAGGTACCTAATCGAACATGTAAGGGCGAAAAGAACCGTTGGCTTCTTTGCCAACCAATAAACCAATCTGCATAGCCTATTCCAAATATATTGAATAAACTCAATTTCCTTAGTATTATATAACTGCACAGCACGTGTGTGAGTACTGTGTACCCAACTGTAAATCTACCTTTTACTGTACCCGTGTGTCGTTCGTTGACTTGTGTGCCCTGGCAGTTGAGTGTGTCATGCTCTCTCAAATGTCTCTCTGATGGCGGCGCTTGTGTTGGATCATCCGGTTTCCTTCATGATGGTTGAGCTGGGTGGTGCCAATTCATGCGTCATGCTCGTGAATGGACGCCGACCAGCATGTGTGAAAGTACTCACACATGCTCTATGCAGTTATATATAACTGCATAGAGCATGTGTGAGTACTTTTATTACTTTATGCCTGTACGTAGTATAGTGTGTAGTGCTATTCTGGGTGCATTGTCCTCACATATATGAATTTATTAATGTATGTACTTATGTAACTAAATATTGTTTTTTTTTTTTTTTTAATGATTAATTATGGAGTTTCTTGTGCATTCTTCTCCATAACAAGCTACTTGCCGAGTGCACGTTAGAATCAATCAACATTTATAACTTTAATGTAAATTTTAATGTACCTAACGTTCAAAAGTGCCGCTTGGTCATGCATACTTGAAGTAAAATATCTTTGCCTTTATCTTTTAAATTGGAGCCGGCTGCCAACCTGACCAGTTGTAGCATGCAGCTGAGTACCAAAATTTTACATGAAGTGACTGCCTGCCGGGCGAGCACGACCTCTGTGATAAGCTTGAGTCACGCATTTTATCACGGTTTTTGCTTCCAAACTGTGATAAAAATGTAGGCTGTGTTCGCCCCGCCGTTTGATCACCACAACACTCTCTCTCAATAACTTACTGATACTTCTTACCAAAACTGGTGACGAATTCTCTGGCTCCTGACTACCCGTAACGACTTCTTTACCGACAAATAACATACTTAAATATAAAAAACCCGACTGCCTAAGAAGCGAACTAAACAGATTTATGTATCCAGTAAATTCATGTTGTACAGCCGGAGGATACATATTAACGAGATGGCTGACCAAAAACATAATGTATCCGCCGACTACACAACATGATTTTTTTTGTTTACGAGATACATCTGTTTAGACCGCTTCTTAGGCAGTCGGGTTTTTTATTATTTCATTAACTGTTTTTATTTACAACTTTTTCTAAATAGTTAGCTTTTTTTTCTTTTTACTTTAAAACATATAGGGTAAACATAGAGGCGCTCGTGGGCTAAATAATAACAGCCGCACGGGTCGATCATCAAGGTTAAGCAACGCTTGACGAGGTCGGTCCGTGGATGGGTGACCATTCCAACATACCGAGTTTCCTCCGTGCCTCGGAAAGCACGTTAAGCCGTTGGTCCCGGCTGTTATTTGAAGATCTTTGACAGTCGTTACGGGTAGTCAGAAGCTTGAGATCTGACACCAGTCTTGCCAAGGGGTACCGTGTTACCCAGTTACTGGGTTGTGGAGGTCAGATAGGCAGTCGCTCCATGTAAAACACTGGTACTCAGCTGAATCCGGTAAGACTGGAAGCCGACCCCAATATAGTTGAAAGGCTAGGCATATTATGACTTTAAAACAAACATAAAGGTTGTTTTTTTTAGAGGTATAGAACTTTGAAATGGCATAAAAAAAGGATGAATTTTTAAAATTGACATGAGATTGACTTCATTCAAAAGATAATCTTTTGGCATTATAATTTAAATATGATTTCTGGCATAAGGCCGCCACGGCAGCCTCGGACGGACGGACGTAATCTTATCTGGAGGTCCAATTTTAAATCACTTTTTCCAACATTTGTGACCGTATATCGGCAATAACGCGGCAAATGTTGTCCTCCAAGTGTCGATCGTTTCGGGTTTATCGGCGTAGACTAGCGACTTCACATATTCCCGCAGAAAATAGTCTAGCGGCGTTAAATCGCACGATCTTGGAGGACTCCGGAACGTGAAATAATGTGGCTACCAAACGTTTCCTTCAGTAAATCAATTGTGGCACGAGCTATGTGACATGTTGCGCCGTCTTATTGAAACCACAGCTCCTGCACATCATGGTTGTTCAAATGAGGAACGAAAAAGTCAGTTATCAGGGCTCTATATCGGTCACCATTGACTGTAAAGTTCTGGCCAATTTGCACAAAACAAGAAATTTGCACAATTTGGAAGCGTTATTCAGGAGTCAGTCTATTCATGTTGAAATGCCAAACAAAACTAAACACAAATCACTTGACAGCGGACAAAATGGCCGCCAGTTAAAACAGTGTGGCCAACTTAAAGTTCTATACCTCTAAAAAAGCACCCTATATAAATTATTTGGAAGAACAAAAATTGGGACCCCACAATGTGGCATCCAAAAGCCTTTTTAACGTCACTTATCTAAGAACACTTGGGCGGTCAAGCCCCATCTATCGATGTCTTAATTACATAAATTCGTCTAGTAGCTTGAAATGAGGTAATAAAGGATATTACATACATACAAGATACGCGCGAAAAACATAACCCTTTCCATGCAATCGGGTAAAAACAAACTTACCGAAGACATTCGGGTCCTCTCCGAGCAGTGGCTTGTGGTCGGGCGTGAACGACTCGGGCCCACACACCGTACTTTTGACGCCGACGTTACCGAGCTTGGGGCACAGTGACGCTGCGCTGTTCATGTGAACTCCGAACACGTCCCAATCCAGCTCGTATAAGTGGAACTGAAGGTGGTCTGGTACCTAGAGTTGAAAAACGAACTGAATGGATGAAAATAGCATGCTGTGCAGTTGATTGAAGTTTGTTTAGGATAAAACAGAAGAACCTTGATATGGCAAATCGAAGAGACTATTTTATTGCTGGGTGCATTAAACTTCGCGGTCAGCGTTGATAACAATAAATTGGGGTTCTCGTAATCAGAGAAAACTATGTTATTTATTATTAACTGCAAACAACGACAACAAAATCATCAGTTTCTGAGAAAAAGTAATTAGTCTTATTGTTGTAATATTATATTATCTGCATTCATATTTTCCAGTTTTGGTTTGGTTTGCCGTAATCGTCAAACTTGGCAGGCGGGTTGGCGACTGCAGTTTGTTGTTAAAGTGCACAGAGAACGCTGCTGCCCATTCTCTGGAGTGTCCCTTAGTCGCCGCTTAAGACACCCACGGGAAGATATGGGATGGTGAAATATTTTACGTCCGACATCATACGGTACACGAAGAATTGCCAAACTTAAGGGCAGTGGGTAGGGCACATTGCTCGCAGAACGGATGGCCGATGGGGCAGAAAGGTTCTGGAGTAGCGACCACGAACCGGAAGACGATGCGTTGGAAAGCCTCACCAGATAGACCGATGACCTGGTGAAGGTAGCGGCGATCAGCTGGATGCGAGACGCACGGGACCGTACAATGTGGCGTCCCTTGGGGGAGGCCTATGTCCAGCAGTGGACGTCTTTCGGCTGATATGATGATGATGATATTTTCCAGAACTTACCTGGTCAAGCATATGCGGGTTCCTTTCATATCCGCCGACATGGCACGACTCTCCTTGTATCTTGATATACAAGTCGACATCATGGTCCCTAATATTAGGGCAGCCCCTAACTTCGGGCGTAGCATCCAACACTACGTAGGCGTGCTTGAACGGAATTAGTGGCAGGTTAGGTACCCCTGCGTATCTGGCGACGCGAGGGCCCCATGCTCCTGTAAAATAAATGTATAGTTACAGGTATGGCCCAGCGCTTTCTAGTCCGAACTTAAGACTGCAGAAGACGCGTCTAAAAAATAGTGACCGGAGACCATATCAACCAGCATGGAAATTGAACGCATTAAAAAAGTCTGATGTATCTCCCTTTATTTGTTGTTTAGAGATGATATCAAACAGCCCAGTAATTATACCATTCAGTTTTCACGCAATTGTGCCTCCGCTCCTAAAATAAGGATGTTAACTGAAAATTGGTTTTGTCCATCAGGTAGATTAATAAATAATATTGAACACGTTTTTTTTTATTTTCACACTGAAACATAAAGTGACGACGACGGCGTGAAGTCACACGATATTCCAACTTCACGCCGTTAGTACACTTTATACAAACATATTGACGTCACAAGGTCTTTGATGTGCTTTATCTTCGCCAATTTTGATTTATTTGGTAAAGCAAAAAATGCGTGTGCAATATTATTTGATAATCTTGTTGACGGGCTAAATAGAATTAGCATTTTTCTGCCCAGGAAACATCCCTATTATGGGTTAGGTATTAAAAAGATAACATTACCTCCGCAGTTGACAACACACTTGGTCTTGATGACACCCCTGTCTGTGTGCACCGCTGTCACTTCCTTGTTGCCGAGCTGATTGTGAGTGTAATGGATGTCTAGCACTGGGCACTCTTCGTACACCTATGAAAGTCATTTTTGTTATGTTTCGTATTAACATATTTGAAAAAAAATCCTAACTGATGCTAAAGATGCACTTTCAATTAAGTTAGTACAAATCATGGAAAACATGTTGCTTGCAACATTATAGGCATTATGAGTGTGAAATACAACAAAAAGATGTAAACAAGAACAAAATCATGCTGTGCAGTCGGAGGATACATAATTATTTACGAGCTGGTCAGCTGGCTGACCAAAACCATAAGTATCCTCCGCTTTAGTTCGCTCCTTAAGCAGTCGGGTTTTTGATTTCACAAACTTTTTTTTTACAACTTTTTTGTTGTGATTTTTTACGAATTACTCTTAAACATATAAGTGGTATAGATTTTTGTAATCACCTCTAAAAACTCTTCATTTTGATACCCAGCTCTATGGGTATGGAAGAAAAATAAATTGAACCCTCAACAATATGGCGCACAGAATCCGTCATGATTGGTTTCATTTCAACTTCACCTAACTAAGAACACTTGGGCGGTCAAGACGTATCTATCGATGTAATTATGTAAAGCCGCCTAGTGGTTTGCAAGATACGAGGTAATAAAGAATATTACAAAAATACAAGAAACGCGCGAAAAACATAACCCTTGCCTTGCAGTCGGGTAATTAGGGTGCTGAATTCCTAGGCAGAGGCGCAGGTACTGAGTGTGCATTGAGCCAGTCCATTGTAAGGGATCTTTGAATCGAAAAACGTTTTAAAAGACCCGTAATATTTTTGAATGGCTTATCCAACGATACCCCACAAAAAAAAACATTCCCACTTTACACCTACAGGAGGAGCAAGATTTTTTTTTTACCAATTTGTCGGAATTATTAATATGTATATCCATGCCAATTTTTAGCTTTCTAGTACTAAGAGTCTCTGAGCTCAGCTGCGGACGGACAGACGGACATAGCGAAACTATAAGGGTTCCTTGTAGACTCCGGAAACCTGAAAGTATGTATGCTTTATCCAGTTCAGGAGATGAAAATGGAACTATTATTCAGATTGCCTTTAAAATAACCATGCAACGATTAGCTTTTAAAGATAACCAGCACTAACCTTTCCTCCATTTTTCGTGGCTACTTTGATAAGAGCATTACACGCCATAGACGGGTCAATAGTCCCGTCTTCAGAAGCAAACAGTGCCATTTCAAATACTGATGGGTCGAGGAGTGGGAACTTCTTTTGTGCCTCGTGGGGATCCAGAACTTCGCTGGGAATGTTCATAGCTTTTCCCAATGTGTGGAGCCTCATGTATTCTTGTGTTCGAACCTGTGAGGGAAGCACACTTTATAAAATTTTCTTGGAATATTGGTCATAGGTATATATATGGTCAAATTATATCTAAGGATGATAAAACTATACTACCTCAAATTAGTGACTCTTTAATATAAGTAACTACAGCTGATTCAAAGAGGTCAAAGACCGCTCGCTTTTAGTATAGTTCATTCAAATGATGAGTTTACAAAATAAAAGTCTACGAGCGTTAAACGAATTTGATGGCATATCGCAGAGAGTTATGAGGCAAATTTCTAACTAGCTTCTGCCAGCAGTTTCGCCCGCGTGAATGTCAATATTTTATCCCAAGAGAACATATTCCCGGGATAAAAAGTATCCTATGTGCTATTCGAGACGACAATCTATCTCTGTGCCAAATTTTATCCAGATCCGTTCAGTATTTTTGCGTGATAGAGTAACAAACACACAAAAACACACTCACGAACTTTCGCCTTTATAATATAACTAGCTTCTGCCAGTATCTTCGCCCGCGTGATAAATGTTCTTATCCCAAGTGAACATTATACCAGGATGATAAGGGAGTAGCCTATGTGCTATTCCAGACTATATTCTATCTCTGTGCCAAATTTCATCCAGATCCGTCCAGCCGTTTCAGCGTGAAGAAGTAACAAACACACACATACACACACTCACAAATTTTCGCCTTTATAACAGTGTGATATTAGAAGGATACATACGACATCCCAGACCTTTGTAAAGTTTCTCCAACTAATTAAAAACTTTGTTTCAACAATGAAAATACAATTGACCAATATGATGGGCTTTAGTATTTATACTCACTTGGCTACGTGATATGAACATGCCACCGTTGTTGGTCCAGCCCGCATAGTCGCCAGTTTCCTCCTCCAAGGTACTGTACACTTTCCTCGAATCTCGCAGCAATTTCACTTCTAAGTCGCAAGGTCTTAGCGACCAAACAAGTCCTATAAAACATTCAAAATTAAACTACAGTACTTATGTGAATATGATGACCATCGCTAATCCGCCTTGAGCAACCATGTTTACTAATGTTAGTGACTCTTTTGTATGAGGTATTTATCGTAGTTACCTACCGGCTAAAATTATTATTTATTGTGTAAGTAAACGGTTAATAGATCAAAAGTATAAGTGTATGTTTACATGACGCATAATCACGCGTAAAATGCCCACAAATAAGCAGAACATACTGGCTAATGGCTCCTAGTAGGTACTTGAAAACTCAGTTGACGCTAGGGACTTATTCTATTACTTCTAGTCCTGCTCCACAGCCACTAGGGCATAAAAAAAAAACAAGTGATAAGCAGAAAAGTTCTGAAGTATTGTTGGACCTGCAGAAGACTGTATTTGTGTTGCATAAACTCAATTTATTTTAGTATTATAAAACTGCACAGCACATAATGTGAGTACTATGTACAGTATGTACCAACTGTAAATCTACCATTTATTGTACCTATGTGTCGTTTGTTGACTATAGTGTGCCCTGGCAGTTGATAGTATGGCATGCTCTCTCTAATGTGTTGGATCATTCGGTTCCCTTCATGATGATTGAGCTGAGTGGTGCCGATCTATGTGTCATGTTCGTGAACGGGCGCCATCAGTTGGGATGGGTCATAACTTAGCTGCCTCGGCCTGTTTTTAGTTACCTATGTATTGTATTTTTTAATTGTTTGTTTTTCTCTAGACGCTTTTGTGTGCACGTCTTTTTACATCAATCACACATATATGTAGTTTTCCAACAAGAATGATGTAACCAAATACTTGTAAAACACATTTTTTATTTTAAGAGTAAGTGTGGAGTTTCTTGTCAATTCTTCTCCATAAAAAGCTACATTTCCGAATGGACGGTAGAATCAATTATTATTACTTTGAAAAAAAAAAAAAAATGACGTTCAAAAGTGCCGCTTAATGGATTAATTGAATAAAGAAATATTGATTTTGATATTTTTGATCAAATCAACAAAAATAAAAATATCCATATCTATTCATCTCGCGGTACGTCGTCAATCATAAAGTTTGGGCCGCCACATTTATTGCAGCGCTGGATGCGTTGCTCAGGTAATTTAGGGTGCTGATAGGTAGGTCATTTGGGTGTTGATGACATTGAGTGTTTGATGGACCAATAATCCCGTAACGAATATTGACTTAAAATTTAAGAGTACTATACCAGCAGTGTGCCATGTCGTCCCACTGGTCAGCTTTGCTCTTTCTAGCAGAACAGCATTCACCCCTCTCTTAGTAAGTTGATACAGAGTGTTGCATCCTGCAATACCTCCTCCTAAGAACATGAACATGGAAACACAAACCATTAACTTATTTCTAAATAGCTTATGCCCGCGGCATCGCCCGCGTGAAAAGTGTTTTATCATCCATCAAAGACATCAAGGGAATACAAACTGTCCTATGTCACAGATAACATAATACTAGCATACAGATGTCTCATCCCATACAAAGACAGATCAGAGAGATCAGTTCAGTACGTCGGCACGTTTTCTTTGTATGGGATGAGACACCACTGCCTATGTCCTTCCCAGGGTCTCAAACTATCTCGATGCCAAATTTCATGTAAATCGGTTCAGTAGATCCAGAGATTATCCCCTACAATCTTGCAAACTTTACTTTTTTATAATATTACTATAGATATATTAGGCTAGTGACCGTTTCAGAAACCATTTTTTTTCTATAGAAAGACAATTGATTTGAGAAGAAATTGAAACCATTGCGGTGTCAAAAAATCTGAAGTACTAGCGAAATTAATTTTTAAATTGTATCATTTAGAAACCGGCCAAGTGCGAGTCGGATTCGCGCACGAAAGGGTTCCGTACCATTATCGCAAAAAACATCACGTTTGTTGTATGTGAGCCCCACTTAAATATTTATTTTATTCTGTTTTTAAAGCGGCAACAGAAATACATCATCTGTGAAAATTTCAACTCTCTAGCTATCACGGTTCATGAGATACAGCCTGGTGACAGACGGACAGATAGACAGACGGATCGCGGAGTCTTAGTAATAGTGTCCCGTTTTTACCCTTTGGGTACGGAACCCTAAAAAATATTATTCAACAAAGAACTAACAAGCGAAACGCTAACCTCGTCATTTTGGTTTTAATACATTTATTATTTAAATAATAAATATATTCAAGCACGTATAAAATAGGAGAGGAGAACTCATTGATCATATTATTTATACAAAGTTACTAGTCGACGCGACAACTAAACACTTATTTTTCTTTTACCCTCACTGGGATCAATATTTTTGTATTATTATCGTGTGGACAACTGTCTTAAAAGGCATAAAGTAATTTAAACGGAACTTACCGATAATCACAACATCAGCCCAAGACACAACCTCCTGATTCGTAGCGAGCAACCTTTCATGTCTGAAGTTTTTTAGATAATTTACCGCTTGGTGCCTAATGGCTCCATCTCTAACTAATTTGAACATTTTTAAACTAATAAATAAAGCAAGGGATGTTGACTAGAACACTGTTCATTTGTGAATGCTCTATAGATAGATACACAATGGAGTTTCGATAACGACCCGCATCATATCTACTTAAGCTATCAAAGTTCAAGCTCTTATTTCGATTGGTTTATCAGAAGAATGTTTTGTTTGTCATTTTAAACGAGCGAGGGCAAACAGTTTCAACCGAAGCAAAGGAATGATTGAAACTGAAAAATAGTTGTAATATAAACATTTATTTAAAAAATATTTACATTTATTTTTACATGTTCTTACACTGACTAAATAATAACGTGAAGATATTTTTTTTTATATTGCTGTTTACATAAAATAATTTTACATTAATACTTACTGACATAGGTGAAATCTCAATTTAAAAGCCTATTTAGTAAATAATACGTAAGATCTCCCCCCGTTACATGGGACTTAAGCATAACTGGGCTATAGACAGACGGACTGCATTTCAACTACACTCCGACTGCAAATTTGCAGTTTGAATGCAGTTAATACTGCTGCAAGTCGTTGGCTTGCAGTTCCAACGACAACTGCAAGCCAACTGCATCGGACTGCACGGTTGGTTTGCAGTTTGAATGCAGTCAGTAAGACTGCAAGACGTTATTGACGTGCAGTTCCAACGACAAGTGCAAAACAACTGCACACCGACTGCAATCGGACTGCACGGTTGGTTTGCAGTTTTATTGCAGTCGTCTAACTGCATTGAAACTGCAAATTTGCAGTCGGAGTGCAGTTGAAATGCAGTCCGTCTGTCTGGAGCCTAAATGTGAGTGTACTATTGTACTACTGTACTAGGTGCACTGCCCTGTCCAACCCTCCGGGGAACACGCGTGATATTATGAACGCGCAGTTTTTTAATCAATACTCATCAAATGACCTATACATAAATAATCTTTGTAAACACTGGAGTCAATAGTATTTTCTTATAACTAAATTATTGTTAAAATACGACTGCACATAAACGTTTACAGGCTAATTATTTATATCTCTATATTTTGCGAACCAGTATACGAAATATATATTTTAAATGCTTTATAACAATAACTATTAGTACATTTACTTACATAATTACACATCATCCGTGTTATACCAACTACCTACCTACATATTATTATTTTATGCGACACATAGATATTAGGTATTACATAACATGGAATACGTTTTCATATCATACCATCATGTTATAACATGTTCTAAATTACTGATCAAGCCGCATATACATCTAAGGATTTATGTCATATCACTTATTTAAAAAAACCTAGTACTTAGCACTTAGCTGTACCTAGTGCTTAGCTGAATCCGGTAAGACTGGAAGCCGACCCCAATATAGTTGGGAAAAGGCTAGGCAGATGATGATGACTTATTTAAAAAAACCGGCCAAGTGCGAGTCGGACTCGCGCACGAAGGGTTCCGTAAAATTATCGCAAAAACTGCACAAAAATCACGTTTGTTCCATGGGAGCCCCACTTAAATATTTATTTTATTATTTTTCTAGTATTTGTTCAATATAGCGGCAACAGAAATACATCATATGTGAAAATTTTAACTGGCTAGCTATCACGGTTCATTAGATACAGCCTGGTGACAGACGGGCAGTATTGTCTTGGTAATAGGGTCCCGTTTTTACCCTTTGGGTACGGAACCCTAAAAAAGTAAAACCAATGTTCATGGTTCAGTAATATCGCATCGAGGTGCCACAAGTATTCTCCTTGATTTATACATTGACAAAATAATAACATAATGGCTGTAGATAAGCGCGCAACCAGAGAACAACACATTGAAACGTCTTCAAGATAACAGTAGGTTGTAAATATTTAAAACATTAATTAATACTCATTAAAATAAAATACTTAAATATTAGCTATAGATAGATTTAAAATTGTAAGTTCCTAATGACATATATTTAGTTGATCCCACATCAGTGATAACAATTTGACATAGACAGCGCTTTTATATCGTGGCAGTAAGGACGATTTTTGTAATGCAAGTTTTGCCACTGATGTGCGATTGACTGTACATACATGTACACAAGAAAATAGATAATACGCGGTTTTTGGTATATTTTTTTAACCAAAGCTTGTATAATAGAATAATTTCAAAAAGTTCTCAATGCAACTCTCTGCTTGGGAGTTAAACTTATAAGAACCGCTGTCCTTTGGCATTATAAAGGCATTAAAATACAAAAGGTATAATACAAGGTGTCGCAAAAAATACTCAATTTTGTAGATACATACAAAATAATATATTTATATATATACATTTAATTACAAAATGAGAAACTGAAAACATGTGAAAATTTCTTTTTGAAAATAACATTATTCAAATGACTTCGCAGCTCTGGCACTCTTCAAAGCGATCTCTAAAATCCATGAAAACATTCTGTAAAAGTATATATTTATATTATTATTTTTGCACCTGCAAAAGTGAGTTTTTTACTTTTTTCTGAGACACCCAGTAAAAGACATCAATTGGTCAAAGTCACTAAGGTAAAATAACATTTTTATACACCGATAGAAAACTTACTTATTCCAAAATTATCTGGATTTGAATGCCAGAGTTCATGGACGATAATGGAACACATGACATTCAAGAGATTGCATTCTGAATTTACGCCAAACAGATTTGCGTTATACATTTTCGTATTATAAATTGTAACTTCTTTATGAACACTCAAATGAGAGAGATTTGATAATGCAGGCGATGAATTTAATCAGTAAGTAAAGAGCGCGAGATATGGAAACTTACTGTGAATTAGCAGGACCTAATTACAAATCAATGCCTTGCGTACGCGGACGCGGTTATGATAACTTAATGCCAAAAACTTGAGAATGTATACTAAGACAACAGTCGTAGAAATAGTCAAGAACCAAGATGAGGTTCTGAGTACCAACAAACACGAAAAACATCTGTGAAGTACCTTCCCTGTCAACCACTTTCTAACCTTATTTCTTAGGGAATAAGAACGAATTTTGGCATACCTCCTGGTCGTGGCAGTACTTCCAAACACAAAAGTTAAATGACATAAATAATTGTGGTTACTTCTATACAAACAGGTGTTTTATGCTTGGTGGTTTCTGGCGACCGCCGCTATATGAAAGCTCTCAATCCTGTTTTGATCTTTATTGCTAAGAACATAGGAGCAAAAATTGATAGACTTTCAAAAGTACACATACCTCCAAACAAAATTCAACTGTTACATATAGTCTTAGAGTCCATTTTTCACTTTCTGTTAACGGGACTTTTATGACTACTAGACAGACAGATGGCTGTCGTAGAAGTACAAGTCCTCGTTTCATACGTGGTGTGGGGAGGCGACCCGGGGGGGCGTAAGGCCCAGGCGGTGTTGGCGGGCCGCGTGGTCGCCGGCTGCGGCCGCTGCGGCAGCCTCTAGTTGAGCCCGGATGGCTACTAGCTCGCGAGTGCGTTGGTAGATTGGGTCCTGTGGGGAGGAAGAGTGTGTTATGGTAGTGACATTATTGCTGGATCTTAATGGTTTTCATCTTGTATTCCCAATGATTTACTAAATGATAAGTTTAAAAAGATTAATAATGTAAAGGGTCTCTATATTATTGACAGTATAAACTTGCAATTGCAATTGCTGGCTATGAAGCATTATGTTCTAGGCCCAGTTTAGTGGATTTTGAAGAAAAAATATTAATAAAAAAATACAAAAACCCAACTGCTTAAAAAGCGAACTAAAAAGACGTAAACAAGAAGAAAATCATGCTTTGCAGTCGGAGGATACATCTGGTTTTGGTCAGCCAGCTCGCGCATATGTATCCTCCGACTGTACAGCATGATTTAGGAAGCAGTCGGGTTTTTTGTATTTTTTTATTAATATTTTATTTATAACTTTTTAGTTAATTATTATCTAAAAACCTTTTATTTTGATACCCCACACGATGGGAGTGGAAGAAAAAAAATTAGGGCTTCAACAATATGGCGCCCTAAAGCCGCCATTTTAATTTTCCAATTTTAATGTAGGCAGTAACCCAGGGCGCAGCGTTAAGACGAATCGATTGACGTAAGAAAAATCTAAATCGCCCAACGCGTTTGGTCTCTAGAACGCCACATAGGAACAAACATACATATAATACATACATACATATACTGATAAACACATTACCCTCCTTTGGCAATCGGGTAAAAAGACAAAAGTTCTTTATTTCAACTAGGCCAATATGCGGCAATTTTGAACGTCATAAATATAAATTTTAAGTTTACCCGGTAGACCAATATAATTGAGTCTACCAATTTACCAGTCCATTCGGAAAAGTTGCTTGTTATGGAGAAGAACGGACAAGAAACTCCATTTGTTTTCAAATGACGTGAAAAATCTTATAACTGTCCTGAGAACTACATTCGTTTATTATGTTTTGTTTTAGAGCTGGTGACTGAACTCACAAACAGGTAAGTGAATTTATCTTGCCGTTTTAGCAATGTTAATGTTACCTGCTGATTTTACTATATTTGCATAGTTATAATAGAAAATAAAAAGGTTCTAATATTGGTAAAGGTTTTCATAGGCTGACTATGCAAATTACCTGCTGCCTCATAGTAGGGTTCCACCGACAATACAACGCCTTCCACAGCTTGATGACCCTCAACGACGCGACGGGCACCAGCACGACTTGCGGGCGCGAGAAAGGCGAAGGGGGGGAACTCGCGCCGAATGACGGCGGGCCCCAGTACAGAGGGTTTAAATACAAGTCCTGACGACTGTTGATGTACGACCACAGGGATACCGTCTTGGTTTTTACTTCTGTAATGGAATGTGACATATTTTTTAAGACCTGACATAACAGAACAGATACCTATTCTACTTTATGCATTAGGTATTGGCGACTTTTCGACTTCGGAGGTCGAGAATGCTGCATCGGATTTCGCTTCGCCGCTCTCTGTGCACGGTCTCAATTACAAAATTACAAAGTGATTATTTCGATAGCGATATATAAATGTTACGGGTAGTCAGAAGCTTGAGATCTGACACCAGTCTTGCCAAGGGGTACCGTGTTACCCAGTTACCGGGTTGTGGAGGTCAGATAGGCAGTCGCTCCATGTTTAACACTGGTACTTAGCTGATTCCGGTAAGACTGGAAGCCGACCCCAATATAGTTGGGAAAAGGCTAGGAAGATGATGATGATATAAATGTTATGTCTTCTATCGATGCTGCATCTGTTACCGAGAAGTCGGTTGGACGGTCACTGTATCGAACTTCTAAAAAGAAACTGAACGCTGATCACAGAGACTAAAAATAGCTTGTCTTCGAGCATGCGTCCATTCATATATTTTCAAGTACTAAGCGGTGATAAAGAGAAGCTTACAAGGTCTGTCGAAAAAAAATTACCGACCGACAATTTACTTGTATCAAATAAGTGTCCACCCACCTTCCTTCACCCGTTCCCTTTCAGTATTAAAGAGGAAGGTTCCAAATCGGCAAGAGTACAGATGGTCCACGATGGTGATGAGCAGCCTCTCTGTGAACTCGAAGGCCGTCGGGAACTGCTGCTGCAGCTGCCACACGCAGTCCACCCATTGCACGAATACTGGGGAACGGTCGGCGTCTGAATGTCGCTCGTCGCCGTGGCCGATACGCTGTAAAATAATACCATTTTAGTAAGATCAGCCTATTATGCGCATGCTAGCTTGGAACGACTGGTCCTGGGTGAAGGGGCTCTTGAAGGGCGACCTTCCAATTTCATTAAACCGCAAGCTCGTCTACATGTGTGTGTATCCCACAGACATAAATCTTTTTAGATAACGCAAGTCCCTCCATCTGTATAAAAACCAAGCGTGGCACTTTTTCAAAAACAAATTTCCTTACTAATGAAAGAAATCATTTCCAATGCCTCGGCCAACTTTTTCTATACAGCCTTTACAGCTCAATATGACATATATTTCGGTGGACTTCCGGTGCCGATAATGCTAAATGAAAAGTTAAAATTACGAGCATTGAACGTAATTTTACTCCGTTTTATGGCACGCGAAGTACATACAATCGCGTCATCTAGTTAGATTTATATCTGTGAGTTACCCTGCCTTGTTTTCTTTATTGAGTATCCTCATTGGATGTCCTCCGCTCTGGGAAGGGCTGAGGGGTCTGTCAGACTCGTACTGACTAAAAACCACCCCGGTGTTCCATCTCACCCTACGCTGGGGGTCGCGGGAACAAAGATACTTCCGCAACCCCCGGCTAGTGCCGGCCCGCCTCTGCGGGCCTCGATCTCGGGTTGGGGGGGCGAGTGAGGTGTTAGACTCCCCCCGCGACGTCTATGAGGGGCGCGCGTGGAACACAACGCGCCGCCACCTCGGGTCCTGATGTGTGGGGGGCGACGGACGTCCCCGAGTCCGTCACCCCTGGACCCATTTAGGGAGGCTGGAAGAGGGCGTTGTCCGCCCTCCGCCGAAGCCCGGCGCGTCAGCTGCGGATCGGGTTAGCGGATGAAATCTCCCTCTCCCTCTCCGCAGCCTCCTTCTGCGAGACGACTGTTTCGCAGAAGGATACCACCGCGTCCCAGGACTCCTCGCTGCCGACCATAGACTCGACTACGGCCGGCAGCGACAGGTCACTGCCAACTTCAGAGATGAGGGCACGGCGTGGCTCCTCCCAAGCGGCACACTCTGCCAGCGTATGCCGCGCCGTGTCCTCCCAGCAGTCGACGCAGTGGTGACACCGGGCGTCCGGCTCCCTGTTTATGCGACACAGGTACTTCCCGAAGTAACCATGCCCCGAGAGCACCTGCGTCACCCGAAACGACAGGGAGCCGTGACTCCTCCCGAGCCAGCGCTCGAGCACTGGCCGGACCGCCTCGATGGTAATGAGGCCGGCGGCGGTAGGGCGTGAAAGCCTGTCCCGCCATTCCGCCACCAGGACCTCGCGAAGCTGAGACCGCCCGCGCCACCGATACAGTGACGCGACTACCTTCGCCTCCAGGTCCCAGGGCGGGGATCCAGCCAGTGCACAAGCCGCCTCGTAAGAGATCGTGCGATACCCCCTGATGACTCTGACGGCCATTGCTCTCTGTGGCTTTCGTAGAACAGCGATGCTGCCGGCCGTCAGGTCAGCCGCCCAGATCGGGGCCCATGAAAGTGGGCATCGGGCGGTGGCGCCCACCGGGGGCCATGAAAGACCATGGCCTCCGACTTGTTGAGGGCCACCTCCAGGCCAAGGCGCCGTATGCGGTTCACCACCAGTGAGACCGCAGCCGTCGCCAGCAACGCCGCCTCCCTGTACGAACTCCCCCGGGCGGTGACCAGTGTGTCGTCCGCGTAACACGTCAGGTCCACGCCCGGCTGGGGTTCGCCCCTCAGCACCCAGTCGTACTCGATGTTCCACAGGGGCGGGCCCAAGACCGAGCCCTGTGCAACACCGCACGACATTTGGTGCTGGTACCCTGCCTATCCTAACCTATAGCGCTCATTGACCGAGGTTTAGAAGTCCAAACTTAAGGTATGTCAAAGAGCGATGGACCGTAAGCATTCTGCAAATAAACTGACCGACTGAATCCGTTAAAAAATAGTTAGCCATTCCCATACCCAAGCTATGCATTTAAGCCGCAACACAATTATACGCTCCAAGACAGGCATCATTGATATTGGAGACAAAACTGCGAGGCTAAAATGGGATTGGGCGGGTCAAATTTGCAGGTTGCATGGAGACAAATACGCCAGGATCGCCACGCAGTGGGTACCTGAAGACGGACGTCGTAGCCGAGGCAGGCCTCAAAAACGCTGGCGTGACGATTTGGACGCGTTCCTGCCGGATTAGCAGGAAAAGGCAGGCGACAAAGTTGGCTGGAAAGATAGGGGGAGGCCTTTGCCCAACAGTGGGACTACACAGGCTTCACAAAAAAGGAAAAAAATAACAACCTGACATTGAACTACGGCCTGATAAAATTCCGACCCGCACTGGGCCCACGGAGTGGACTGCAGTGCACTCCAAAAGAGGAAAAACCTGCGTCCCAGAAGTATGAACATTATTTATCATGATATTGGAAAGTCCAGTAAATATATAGACTTCCTAGTCTGAGAACGGTACATAAACGAAATTGCTTTTCTCTGCTTGGTGGTGACTTCCATATAGTTAATATTCGGTGATATCATAAAGTTGTTCTTCTCCATTAATCGGTAGTGTCTTAGCTACTATACGAGTAAATAGCTTAATCAATTTTGATTCGGCTTTTGCCACTATAGTTACCATATAATTTATGTAAAAAATTGTAAATACATATTATATACATGCCCTGGATTATCACATAATAATAATTTCGTAACCGTCAAAATATTTTCTGATAACGGTAATAGAATTAGTTTTTTTGTTACAATGCCAAACGAATGTAGGCGAGTCTATTTTGGTACTTTTTTTATCATTTTCGTCCTTAAATACAATGAGAGGAAAGAATAACGACAAATAAAGGGTAAAGGCACCATTAATATTGAAATAATTGCAAATAATTTACCTAATATTATAAACTAGCTGTCCCACGCGGCTTCGCGCCCGTCAACTGACTACCTACCTACCCTACCCTACCTACCCTACAAACTCGAATGTTGCGTAACTTTAACCGCTTACGCAGCGCACGCAAAGGAAACTCTCAAAAAGGTATTCCTTTTTGAGAGTTTTGCCCGTTTTTGCAACATTTTTCATTTATGCTCCGCTCCTATTGGTCGTAGCGTGATGTTATATATCCTATAACCTTTCTCGATAAATGGACTATCCAACACAAAAATAATTTTTCAATTCCAACCAGTAGTTCCTGAGATTAGCGCGTTCAAACAAACAAACAAAAAAACAAACTGTTCAGCTTTATAATATTAGTATAGATTTAAAGAAAGTTTTAATATATATTACTCAACCAATCACACGCATAATTCCTAGGTTAGGTTAGGTTAAAACGGGCTGTTTTCCGCAACTCCACGACCAAGCGCGTATTTTGCATAATTCCTATTAGAATAAAAAGCAGGCCCCGCCGAGCCCCAGTAAATTGGGATATAGACATGCAGATGGATATTGAATCGTATGCGTTTATATTGTAAATAACTATAATCATTTTCATTAATAAACAATCCAAATTCAACCTAACTAAGCTACAAATAATACAATTTAAACATACCAGCTGGAACTTATGACCAAATGCGAGCCACTCCTTCTCGATGAGCACTTCGAATCCCCTGAGCGTCCTGTAGTAGGGGTCTAGCATTAACATCGCTAACGCTGTGAGCTGAGCCGTGCGGTCCCATCCGTCCGAGCAGTGCACTAGCACTGAAGTCTTGTGATTCTCCACCTGTTTAAAATAAGATAATACTTACAACAAGAAATAAAGAAAAAGTGTGTAACCGTCAGGTACGAGGCATATCATTAAAAAGAACAGAAAATAAAAACAAAACTTAAATATAAATAGGGTAAATATTCGTCACAAAACGGCCATCGCTCAGCATAATGCTGGGACTCGTGTGCGAGGCAGAGAACATGCACCGAAGGGTTAGTACATCATCATTAGAGACCGGATATATGCATTTGCATATTCACAGCGGCAATTGCATATTATATAATAATATCTAGTGATGAAGCATATTTTCGCTATATTTATAATATTTTTCGGTAGGCTACCCTATTAATAAGTATAATAATAAACTCTTTAACCAAAATTTGGCCCTATACACTAACAATTTTCACTTATAAAAATATGTTGATTGATTGAAGACTATAAACTAAGACATTTAGAACACCTACCTACCTGATTGTTTAAGCTTATAAAAAAAAAAACGGTTTTGGTGCATTGTTAGTCTACAATGTTGTTACATTTTGGTGTTGACAATTTATTATTGAATAATTGACAAATTGTATGCTGATGTAGAAATAAAATAATTGCAAACTACCACATTCTTCCTTAATTCGTTTTCTAAAACTGTAATGATGCATAATTATTTTATAAATATTCATGCTTATTTTACGCTTTATTCATGCATATTTGCATGCATATTTCAAGCTTTTTATGATGCATATAATCCGGACTTTAATCATCATTGTTCCATGTAAAAGGAAGATAGTATTTGAGCGGTGCACAGACTGGTATTTGGTCCTAAAAGTTGGCCAAAAATATTTTGTTCGCCTAATGGCTGCCTAACAATGTTTTATTTCAGTTTTAGCTTAAAAACGGTGAAAAAAAAGGCATAAGTAATATATACGAGCATTTATTCGTCATTTTCGTCGTCATCTTCAAAACTTACATTAAAAAAATCACTTTCTAGTAATAATTTTTGTACATCAGCCGAAAGTGAGAGATTTTTTTTATTCTTCCTCTTCCTCATGCCCGTCAGGACAGGGTCAGAGGTTAAGAGGAGCCTGTTAAAAACATCTGCGTTGCAGGCTCATGTGTGATCCATGAGATTTTGAACTTTTACTTCAGCGCACGTTTCTGTAACTCTGTGAATTTCAGGATAGCACTCTTTCTTTAACTTCTGCAAAATCGAATAGCACGGATAAAACCTTGGATTAGTTTCTCGCACTACTTCATACTGCGCCTGTGTTAGTCCCGCTTCAACAAACATAAACAATGCACGTGAATGTGTCAATTTGTTTGATTTCTCCTGTTCTTCTTCAGAGATATTTTTTTTCATTGCTACTGCATATTTCCTTGCTCTTCTGGGACTTTTTGTTAAATCTTTTACAATTTTTGACGCATCTAATTTGCCCGTCTCCCGTAATTTCATCTGTGTTGCATACGTCAATTCATCTGTGTCAGATGATCTAAGTTCTTTAGTCTTACGTCTTTTGCTTCTTTCACTCAAGTCTAAGAACGACTTTTGAGGTCGGCCGGGACTTTCTCCTACAACAAAAAGACAATAGTTGTACTCAAAAAAATATGTTAAGTTCTAAACTACAATATTGTGCGGGTAAACAAAATGCTTCAAAGCATAACAGAACAATAGAGGTAATGAAATTTGGGTATCACTTACCTGCTTTCGGTAGCGATATGCATCCTTTAAGCCACTCGGCATTGTTTTCTAGGAATCTGGCCTTTGTATTGCGAGCAGCTGACCATTTTTGTTTAAATTGATGTCTGATGATCGACAGTTTTTGCTTTACATCAGCAATATTTTGGTCATTTTCTGCATATTGATTAAGCAGTTCCCGCTCCATAAATTGCAACTTTTCATTAAAAGTTGAGGTATTTGAGCGTTCCATTATATTAAACAAATCATTTCGAGTCATAATTCTCATTCCAGAAGAGCCTATAAAAAAAGACACAAAATATAAGTAAAGCTTCATTTACTGAGTATCGAATATGCCTACGGAAGAAATTCACCAAAAAAAGAGGGGTACTTTGGGGTAGCTGTTTTGCACTTAATTACATCCTCAAAGGTCTACTCTATAACTAACCATTACAATTTTGGCTTAGAAATGATAAGAAATATATTAAAACTCCCTTTAATCTTCCAAAGCGTGTTTTTTTATAGCAGTTTCTTGGTCTTTACTTCTCAAGGATATAAATGAAGAAAAGCTTTAGATTAGATATTAAAAGTAAGTGCCAAATAAAATACATACCTGGTTGTGCAGAATCCATAGTGAAAACTAACACAAAATCGTTCAGTCACAAGATGGCAAATATTTTAAAACAGCGAAATCTGAGCGCATCGAACAATCACACGAACACTTTTGGCGAACGGTAACTTCCGACTGAGCCCACTGCGTTCTGGAAGGGGCTGGCGCTTTGTGTTTTTTGCTGTTGTTTGGAGCGGTTATCCTAGTTTTTGAAAACAATGGCTTAGAGGGAGTAGAACTAATATAAAAAAAAACGATTTTGGCCAACTTTTAGGGCCAAATACCAGTCTGTGCGGTGTTGCCAGTATCCTACTACAGAAAGAAAACCGGCCAAGTGCGAGTCGGACTCGCGCACCGAGGGTTCCGTAAAAACCTCAGCTTAAAGGTATTATAGACCTGAGTATTTGGTATGAATTTCAATTTAATACATCTACGCGTTCATGAGGAAACGGGTAGTAAGTTTAAAATTATTAAAAATACTTTTATTATATGATGTTATTCCTTTATCTGTGCTATAAGACGTTGCTTCGTACCAAATTTCAAGATTCTGAGTTCACGGAAAGTAACCTGTAGGTTTTGATTCCCTTGCGATTGTCGAAAATTTGTGGTATAAACGGCTGTATCTTTTGATTGCGTTGGCTTAGAATTTTGATTTTTTCACAGCTTTAAGGGACAGTAGACCGGAGTATTCGATATAAATGTCAGCTTGATATCTCCACGCGTTTCTGAGAAAAAGGGTCTTGCCAGACAGACGGACGGATAACAAAGTGATCCTATAAAGGTGCCGTTTCGAGGTACGGAACTTAAAAAGTAAATCAAATCAAATCAAATATGTTTATTTGTTCGAATATGGTAAAATGGATGTTACAATATTGGTTCCAGCATATCCTGCCATAATATGGCGTACAAATATTTATTAATAATTATGAATTATAGTATAAAATCTGAATCTGTAATAGTTAATTAATAAAGATGGAAATTGTATTGCAGCAATAATAATGAATAAACATAAAACAATTATTCTATTATATTAGCAATTAATTATTACAATTGTATTATTATATTAGTAATCAATTAATAAAATTATATAAAAAATATTAGTAATTAATTAATAAAACTATACTATTATTATATTAGTAACGACTTATCTTCTAAATATTCTTGGACACTGTAATAATTTTTCTCCAATAACAATCTGAACAATACCCTTTTGAACAACGGTAAGTAAATACTATGGAAAAACCAGAAACTTTTCCAGGCCTGAGAAACCAAGGACACTGCATTCAGCAGTCGTGCTTACGATCACATGATGAAAAAGGCTGTCTTAGGTATTATTATTTCTATAATAAAAACCAACCCTGATTGATAATAATAAGGTAAATTGTAAAATAATGTAATATTATGAGATTACCTTGTCCACAATTCGGACTGCTCCAGCCAATATACATTTGATGTGTTTAAGCCAGCAACTGGCTTCGATACCACTAAACCATCTGGAAATTATCAAAACTGTTAGACATACATTTATTATTTATGATAAAATATGATAAAAATTTATTAAAAACCTAGAATAACAGATGTATTTTAATATTTATTGGTGATTTTTATTAGAATTAAAAGGTCTAATCTTAACTAATATTACAAAGAGGTAAAATTGTATGTAACCTACGCCATTGCTGAGTGACACATGCTACTTTTTAACCGACTTAAAAAAAAGGATCGAGGGAACTCCTCAAATATTATAGCGATGATATTTTCACATGAGAAGCACAGGCATTCAAATAAAAAAGGAGCATCAAAATCGGTTAATAATTAGCGAAGCAATCACGTAATAAACGTACAAAAACATACAGTCGAATTGAGAACCTCCTCCTTTTGGAAGTCGTTTGAAAAAGCATCCTATCCGTTTCTGTAGGATAGGCCACATGAGCAAAGCCACGGGTATAAAATTATGTGGTTATCTCATATCTTCTTTTATATAAAAATGAATCGCAAAATGTGTTGGTAAGCGCATAACTCAACAACGCCTGGACCAATTCGGCCAATTCTTTTTTTTAAATGTTCGTTGAAGTTCAAAGATGGTTTTTACTTTTTTTTTTTTTTTGTTTTTTTTTTTTTTATATATATAAATGAATCGCAAAATGTGTTGGTAAGCGCATAACTCAACAACGCCTGGACCAATTCGGCCAATTCTTTTTTTTAAATGTTCGTTGAAGTTCAAAGATGGTTTTTACGTTTTTTTTTTTTTTTGTGTAGGGTAGGTGTAGGGTAGGTGTAGGGTAGGTGTATCTTGGTGTTTTTATGGCAAAACGAAGTTTGCCGGGAAAAGCTAGTCATAATATAAAAAAAATCGCTGAATGTGTTGCTAAGCGCAAATCTCGAGAACAGCTAACCCGATTTCGCTTATTCATTTTTTTCTTGTGTTTGTTATTGTTAGGAGAAGGATCTTATGAAAAAAAAATATAAGGAAAAATAAAAAAATTGGTACCTTACCTTATACGTACGGTTGTAGGTAGGGTAGGTATTTAGGTAGGGTAGGTTTGGTAAGGTAGGGTAGGTTTGGTAAGGTAGGGTATTTAGGTAGGGTAGGGTAGGATAGGTAGGGTAGATGAATGTTTGGTGTTTTATGGCAAAACAAAGTTTGCCGGGTCAGCTAGTATTACATACAAATTCGTCACCCATTACGATGGCGTGTGTTCATTGATCAACTGACTCAGTATATTGATAAGAGCGGATGAAATGATTAAAATATTAGTCAAGATACAGGATCAATGATCTAACTATTTTCCTGCAATGAGTTCATCATGGTCAACATAAACTTCTCCAACAGTAACATAAACAATTTGAATGTTTACATTGAATATTCGCTTAGATATTAAACATAGCGGTCTGCGGTCGCTCACCTAGTCTGGTCTATTTGCGGGAAACAGAGCTCCTTCAGTTTGCGAAGACTCTCCCTCATCACGTGAATGTTGTGTATGTCTAGGAATACAAGGTCTGCGTTCTGGTAGGCGTCTTCTGACTCATACCTGTAAAAGAAGTGATATTTATTATAACTTTCTGCTCGCGAAATTAATTTAAATCAATCAAAAGACTTTATAATAGGGATGTTGCCTGGGTAAAAAAATTTATAATTCTATTTTGTTTATAATATCGTACACGTATTTTTTGCTTTATCAAATAAATAAAAAATGACAAAGATAAAGCGCATCAAAGTTCAGGAGTGGAGGCTTGTGACATCACTTTGTCAGCATAAAGTGTAGCACATCGTGAGCTCACACGATATTTCAACGCACTGTATCGCCGTAATTTTTTGTTAACGTGGCAAACGAAAAAATACGTGTTAAATATGTTTATGTTATCTGACGGACTAAATAGTTTTTTTTGTCAACTACCCTATTGCTATAGCCTCTAAAGAGCAAAAGTCGGATAGCTATTAAAACGCTCTCTCTGTACCACTACCTGCCACGTAACCTGACGTGTCAATACTATCATAGTACGACTGTGAAAAAGGGACAAAAATATACAAGTAATATACATCTCTCCCTTACGCACACTCAAAATAACCTTGCTCTAAGAGCTTATGAGGAGGTTGACCTTCCTGATGTTTTAAGTGGTGCAAATAAATGCAGCAACATATTTATTTACGAAACATTTATATACTTATTTACTGTAATCTAAACACAAGGATAAAAGAAGTATACATTACAAAGCTATACTCCATTTGCGATAACATTAGACGTCCCATTTTACAGCCCGTTCAACCAATTTTGACTTCTGCTGCGTTAGTGATACGACATAATTATGGTAGCTATAGTAAACAGTTGGTTTTGGTAACAGGTTTATGCTTTTTATGTCATCCTTATGTTTACGGGATAGAACTCAAAATCGGTTGAACGGTCTGTAAAAAGATTTGGAAACATGTCCAATGTTATTTCAAATGGAGTTTAGGGTAAGAAAACCAGTTATTGGCACTTTAAGGAGTGCCTCCTCTAGCTTCGTAATCAAAGCCCAGAAAATCATATTGAAATGCACTAGCATACAACAATTATAATGACATCGAAGGCAATATTCTAATATTTATTTTAAGAGTTGTTCCATCCATATTTTCTAAAATCCTAAAACTGGCATAGAAATTCCAACATTGCGTAATCTATGGTTTTCTATTTTTTTTTGCCTATAAACTCAGAGGTGCCAATAACAGGAGGGGTGCCAGCGATAGGGTAGTTTACAATACTTCTGCTTTAAGATAGCAGCCTCATATCTGGATTTCTGTCCAATATATTGGAATAGCAACACAAAGTCACGGGGTCCCAGCGCTAAGAAAGAAAATTTGATTCAAATAAATCTCACTGAATGGCGCGATATGCACTGATTTGTTATTGAAGATTATTGTGTGTAAATTAACATTTTTTGGAATTGAACATAAAAATTGTATATACTTGTTTAATCAACTCTCCTAAGCACAAAATTATGGAATATTGGGCTCTTAATTCACATTTCAAAGATTATTTAAACGGATCATTTAAAATTGATGCCAAATTTTTATTTAAAGAAAAAACCTAGTCACGAACCGAGAAAATCGTTTTACTTGCAAGTCGCTGCTAACACCATCTATAGCCGTAGAACGGAACCGAACGCAATCGAAGTGCTTATAAAAATAATCAGACGAAAAACGCTTGTTACGTCAGCACGGTTTCTTTATATGGGATGAAGCATCTGCATGCTAGTTTTATATTATCTGTGACAAAGTAATGAAATAGGCTCTGCACTATTTTTATCTCTGCCTACCCCTTCGTGGAAGGCATAGCTTATTTACTTACCCTCCTCCTTTAGCTTTGTTCGCGACAGCATTCGCAGTAGGTCGAGCATCCATGATGAACAGCTTATGTGCTTGAGCATTGGCATCCATAATAAGTTGTATGTAGCGCTCATCTTCGCGACTGCGTTTACCACTAACCTGAAAACATAGATATTTTTATATTTTTAAAATAGTCTCAGAAGTGTATGGTGAAAGCGCTAGGTATTTAGGACCATCTCTATTTTAAATTGTTAATTGATTATTCAAAAAGAAAATTCGAAACAATCTATTTTGCCACTTAAATACATCTAACAAACGAGAAATGTGTTAATTATGCTAAAGATCTTTGCTAATGACGTAAATCACTCATCACAACAAGAATACTGAGAAAAAAATCAATGACGTACGTCAACAATTACAATTCCGTGGTATTTACACCTACACAGAAATCCTGTAATTAGCCAGAATAGCGGCGAAACCGGAAACGGTTTTGGTGGTGAACTCAGAAGTATAAATGAAAGAGTGATGTGATAATTACATTAATGCAGTGGCATTCGATCAACAATCGACATAAAGTTGCTTTTCCACGATCTCGATCGGCCTTGATAAACCTGACCAATCAGCCGCGGCATTTCGTAAATACTGAATATTACCAACATATTTTTTTTTACGTTTAAACAAGCCGATTGAGGCCTATCGAGCACATTAACGAACAAAATATCCATGACCTGGATTTAGTCATTCAGTCATAATGTGGTTAAAACCATTGTCAATTTTCTAAGACTACGAGTAGGATGACACTCCTAATTCACAGTATAATAATGACCAATTGAAAGACTTCCTAAAGGATTACCCACCGACCTATTTAAATCTTGGGTAAATTCCCTTTAAGTACTAAATTACTACAATATCAAACACAAATAGATTACGTCATACTTCAACGAAGATTTGGTTTTTAACGGCGTCAAACGAAGTTTTGGTGGGGTTTTCGAAATTGTTTGTCTGTCCCTTGTAGCACCTGCAGCACCTCATAATATTGAATGTATAATTTATACCTAGAACTTGTTTTTCACTTTTCAATTAAGTTATTATTTTTTAGAAGTCGGGTTTTTGGTTTTATAATCATTTCAGCCGAAAAACGTCCACTGTTGGACCAAGGCCTCCACCAAGCGTCGCCACACTGACCGGTCCTGTGCGTTTCGTCATCCACCGGACGCCCGCAGCCCTGACCAGGTCGTCGCTCCACCTAGAGGGAGGGCTACCAACGCTGCGTCTTCCGGAACGCGGTCGCCACTCCAGAACTTTTCAGCCCCAACGGCCATCCGGTTTGAGCGCAATGTGCTCTGTCTACTGCCACTTAAGGTTGGCAATTCGTCGGGCTATATCGGTAAACTTGGTTCTCTTGCGGATGTCTTCATTTCTGATTCGATCACGCAAGGAAACGCCGAGCATGACCCTCTCCATTGCCCTTTGGGTTACTTTAAGCTTTCTGATGAGGGCCATTATGAGTCATAGATTTTCGTCTTGAGACACTGTGGTAAGTTGGACGAATACCGCGCAAGTTCCCGAACACTGCCTTGCCGAGTCGGATTCGACGGTTTTATAATAATTTGTTTTATTTCAGACTTTTTAGTTTTATTAATGAACGAGTTCTCTCCAAATAAGTTATGTCGTAAAAGATTATTTATTTTGCTATCCGAGTTACGCTTATCTTGAATTTGTGCGAAAATAGTAAGTAAGATAAAAGTGTTACGATATATATATTTTTGGTATGGTCTATTTAGTAGCTTCCATTTGATATCCATATTGTTATGAAAACGAAAAATCAATTGTATCACATAAATAAAAAATATATAGCCTATGTCATTCCCACAATTGAGACGAATCCAGCGACACCTCATAAGTCATAATCCGTCCAGCCGTAGCGAGCTATGGAAATGGACATACATAGTACTACATACATACACTCGAAAAACATTACCCGCCCGCAGTCGGGTATAATCGTTTTGTCATTTGGAGGCAAGTGACAAAACAAGTTTCCAGAGTAGAGTGTCTAAGAGTTTCGCATATGACACATATACTGTTTAGGGATAAAGTACAAATAAGCCTTAAATTGACATGAAAAGAAAAAAAATAAAAAAAATCTTGTTGAATAGATAAAATCACTCCAGGATGTATGGCTGTAGGAAGCAGCCACGTAGAAGCAGTAGAAGAAAAGGTTCAAATGGCTGTTAATCAAGTTTATGACTGGACCAAACAAAAAGTTAATAAAATCCAAAAAACCCGACTGCTTAAAAAGCGAACTATAAAGATGTAAACAAGAAGAAAATCATGCTGTGCAGTCGGAGGATACATCTGGTTTTGGTCAGCCAGCTCGCGAATATGTATTATATATTTAAGCAGTCAGGTTTTTGATTTTATTAACTTTTTTTACTTACAACTTTTTAGTTATATTTTTTTTCGAATGACTTTAAACATATAAGTGGTATATATTTTTGTAATCACCTCTAAAAATCCTTCATTTTGATCCGATGGGATTCGAAAAAAAATTGAAAACCCAACAATATGGCGTCCAAAAACCGCCATGTTTTTTATTTTTCAACGGCACTTATCTAAGAACAGTTGGGCGGCCAAGACCTATCTAACGATGTCTTAATTATAAAAATCCGTCAAGCGGTTTGAAATATACGAGGTAATAAAGAATATTACATACATACAAACATACAAGATACGCGCGAAAAACATAACCCTTTCTTTGCTGCCGGGTAAAAATGGAGGATTAAACCTATTGTCGGGCCTACGTTGCCCCCCAATATCTAAGCACTAATGCTGTAACATGGAAATATTGTAAAGCAAAACCATTTCTTAAAAGAGTAACCGTGCACCTTTTGTCGACGATTTATAAGTGCCCATGTAGGCTTATGTGAAATAAATAAAAAAATATTTTGATTTTTTGAATGAATCCAAATCTGTTCATATAGATTTTACCAACATAAACAAGTCCCATACGAGAATACAGCCAAATATCTCGGTATGACCCTTGGCGCAAAGTTACGCTGGAAAACCCACGTCAAGAAGAAAAAGGAAGCACTCGACCTCCGATATAAAAGAATGTATTGGCTACTAGGAAGAAACTCGATGCTGTCTGTGCAAAATAAATTGTTGCTATACAAACAAGTCCTGATGCCAGTTTGGACTTATGGTATTCAGCTATGGGGCTGCACCAAACAGAGCAATGTTTTAATTATACAACGATTCCAGAACAAAGTGCTAAGGGCAATTGTAAATGCATCTTGGTACATACGAAATGATGACCTCCATCGGGACCTAAAAGATGAGTTCATCGAAAACCAGTGATCCAGTTTGCAGAAGCTCACGAAAAGAGACTTCATCAGCATGTGAACGTCGAGGCAATCCAGCTTCTCGACCACACAAACATAGTGAGAAGACTAAAAAGAACAAAACCGTTTGAGTTAGTGTTTAGTGTTAGTGAATAGTGTGTTGATGTAGTGTGAATATATACAGAAGTGCTATCAAACATTAACAAACACAAGAACGAAGTGTATTCGCCTTAACAGAGACAATAAGAAAAGTGCTATTGGACACATTCTTAGTAAAGACAATGTAATAGTTTAGGTTAAATTAATTAATTATTAGTCTATTTATAAGGCTAGATTGTAATAAAATTAGGGTTCATCTAGAAAAGGAAAAAAAAAATCCAGGATGTATATTAAGATTCTCTCAAAATATTGGACTAACAATAGACTGTTTGAGAGATAGAATTGTTATGGATAGGCGAACAATAACACCTCTTTTTAAAATAAGCCCAACCCAGCTGTGTTATTGCCAAATTGTATGATAATTATAATAATATGTATGATTTCAATGCGGCCATGCTTGCAAGTGCACTACTACTACGAATAATATAAAACGATTTTATCAAAATCTTACTTCTTGCACATTAACCTGCTTTACCCATGATAATTATGATCCATCCCATACCATAGATGCTACTTATGTTTGTACACAAACTTACTGACACTTGCAGATGAGCAAATTTATGATATAATAAATTGTAGTTCTAAAAACTAAAAAACACGCTTTAATGGTAAATTGAACTAAAAAGTCGCTAATCCTGAAGATCTTGGTAAGGCTAATGGGACAAACAATTTAAACGCGCACGGTAGAATCAACTTTTAGTACTTGTAAATTTTAATTTTTGTTTGACTTTCAAAAGTACTTAGACTTTGACTAAATTAATGCATTGTCACCGGTCATTGATAGGTGTGCAAAGTTTCAAATCAATCCGACGTTTTGAAGTAGGTGAAAATCACGTTCAAAGATTCCGTTACATTGATACATAGATACATACGAAGCTAATAAAAGCGTGTTAAAAAGCAGAAGAGTTTAGCTTACCCCAACCAACGGCTGGCTACACCGTGTTATAGTGGCCTGTGAGCTAGGGTGTATCCATGCCAGCACAGGTATTCTTCCTCTGGACCTGAATGTGGCCACGGCGCGCAGCAGGTCTTCGCCGGCGGCTGCTGGCACTGCCCAGACTGACGGGTAACTGTCGCAAACCTCGTACTTGTCATTGATCCGAGCGATGCGCCACATATCGTTGTTAACGCCCTGAAGACCAAAGAGGACTTTAAATGTGGAGGATTATAATTATTAAAATACAATACTTGTCCCATTTACATCTTTAACGATGATATTTAGCTATTTCTGGTTAGACTGGAGGGTGACCCTAAGTCACTTCATCATCATCATATCAGCCGAAAGACGTCCACAGCTGGACATAGGCCTCCCCCAAGCGTCGCCACATTGACCGGAGTCAAGTGAGTTGAGTAAGTCACTTATGAGATGCTAATTATAGATAGGGGAAAGGGTAAGCAGAGCAAATTACTCGACCATTTGATAAGTTAATGTTTTATCAGTATTCAATATAATTGTCTGTGCACAGATATAATAATCACAGCGGATCTTTGTGTCTCTGACTGAAGTTGGCTCTGCCAACCAGTGCACAAGAAACAGTTTGTCATCGAGTATATTGCATTGAGTAAGCGAGATAGGACGATGCGACAAACGTTAGCGAGTGAAAGAGACAGTTATACAATGTTATCTTCATCTTCAACATTGACACAAAAATAGCTACTGTGCAGGGTCTTGCAGCCAACTCAGAGACACAATGATCCATTGTGGGTATTACAATAAGTATAACTTAAAATTCACTGAAGGAACTTTATGTCACAACATTGAAATATTATGAACTGTTTTTTTCTATTTCAATATTATTTTTGATTATTTACCTACTTCAAAAATGTGTTCTTACCATGCGCCTGAGTTCTGCAATAGGTTCATAAACATGCCAGCCATCTTCAGGAAAGCTCTCTGAATAGCTAAATGCAAACATTGGTAGTCTATGTGAAAGCGGGAATGCAAGCTGCTGCAATTTCTCAAATATCCCACGTCTAGAATGATTCTCTTGTTTGTGAGCAAACCTCAAGTTTCTCATGTCCTGAAAAAAATAAACTAAGTGAATATCAGACAAGAAATGTTGATGATTTCATAGTACCTTGTAATAAGTTGTTACCTTGCAAAATATTTCAATGCCATATGAGTTTTCTCCTTTTGATGAAGCTCCACCCACCTTTTCAATACGAGATACCTGCAAGAAGTTACATTTTAATGTTTGTATTCACCAATACTGTGAAGCTATTAAATAACTATTTGACTCTATTTCAGGAACTGAGTTAACTCTTTGTCCATAACCTTCAGAACCTTATGATTTGGTAGTATTTAAAACAGAACAATGAATTTTCTTTTTAATACTATACGTCCTTCAATAGCTCAGATCAGGTTTATTTTATAGTGGCAATTTATCACGACGTGAATGGAAATGGCGGGTGGGGCCGCCCTAGAAAGATATACATAGACCTTATTGGTGATGTTCTTCAGAAAGGCCAGGTGCGCAGTACTCATAACCGGCGTGCGTGTATTACTAGATGTATAAATGTGATTAAAGCAAAAGATGTATGTAAGGATCGTAGCAGGTGTTGTTCTGTAGTTTCTGCCTACCCCCATGGAAAAAAAGGCGTAATCTTATGTATATATCAAAAATATTTGTAATTAAAAATGAAAAATGTTTTAAACTGACTGTGGGTGTCAAACCAGGCTTTGACATCCACAGCCAGTTTAAAAACAGAAGACGATATAGTACTAGTAGCAATTGAATATTTCAATAATTCAGTCCAAACTGCCGCCTGGCAATCTAACCCTCTTATAGCACTGAATAACACCCTATTATATACTGGTTAAAATATCTGAAAAGACCGGCCAAATGCGAGTTAGACTCGCGCACGAACGGTTCCGTACCATTATCGCAAAAACGGCTAAAAAATCACGTTTGTTGTATGGGAGCCCTTGGACAGACAGACCGAGGAATAATAGGGTCCCTTTTTTACCCTTTGGGTACGGAACCCTAAAAAAAGACTGGGCTAACAATGGCAACAATACAGAAATCCTGGCGGTAAAACTAAACTATACTGCTAGAAAACTCAAAATGCTTCTATAAAATGACAGAAACAATAGTGTCCAGGCGTTTCTGAGTAATCTAGATGCTACAGCTGCTACCGATTATTCATTGTGGAAAGCCACGAGAAAACTAAAACGACCTAAAATAGTGTCTCCTCTACTTCGGCACGCCGACAGGAGCTGGGTTCGAAGTGACGTGGAAAAATGTACAACATTTGCCTATTACTTAAAGATGTTTTTCAGCCACACCCCTACGAAGGGCTTCCAGAGCACAAAGAAAAAGTTCCCCCTCAATAGAAAGCAGCTAAAATCTTAATTGTTCCAAAACCAGGCAAGCCACTTGAAGATTCGAAGTCATATTATTAGTCTACTCCCAACAGCTTCAAGTTTTTATTAATCGCTCCTCCTATTACAATTACTGCCAATAATCAAGGAAAAACGTGACCATCAGTTAGGGTTCCGACAGGGACATGGCACAATAGATTGAGGCCACAGGTTTGTTACTAAAATTCATAGTACGTTGAAGATAAGGAATATTGTGCAGCTGCACTCCTTGACATTTGTTAAGCACTTATAAAATAAATACTAGTTGCCTTGTTCCAAAACTTGTTTCTAGTTTGGAGTGACATCTTCCTAATCTTAGAAAAAGGACAGAATTTTTTTCGTACAAAGTGGCGAAGCTTCTTCAAAGATATATCCTATTTCTGCTGGGGTTCCTCAAGGCAGTGTGCTGGGGCCGATTTTATATTAGCTTCACACTGCTGACTTGCCAATATCAAATGTAGCGACTACAGGAACATTCGCGGATGAAACAGCTGTTCTGGTGTCTCATAGTGATCATAAAATAGCAACAGCTATGCTGCAGACCTGCTTGGACGACATAGGCTCAAGAAATGGAGGATAAAAGTCAATGAGACCAAATCAGTAAATGTCACATTCACTAAAATAAAGGATATCTGTCCACCAATACAGCTAATCAATGTTCTATTGCCACAAGCTGAACATGTTAAATACTTTGGTTTATATCACGACAGGGACCTTACATGGAAAATACACATTTTCACAAAATGCAAACAACTTAGACTGACACTAACAAAGTAGTACTACTGGATAATAGGAAGGAATTCGCAGCTACACATGCAAAATAAAACCCTGTTATAAAAAACTTTAATCAAGCATATCTAGACCTATGGCATCCAACTATGGGGAACAGTATCACACTCCAGCATTGAGATCATACAGCGGTTTCAGAATAACATCCTAAGAACAATCACAAACATGTCATGGTATGTACCAAATGAGGTTCTACACCATGATCTGACTGTTCCCTCAGTCAAAGAAGAGGTGAAGAACTACATCAAGTCATACAAGGAGCGAATTACACGTCACCCAAACATCCTGACAAGCCACCTTATGGATGGGACAGGGGCCAGAAGGCGTAATACCTCAAGACTTCATCAGACAAACATAGCTACATATGCTACATGTAAGTACAGTCAATAGGATGTTTCATAGGACACATACCGACCAAGACAACTAAACACGTTTAAAAATTTACTTAAGGCTGCCCTAGTCAATGGCACAAACTATTTTGTGCGCAGGGTTAAAATGCATGCTGTCTCATCCGATATCACGTGCGAAAGAGATAGATGCTGTGATGGGCAGTAAGAAGCTAGTTCGCGTACGAATACACACTTTTACAAATATGTAGCGAAATGGATGATGATTTAGGACAAACATGAGAATGCAAAACAGACCTTTGGGGATATGGATATCATGAAAAAACTAATAAATGTATCTGTTAAAAATAAAATTATTTGCTAGTTCAACAAAGAACTACTAATCTATCCCTGTATGGTGACTGTTTTGCAATTTTCTTCTTATGGTATTTATAAGATAAAGAAAATTTAGTATTGTAATATGGAACTTTTGACACAAAGTTCGACTTTCAAATATATATTAATTTTTACTTTTTTGTTGCCATACAGGGCTAGATAATGATAAGACAAATTGATATCATTTTTATTTTGAATGTACACCGTCAAACAGTGGAGTAATCGCCAGACTACATTTGTATAGAATAATGATCAACTAGGGTAACTTTAATGACCAATAGTACTGAGACAGATTGTAAAAAAAACAAAAGATAGATAAAAAATAGGAATATTTTGAATATAACAACACAACTTACAACACCAAGAGGCACACTGAGTGTACTCTGTAAAGCTGCTGTGTCTGTTGGTCTGAAGTGCAGCTGATAGTTGGTCACTTTAAGAACTCCCCGGGAAGGACCACTGTATGGGCACAAATATGTCACATCCCTGGCTAGACTCATCACCTTCTCACCATCCAGAAGTTGTATGTCCCCTAGTACATGAGGCTGAAAATAAACATAAACATGAATATAAAGAAACTATTCGGCACTAACTATTAACAGCAATTATACTTGTTAAAGCAACATGATACCAGCCTTGGACAGTTCTTGTTGCCTATGATTGTGAATGCAATTAATAAATAGGCAAATATGAATAGATCTATTTTTGCTCATTGCTACAGGAAAACACCAAAAAGCAATAGGTTCTACAAACAAACAGTAACGCACAGCAGTGACTAATCGCGAGCTTAAACTAAGTTACAGGAAGCAGGGAAGCGGCTGTTATAAAATTCAATAAGAATAAATTAATCCTTTTAGGAAACTTACGGAGTCTTGTCCGTGTTTAGAATTCAATGAACTCGATTTGGAGTCCGAGTCCAATGAGTCGGAACTGGCATTCTTTGATAACGAGAAGTCTGAATTTAATAATTCAGAACTGTTGTGTTTATCCATCGTCAATGAGTTCAAACTCTGATTACGGATAGAATACTATTAAAATCCTACGACTTTTCTTTTCAAAACATGAAGACTGGAGTCTGGAGTATCCTCCCTCTTTCACTTCTCGCAGGAGTTCCAGTTCCACAAACAGACGTCAATTTGATTGAATTGTATTGAAATTTGGATGACACTGATGACAGATTACAGATTATTGATGGTCAATGGTGTCATGTTCTTTTAAGATTTAGATGTGGGCGATTTGGTTTACGGAAAATTAAACCATACACATGAGTTTTGCGAAAATTATTTTAAATTATCCGATTTACAAATGCCATATTCAGTCAATATCTACAAAGAAGGAAAACTGAACGCTTTTTATTTAATTTATTTAATGGCCAACTCTGAAGATTTGGGGACGGTGTTGCAAGAATGTCGCGTATGATTTCCCAAATATATTGTCTATGAATTACACAACACTTCCGGTATTTTATTGTTTGTTTGATGGAAGCTTTCAAAAGCGCGCGTTTATTTAATCAATAATCTGTTTCTATGGATGCAATTTTTATTGTTGATACTGATGCTTTCATAAAAAGACTCGGTAAAGTTAATTTGAGTGTAAAGTTTTTTTCTCTATTATTGAACTATGAAGTTTCCAGAAAGTGTAAAATTCACTACTTATTTATCTTATAAAAATGATAAAAATTTAGAACACAGAAGAAAAATTCAATCCGAAGAATTTGATTGGGATTCAAATATTCCTAAACCCCTCGTTTCGATTTGCATTGAGAAATTATCTGAAAATTGGATGGGTTAGTAATTGAAAATGTTTAAAGTTTTTTTTATTTTTTTTTACACTGGTACTATTAAATATAATAACTAAAATCTCTTATATGGAATTATTGTACACATCATTATTAATGTCAATCAGGACAAAACCAGAAAATAGAGACTTTTGCCGTGCAGTGGGAAAATTCAGGAAGAAAAAAAAATACATTGTTTTTAATTAATTATTTAATGATTATCCCGTTTAATCCCACTGGCCGTAACGCAATGATCATTGTGTTATGACCAGTCATTCAAACGGATTCTACCGATCGATTTATATATAAAAATCATATTTTTATATTGCAGGTTATCCCAAACTTGAACAATTGATTGCTAAAGATCGTGAATTATTCTTGCAAATTTTGGATACTGATGTCCCACTTCAGATTTTAGTTGATAATATCAAGAGTGACATATTCTGGAAAAGATGTTATCACTCAAAATTCACAGATTCACCTCTTTTGGCGGATGATAAAAAATGGATAAATGTTTTTATGGAACGACATTTTTCTGATATTTTAGAAAACATGAATCCAAGGCAATATGATCCTGAAAAGGTCAGTTAAGAGTGATGATCTAATGTAGGTACATGTGTGTCTAAGTGATAAATTTTTGTTGTAATAAAAGCAGTCGCATACTTAACATAATATTGTAGCTAACGTGAAGAAATCTTCATGGATGACGTGAGATGAGATTTTAAGAAAGTATAAGTACCATCATTTCTTTTTGCACTGCAACAATTATGAATTTTACACTTCCATAACCCTAAAGTAGCATCACTGTTGACCGCTGAGATTCACATCGCACTCAGATACTTACTTGCATAATCTTTAACGTTTATTTCGTTTTATTTAGGTGAACACTTTAGTGAAACTTTGTGGGCCATACATCCAAAAATTATCAATCCGCAGCTTGATACCAACTGAAATTCCAGTTCAGAGAATGGCTTCACCTGAACTGGCTCACTTAGTGACAAGTCAGCGGCAAAATGGGAATAAACCGCAAGTTAAAGATAATGAAATTATCTCTAGAGGTAAAATAAAGTGAAATTCAAAAATAACTGCAATTGCATTTATTGTCGTTGTTTATTTGTAATTACTTTGTCCATAACAATTCAAAAATAACTAGAATAGCTAAAAAATCAAACCAAATTCCAAAAAATGACTTTCTTTTCCGAAGTCGATGTCTTTTGTACCCATTGTTTTTCGTTTTTCGACACCGGCTTTGGAAAAGAAGTCGGTGATCGGAAGGTTTATTCTCCAAATTGGTTTAATTTTTTGTTAAAAAGCTTTTTATTTTTCTCTTTTTAGTTATGGTAGGTATCTCCAATTATCATGATAATCATTTATAGCCAAAGTATATCTCATGACGATTCCAATAAGCCCAAACACGACTAGTATACATTGTTTTATATCAGAGTTCCAGGGTCTACCTTCCGGCTTCATCATCAGATCAGTTCGATGGTGCCATTTTCATAAGTACCATTTATGTATATGTATTTGCTTCATCACAGTCGGTTAACTATTCGAGATATCTTATACCCGTGACATACTTAGCATTTAGGAGTTCCAGTGGCCATCTGTGGTATTCTTCATCAGTTCCACTTCACCAAATGATACTTTATGAGTGCAAATGATTGCATTGTTGATGAAAATACCAAAATCGCTATATGTATGCCTATAATATTTGAGGAGTTGCCTCAATTTCTCTAGGATCCTATCATTAAATCCTGACCTAATGATTATGGGACCAACTAGGAAGTATACCCTTCAAATTAAAGAAGAATTTTTGAAATCGGTCCAGGCGTCTTTGAGTAATCGGGGAACATACATTAAAAAATAAGATTCTGACGAATTGAGAACCTCCTCCTGTTTTTGAAGTCGGTTAAAAAGTGAACTTTTTTCTTATATAATATAATTTCAGCTTATTCAAAGCACCGACTTTCGTGTCGTTGGTCGTGGGTTCGCGAACTGCTCTAAAAACATCGTGAGGAAACCGGCATGTCCAAGAACTAAAAATTCGAAGACAAGTGAGTCATGTGACATCCACAATCCCACACTGGGCCCGTATGGTGATTAAGGCCCATTATCTCTCTCATAGAGAGGAGGCCTGTGTCCCATCAGCGGGTACATTAAAAGGCTGATAATGATGAATCTTATTGATGACACCTGCGGATTCAATCAATGTTAACTTTTTCAGATCATATATCTCTTCATGCCGCTTTAGGCAGTTTGACCAACCTAGTTGAACTGCATATTACGTACCAACTGCGGTCAATTGGAGTGGAATACCGTACAGACCAATTTCAATTCACAAATAACGACGCAAAAAATTTGGCGCGTGGATTAGAAAAATGTTCACAATTGAAGATTTTAAGGTAACGATTATGAAAATTGTGCTCCATCCTCCAATCTTTAATTAACTTTACCGTCCAAAAGTTCTCTTTTCAGCCGAATGCTTGGTTATGTTTAGTGGGCGTATCTTGTATGTATGTAATATTCTTTATTAACTCATATCTTTCAAACCGCTTGATGTACTTATATAATTAAGACATCGGTAGATACGTCTTGACCACCCAAGTGTTCTTAGATAAGTGACGTTACAAAAAAAGGAACATGACGGATTTTAGGTGGGGTAAATATTGTGTGGGTTCCAATTCTTTTTTTGTTCTAAATCTATCAAGTGGGGTATCAATAGTTATTTATGCTACAAGTGCGGGAAGTAGGTGATTTTCGATGAGTGGCATTTTTATTCACGAGCGAGCGAAGCGAGTGAGTGGATAAATCGACACGAGTCGGAAATCATCTTACGCACGTGTATCATACAACATTTTACTATGCATTGTGCGAGGAAATTAAAAAATATATCTGAACCAAGCAAGAAATTAATAAAATGGCGCTTATTCAAGGGCGCTCAGCATATCCACAGATTAACTAATAGTTCATAGTTCTACTGCGCATGTGCAATAGCTGTCACGTCATAACGCAAAAAGGCACGAGCAAAATATTAATTCTGCCAAACATATTTAATGAATAATTAAAATTAATTTATTGATCAAAATCTAAATCTAGAGTAATTAAAAACGCCTTAAATGACGTATTAGTTTTGTTTTACTTTTTATATGAATGATAATCTGTACTTAACTAATTTTAAAACTTTTCTCAAATAATAAAAACTCTATGCGGCGGGCTGACGTTGGAGTTAAAAATTAAAAAAGTACAGGAAAGTAAAAAGCACTAGTAAAAAAAAGTGACACTTTCCGCACAGTTTGGCTGCTTGGAAAACGCTCTTTTCGAGGACATGCATTGTAAAATAAATAATAGTTTTAGAGCTGATTACAAAAATAAATACCAGTAATTATTATGTTTGAAATTAATTGGAAAAATTGGTAACTAAAAAGTTGTAAATAAATTTTAGTTCGCTTCTTATGCAGTCGGGTTTTGTGCTATTGAATTATTATTTTTTACTATATTACACAACATTAAATGAGATTTTATTATTGTCTTCAGAATTACAAGAACTGATATGAATTGTCAACGTGTTAAATACATACTTCGGGGGCTTTCGGATAACTTAAAATTAGAAATACTGGATTTCAGTCATTGCAAAATAGGTGATGATGGTGCATCGTCAATCGGAAAATGTATTATGAGACGTGATGCTTTACGAACTCTTACATTAGCGGACAACATATTTGGTAATATCTTATTTATCAAAATATCACTGATACGACAAACCTAATGCCATCAAGTGCTGGGAAAAGTACATGCTACGACTGATTTTGTATCCGTGCCTGAGCACAATGAGTTATCGACTGAGAAAGATTTACAAAATTATCGCACACATGATTTTTTTGATAAAGTGTGGTTGAATGCAATCAGAGCATTTGAGTAAGTTTTAGGGCTAGTAAAATGATGAATAATTTTACTTTTCAGGTCCTGCTGGTGTTGAAAGTATATCGCATGCACTTAATCACTCTGGATGCGGCGTTCGCACCCTAGATTTAAGACTTAACACAAAACTCGGTTCTGAAGGCATTGCCCATGTAGCTGTATCTATTGCAAGAGGATGTAATCTAACAAGGTAAACAGTTTTTTATGTTAAAGTTTTGATCGGACGTTCCGTATGCAAGTTTTTTTTAATTGAATATTTTACAGCTTAAATATATCTGGATGTGGAATAACACCTGGCCCTTTATTGAAGCCACCAGCAGGAGTATGGTCAACTACGAGTGCAGAAAATCCTCCAACTTGTGGTGATCTATTAGCACGAGCGATTGGTTTAGTAAAAACTCCTTTACGTTCACTTGATTTAAGTGTAAATGACATTGGTTCTGTGCGTACTTTGTTTACTACTTTTGTAATTAGCTTATAGTAGCAACTTTTAGATATAATGTGTTCTTAGGGTTCCGTACCCAAAGGGTAAAAACGGGACCTTATTACTAAGACTCCGCGGTCCGTCTGTCTGTCTGTCCATCTGTCAACAGGCTGTATCTCATGAACCGTGATAGCTATACAGTTGAATTTTTTACAGATGATGTATTTCTGTTGCTGCTATAACAACAAATACTAAAAACAGAATAAAATAAATATTTAAGTGGGGCTCCCATACAACAAACGTGATTTTGCCGTTTTTGCGATAACGGTACGGAACCCTTCGTGCGCGAGTCAAACTCGACTTTTTACATCATCTAAAGAGTCTTAGATGAGTTTAAGACGAGGTTTCATTTTCCAAAATGTTCATTTACCAAATGGCTTACAATACATCATTTAATAAATATAACCAATCATTTCAATGATATGACTGTTTCCTAATTAGATAATATTACATTTTAGCCAAGCGATGATATCCTTTCGAATGCCATATGTCTAAGTTACATAGTAGATTTAAATTTGAAAAGATCGGGGATGGGACCACTGTCTAAAGCTGTAGCGGAATCAGCAGCCGCTGCTCAAAGATTAAGAAGGGAAGCTGAAAAAGGAATAAGATTCAGAAGAAGTGCGGGTAAACTAGTGCAAGCAAGCAGAGTAGCAAAAGGAATGAACATTGGTAATTTTTTTAAATGAGAATCATCTCACCTACAGTCCCTACTTTTACAAAAAGTTTAATATAAGCTAATTTACTAAATATATTTTAAGATACGGACCCGCTTCTATTGGCCCAGCAGCTGTCGGCCAGACCTTCTATAGTTTCCGTGGCATCAGAAGAAGGAATGCACAGCATACAAACTCAGCCTTTACCATCTGATTTTGGCTTTATACCGGCATTAAAGGTATCCTATCCTACTAATATTATGAATGAGAACGTCCTACTTACTATAAATGTGAAAGTTTGAGAGTATGGATGTTTGTTAGTTTTTTTTCTCTTTCACGCAAAAACTACAAAAAATCTGAAGTATAAATAAACGTAAATAACAATCAGTTCAATATTGCAGAGTTTGCTGCCGTCTTCACGGGCTTCCTCTATCACAGGCCCACCTACATCACGAAGGTCAAGTCAACACGATGTTTTAGAACCTGTTAAGGTAATTATATTTTAGTTAGTTTGCGTTCATGTCGAAGGCCCATATTTGAAAATGATACTTAGAATCAACCCTGATTAAAAAACGTTTTTTCATAAATTAATCAAAACTCCAATCCAGTTTTCAATCAATTTCAATCTTAGACAATTTTTCCTTGTTGAGTAAAGCACTCGCAAAGAAAGATCCTCGTTTGAATAAGAATAATATTGCACAGGGTACTTAAAAAAATAACGCAACGCAATAGAAACTTTTACTATTTCGAAGTGAAAGAAAATTTCATTTATGTAGATGGCGCTGACAGGGCTCAGACCTGAATTAATTAACACTACTTTACACTAGTCCGTAGAACTCTGGTTCATGTTGCTCTATGACACTAGCCACAATTAGAACATTATGATAAACGTGTAATTATGTTTTAGGAAGTACGGCGGACAGCACTTGTACGTCGAGGGTCTGACGGCTCGTTATTGCAACCACGGAGTGCACATTCTCAAAGACATATTAAAATCATTATTTCTTAATGTAAACATTACATTTATCTACAACGAAATTATACATATTAATAATAATTTTAAAATAATATGTATTCCATGCTTTTCCGCGTACTTTACCAAAGGTATGAATATTTGAAATTAAATAGACTAATAATCACAGTTTTGTTGGAGGGCCTGGTAATCTGTGCGACAGGATTTCGTAGTGCGGACACCAGGATTTATTAAATAAAAGTTTATAAGAAACCTTTGTGGAAGAAAAATAAATATTTTATTTATTTGTTAAATTACAATATTTGAGCGTCTTAGAGTTTTATTTTACCTTAATTTGTTGGAAATCTTTAATAGCTGGCAACGTATTCCATAGACAATCTGCAAAAATACTTCTAATTTTCGGACTTCCGTCCGTCAGTTGATCAGTGCAATGTAGCCAGTCTTTCGAAATGTCATGTCAGTCAGCCATGTTTATTTCTATGGAATGTGTTTTGAAATGGTGGTAGTGATAAAAAACAACATATTAGTGGAAATATTTTCGTAATTTTACTTGTTATCAACTGTAGTGTTTTAGTGAAGCTTCAATGTGTTTTTTTGTGTAATTGTGGATTCTATTGCCGTGAAAATGAATTGGGGTATTGAGCTTTGGGTAAGTGAATATGACGTTAAAATTCCGTGTCGGTTGTCCAGCAAATTGTAAATTGTATAGCTGCTGTTGTTAGGAGTTAACGTACATAGAACATGTACTGAAACACACCGACGTTTATTAATCTAACTACTTCAGACAGTCATACATTGTACTTTATAGTTTTTTTCGGATATTTGCGAAGATATTCGGCAGTAGAAAGTTTAATGATAGTATCGTTGAGTTCGCAAATAAAATTATCATAAATTAAATCATTGTAATTCTTAAAGATTATCCGTATTACTTAAACGGCCTTTATGATGATTAAATAGTTTGCTAAACTTTCTACAAGTGCACATGAAATGCACTACAAAATACATTCACATGTTTTATTATACTATAAGTAAGAGGCGGTTTGAATTCCTCACTACACATTACCACATAACAGCTTTTAGGACGAATTAAAAGCCTGTTTTAAGCTTTACGACATACATGAAAATCCTTACTAATGTTTTAGAATTTCTGTTAGGGAACAAAGTCCTAATAAAAGCAGTAGGTAATAAATAAAGCCTAAGATAAGCCTCAGACTAAAAAATAATCAAAATGAATGTCCATGATTAACATACTATAATTTGGTTTGAGCAAGAATAGTTTTTCTAACAATAATTTGTGTTAACCAGGGACCAAATAAATGGTTTTGCAAAAATAATTAAATTTAGTAGTCAGTGAAAACAGCATACAGACATACTTACTTTCTATTATACATGAGGAGGTTTCAAGAATAAAATGGAATAATTGGAATAAATTATACATTTTGCTATATATTTAGACCATTTTATAAGTTGGTTGCATTGTTAGCGCTGTGGTTACATGGACTTTAAAGATTTATGGTTGTGTTGGTAAACATTTTATTCTGATTTATTTTAGCCCTAATGCAATTGTTTTACAATATAGCCTGTAAGTTATTATATATGTATATGGGATGGAACGAATGATTTGACTGAATCCAACCTGTACATACAATACGTGCTTGGTCGTGGAGTTGCGGAAAAAGCCCGTCGAAACTAAACTAAACAAAAAAAAAAGTTATTATATAAATTTCAATAATAAAGTACCGTATATTATAAGCAAAATTTGTGATAATTATTCTAAATGCCATTTGATAATATTGCTATAATAATTGTGTATAATTTGCCACGGGTGAATCTGGGGTGGGTCACTAGTATAAAATAAAATTATTAGGAACATTTAAAAAATGAGAGACACAATAATAACAAGACTAATATTTCCCAAGTAATAATCATTAGAACTATGGTTCTTTTTAATTTGAATTTGATGAATTTGCTTAATTACCTATAGTGACTCATACATGCAATCATTCATAAAGATTCCATAAAATTTTGTGTGCATGGAATAATTAATTAGAGGAAAAAATATACAGGTAAGGATTTCATTATGATTAACAGTGTGTCACCGAGTCATCAAGCATTCATAGGCACTTAAACTCACCCCTTTTTGCCATGGGGTTAGGCAGAAACTACAGAACACCACTTGCTACAACAATCCTTACACAGTCCTTTTGCTTCATCTTCATTCATACATCTAGTCATACACTCATCAAGCATTCAGTCACAGACATAAAACTAACTAGATAACGCAACTCCCTTAATCTGTATGAAAACCAAACGAGCCACTTTTTTACACACAATTTAAAAACCAATATACTTACCAATAATATAAAACATTTCCAATAACCACTTCCAGCCTTTTCTATACAGTTTTTACAGCTCAATACGGCATAACTAGGCATTTTTCTGGATTTCGGTGGATTTCCGATGCCGATGCTCAAAGTACGATCATTGATCATAATTTTACTCCGTATTTTGATACACAAAGTACATACAATTGCATCGTCTAGTTGGATTTATATCTGTGCATTCAGTACATTCAAACACCTTGAATTTCAGTGTCACATTATTGAGTTATATATTCCATCTTGATAACTGGGTCAGTGTTCGGATGTGACATTATCATGTTGTGCCATGCCTCATACACACAGTATTATTAATTTATTTGATACCAATAAATATCAGACCTTTTTAAGTAAGCAATACATTATCAGTACAGTTTTTACGAGTTGGTTTATCAAAACATGGATAACATAACATACCTACCTATTAAATTTCTTAAGGTTGCAACAACTCAACATCCATACAAGTCCATATCTGTCTACGGAAATTTGTAAGTTCGATATAGAAGTTCACATGGATCAGCATTAAAATCGCCCAACACAAAAACTGATTCTACACCGTCCTTAGAAAATATTCTCACTTATAAATGTTGTTTATTATACTTAAAAGTTATCAAACAAACCTATATCAAAGGCTACATATTTCAGACTTGGCCAGTTTGTTGTATTCTCAATCCTTCCAGCAAACAATAGGCAGTGCTTGAAGTTGAAACATGATGTGTTTGTCCAGTATTGTTTGCTAATTATCTTGGCTGCGGCTTACTTATAAGGTTCCATGCCATCCAATTTTTTTTTTTTGCAAAACCAACCTTAAGAAACAGTTCAATTGTCATATTGATGTGTGTCATCAACTTAATAATGGATACAATTTCATTCTATATGTCTGCATTCAATTTGTATATTGATGAAAAGTCCTTGCCAAAGAATTGAGTATATTAGGCATTATCTGTCCATTTAGAACAGAAAATACAGCTACTTGTATGAATATGTAAACAGGTATCAAGGTCAAAAATGTAAAAGTTTTTGATTTTAAATTTTTGGCTAATGTGTAACGCTAAATGCTAAACAGGTGGCAAACGCGCCTTTTTTCGGCCTTGATTCTTAGAAAATTAGCATCCGCGAATCGCTTTGAAATCTCGCTTTAATAGGTCTAGGATGTCGACTGGCTGTTTTAATGGCCTAACCGACCGACACTGTTTGAGTCGCTAATAAATAGCGAAGATTGACATTAGGGTCATCGCACTCAGAACGCGTACAGCAACACATCTGTGTCGCTGATAGTGTATCTATTTGGATCTATAAGTGTGCGAGAGTGGTCAGTGTTGGCAAGCTGCAAGGCCGGTGGCGGCCCGCATTCCGCTCGACTTGCTGCCTAGTTGCGAAATGGTCCATTCGTTGCACCTACCTATTATTATGTAGATGGACTCTTAATGCGAAAAAATATCAGCTAAACATTCTTTTCACGTGCAAAAGTACTAAAGTGAGAATTTTATATTTTGGCTACGTATTTTGAAACAGCACAAAGCCGGTTGGTTACCTTGCAAGGTTGGTGCTAATTAGATGGTAACGACTTTAATAATATTCGTTTTTGTAGCTCTTACTTGAGAGAAAGTTTTGCATGTTAAACATTATGTTTGCTTTAATTCTAAGTCGCCAAGTTAAAGATTTGCGAAATGTTTTTGAAACAGTAATAGAGCATAAAAAAGTGAAATAGCGATAAATTGACATTACTCAGCAGTCAGTAGCCAGTATCATGTACAATTCAATTACAGTGCTGTCCCTGAACTAGTTCGTAAGCGTTTTGTAACGCGACCTGGATAGCGGCCACAGTCAGACAACGAACACAAGCACGGTATTAGCCCAGGGCTGTTCGACTGCTTTGAAAGAAACTGGAGATCGAACTTTTCCGTTCTTGGTACAGTCAGTGTGTCGAAAATATTTTTCTTTTTAGTTCCAAAAAAATCCAGATCTACGTGTGCCAGACACCCGAAACCCCAGAAAACAATCATTGGACTCACAGCTTACATAATCCGACAACCCTGTATGACCCTGCTCAACCGACCAGGCTTTGAATCCCGCTCAAAATCAATATTTCAACTGTTGTTGCATATTTACTTAGTTATCCGGTCACGTATTTCTACTCTAATCTAACGCTCTCAAGCCAGAAACTTTCGCCTTTGGGATATGTTTACCAAGTAATGTATGCGTTTTTTTAGATATGTTATGTCACTTATAAAACTTAATATTATCTATCAGCTTTCTATGAAAATCTGCAATTATTCTGACTTCGTAATTCGCTAGTTTGTAAGCACTTACCGAAGGCCTCTAAGAGGTCCACCAACTAACGCAACGTGTGTCATTAGAACGTATTAATGCTAAATGTTATTGCGTATAAATACAGTACCTACTATTAAGAATCCAGAAGCTAAGAATCTAGGTAGGCGTCAGCAAGCTTCTAGTTTTACTCAACTGTGCACATAAACACAAGCATTGCTTTGGTGCACTTTGACTCAACGAGTGTTCCTCTTTTTATCTTCACTGATTACATAATATATTATTATATCTGATTAAACGCTAGATATCAACCAGAACTTAGGTAGTAGGTACCTACCCTTCAATTCCGAGGTACTGTACAGTTACATTTATTACCATTCTGCTATCATCTACGAAGTATGACCTTATTTTATGACCGATGATGAAGCAAATCTACATAATTCTAATAGGCACAGTTATTTTTTTGGTAGGTAATTGTAGTTTCAAATGTTTTTTTTTTATTGCGGACGTGTCTCTGTACCATTTAATTATGTATCTAAAGTATGTAGGTTTTAAGCTCAATAGTGAAAATCTCTTTAGAACTTCAATAGTATAGATGTCGAGAAATAATTTGATGTCATTACGTCCTCGGTAAGAGTCGATGCGCTTGATTGGCTTCTATTGACACGTACTTACTAGGGCACTGGGTTGTTATGAGAAACTGTGGCTCAATAAACATTTAAAAAATAGATTAAATGTTTTTTATTTTTTATATGAAGGATGTTTTGTAGGTTACTATTAAACCTTAAGGTTACACTAGTCGAAAATTCTTCCATACAAACGTTGTCTAGGGATTATTCCACTGTTTGACAATGTACGTTCAAAATAAAAAATGATATGAATTTGTCTCATCATTAGCTAGCCCTGTATGGAAGCAAGAAAGTAAAAAAAGAAAATATTTGAAAGTTATGAGCGTCGAAAGTTCCGCATTTCGACAATAATTTTAACGCATTTTTGGGCGCAAATAAATGACATAAGAAGACGGAAAATTGAAAAACGGCCACCATACAGGGATAGATTAGTAGTTGAACAATGCAAATAATTTAATTTTGAACAGATACGTTTAGTCGTTTTTTCATGATATGACTCCCAAAGGTCTGATTATAAAATTTCGCGCGCTCGGTTTCGTCCTAAATCATTATCCATTTCGCTACAAATATGCAAAAGTGTGTATTCGTACGCGAACTAGCTTCCTACTGCTCATCACAGCATCTATCTCTTCCGCACATGTTGTCGGTTGATATAAAATGCATTTTAACCCCAAGCACAAAATAGTTCGTGCCGTCGACTAGTGTAATCTTAATGGCTCATTTACATTAGGTCGGTTTGAAGTCGGTCACCGAAGGCGGCGGCCGCATTCGGTTTAACTGAAACGCTCACCTAAATTGAGTTGTTTACATTGGTCGGTTAACCGAATTCGGCGACTTGATTGATGTGGCGATTGTATATTGAACAGTCAGGTTGCAAGCATCGTCATGAACAGTCTTGTGTTAGAAGGATTTTTAACTGTGTGCGATGTAATACAAGAAGTTTTGAGGAAAAAAGGCGACGGGCGGGGCACGGCGCACTCGACACCGACAACGGGCTCGACCGAATACGGCCAAACCGAATACGGCCAAACGAATACCTGTTTATATTAGTCGGTGACCGAATACGGCCTGCAGCCGAATACGGTCTAACCGACTTAATGTAAATGCGCCATAACTGATCTCAGTTCAGGATATCAATCGAATCGATATAAAATTGTCAATCATCCGGAAATCGTTTAAAATTTGTCTGTAGACTGTGTAGACTTACAAAAACTTCAAATGCCAGACGAGTGAGTTTCATTTACGAGACGAGAAGTTTTTCCTTACAATATTTTTCCGTTGAAAGGAACAAACTAATGTTTTGTCGCAAATATACTGCTACAGTATGTTTTTAATATCGATGTAAAATATCAATGTTTTCCTGTTTTGTTACGCGATATTTAATCGGTTAAGTACACATCTATGCACTTTCCTCAATTACGTACATAAAGTTAATTTGGATAACATGACTTAACCTACTTTTAAATTAGCTAACTAAAAATGCCGAAAAGATTAGCATAAAAAAAAATAAAAAAATTGTATCACAGCTCTACTGAAATCAACTTTCATTATTATCAATATTTTTAGCAACATTTTCCTCGAAGTAAAACCCGATTTTCAAATTCATTTAAAGTTAAACGTGTTTTCGATTGTGGGCTGGCCAAAACGAAAAAAGGAACCTTGCCTATTATGGTTCTCGCTGGACGATGATGTCATCACAAAAATGTTTCATATTGTTTACTACGACAAAACGAAGATTGTTTGACGATAAATAAATGAATAAGAATACTTTCATAGATATTGGCATAATGATATCAACTACCTGAAAAGAGAGAGAGTTTGTTAGACACTTACACTTAGACAACAGTCATCGTATTGTCATCTTCAAATCTATTCTTTACAGACGTATTTAAGGGTACACTAGTCGAAAATTCTTCCATACAAACGTAGTCTAGGGATTATTCCACTGTTTGACAATGTACGTTCAAAATAAAAAGAGATATCAATTTGTCTCATCATTATCTAGTCCTGTATGGAGGCAAAAGAGTAAAAAAAGAATGTATTTGAAAGTTATGAGCGTCGAAAGTTCCACATTTCGACACTAATTTTAACGCTTTTTGGGCGCAAATAAATGCCATAACAAGACGGAAAATTGAAAAACGGCCACCATACAGGGATAGATTAGTAATTCAACAATGCAAATAATTTAATTTTGAACAGATACGTTTAGTCGTTTTTTCATGATATCTAGACTCCCAAAGGTCTGATTATAAAATTTCGCGCGCTCGGTTTCGTCCTAAATCATTATCCATTTCGCTACAAATTTGCAAAAGTGTGTATTCGTATGCGAACTAGCTTCCTAATGCTCATCACAGCATCAATCTCTTCCGCACGTGTTGTCGGTTGATATAAAATGCATTTTAACCCCGCGCACAAAATAGTTCGTGCTGTTGTCTAGTGTAACCTTAAGTCGAAACTGGTCTGATGATTACAAATATGTTTATATATTTTTATATCCCTCATAAAAGAACCTAAAATTCTCCAATAGTAATGATCGTCGTAAAAAATGTTGAAAGTGAAACCGTTAAACACCAACCAATTTGTTTGATTCGTTCAAACAGATGAAAACTACAGCCTATAAAGTTTTATAGAAGTCATATTCTCTATTTTAAACTCGACTAAAGTATTTTAAAAATAAATGCTAGCTCATATAGTGATGAACTTTAAACAATGCTTAAAAATGTAGGTACCTAAACTACCCTTGGCAGTTAGCAGGGTGAGTCAGTATAATGGTCCTACTTAATTGGATCAGGTTCGAATTACATTTAGGTGTGACCTTTAGGAACACCACCCTCAATAATCTTGATGGCAGCCACACCTGCGCTGTTCTATTTTACTAAGTTCATAGTGACATTTCAAGGTCTTTCGGACGTTATTTGATGTTACCCAGTAGAATCAGCGAATTGTTTAAGTATATTGCGTTTATTTAGCTTCTGAACTATTGAATACATGCTGCCATAACATATTTGCGACGTAGGCGCGCGCACGACTCATTTGGCGAGTGGTAGCAGGTCCAGTCGCAAAGCCAGGCGTAGAACCGGTTCGACCAGAATAAGCAGGACCGCGCCAAATAATGGCTAAGTATAACGTGAATAAAGTCAGGCAAAAAACAATTCTAAAGAGGACAGTATAAGGTTTCATATAACAAAATTATGACAGACCCACCGGACGTCAAGTAGTTTTAACATCTTGCGAACAGTGTTATTTTTGAGATCCCATTCGCTCGAATCGAATGTTATCCTCCCTGGTTACTACCGCACTTTAACTTGGACCGTTTCTGCGTAGATATGAGTATTCTTGTTTTATTATATTGCATAATTTCCATGTTTAAAATATATTATACTACTATATAAATAAAGAATTTTAATGTAAAAAAGCTTACCCTTCAGCAATATATAAAATCCACTTTATCCAACCATTGTAATCATATTTATAATGTAACACAGGTTATTATATTACCACATATCAACAAATAGGTTGTTACTTCAATGTTGACGTAATCATTTGTATTTAATTGTTTTATGTTCAAACACCCATCAGTTATCCATTTTATGTGGAATATGGCAACCGACTGGTGTTCATGGGCCGTTATATTCTTCGCGAAAGTTAAAACACATGAAATTTGCACATTACGAGAAAGTGCAACTAAATGTATCGGTTGAGATTATCTTCGATGTCGTGCTGAGTCGGGAGGAGAATATCAAGCTTGAAGCTTCATCCTTAGTCACAAATTAAGTCGTAAAATGTCTCGACCTATTCAAGTTGCCATAACACACTTAGACATCAAATTACATAGCATTGCTTTGTTGTTGTTGATGACGATAAAAAGCAATAAACTTATGGCGCAACTAAAGAACTAAAGACTATACTTGACGAATGTATTGAAAGTTTTGTACATTACGTAAGGACAACACGCGAAGTCCAAAATGTTCTCACAGAAAGGGAAGTAATAACTCGAATCAAGAACCAGCTTGTTAGCAAGACCATGAGATGAACAATGCAGGCCTCGCATGAGGTCTGGTAGAGGTGAGGCGTTGGAATAATTAGAAGGCGATGGAGCAATTATAGCTGATCCGGTGCGCGGCCGCTCACTAAATGCGGTTTTGAAACTTTGGTGCACTCGCACGCAATAAAAAAGTGGAATCGGAAGTATTTTTTAGATTTCACAAAAATCATTGAGGTGATCGTTAACAACCAAAATTTTAAATACGAATAATATTATAAAATGGTTACATAATGTCAACTCAGATACATACATTCCGAAACGCAGCGTGAAAGTTCTGCTTTCCACCAATAATATGGCTCGTGATATCATGCACGAATTTATTTATTGTGCAGTGTATGTCTTCGTTCATTTGGTGAGTTAAATTGTTTCATTCTTGTTTTGATTTGAATGTATCATGAACACTGTCATTCTGTAGGAATCTCTACGTACGTAGTTAGTTGGTACTAATGACGTATTTTGCTAGTCTCTGCGGTTTATGTATGAATAATCTTAGCTTGGAGCACAGAATTTTACTTGGCTGGGTTACAATGACACACATTTTTGCTTGAAAAATACTTAACCACTGGCCTACTTATATCATTCTGGCAGCCACTTCGTGACGCCTAGATTTCGGTGTTCTCAAGCAAACATTCATCCCCTATTTTACTTCCCTTGCGGACATATTTTTGAAATGTCTGAAACACGTCCATTATTATTTTGTTAAATTACAGTTAAAATCTATTATAACGACATCGAAGGGTCTACTCATATTTGATCACAAAAACCGATAGTCTTAACAACCGGTTGGAATTTTTATACCCGAAAGATTTTTACCTATAACACTAATGTCATCGGTATCACTATTTTAATCATTCTCCGTTTCTTATTTCTACGGTTCTTCTTAAGTTTTTAGGCAGAAAGGAAATGTTAAACAAAATGACATGAATATTCTTTCTTCACTCAGATAGGCAGTCGCTCCATGTAAAACACTGGTACTTAGCTGAATCCGGTGGGACTGGAAGCCGACCCCAATATAGTTGGGAAAAAGGCTAGGTAGATGATGACTACTGATTTAAGAAATTCTCATTCACAAGTTTGTATTAACTAATTATAACGATTAGATATTGTTATTTGATAACCGTAGATAAAATACTTTAAATTACGTTATTTCAAACCTCAATAGGAATTGGTAGCAAATTAATTTCTCACGCCAATGTTTGAGCAGAATTCGAAGGTCAATGTCTGTTTCACTTTAATGACAATCGAATCATTCTAAACCAATCAATAGTGAAACGAATAAGTAAATAATCATTTATTTAGCGAAAAGATTAGCCTCAGGTAACATTCGGTGTTATTAAAACAAAAATTGAAGTTGTTTTCACATGAATATACCATTTTTTTGTTTGTTTTTGTTTTTGGAAAATCATCCGATGACTTCTCCCGCTCTGGGTGAAGCGGAAGGGCGTGTCAGACTTTTACTGACTAAAACCCACCCGTGTTCCTTCAGTTGCTTGTGCCAGGGCCGCGGTAACTCTCTTTCAAATTTATCCGTGACCCAAACAGGACATGAGTATACCCCTGTCCTTCAATCTATGAAAATACTGGATCTTGCAGAACAGTTTTCTTTAGATGAATTTGCAAACTTTTTGTGGTACAGTGTAAATTTTATGGTCACAGATCTGAATCTGTAAAATTTTCTAAATTCTGAAAAGATTTGGTGCAGGTTCGTACATGGTAAGGAATTACACATGAGTAATACGACTGTACTTCAAACTAGGAAAATACTGGATCTTGCAGAACAGTTTTCTTTAGATGAATTTGCACATTTTTTGTGGTACAGTGTAAATTTTATGGTTACAGATCTGAATCTGTGAAATTTTCTAAATTCTGAAAAGCCAAGAATTCGGTACAGGTTCGTACATGGTAAGGAATTACACATCAGTAATACTACTGTACTTCAAACTAGGCAAATCCTGCATCTTGAAGAACAGTTTTCTTTAGATGAATTTGCACATTTTTTGTGGTACAGTGTAAATTTTATGGCCACAGACCTGAATCTGTAAAATTTTCTATATTCTGAAAAGCCAAGAATTTGGTGCATGTTCGTACCTACATGGTAAGGAATTGTGCCATTATTTTTATTTTAACGGAATTTTGCTGTTACGCAGTAAAGAAAAGCTGTTCTTGCAAAACCGTTAGTGACGCATTGCACGGTAAGCTTGAAGCAGGAAGTTTGAAACACGTGAACTAACGAGCTGGGTTAATCGTACTGGTTAATATTACTTCGGGTTATCTCACAACGTTGCAATCCCGACATCTCGTAAGACAGATCGTGTTGCTTCCCTGCCTTCGATGCGCTGCTTATCTTTAGATTCATAAAGTTATGCATGTCAAACTTGATTCTGCTGAAGATTATTCCTTCAACATTTAATGCAGATAGAGATACATCTACATAGTCGTTTAGTAGAACTGTATTTGCAAAGAGTAGGCGGACATAATAAAAGCGTTTCAAAAAGTGGATACAATTATGTTTGTCGGTTGTACTTACGCTAGTGTAAAATAGAAATAGGCACAACGAGCATGTGTGTGTCAGTGTGGTTTGTAATCGTACAGCAGGATTTCTCCGCTCGGCACGTGCTAGTCAACGCACGCTCCGGCCCGCAGCCGCACCTTTCGTCAATAAGAGTTTCATCTGCCACACCACGCTTCTGTTTACATGTGGCAACTGTTTCTACGTTCAAGTTCGAGGTTATTCACTTGCAGGTGCCGTGACCAACGAGCTCTTGTTATTTTTACGATAAAAACAACAAACGTATACCATTTATACGTAGTACATCTAAAACTTTAAATTACGACTGAAGGACGAATGCGATCACAAAGAAAAACTGCGGAAACGATCTTACCATGTAGACTTGCAGACTCAAGTTTTCCGCTACCAATTAGAATCTGCATAAACGTGCTAATTAGCGTCTGTTTTTGTTTCAGGCGAATAGGCAATTGTTACGCAATTTAATGCACGTTACCTCTTAACAGGCAACGGATTCACTTAAATCGTCATTGACGTAATTAGCGAGTTATCAATGTCGATCAGTTTGATAGGCAGATATTATGATACGCGTTGCATTACATGGCTGCTGTGCTGTAATTGAATGTATTGTACGTTCAGAGGTATTTTTGCCTTAATTGATAAAAATATTACATTATCAAACTTTATTAATGGTCTATCTTTGGATTGATCACTTTTTATTCAGAAATCTTTTCAAGAACACAGTCAAATGAACTGTATAAAGTTTGTTATCGATCGTAACTGGATGCGAAGGGCCCGTCCTGCGTCCGTCCATTACTGGTGTTTACATAGCCATTAGCCACTGGTATTAGATCGATTTCCTGTTGCTTCAATTCAGCCGGCGCAACACTATAGGGAAGAACATTATGATGATTGCATGAACTCGAGTTCAAACGATGAAACGACCCGAGTAATAAACAATAAACATCTTTTATCTCCTATCAGTCAAACTGTTTAGTATCACTGCATGTTCTTACACTAAATATAGCACGTCCGAGGAAAAGTTCGACGTTTCAATATCATTTCATTGATCGTGAGAATCTTCGTTAGATAAACCACATTTGTTTGATTAGATAAAAAGTTATCTGATATATCGGCAACGTGGTCTTGTACATAGTTTTTGTTGATTATGTAGTATTAGCTCATCAAACGTTGATGTGGGTGTTATTTACTCGAGTGTTTCTCCATATTTAAGATGCTGCAAGAGGTTAAAGATAGACGACCGGTTTGGCGTTGTCTAGCTTGTTGCATTTGCATCTCTTATAGAATCAAACGCATCGTTATTGATTTCACTTTATCAATCTCGTGAGTTAACGTTTGTTATTGTAATCATCGTAGTTTTGTTCATGTGCTCTGATCAGTTTAATTTGCATACTTCCTGATGCTTAGCAAATAGGTCATGATACGTACTGGTCATAATAGAATATTCCGTGGCAGCAAGGCCACGTTACTACATACAGTTTGTACTGTACGAGTGTACGTGTACCAGTACGATAGTGGTGGCAGTTCATTCTTATTCGTATTCGCAACACCGGCTGCTATAAAGATATTATCATTATAACGAATGCCTTTGAGTGCGTCGATCTTTTCCAGCGTCATGTTGCGTACTAGCTGGTATAGTATAGTCTAGTGGCGACGTCTTATGTCCAGATTTAGTACGTTATTCTCGTTTAATGAAGACTAGGAGATTAGCAGAGAAATTCAGCTGTGGCTTTGACTGTTTGAGAACTAGAAAATTTATACTTTTACTCTAGACTATAGCAAATTTATTCCTTATGATTTTGCATAATCAAATCTATGAGTTGTTTAATCAACTGCTGATATAACAAGCGATGATGGTGAGCGAAAGTGTGCGACGGCCGAACGTACCGGACCTCCCTCGTGCAAGTGGGTGATGTGTCGCGCTCCACCTCCATCAGCCGTCACACCTGACTTGCTTTCTTAGAAATTCACATATTTATGATTGCAAACTCGGCCGTGATATCAAACCGAGATTAGCTACTCACCTTAATTTACTGGCCACGCATTGTTAACTGCGAGTTTTCTTGAAAATTGTTTTCAACATTACCACCGCCTACAATCGAATTGTACGAATATGCTCTTACTTCAGGCTTCATGTTTCAGTGAAAGGTTCTTATGCGGCTTGAAGACAACTGTGTTGTTGAACATAGTACCTCCTTAGTGTTAGGTTCATGCATTCACATTCCATAGTGCAGGTGAACGTGGCTTTTAACTTTGTTGTGGTTCGCATCACGCTTACTTGGAATCCATCCACTGTATAGCGCTTGTTAAACGGTAAAATGGACTGTAATATATCGTTAGTTAGTAGTTATCGCACTTGACGGGATTGAGGAAGTGATCTGCAGGATTAATGTTAGATTTGCTCAGTGGAGCTACGAAGAATTTTATTATCTTTAAATCTAAAGAATTGTGGACGCTCTCTGCCCCAGCTTATGGAAGTAAATCTAAAGAATAATTGTGGAACGTAAAAATGTTGTAAACATTTGTCGGACTAACTTTTCAAGCCATTTTTATTAAATTTTATCCTTATATGTATTTTGTAATTGTTGTAGTTTAAAAATAGTTACTTTCGAAAATAAACACAATGTTTGCGTCAGTCTGCTTATTCCAAACAGAAATAGACTGAAAATGATATTTCCATTTCCATGCAAATGTATGTCATTAGTGGAACGCATCGCAGAAAAGTTCCCCTTGCTCTTGTGAACAATAGTTCTATGTCAATTCCCCGTAAGGTTATGATTGCGCGCATTCCGCGTGAGAATTCGCCTTCGCACGATATTGCCGACTTGCCGGCTCAACTCAACGTCTATCCGCGCAGCTGCTTACCAACACTATATATTTTCAAGGTTCAATTGTGAAAGGAATCTACGTCAGATAAGCAATTTTACTAGATTTTTGGTTTTCCTAGCAACATCTATTTGAATAATACAATTTCCATATACTGTTAGTGTTATTTTCTTTGTTTACATGGCTTCAATGCAGTATCAAGCAGTGTAATAAATCACTTGTTCCCTACAAGGCAGGTTGAAAGGATCGAATGCGTCACTTGTTCGTTACATGTTCTCATGTACTGTTTTGTGATTCAACCGTCCGAATGAATGGGTATTGCATCGATCGTTGCAGTCATATAGTACATTGAAAGAGTGTTTAATTATAAACTCTAGTTTTTTTCTTCGTGACTCAGCATCACTCTGGTACAGTATAACTATTTTCTTAATGTCCCTCGGCAATCATCGCATTTCCGAATACAAACGAATGCCAATTTCCATGTTCATCGATTATTAGATTTATCGTGTATAATAATTTGAATAAAGAAGTAAGTCCTTTATTTATTTATTATATTCATTATTGTATACCACAAAAATATATATACAAGACAAAGAAAACATAAAAGCAAGTGTTTGTGTGTACTTGTTTTGATTTCCGTGTGAACTATATAGAACTGTGAAACTATTTGCCTTTAGCAGATTATGTTAAAAGAGTATTAACAACTATATACTTCCAAGTTGACTGAAAGCGTCCGGTCAGCACCAAGTCAAGTGCAAAGGGTTACTGGTAGAAATCCGACGACTGACGAACAACGAAGTTTGCCCGAGGGACATTAAGAAAATAGTTGTACTGTACAATGCTATTTAGCGAGAAATTAAACGTTTTGATCAAATGCCTGTTGAACATATGGTTACTTTGGGACTTTTTGTGTAATTTTGTCATGTGTGCATTTGGTGCATGACAGCGTAACACGTGCTTAAATGAATGCACCGCTGTCGGAAGCCCTTCCTTATAGCAAGCCACATGTTACACTACATAGATGCAATATTGCTGATACCGGTATCTTTTTAGGGTTCCGTACCCAAAGAGTAAAAACGGGACCCTACTACTATTACTAAGACTCCGCAGTCTGTCTGTCTGTCTGTCCGTCTGTCACCAGGCTGTATCTCATGAACCGTGATAGCTAGATAAATAAAATGTTCACAGGTGATGTATTTCTGTTGCCGCTATAACATCAAATACCAAAAACAGAATAAAATAAATATTTAAGTGAGGCTTCAAACGTGATTTTTGTGCCGTTTTTTGCGATAATGGTACGGAACCCTTCGTGCCCGAGTCCGACTCGCACTTGGCCGGTTGTTTTTTCTCGATACAAGCTAATTTTGATAGGAAACCTAATTTTCACACTTCTTTTTTTCTGAGCAGTTCTCCTTTTCGCTATACATAAGTACTTCATCAGTATATTCTTGTGTTTATTATGTGCGGCAGATGTACCTAATGTTTAAAATATATTTTACGCTTTTTAAATTGGTTTGTTTACTCCTCCGATATCTTTCAGTGGCGGCAACCTGCGTGTTACACATTTAGTCCATATTATTGTGAGCAGCGTCCATCGTTTGGGTGAACGCACTCTTGCTCATCCGATTCCATGTATATTCTTCCGGGTTAATTCCATTTAGTATGTTTTTTCATTTTTATCGCACCCTTCTTCTTTGGTATATAAAATACCAATGAATTAACATGGGAACATTACGTTTATACCGATGGGTTTATTTTTCATCAAAGCCTCATTGTTTTGTTCCGTCGCAGCTAATGCAGTACTTTAATAACATGACACAATCGGCTTAATGTTTTCTCGTGGGAAGTTTTTTTAGTAGGTGCCTTCGTACGCAAGTAGGTAAGTGCATGGTTCAAGCAACAATAAATCACTTATTAGAACCGTCATCAGCTTTGATAGAGGTATTTTAATGAGGCATGCAATGTTTACGACTCTTGGGTTTAATTTTAGCTTCGATTGTTCTTTAATCGCTCTATTTTGGCCACTTGAAATGCCGAACGTTTTTGCCAGTTCAGTCATCTTAATAATACGGGCGCCGCTGAAACCGAAATAGCTGCTCCGGCGAGTTTTCGGTAAATGCTGACGTCATACGGGGCCATTTGGACAATGTTACAGAGCTGTTGTCTTAAAGGCACATACTTATCTATAAGTCTCTTGCCCGACACAACCAAAACGATTTTATATTTCGACTTTACAAGTCAAGTACCTTCCTAAGGAGATGATGTCTGAGTTTCGTAGTATTATAAGAGGTACAGTGATGTCAGTGTGCAGTGACGATCCCTAGCAACATGGTCGGACGATGGCATTACACCTGCTGCGGTTAGCCGACCCCTCTGACCGGTCCCGCGTCCGCTCTACTGTGAAATTATGCACATCTGCTCCGTACAACCTTTGTAGTAGGACCTTATTTTCATTTATATGTGGCGTTTTGTATGCAAGCTTATGATTGGATACAATTTTCAAGGTCTTGCGCACGCGCACCCATTTGTGCGAGTTTCTTTGAAAATAGATCTCTAAAGAATTAAAATACTTCATTTATTAACTTTTTTAATTAACTAAACTAACTTGTTTTTATTGGCAATTCTGAAAGTTAGGCTGAGTAGCATTGATTCAATATTTTCAATCCACCATTGGTACCTAGTAACGGTATCGATATTATTTATGGTATGATTACTATAGTAAAAACCAGAGGGGTGACCATAAACTCTTAGAGTAAGGTTATTTTGAGCGTGCGTAAGGGACATATGTAACAAGTCATATACATCTGTCCCTTACACACACTCAAAATAGCCTTACTCTAAGAGTTAATGGTCTCCCCCAGTGCATCATCCGTATCGACCGTATCCAGCGCTAGATTTTGCCAATCCCGTAGCACTGGAACAACATTAGCGGTCAACCTTTAAATATTCAATTTGTTTGCCCAATATTTCGAGTATTACTCACTATTGTTTTTCCAACTGTGCAGACGCTAAGAGTTTTAAGTACCTACCTAAATCAAATACGTCATTTAGCTGTATTGTAAACACAAAAATGCGTGGCGTTGGGAACTGAGGCCTTGGTTGATCGACCGGGCGGTTGGGTAAATACGTTAGTGTAATTGCACTACTCGCATTGTAACGTCAAGAACAGTGGGTTCTTGTGGCCGTCCGGCTGACTGGCGCCTATCTGACGCACACCCTTATGCACTACAACCGACAGCACATATTCCTCAAACCATGAATATGTAGCCTCCTTGCCCTATCATGTTCTCAAGACCTTATAACAAACTATATAACCTATACAATATGTTAAGTGGAATAAACGAATATATGTTTATTCTTTATGTTCTTGAAATCACCTCGGGTGCTTACGTTTACTTTCCAACAATGCGCTTGCATTTTTCCACGAGAAAGCGGAAACGCGCGTGTCTCAACAATGGCCCGAGACTCGTGCTGAACCACATTCTGTGTCCGTACTGTATATTGTTCCAAGAACTGCGGATAACTTACTACAAATGACGAAGGGGCTTGTTTCGGGAACGTGGTTATTGACACAACGGGGAATTCTAAACAAACTAACGTAAAGGGCCAAACTATTACGAATCATAGTGTTGTTTAGCTAAGCATTCGAGTGGATGGAATTTACCCAAATGTTGGTAGGAATGTTAAAAGAGTGCTTGCGATAAGTGTTCTCCAAAATAATCGATATCGTACGCATTTCGTTCAATTCTCCCTTAAACGAAGGGGTACAAAATCTTAGGGACGCTAATCCAATAACACATCCCTATTTTAGGGGCGATCGTATTGCCGTTTACATATTTACGATACTTTCTAGTGAAGAGCTACTTTGATTCTCTACAAGCTTCCCACAGTATTCTGAATGAATGATAGTACCGTTGTCATCAGCTAACCAATTACAAAATCTTTAAAAAAAAAAACAAGTTTTCGAAAACGAAACTTGTTTATTAGAATTTTGGCATCATATACATAGTCATCGGTGTGGTCAGCACTCTTTAATTTAGTTGAATTTTGCCCAGGATTAGTTAGAAAGTTCACAAAAAACGGTACTTACGATGTTGATGGCTAAATTAATTGAACATTCCTAGTTCATTTTGGATAGTGACCAGTACCTGCCGAATACACCACAATTTTGTTTATGTTAAAATAAAATGTCACCAAGAGCTACAATAATGTTCGCCCTATTGTTATGTGCGGAGAATAAACTTAATAGCAGGAAACCAGCCCTTTGTGTTTCAACAATGAGCAATAGATTGACAAATACTTTTTTAGTATCCAGGCCTGCACAATGCACCCGCGGGCTGTCTTCGTCCGCCTTCCCACGTACTCGTCTGCTGGAACTGGAAGGATCGTAGAACGTTGCAAACGTATAATCATCTCCTAAAGAACGAACATTTTTGCTAAGGTTTGCAAAAAATTAGGTCACTGGCATATGAGCTAATTTCCATTAATAATCACTTTCGTGCAGCACGAATTTTGGCTCTCTAAACACAGGATAAAATCTTTAAACCATAAATAAAAAGCCGGGCAAGTTCGAGTCGGACTCACGCACGAAGGGTTCCGTACCATTACCGCATTTGTTTTGTTCTATTTTTAATATTTGTTGTTATAACGGCAACAGAAATTCATCATCTGTGAAAATTTCAACTGTCTAGCTATCACGGTTCATGAGATACAGCCTGGTGACAGACGGACAGTGGAGTCTTAGTAATAGGCCCGTTTTTACCCTTTGGATACGGAACCCTAAAAATGTAGTCTTCAAATAATTCAAAAAGATGCAGTTTAACTTATTGCTAGGGTTGGATGTAATAGACAGAATAATGTGTATTTAAGCTGCAAAAGAGTTCTTCAGCCGACGAGAAACATTTTCAATAGTTTTTTGCTTAGTCTGGCGAAACTACAATTGACTAACTTTTCCCGCCTGTGGTCGAACTATAAAACTCAGACAAGGATTATTTTGAAACTGCGAGCTGCTTTCATTACATAGTTTAAGCCTTTGTATGAATTCAAAACCGTATATGAACTTTCAGGCAACGTGAACAATGGTACTGTTTTACTATTTCGGCAATTTGTTTACAATAGTGCAAATTATTCCAAACATAGCACAGTTCTTATTTGAATAACTTTGTAATGAGGTTTTTTATTTGAAGCCTTTTGTTTTTGTAGAGCTGAATTAATGAAAAATAGGACTGTTAAATGATTCAGACACAAAACCACTAGTTTCTTCGGTTTAAACATACATTTCTGTTTGTGACCAAAACCAACTTAACATTAACATTAAAAGTGGGATATTTACCATGTTAACTGTTTGTTGCGAGTTCCCGATATTTCGGTGCTGTTGCAAGCACCATGATCACGGATAAACTGAAAGTCATTGCGGGTGGGTGTTTATGAGGAGACAAAACGGTCTACCCTCTTTCTTGTTCGTTTTTTGCACTCAGTACCGCTACCATTGTCACTCACAAGTCGATTCTGTTCCCGACACACGAAACTCACTGTCTGATCGCGAACCTTTTTCAGCACTTTTTCGGGTTTTACACAGCTGAACGGCTGGATTCCAAGCTCTCGATAGTTGAAACCCATCCTCCCGGTTGAATTTATTATATTTGGTAATCTCGATAGCTTCCCTCACCATCCTAGGGATATAGTGGCGTTCTGTCGAAAAACCAACTTGTAATATGGTAATAGTTAGGTTTTGTGGGTATTGATTTTGTAACAAATCGATCGCTCCTTATGTAATGAACGACTGTTTGGCACAGATTTGGTCCAAGTCGTTGCACCTGAGCACCTCGCAGATCTCGTGTGCGACTTTCACAACTTAACTGTTTTGTTATGAAGGCCTTGTCCGTGCATGCACCGGTGAACGATTTACTAATAAACGTTAATTCTCTTGTTTTCCATATTTAGTTCTTATAGCTGATATATTATTTAGTTGGGGTTTGATTAAGTAAGAAATTTTTGTATTATCATTATTAATGAGAAACGGTGTCCTCGACTGACTTTCTACCGGCGCGAGAGCTACTTTCCACCACTTTTACTACACATGCATGGGTCCCTTACACGCATGGTCAACATAAACATGGCTTTCTGGTTCGAAATTTTCTTCAGCAACAGTGTTATTTACTAAACTAACTAATACCAATACTACAAATAGCTGAAAGTTGTCGAAAACTTCTAGTACCTAATTCGTGAAGTAGTTGAAAATATTTATTACATCGTGCCATCCGATAAAGGTTTTAAATAGTCCATTAAGCTGCAAACTTATGTCTATGTATGAAACATTTCTGTATTAGCAAAAACAACACGCATAAGTTATTGAATTGAAAGTGTAAGTAACAGCAATAGAATAAATGTCTAATAATATATTCCAATTACATAACTCTCAACTTTTCCTTAAGGCTGTGAACGGAATTTGGATGGCAAATTAATTTTTTTAGTGCATTGCATAAACGTGTAGACAACAACAAATACAGTGTAGAAAGTACAAAAAGTTACGACCATAAAAGATCGTACGTGCTAGTTGGATTTGAATTAAATAATGAAGGTGCTGGCTGGCCAGTAACGATGGCACGTTTTGTTAGTCTTTTGGAAGATTTAGCATTAAAATGTCGTGGTTTTTAGGGTTCCGTACCCAAAGGGTGAAAACGGGACCCTATTACTAAGACTCCGCGATCCGTCTGTCTGTCTGTCTGTCTGTCCGTCTGTCATCAGCCTGTATCTCATGAACCGTAATAGCTAGACAGTTGAAATTTTCACAGATGATGTATTTCTGTTGCCGCCATAACAACAAATACTAAAATCAGCATAAAATAAATATTCACGTGGGGCTCCCATACAACAAACGTGTTTTTCTTGTCGTTTTTTGCGATAATGGTACGGAACCCTTCGTGCGCGAGTCCGACTCGCACTTGGCCAGTTTTTATTCTAAACCGGTATCGATCCTAAAAGCTTTTTTAAATCATCTTCTTAGTCCCACTCTTGTCCCAGTTTAGCTGAGGTCTCTTAAGTCTGCGCCAGAGAGCTCTGGGAGTGCTCAGGTTCCTTCAAGGACCACTTTTTGTATGCTTGACCACTTGGGCGGTTGTCCCCTACCTCTCTCAAAATCCTTTTAAAATATTAATAAAATCTTCGCACCTTCCTATGGTGTTTCGAGAACCATTCTAAACAGTTTGTACATGATATTGTGTTTATTACTGTTTACGGCTGACGTGTTGAAATATCTACTTTCGAATTTAATATGTTGTAGTGTAATTCACTTACGTAGGTGTTCGCGAACCTTAACCTAATTGAGTGTTGAAATGTGTTGGAAATCGGAAATGAGACGGCAAGAGCTATTTATTCGATTTGTATGGTTTTACGATCAGAACCATCTCCTATTAAATCTGCTTTCCTCGTTGCAAGAGATAACTGTTTGTTAGTTGTATTCTGATGTTGTACAAGCTAATTTATATTTTGTTAGTGAAGATGAAAGTGAAATTGTTACGTACGCGTTAAAGTATTTTGGGACGTGGCTTGCATTTATTTATGGAACGAATACCTTAATAAAAAGAAAGCTCTACATATAAGTTATGTTTTATCCATAAACCTGCAAATACCCGACTTAAGATAACAATTAGGTCTAATAGATTGCAATGTTTATTAAAACTGCATATTATAAAAATACTACGATGCACGATACCTCATGTTTTTATGCTTATCAGAGAAGAAAAATATAAACGAAAGAAAGAAAGAAAGAAAAATATTTATTTGTGACCCGCACAGGAGACACGAAATAAGCAAAACACAAACAATAATAAAATATAAAATACCCCGTGCGAGACCAAAAAGGCTCTTATCTCAGCATGTGCAACGATATTAAAAAGAAAATATCACTGGGCTGATATTCTGATAGGGCCCACTGTTGATGCACGGACACGGACACACTCACGAAAACGGAACATACAATATATTAGGAATAAAATAGAATAAAATAAATAACAAAATAGTTTAAACACAGAAGGTGAGTTACAGTATGTTTGTGTATAATTTATAAAACAAATATGTAAATAAAACACAATAAATATACGACCAAAAACCCGACGGCTCAATGATCATTTGTCGAAACCGTAGACAAACGAGAGAGTAAGAAATAGGATGAAGATCTTTCGTAACCTAGATTGATAACGCCGGAAATCGGTAAAGTTTGAGATAATGTTTCTTATGTAGGTACAGATATAGTAGAAATAAGACAACGTATACAGACACAAATAATTTACGAAGATTTCCTTTTATAAAAAGATTAATAAGCTCCAAACATTAGTATATTGGGCAAAGTAAAATGTCACGAACTATTTTGGTATCAATTTATATTTATTTGTGTCTGAGCGGCTGTCTGGCCCAAGGCGAATGGTCGGGGGCTCGGGGTGCGACATTGAGTCACGCAGGGTGACGCAGGCGGGGTGCGCGTCCCGACACCCCATGACATCATCAATCGTGACTCACACCACCAATATAGGATTCGGCCTCGCTTGGGCTGAAGTACTGAAGTACTGAACCAAGTTTAGACTGCAAATGAAATGTGTAACGGTCTGCAAGGAAGTCGTAAGGTTTTATTGTAAATTCACCCTTTCAAGTTTATTATTGCTGACGATGACGGCTAAAAATTGTATTATGAATGAAGCGGCATGCATACTCTTGGTATCATTTTCATTCATTTGAAATGTCAGATTATCGTATAAATTTTAGATCATGGTCGTAAACTATACGAAAACTAATTCTCATAACTTTCTAAAGACCTTCATCACCAATTTATTGCTTTGATGAGTTTGAGTTCAGTGATTTGCGAGTTGGTTTCTTTAATATTAATTATAATTATGTATTCATTAAAATAAATTGTAGTTCTAAAAACTAAAAAACACGCTTTAATGGTAAATTTAACTAAAAAGTCGCTAATCCTGAAGATCTTGGTAAGGCTAATGGGACAAACAATTGTTGTATTGTGATAAGTGAATTTTAATTTTTGTTTGAATTTCAAAAGTACTTTGACTTTGACTAAATTATTGCATTGTCATCGGTCCTTGATAGGTGTGCAAAGTTTCAAATCAATCTGACGTTTTGAAGTAGGTGAAAATCACGTTCAAAGATTCCGTTACATTGATACATAGATACATACCAAGCTAATAAAAGCGTGTTAAAAACGCAGACTTTAGCGCAAGTCTGACAAGCATGCATCATATTTGTTATAAGTCTAAACAAAACTGTGTCATCCACCATTTAGGCTCTGTGAACACATTTACAAATTAGTTTTTGAACATACATATTTACGATAAAATAACAATCAGTATGTAGGTTGACTTCTAATCTAAAAGTAAACTGTGTATAGTTCGAGGTTTATGAACTCTTCTAGATGTAAACGTTCAATTCGGCTTAGTGAATGTTGTTAGTTAGCAGACCATGAAGATAAATGACCAGAACGTATTAAATATTTTACATAAAGCACCGAAATTAATGTTACAACATATGACGTATTTGTTTACGTTTCCAAACATGATTGATTACACTAAAGTCGAACTCGGAACTGGTATTGAAAAGTGTAAGTCAGCTGGCATTTGCTGTATTATAGATATAAATTATGTCACCTGTAGTGGCTCGTTACGCAAGTCTACTTCAATTACATAAAGTAAGACCAAAACCTGTATGACCGTGGGTGTATCAAAGGGCGCGGTGCCCGTGCCTTGTGTAACTGGGGGGCTCCATTTCTGTTTCAAAAGCAATATTTTTAATTTGACACGTGTCTGTCGTGGTAGGGTATTTTAAGCTACGCTAGTTGCCCCGGCTTTGCTTGGGTCATAATAATTTAAATCCTATATTCATCTGGACCTTTCAAACGGTGAAAGATTTTTTCAAATAGGTACAATCGAGGGTCTTACTCTTTTTTTTATCGTAGATAGGCTTGTGCTGGACCACTATCTCACCTGATGGTATGCGATGATGTGGTCGAAGGTGTAGCACGCTTGCCTAGAAGTAACCTATTCACTCTTGACTAAAGACTCCTAGATTGTAGCTATCGGGAAAAACAGATTCCGGCAAGGAATTCCACTCCTTAGCTGTACGCATTATGAAGTATTTCCAAAACGTTTAGTGCGTATGGGTGGGATGTCCACCATGTACCGATGGCGCATCGCCATACGTCTTGTAGTCCGATGATGACACGGGCTTGGCGGAATTAGATCATGCAATTCCATCGCACATTCCCCGAAATGTAACCGATAAAACTATACTCTTTCAAAATTCAAATGGCTAGTTTTTGTAGGATTTAAATTATCCACAACTGTTTTTATATGTTGTATAGAAATTAAAGTACAGATTATTATACTAACCACGGAAAGTTGAAATTCTACCAAAAAAAATTGCTGCTGCTGTTTTGGTGACTGCACTTTTGACCCCTAACTGGACCTATAATGGTCTCAGAGATTACGCTATTAGTCTGAATAAATTCACAAAATTCGTGGTCTCTCTTTATAATATTAGTTAAGATAATGGTTTTAGCGGTGGTAATGATTGGTGTCGATAGAGCAAGGAAATAATTAAGGACTTGATACCGAACCTACATAACGACATTTGAATTCTAGTCAATTAAAATGTATTTTATGCTACATCATTTAGATAGACATTATATAATCACAGAGTAAATATACAAACAGTATGGAAACTACTACAAACGCTCGAAACGGCACACTCACACAAACATGCGCATCGACGAGACCCCTAAGCGGCTCGCACTACTGACAGCACTGCAGAAGTGCCTTAATGGTCTCGTCGGTGGGTATGTTTGTGTGAGTGTGCCGTTTCGAGCGTTTGTAGTAGTGTCCATACTGTTTGTATATTTTTACTGTGACATAATGATGTAAACCAAAATAGAGTATCGATAGGCCGTACTGATGACGAAACTACGAGTTATCAGTAGGAAAATAATCTCGTGTTTGGGTTGAAATATGGCCGTTGGTTTACAATACCCTATTTGACAATTATAGATATGGACAGACGACGATGGAGTTATGGGCAATTTCATGTCTGGGTCTGACTTATACCTGTAACATTCAATATATGTGCCTAGAGACCTGGGTATGTAATTAGTAATTAGATCATACGCACTATTGGTAATTATAATGTGCTAAATACTTTCCTCAGTCTGTGAATTCATAGAAACAAATAAACTCACAAAATTATCAAGCTTATAATAGTTCACTGCAGGATTTAAGACGGAACCACACTTACGTGTCGTGGCGTGGCGCCTTCTGACGCAGTTGATTGGCTACAAAACTCGATGTGTTATGACGTAGATACCGCGCCACGCCACGCCACGTCACGTAAGTGTGGTTCCGTCTTTAGACAAGATACCTAAGCTAAGACATAATTTTGCTACTTTCACTTTCTTATAAATTCTATCGTTTTGGGTAGGATCGATAAAATTAAAAGTATGCCAAGAACAATTTGTATTCGTCCAATCAATCAATGGTAAGATGGAACAGAATAGAAACAAACACGGAATCCACATTCCTCATAATCAAATTACGATAAAAACCGTCCAAGAGCGTGTCGGATTTCGCATATTTAGGGTTCCCTACCAAACTGTAAAATCCAGTTGGTGGTAAAAGGAAAAACGAGAGCATTTCGAAGAAAAAGCTGATTTATCAATAAATTTGTATTTGTTAGTAAAATATACATAATAATAAACATTATCACCATTTGAAGTTCATGGAAGTTGAAAAATACTTCGGAACAAAATTTTGTAAAAAAATGCTGACTTTGGTGGCTTCTCATTCCTTTGTTTACCAATATTTTTTAAAACAGAAAATGCAGTATTTATCTACACAACGAGCTCTAAACAAGTTTTTCCTTTGCCCCCCTTTAGCTTTAGCTCTATGGGCGCCCCACTTAACACATTGCTTATCAATTTGTATGGGTTTGGGTCATCAAGATGTTGAGAAACGGTGGGTCGTTTAGCTGTAAAACCTGTGTGACAGACGACGGACAAACAGATGACACAATGATTGACAGCAATTTGGACGCTTCGGGTACGGAACGCTAAAAACGAAATAAATAAAGAATCATGCGGAATAATTAGCATAGCATAACCAAACAAATGATTCGTTGAGTTATTTATAAACTAATAATTAGACCTGGTATGTAATCCGTTTATTAATCTTCTTAGGCTTATGTTTAACTTACCACCAGATATAGTAACATATAACAGACAAAAATAGTAAATGATCACCAAAATTAAACCCGCATCTTATTGTAAAATTATAACCAAAGTTTTAACATCTCGCTATCCTGTTTAGGCAAAATGACTCCAAATAAATCATTGTTAACCCAAAAGTAGTAAATGATCACCAAAAGTAGTAAATGATCACCAAAATTAAACCAATGACCAAAAAGATTATAAAATTTCTGGGAGCAACTTGGAAGTAGCGCTCGCCGGCCGCTGCCGCGGCACCGCTCGCTTTGCTCGCTCGGCTCGCGCGCGGTTGGTCACAGTTCTAACCTAACCTAACCTATTTTACAACATTAAATAGCGCAATAATTTGCTATTAAAATTTGGTGATCAATTTACTAAATTTGGTGATCAATTTACTAAATTTGGGTTTCATAGTACAATTTTAGGTAATAGAGGTTATGGTCACAAAGTAATTTTAGGTGGTCATTATATTTATCCCCATCTTCTTATCAATCCGTTAAACTTTTCCGGGCGCTCTATACCAAATTCCGTTTAAATAATTATGTCCTGTTGTTTTTGCGTGTAGCCCAAACAGACAAAGAGCCACTGCTGTGCAAATGTGTAGCGCCCTAAGTGTATTTTGTGGAATACATTATAGCTACTGATGCTGAAATTAAATTGACCACCTACTTCTTCTTCTTCTTTCGTGTCGATTAACTCAAACTATACCACCATTCAGATTTTGTCCGACCAGTATGTAGCTACTCGGACAGCTCTATTATTTGCTACGTTCAAATCCCGTAAGGTGCAGGTGGTCGGGCATGAAGCGCAGACAAGGAGGTGGGCCATATCTTGCGATGGGGACCACACTAGCACTGAGTTTTGGATGGGTCTATGATATTCCATTAGGTTGCTTTTACAGCGGCCAACCTGGGTCCGCAATCGGGTTAGGGATTTCCAGATTGGCCACTGCATTTCGTTTTCAGGGGGCAGATGCTCTGCCGAAGTGATGAAGTGTGGAGGAGTAGGGTGTGTATGTTTCCATAATTTCACCTACTGCGTCCAATTGATTTAAGGCCGTATCCTGACCAAAAAATCAGCATGAGCTATGAGTATTCCTATTGGCCTAGCGGCACTGGTGGCGCATGAATTACAGTAGTTAATACGCCCAGATTTGAGAATAAAATCTTTATAAAATCGAATATTGGTCTTTTGAAAAAAAAATAACTTACAAAATGTTCGTTATCAAATTGTCTATCCATTAGTGTTAGTACAAAAAATAATTAATGAACACTTTACGAGGTGATGCATGCTGTCAATAATTATTACTCATTTTTATGTTGTTCTTGGAAGGAGATTAGTGATACTTACACCTCTTTAAAAAAAAAGTGTACCATTTTAGAATCGATATTATGTAGAAATTTAATGTATTTTTATTAATTGATATTTCTTTTTAAATGAAGAGTAGATAGCTCTTAAAAACTGCACAAAAATGACTAGCGCGGCGTTTTGCTCGGGGAGGCGCCTTAAGAGCGTGCCGTAGACGAAACAAGATGAATTTTATAAAAGTTTACATTACATTTTTTTAATACTATTTCGATTAATAGTTTTAAATGTTAATCGAAATAGGTTTTTCTGTTAATTTATGTGTATACTAATATAAGCCAGTTTTAAAATTGATAAGGCTCTAATGGTCTTGCCTACAGTCTTAATTTATTCGAATACGTAATTATGTACTAGATTTGTATTATAGATTTGTTCGCATTCTGCTTGATTAGCTGTTAGTTGATCGCTGACATTTTATTTTACGAATTCTATGCTTATTTGTTTTATATCCATTTAAAAACAAATAATACAGATTGAAATGCACAAAGATTTCTGCTTATTTCATTAGAAATTTCTTCCAGTAGACCTGCGACTGGAAAGGCTTCTTAAATCAACTTAATACATAAATAAATTGTAGTTCTAAAAACTAAAAAACACGCTTTAATGGTAAATTGAACTAATAAGTCGTTAATCCTGAAGATCTTGGTAAGGCTAATAGGACAAACTATTTAAACGCGCACGGTAGAATCAACTTTCATTACTTGTAAATTTGAACAAAGTTGAATAAACATATTTGACTTTGACTTTGGTTTTGACTAAATTATTGCATTGTCATCGGTCCTTGATAAGTGTGCAAAGTTTCAAATCAATCCCACGTTTTGAAGGGGGTGAAAATCACGTTCAAAGATTCCGTTACATTGATACATAGATACATACCAAGCTAATAAAAGCGTGTTAAAAATGCTTCTTATATAAACAGGGTGGCATACAATTCGTTGCGAATTTTTCAAGGGGGAAGAGCACTGATGAATGCGAACAACTTCGACCATTACTGTTATGTTGCCACATTTTAGCAAGTTCTGCAAGTTTTTTTCAAATATGATCAGATCCTGTTGTGAAAGGTTATTTATGAGTAATCCTATAGTGTATGTGTAACAATAACACTATAATTTACATATATTCTAATATTTCTTTACATACACTCATTTCAAGGATCATCTATTTACCTGACTTGTCGTGTTTCGTGGTATTAATTAACATAGCACATTTAGCATTATAAATTACTCTTTATTTTGAACACCAGAGCTCTAAGTTAATCCCACTTTCTTTTGACGTCAATGACTTCATAATACAATAATGCATCATATAAGCATGTGTTCAAATATTGAGAATCAAATAGACAGGTACGTACTGCGAATTTGAGTCATGAAAAAAAAATTATATAAAAAACCTTTTTTGCAATAAAAAACATTTTTTACAAAAAAATACTACCAACTTCCAAATAAGAAACTTACTTAACAACTTGCCTATTAGGTAGGTAGGTACAACCAAAAAGTGAAATATAAAAAAACTTTTTTACAAAAAAATACTAGCGATACCGACTTCCAAATAAGAAAACTACAAAGTGATAAATAACTTTATTTTTGGAAGTCGGTGTCTATAACGCAAAAAAATGGGACCTACGAAAGACACCGACATCCAAAAATAAAGTTATTTTTCACTTTGTAGTTTTTTATTTGGAAGTCGGTAGATTTTTTTTGCAAAAGATTTTTTTTTATATAATGGGACCAATTTCGGAATATGCACTTTTAAATAAAAAAAGAATTTTTAAAATCGGTCCACAATTGACGGAGATATCGGTGAACATACACAAAAAAAAACATACATAAAGTCGAACATAGAACCTCCTCCTTTTTGGTAAGTCTGTTATAAATAAATAAATCCAACGTTTCGCTTATCAAGCATTAGGTGGTAGTACCTATTATTTATGCGGTAAATCCAATAAAAATAACTATGGCGCTGATGGTTGGGGAAAACCTGCCCATTGAATTGTCATATACCCTAGTACCTAGTACCTACATAAAATAAAATGAACTGACTTAGAGCTCATTTCGTCAAATCTGCAACTTTTTCAAACAATTGACTTTGAGGAATGTGTAAATGTGTACCTTCATTGTTGATTTCATAAACTTCATAATCTTATCTAGTCGTGCGGGCATTGTTGTCTGATTAACAAACGATGAGTAATGAGTGCTAATCAGCAAAGGACAGGGCCAGGGCGTTCCTCCACTCTGACTCATCGACGGACGACTGTTCGATCAAACAAATCTGTTTCGCCGACCCCGACTGTTCCGGCATGACTCCGCCGTCCACACTTCCAATAAATGTTGATGACTTCGAGACATACCGGAAATGAATATTGTGTAAAACGCATGAGAAAACTGCCGAGCAGCAACTCCCTGCATCAATGACATACGTGCAGCTATACGTGAGCTGTTAGCTGTCTGTCCAACTATAAGATTTATATATTTACGAGATATAATCTCGTAAACGATATACGATACACTTGTCGTGGTGTGCGTGGCATTGGCATTCAGGTGAGACGTTCAGATACCTAGAACGCAAGGTCATTTGCCATACCCGTTAGCAGTTTAATAACAATTATATTGTTAACATTTTAACAATATTAATATTGACAATTTGGCACAAACCAAATGGCATGATTAATTTGAAATAATTATATTCATTTAGAAATTTTGTTAGCCGGTTTTCGCAAAGTAGGTAGTCCTCATTCAGGTCGCTATAGGCTCTCAAAATTCTAGTCTGATAAAATCTTGTTAGGCAATTAAAATTAATAGCTCTGCTAACTCTCCAAGATCGTTAAATTATGGATAGAAAACGGTTTGTGTAACGATTATGGCTCTGATAAGTGTGGTGGACGTTGTTGATATTTTGCAGCTATGACAATATTTGGTTGTCGCGTGAAGAGAGTGCCAATTACGAATATTGATGGCGTTGGTCGTGCCACGGTTGTGCACGAACGACGGGGCAGGTTCACTGACACACCCGCCCCGGCTGCCAAATATGACACATTGTATTGTATGGGAATTAGACACAATTACTGTAAAATTATTTAAGCAAGTCAATACGTATAAATCCCTTCGTCGCTCAAAAAATATCAACATGTAAATGGAATTTATTCCGTTCTAATACCAACAGCTAATACCACTGGTTTTTGTCTCAACTTATATTTATTTTCTATTTCGAACGAATACCACTCTTTAAATAATGAAATTCAATGAGTGTTGAGGAGACGGGTTAAAAATAGAAGACCTGTTTCAGGACTCCTTTAAAATATATCCAGTATAAAATTATAAGTGCAATTGAAAGACGCATGAATGAAGACAACTTGAATAGATCTCTTTGTATAGGACAGGTTCTTTGTTCTAATGATGTAACATTATTGCATTTATGTGTACTCATAACCAATTATTACAAAGACTATATCATAAAATGTTAAAGCGCGTTTATTATGGCAAATAGTCACGTATCGATTGTCAAATATGAATTTGAATCGTAGTAATTAGCCAAGGTAGCCGGCAAAACACGTGTCGGTAACCGCGTTGAGTGTGCTTCGCATACTGATGACTGCGATCATGGTGAACATTGCGTATGCGCATTCCTTTGCCCCCAGGCACCGCCCACCAACCGCCTTTTTGAACCACACTCGTGTGTAGGACCACAGACCTCGCGTCCATCCAACGCTTCTCGATAATTTGCCACTTGCTTTTATCTGGTTCACGCTTTTGAAAAGGCTTGAAGAGGCCCTGAATTTTGAGATAACACTGCTTTAAGACTATGTCCATAAAGAGGTTGAGCGACAAGACTTGTTTAAATGCCTTAATGTGTTCTGTTTTCTGCGAAAAACTTGCCACTTTGTCTTTGTAAGACACAGATCTGCACTGCGCCACCCAATACCTTCAATTAAGTAAATTACTACTCATCATAATCTGTAATTGTACAAGGTGTGGAGTGTTTCGCACTAAAACGTACGTCAAACGTATCTCAGTTGTCACAAATCAGGTTCTCCCACGCCCAGTCGAGCCACTCTCGCACTGCCGTGCGGACTTGTGCTTTTGTGCGATGTCGCTCCACCATCAGGGTTAACGAACCGACCCACCTCACTAACACATAACCATTGTATTTTTTTTTTGCGTGTCCATTATAGTACATAAGACAGCGACATACATTCATTCCTTAACTGTAAAGAGACATTGGTAATTTATTATTGATAAAATACATAATCATTTTCACTCAATAGCAGTCAAGTACCTCATTCTGCAAGTCAAGTTCATAAGTATCAGATAAGATAGCTTTTTAATTTGCTACGTAACTCGTGGCCAATGATCGGCTATTCATGTTTGACGTTTAATTTAATATGTCGAAGGTAAAACGCTAATGACAGGCTTTCCAACGTAACGGTATATTCCTTGGTCTGTACAGACCGCATATTATCATAAGAAACATCTTTGTCTATGCCTTCAGTCATGATACTCGAGTCTCACTGTCTCAGATATATAGTTTGATGCCGTTACTTATACGTATAGAGATGAGAATGGCAATTTTTAATTAAAAACCGGCCAAGTGCGAGTCGGGCTCGCGCTCCGAGGGTTCCGTACAAACCTCAGCTAAAAGGTATTATAGACTTGAGTATATGATATGAATTTCAATTTAATACCTCTACGCGTTCATGAGGAAAGGGGTAGTAAGTTTAAACTTATTAAAACATTTTTACTATATGTAGTAACTAAAAATTTACAGTTTTCGCAATTTTTTCTTTATCTGTGCTATAAGACGTTGCTTCGTTTTCAAGACTCTTGAGTTCACGGAAAGTACCCTGTAGGTTTTATTTCCCTTGTGTGTGTCGAAAATTTGCGGCATAAACGGCTGTATCTTTTGATTGCGTTTACTTAGAAGTTTGATTTTTTTACAGCTTTAAGGGACAGTAGACCTGAGTATTTGATATAAATTTCAGCTTGATATCTCTTGCGTTCCTGAGAAAAAGGCTCTTAACATACAGACAGACGGATGGACAACAAAGTGATCCTATAAGGGTTCCGTTTTTTCCTTTCGAGGACCGGAACCCTAAAAATTTATGTAAATAAAAGTAATGTCGATATTTTCGCCAGTAACGAATATTACTCCACAAATAAAGATGAATGATTTGTGTACGATGTGTTTCGCAATCCTATAATGTGCCACAATAGGTTACTTACTGCCCACACTGCTGTTGGTCATAATGTACCCAATACTACTATGAACTAATCACATTCCAGTCCTACTAGAGTACTTGATAAAATAGGAAATTGGGCTAACACAAGAAAGATAAGAAACCGGTGACAATTTTTGGTTCGAATGACGACCAAGATAAACACTTTAATTTGTGTCCATTGAGTCTGTTCAAAGCAACGTACAATAGATTCTTCCTCGTCTATTATTTCTTTATTGCCCCACTTTGCTTTTATTAATTCATCAACTATTCAGTCTGACTCTCTCCACACGAGATCGAGACACTTCAGCGTCTCCATTCCAGTGTTTTAGAACTTTTTTGAATATAAATGTTCGCGAGGCACTGTCACGTCTAAAAATATTCTATTCACATTTCATATAATGCGTGACTACAAAACGCTCATTGCAGCGGAGTAGTGTCGCTACGCATTCAATTAATGCTATTAGACGCCAAATATTATCACGTCCGTTATTTGTTGGAGCTTGTAACACTGGAGTATAATATATTATGTTGTTCACGAGTCATTGATAATGCAATATTAATGAGGTGTACAGGAATGAGCTTTAAATTGGTGGTGTTTAAAGTGAGAGCCATGTCGATGCACTCGGTACGTAGATGAAGAGTCAAGGGCGACTGGGAAGTAAAGTCGCATGCGCATCACGGCACGCGATCACTATATTCCCGTCTGCCTCATCCATCACCCACCATGCGAATGGCCTTTACTAGAAATACATCCATTTATGATACTGGCATTCGCTGTATCTTATTCCCATTGCCTTAAAAAGGTTTAGGAAAAGAGTACCACCCACTACCACCACCCTTGGTTGACTGGTATAGAATGCCTCAGGCATTAAGTCCATAAGCATTAAGCATTAGGCATTAAGTTATGTATGCTGCATGAAGTATTAAATAAATAAACTAGAGTATTTTCGCGAGCATTACAATGTAATGTAACGTTCTTACGAATGGTACAATATAGACAAATGCTCAGTTTCCTAAAGCATTTCCATGCAATGTAACATTCTTGCGAATGTTCGACGTGCCCACGGCGAGTGAGCATTTACTTGTAACATTTCTTACCTGTACCTTGCGTTCATTATACTAAATAAAATGTTACACCAAAACGCTCGTTGGTTTTTGAAATCAGGTTGTAACATAACATCGAGCGTCATGTTCGAAGTGTGGTTCGAGTAAATTTAAAAATTCTCGATGTTCTGTTACAAGTAATTGTTCTAGTCTATACTCAACTTAAAGCTAAATTAAATTTCAAATTCAATAATGAGAATGAATAACGTTAGTTAAACAACAGCAGTTATCGGCATTACAGTTTCCCGCTTGGCCGGCTATCGCCAACCGTTTCCTCTGTATTTTATAATCATTAGGTATTTCATTGTTAGGCTGTTCACTTTTAAAATAAAACATTATTTGTAAAACTATGACTAAACTGTAAGCTAACAATACAGTAATTATAAATATTGTTTCTTTGTTCACAGGATCAGTATGATAACTTAGCCGCCCATACACATAAAGGAATTGATTTTTTAGACAAATATGGAAACTTCGTTAAGGAGAGATGTGCTATCGAATTAGAATATGCAGGAAAACTCAGGTGAATAAACTCATTAAATTAATAAACTACCGAAACGTATTCAAGCAAAAGTTTTATTATTATTATTATCATAAGACGAAGACGCGTAAACCTATTTATAGTTATATCAAAAACGGCTTTTGTGCGATTTACATGAAAATGCTCCAAGTCGACAAGACGATAAGACGATAATTTTATCATACTGGTATTATCTAAATTATCTTATAATAACAATGGCTGTATCAATTGCGATTATTACGCTAACTATACAGCTTGTTATTATTTTTATAATAACAGCATAAACATTATAAATCTCTTATTCAACCTTTTTTTTATTTTGCAGGAGGCTTGTCAAAAACTATCAACCAAAAAGAAAAGAAGAAGATGAATACCAGTGAGTATTTGAATGTTATCGATTTTTGCCAAATAGGATATGAATCATGCAGTTCTTTCCAAGAACTCTTTTATGTACCGAACAGCGTCACAAATACCGGAACTTTTCCTTTCCAAGGACGTTGATTCATCGCTAATCTTGCCTTAAGGCCGTACCCTGACCAAAAAATCAGCATGAGATATGAGCATGCCTATTGGCCTAGCGGCACTGGTGGCGCATGAATTACAGTAGTAAATACGCCCAGATTTTAGTTTTTTTTTTTTATAAATTCGGTCAAAAATAATATTGGTCTTTTGAAAAAAAATAAAACTTACAAAATGTTCGTTATCAAATTGTCTATCCATTAGTGTTAGTACAAAAAATAATTAATGAACACTTTACGAGGAGATGCATGTTATCAATAATTATTTCTCATTTTTATGGTTTTGTTGGAAGGAGATTAGTGATACATACACCTCTTTAAAAAAAAACATTGTACTACCATTTTAGAATCAATATTATGGAGAAATTTAATGTATTTTCATTAATTGATATTTCTTTTTAAATAAAGAGTAGATAGCTCTTAAAAGCTGCACAAAAAAAAACTAGCGCGTCTTTTTGCTCGGGGAGGCGCCGTAATAACGCCAGCGATAAAATAATAGTAAAATAAATATGGAGCTGTAAAAGTAGCAGTGCATTTTATACGAGTAATATCATGTTAACCTAAGGCATTTATCGGTGAACTGAAATTGGCACGCCAATCTCACAGCCAAGTATTTTTATGCTTGTATATTTTTGACGCATAATTATGTGAGTATAATGGCGTTGGCTCGTTGCACAATATTTTGTGCACTATAAAAACTGGTTTCTGTTCTTGCCGAAATTGGATCTAGGAGCTTGTTCTTTGTACAGAAGACTTCCAAACAGTCGTAAGAATGAATGCAGATTGTCGGTGTTGCTTACTTGGTATTGGTATAGCGTGGCCAATATTCGTGATGCATCTTAAGGCGCCGATTCCCTTGAGTTGCTGATTTTAAAATGAGAATCACCTCAAAATGGCTAGTCGGAATTTTGTTGAAAAAAATATATGTTATATTTGACTATTTTTTTAATAATTTGATCTCAGCAAATTTTGAGTTTTATTCGTATAAAATAGTGTAATTAATTTGAAAAGTAATGTCTAAAACGGACAAAAACACGACAATCACACTAAAACCGCTGGGCGTATTTTAATGGAATCGACACCATCTCAAAGACAATTTAATTATCTACATTTTGATCTGAAGCTTTTTTTTTAAAGTCATAGAATAATATCGAAAGTACAAAAAACTACTAAATTTTGGGTCGCGCGGGTGTGAAACGAGTGCGCGTTTTGTTCCCTCAAGGTCGTTGGCGTTAGTCGTCGTCTTAAACAACAAATCTCTCATCATAGCTCTATAAAACTTACCCACGATGTTTGTTTACTGCTTGTAACAATGAGTAAAAACTTCCAGATATACGGCGTGTAAAGCATTTAAACATTTGCTACAAGAGTTAAACGATTTCGCTGGCCAACGGGAAGTGGTTGCGGAAAACCTACAATCAAATGTAGTACGAGAGTTGCATCTACTCGCCAAAGAGCTGCGAGAAGAAAGGAAGGTGAGGAAATCATTAATTGTTTTAATGAATATGTTTTAGGCTAATTTCCAGTTAGTTCTGACTTCTGTTAATGTCATTAAGATTCTCGATGACCGCACGCCTTGCAAAACCTAGTAAGGACCTAAAACGAAATTTTACAGGAGAGCGCATAAACGTAAAATAGGTCAGCTGCCTCTGAAAAGTATTTATGTAAGGTTGGTAAAAACTAAGCAAGTCCAGAGACTTACTAGGTTTTAAACTGGCCACGAGGGAGTGTATTTCAGTGTATAGTGCAGTTACTAGGTATCGATGCTTGAATTTATCTGGTTTTATGTGAGTTTCCAACGCTGGTGTTTTTGTATTTGGTACGGACTTACAAGGTTAGCAAGATTGTGCAACAAAATGATTTTTGTAAAACGTGTCCCTTACAATGTTTTGAAATGGGGCAGCCGCGGCGGCTGTTGCATTTGCAAGATGATTGCAAATGCAACAACTGAGCGCAAGGTCCTGGTATAAATCCTCGGGTCTAGCAAATAACAATTCGCCGCGTTTAGCTTCATAGGCAATTCTCAGGAGCAGTCTATAGTCTGGCTTTGTGTCCTCAATACTTGAGACCTAAACATCTGGCGAACGTGCGAAATGTCAGGGAACAGATATGTTGCCAGGTATTATTTTCATTATAACAGAAATTGGCACAGCATGAAATACAACAAAGTACATATGCATAAATAATAACTAATGTTTATTAAGGAAAAATATAATTAACACGTATGACGGCTGCTGGGATGATAAAAAACTGTAGCGACTTATACAAAAAACACACGTTTGTTTTTATTTGGGCGATGTCAACGGAAATAGTCATGTAGACATCTGTGTCTATGCTGTAATTATCACCTGATGTTATCACTGTTTCGAGGTTCAATTTTTTTGAAGTGATTTGGCAGCAGTTTTTTGACAGTTAATCATAAACGGCTCAGTTTTTATTTCCCATGCGATTCGTTGAACTGAACATCCTTCTGAGACGCCACAACACAATATGGCGTGGCCGGTACCTTAACGCAGGGCGTCTAAAAATAAACATGACTACATCGAGCCGCTTATAATTCATAATCGAATCGTGGTATTCAAATAACTCTGATCTTGATTGTCTTCCTTGAAACTGTTTTGTTTTTCTTATGATTATCCAACATTGTGTTTAATTACAGCAACATTTAAACGAAGGTGCAAAACAAATGGGAGTGTTGAACTCATCGATAGGTTCTCTGGAGCGAGCGCGGAGATCGTACGAGCGAGCGGCCAGGGAATCAGAGCGAGCACTAGAGACCTTCCAAAAGGCAGACGCCGACCTTAATCTGAGGTGATTATCTAATACACTACTCCACCGATAATACTGACTTGACCCAGAAATTGTACAGCTGGTTAAACAGTGCGTAAAGTGTACAGCGAATTGTAAACGCCGTGGTAATCGAATTTTAATGCCGTGTTATTTCAATGTTAACATTGATTTCGAGTAACCGAATTAGTTTTGCGGTTATAACATTTTTCTTTCAGACTGTCTAGCTAAATAATACTAATGTTTTATTGGCGTATGCGTAAGCTGGCAGCAAGATAATATATTCTTGACCTCATAAACAATGACGTTGGCATAGGTTCAATACTTATATAGTACAAAAGCAAGGGTAAACCGTATGGGGTTGAGGATGCCAGTGTCTGCCAATGCCAGTTTTTCCTTTTGGCTTCCAATAAATAACATGAAATATTTGGCTTGGACGGAGCTAACTTTAATAGTTTCTTAAGATGGTGATTCGCTTGATACATAAGCCAAATGTATGCTATCAGCTTCAACCGCTGCCGGTTACATTTGCGGTCAGATGGTTACCCTATTAAACATTAAATTTTACTGACCAAACACGGAAACCTTCACTTTATCGGCCCACTAAACGTCTTCTATGTTTAATGGTCTGTTAATGAACATAACCATTAAAATTCACCTCGAAGGGGACCTTACTGGGTATAGTGATTCTAGTTGGATTTTACGACACCTGTTGATGAACGAGGGATGTTTTCTGCATTGTTAAAGCCACAAGGATCTCTAGTATCAGTTCTTGACACTGCTTTACCCTTCAATGATCGACTTGCCATCCTCATTTACCCTTATCTCAATCTGTTTGGAGTTAGAGAAACATGATTGTATAGTCTCCGGCATGTAACTTGGCAAGGTTTTGGCGTAGTGGGGGAGCAAGTTAGCGCGACCTGACCAACCACCATATAGAGCGAACGGAACGTGGACGCGACACGATTGGTCAGTCGATCCTTGTGTCAACTGACCAACCAATCGCGCGCTCGGAACCGTGCTAAACGTTCCCCGCGTCCCGCTTGGTAACCAAAGCGATCTAATAAACGACTTGTGCGCATCTAACGACTCTTGCTAAGTTACGTGCCGAAAACTATACTCATCTGCCAAACATCTTTATTCAACGTCATGTCAAAAGTTACCTCCTTTCAAGTCTAGCCATATTATTATAATCTCTTACATAATCTTTCTAATCACAATAATATTGATTTGCAGTCGAGCGGAGGTGGAAAAACAGAAAGCGAACATGAAACTCCGGAGTCAAGCGTGCGAAGACGCGAAGCAGGAATACATGGATCAGCTGCGCAAAACAAATGACGCGCAACGACAGCACTATGAGCAGAGGCTGCCGCACGTTTTCAAACAGTTACAGGTAAGATACAACCTCCTTTTTGTGCCTGACTGGCTTCAGCCAGCGCGCATGAAAATTATTTCAACGGAAGTTACTTCTGGTATAAAAGTATTCTATGCCCTTCAGGACATGGTCTATCCCTGTGCCAGCATTCCGAGCGCGTGATTGGTTGGTTAGTTGACACAGGAATCGACTGAACAATCGCGACGCGTCCACGTTCCGTTCGCTCCGGCATACACTTGCGTGCATTAAAGTTCTACCCTTTGTTTTGTCGAGTTTCTTTAATTTAATTGTTATGCCACGAACAAACACCGGGAAAATATTAATTTCATGCCAGGGTAACTCTTTTACAAAACGATAGTGACGACAACGGTATTATATTTTCTTAACCTTATAATTTATTTATTATACATAATAAAAATAAACTGCCCGAATTAATCTCCTTTCTTAAACTTTCTTCTAAACAGACATGTTTATAAATAAAAAGATGGCACTAACCATAAAATAATGACAAACAATAAAATTGACCATTTTTAGGGTTCAATACCCAAAGGGTAAAAACGGGACCCTATTACTAAGACTCCGTCTGTCTGTCCGTCTATCACCAGGCTGTATCTCATGAATCGTGATAGCTAGACTGTTGATAGTTTCACAGATGATGTATTTCTGTTGCCGCTATAACAACAAATACTAAAAACTACAACAAACGTGTTTTTTTTGTGTTTTTTGCGATAATGGTACGGAACCCTTCGTGCGCGAGTCCGACTCGCACTTGGCCCGTTGTTTTTTTGTTGCATTAAGTGCACTATACCTCCGCGAACTTACCCCCGATACGCCAAAACCTTGCCAAGTTACGTGTCAGGGATTGTATGTACGAAACCCAAACCCGAATCTCTTCAAAGTTAGAGTGAACAGGCTTCTTCTGGGTGGGCTCGCTCCATCGTCGACTCTGTCTCTGTCATCTTTGACCTAGACTAAAGTCAAGAGCAAACCCATCAAAAAAAAAAAAAAACCGGTCTTGATCTCAAGCTTGCCTGATGCTCGTGCTGTGTTAGGTTTACGATAGAACGGGCGAGCGCAGAACCTTTTCATTCTTGTTAAGGCGCCGATTCCCTTGATTTTCAAATGAGAATCACGTCAAAATGGCTAGTCGTAATTTTTTGAAAAAAATATATGTTGTATTAGACTATTTTCTTAATAATTTGATCTGAGCAAATTTTGAGTTTTATTCGTATAACATAGTGTAATTAATTTGTAAAGTTATGTCTAAAACGGACAAAAACACGACAATCACACTAAAACCGCTGGGCGTATTTTAATGAAATCGACACCATCTCAAATCTACATTTTGATCTGAGGCTTTTTTTTTAAAGTCATAGAATAATAAGGAAACTACAAAAAACTACAAAATTTTGGGTCGCGCGGGTGTGAAACGAGTGCGCGTTTTGCTCAACGAGTGCGCCTCAAGGTCATTGGCGTTAGTCGTCGTCTTAAGGCATAAGGCTAGAGCGCAACAGCATTTGTGGTGAGAACACAAATCACCCTTTCATTTTACATCATCATTCAATCGAAAGACTGGCCATGGGTCTCTCCCATCGACCATCTCCTAAGCAATATCATAACAATCGTGCCGCTTTTTCCTCTAAATGAGGATTTAAATGACTTTACTCTTAAAAGTTATATCGTATAACTGAACAGAAAAATCGGAACAGGTGTGTTTACTTTTTTTACCTTCGACAGCTTTTGGATTAGCTACTAGTTTATCTTATTTCAATTAACTAAGAAACGCTACATATACACATTTGACACTAAACATAGTTTTAATTCAAGAGATAAAGTAATAAAAAAAAGAAGATTTTTCAGTAGACAGCTAGACACGCGTCGAATTACAACAGCGCTTTTAAGTTTACTTAAGGCGCCGATTCCCTTGAGTAGCTGATGAGAATCAAGTCTAAATGGCTCGTCGTTTTTTGAACAAAATATGTTATGTTAGACCAATTTTTTTTATAATTTGATCTAAGCAAATTTTGAGTTTTATTCGTATAACATAGTGTAATTAATTTGTAAAGTTATGTCTAAAACGGACGAAAACACAACAATCACACCAAAACCACTGGGCGTATTTTAATGAAATCAAAACCATCTCAAAGATAATTTAATTATCTACATTTTGATCTGAGGCTTTTATTTCAAAAAATAATAAAGAAAGTACAAAAAACTACTAAATTTTGGGTCGCGCGTGTGTGAAACGAGTGCGCGTTTTGTTCCCTCAAGGTCGTTGGCGTTAGTCGTCGTCTTAATGAACAGCCATTATTCATACACGAGCGCCTTTGTATTTTGGATATATCACTTTGGTATCGTGTGACAAATACCGTTGGGACACAATCTGAGCATCCACCGCGTATCTTAAAATAATCTTGTAGAACGTAACCCGGACGACCACCTAACCAATAATTTACGACGCTAATGATTTACTGACACGAACGATAATGTACCATATTTAAATAATATGCCTTTATTTAAGTTTATTCACTATTTATCACTTTTTCTTTGAATACTACACGAACACTATTTGTCTTATTTAATTGCATTTGTCAAGAATATTGAATTATAATTCATGACACTTTAACACGTTGATAAATGAAAAACTCTCATGTTACTTGTAAATGGGTTTGATAACAAGATCTCCGCTGTTATTATAAGTTTTTTCTATGATGGTTTATCAGTCGTAACTCTCTTCTGGACACACGAGTCATGGAGTGAGTGTGACTTGGAAGAAATTCAGGAAAATGTTGGGTCCAATAGTGCAAGCACTATGGTGCATTCTGGCGGGATGCCAACTAGGTCGAATGGGAGAGACATGTATAAAACACGGCCACTATTTTCGTATAATTTTATGCGGAAACGTGTTTATTTCTTTTAACAAGTAATCTTTATGTTTGCAGGATTTAGATGAGAAGAGAATAAAAAATATAAAGAACTTTATGTTAAGTTCAGTGGACGTGGAAAGAAAGGTGTTTCCGATAATCATGCAGTGTCTCGACGGTATGGAGACTGCAGCAAATAGTATTAATGAAAAAGAGGTAAGAACATTTTATATTTAATAGTAACGACCTGTCCTGACTTCGCAAGGAGCATTTTTTTTTCATAGAAATCTTGTCCTGAATAGGGTTATCAAATAATATTGGACAGGTATTTTTTGCTTTATCAAATAAATACAAATTGACAAAGATAAAGCGCATCAAAGTTTATGAGTGGGTTGTGACGTCACTTTGTCAGTATAAAATGACGTCACACGGTATTTCAACGCAATGTATCGTCGTAATTTTTTGTATATGTGTCAAAATAAAGTAAGTGTCCAATATTTTTAGGTTATCTAACTGAGGGACTAAATATATATTTTTAGTCAACATCCCAATATCAACAACAAAAAAATTAAAGAAATGAAATCAGTCGAGCCATTTTCGAGATTTTGCGAGACTAATAACTTTTTAGAAACCATATTTCAAGTGCAACGTGATCTGTAGTTCGCAAGGATTAATTTAAGACTTGTGTCAGATTGTGAAAACTGCACGAAGATCCACTAGATCATATTCTCAACACGCATACTCATGACTTAAAGGAGACAGTGATTCATAGCGATTGTGTATATCTGAAACTCGAGATAATTACATACATTCTTCTACATATTGCGTCGTATTTTGGTATTGATATTCTAATAACAATTATCCACTTATAACGCTAAACACGTGTAATGAATATTGTATATTTTGTTAACAGCTCGCAACCATCTTTCAAGTTTACATAACATTAGAATTGGTGTCACATATTACATGGCTTGTTGATCAACTAAACACTGACTAATAATAGGTTTATACTTAAGGGTATACTAGTCGACGGCACGAACTATTTTGTGCGCGGGGTTAAAATGCATTTTGTATCAACCGACAACACGTGCGGAAGAGATAGATGCTGTGATGAGCAGTAGGAAGCTAGTTCGCGTACGAATACACACTTTTGCAAATTTGTAGCGAAATGGATAATGATTTAGGACGAAACCGAGCGCGCGAAATTTTATGAACAGACATTTGGCAGTCTAGATATCATGAAAAAACGACTAAATCTATCTGTTCAAAATAAAATTATATGCATTGTTGAACTACTAATCTATCCCTGTATGGTGGCCGTTTTGCAATTTTCCGTCTTCATATGGTATTTATTTGCGCCCAAAAATGCGTTAAAATAAGTATCGAAATGTGGAACTTTCGACGCTCATAACTTTCGAATATTTTCTTTTTATACTTTTTCGTTTCCATACAGGGCTAGATAATGATGAGACAAATTTATATCACTTTTTATTTTGAACGTACATCGTCAAACAGTGGAATAATCCCTAGACTACGTTTGTATGGAAAAAAATTCGACTAGTGTAACCTTAAGTGTCGTGATGATTTTGTGATGATACATAATTTAGCATTCAATGATCCGAAGAAAATAGTTTATGAGCAGCACACTAAACATTTTATAAAGATCGTAAAATTAAGAAATGCGTTAGATGATAGTTACGACAATTTTATGGCCTATCGAGATCTTTAGGCGGCGGAGCGACCTAAAAACAAGTGCCAATTACTTCTTGGCATCGTCTGAATTCTTTTCGCAAAGTAATTTGTACACTTATGTTTTGCAGGACACAAAATTAGTTATAGACAGGTATAAGTCAGGTTTCGTGCCGCCCGAAGATTTTGCTTTCGAGACGGCATCGGGGGCCGACACCACGGACTCAGCGACAACCCACCATCATCCCCACAACCACCTAACGGCCGCGCGGGGAACCGTCTCCGGCAACAAGATCAAGAAGAGAGGAGGTCTCCTGTCCATCTTCAGCTCCAATAAGGTGAGAGGGACTGCTGTCCAGGGACAGACGCTTAGGGTTTACTTAATCATATTTGTGTATCAGTGGATCAATTCAATAGAGGTATCTTGTAGTTAATTGGTATATATTATTATAGGCAGTGTTTTATGAAGACAGCATTGTTCCAATAAAGGTTCGCACATTTTTGTATCAAGTTGATTCATCTGTCTTTATTGTATAATAATATTGTGCCGCATGTGTGGGATCTAATGTTGTCTTCACGACGTAGTTAGGATTATTATTATTAATTCATGTTACAGATTCTATCTTATCGTATTCAAACATATTGTACGTTGAATTTATTTTCGAAGCAAATTATAAGGTTATGGGGCTGTGTGCTTGAAATTATGTATGGGCTTCATATCAGCTTATAATTGTCATGATTTTAATATTAATTATTACGTAATGCATGGTGTGGTTCTATATTTCATTTATTTTATTTGTACAATACGATTTGATATTATATCATTTTTATATTATTACATTGGTTCATTATTTATACAGCTGGTGTATAGTCATGAAACGCTTATTATAATCAAATCAATTGAACGAGGAAAACTGCTATGAAAACACTATGACTAAACGCCAGTGAGGTTCTTATTTATTTTTTGTATGTGTAAGCAAGGCCTGGAACCGGTTTAGAAATAACCGGATATTACATATTATAAACGGCTTTATCGTTTATTTTGTTCGAAGTCTAAACGTTAAAAGACGTTATTGAAAACCCTAATTAACCGGTTTAGGCGGGGCGCGAACCTAAAACTTCGTTTTTGTACTTCAGATCCGTTGCGCATTGAAGGTAGGCAACAAAAACCGGTTAATTCCACAAAACCTTTTCACGAACTTTTGTTGCCTAAAACCGTTTAATTGTGGTTAAAGATGAACAAAACCTAAAGCAAAAGTTACCTATGTACTTAGACGCTAACCGGTTCGTATTTTTTTTCCGGTTTCCAAGCCTTGTGTGTAAGTTCGAGGTACTAATTTATTTTTATCTTTCAATCCCTGTTCGATCCCTACCTAACATGGGTACAAATAACAACCAAAAAACAATGATATTTTGGCTGTCGGCGTTGGTGCCATGTCTTGTGGAAAAAGTAAGTGGCCCCGCGGTGTGGGGATGTATGTCATTAGCATGAGTCACTAGCTTCTGTTAATGTTGATAAAACAACAAGCAATTATGAATAACACCGTCTTAAACAATGTTTCATACAATACTATACTTTCTTTTTTTTTACAATCTCTGTTAATGTTATTTGTAAACGTTATTTTATGATGATGAATCAGTTGCGCGGTCTTTTGTTAGCGCGCATTTTTCTGTGGAGTCACGATCAGTTATTAACTACAATTGCCAGTTGATGCTGTAGACATATCACCGTGATGACTTGGTGAAGTGAGCTCCAAATGAGCTGTAATTCCGATTGATATATAGTGCCCGGCACGTAAATTGGCAAGGTTCTGGCGTAGTGGGGGTAACTGACCAACCACTATATAAAGCGAATGGAACGTGGACGCGACGCGATTGGTCAGTCGATCCTTGTGTCAACTGACCAACCAATCGCGCGCTCGGAACGGTCCTAAACGTTCCCCGCGCCCCGCTTCTCTACCAAAGATACCTAAAAAATTACTTGTGCGCATCTAACGACTCTTGCCAACTTACGTGCCGGGGATTATACTAGAAATTGACAACTCACTTCGACTTCACTTCACCTACGACAACACGGTGAGATTTTTACAGAATAGCAGTACTATATATTGAATTATGAGACTTACTGAGTTAAAAAGTAAGAATGGACGTGACTTTGATAGCAATTTAGGAGGAAATGCGGTCGCAGACATCCGACTGAAAATCTAGTCATAATTCGACGTTTGGCTCTCGCCTACTTCCTCCTCCAATATTATAAAATGAAAGATTTATACTGTGCCCCTATGTTTTCATTGTTTTAACCGACATCAAAAAAGGAGGAGGTTCTAAATTCGTCGGATTCTTTCTTTTTTATGTATTTGCCCCGATTATCATTAAATATAAATTTATAGTTGTCAAAATTGACAGCGCAATTTTGAGCATCTTTTGAGGGTTCTAGTGCTTCTAAAGCTAATTTATCATCAAAAAGGAAAACATTGGGGGCACAGTATATATCTATATTTTTTATCACTATAATAATATAGAATATCTTCTAAATTGGTCCAATATTAGAGAAGGAAATCAGTGAGTCGCAAACCTCCTAATAAATAAAAACCCAAACTAATTATGATGTTTTACTTAGGAAATTCAGTCGGATGTCTGCGACCGCATTTACTCTTAAGCTGATGTGGCGTTAAAGTTACGTCTATGACAAAAAATAGCCAGTGACAGCGCTTATATATGCAGCAGTAAGGGCGGTTTTTAAGTGTTGACGAATGACGGACAGTCTGTTGATCAATTGAGTTTCAATGTTCATAAAATAACGTTGAAACAACAAAAAATTTACGACACCCACTATCCAGCAAACACTATTACGTTGCGTGGTCTACATGCACCCACATGTTCTCGCTTGTTGCGGCCGGAGTCCGGACACCGGTGTGTTCTACCCCATGTTAATGTTGTCTTGTTTGCCTCCCCCGTCCCGCGCGCGCCGCTAACGCTTCCTCCAGAAGATTGTCGAGGCCTGCAACTCGATCAAGGTCAGTCCTGTGTGACTCGTGTGCTGTGCTGCATTCGGCTGTGTCGCGAGACTGTTTATTGGTTTAGTTATGGCGTTTGTTCTAACAAGGGTAGTGTTGATTGGAGTATTGTGTGATGTATGAAATTCTTTGAGTGTTAAATGTTAAGCATGATCTGACCTCTTGAAACTTTTTCTCAAGTGGTCCGAGGTATCTATGAATCTGGTTGTCATGGCTATAAGCATATTAGTGTAAATATCACATCACATCACCACTTTATCAGCCTATTAATGTTCCCACTGCTGGGACTCCACTCTGTGAGAGGGAATGGGCCGTAATCCACCACGCGTGCCCAGTGCGGATTGGTGGATGTCACATGTCTTCGAATATTTGGTGCTAGGACACCGGTTTCCTCACGGTTTCCTCAAGATGTTTTCCTTCCCCGTTTTGAGAGCAGTGGTGATGAAATAATTTACACAAAGTAAAACGCCTGCCTGGGCTCGATCCCACGACCTACAACATGTAGTCGCTGGCGATACCACTGGGCCACCACTGCTCTGTAAATATGCTGAGATAGAAATACCGAAATATGAATGAGCTATATATATACAGGTTGAGTTTTTTAAGTGGGCGTGGATGACCAAAGCCGAAACTATGAGGAATAGCGGCAAGCACTGAAAGGAGTCACGAGGCTGATTTTGATGAAAACTAAAACTGCATCATTGGATTTTTGTAAATCAATATTCGTAGCCAGGAATTGAATCCATTTATTTTGAAAAAAAAAACACCTGTTGTATTATTACACAATTCGATAGTGTCTCTAATAAGAATCAAATTCTGGGAAGTAATGGCAAACGTTTTTTAACAAAATATTATTTTTGGATGAAATCTATGGAGACTCGTATCATTCAATTGATGACATGAAAAAGTCTTTGGAGAATATTCTAAAAGCAATCAAAAAATTATTACATCCATCACAAAATTTGATACTTATTAGCGACACTATTGAATGGTGTAATAACACAGCATGGGTTTCTTTTTAAATCAACGGGTTTGATTCCTGGTTAGGAATATTGATTAAAAAAAATCCAATGATGCAGTTTTAGTTTTCATCAAAATCGGCCTCGTGACTCCTTTCAGTGTTATCCGCTATTTCTCATAGTTTCGGATTTGGCCATCCACGCCCACTTAAAAAACTCAACCTGTACAGGTACACCTCTGCCCAATCCTCTGGTTCATACCAGCGTGATGTAATGTTATGTGTTAATTAACGCCAGCATAGTCTAAGAAGTTCCCGTCATCGTAAGAGAATTTTTTCATCTTAACACCTGCCTGACTATTCATTCATAAATTGAAAACAATACAATAAATCAATCGTTGTTTGTCAGTTTGCGTGAAATTCCTCATAAATTACTCTCAATGGCACGATGTTGATGTGTTTATATATGAAACAGTGAAGTAATGAGTAATGTGATGCTTTCATGAGATGACCAATAGACTTTCTCTGGGACACACAGTCGGTTGGTTTGTATCGCTTGGACTAACTTACCATGCATGCACGGCTTCCATTGGTTTCTGCGCACACGCATTCTGTCTTCATGTTTATATTAATTTGAATACATGTTGTGACTAAGTATTTGTGTAGTTTATATTCCAATACAAATATTTATTATGTATTTTATATTAAGTTAGTTATACTGTTAGGTGAATTAAACAAGGTCAATTATATTTTATTATTTGATAGCATTTAACCGCTAAACGACCATTTACCTGGACTCGGGCAGTTGGTTCCTAAGTCTTGTGGAGTTGTGTTGCTCAAAATAAACATTTAGAACTGTAGTAAAGCATGTTTAAAAACATTTTCAAGTCTAAACACAACGTAAGGATATATTTACAGAACTTTATTGGCTATGATTTCTGAGGTTTTTGACACAGGGTGGTATTTTAGTGGAGTTAGCAGATTTGGTGGTGTCTGGTTGCATTTTGCACTGGCCAAAGAGTAAAGACTGAGGATAAAAGTGTTTGTTTGCGTTACAGAATAACATGTCTATGGATGGAAAGGAGGATTATTCAGACTTGCCACCGAACCAGAAGAAAAAGAAACTTCAAGCAAAGGTCGCGGAGTTGAGTAAGCAGGTTAGTATGTTTTTTTATTTATTTATATGCTCGCTTTTGACCACTATCTCGCCTGATGGTAAGCGATGATGTGGTCGACGGTGAAGCACGCTTGCCCAGCAGTAATCTATTTAATCTTGACTTAAAGACCCCAAGGTTGTAGCTAACAGGATAGAAATTCTCCGGGAGGGAATGCCACTCCTTAGCTGTCCGCACAATGAAAGTATTTTGTGCGTATGGGTGCGATGTCACCCATGTACCGATGGCGCTTTGCTGTGCGTCTTGTAGTCCGATGATGGAAAGGGCTAGGCGTAATCAAATTGTGCAGTTCCATCGCACACTTCCCGAAATGTTACCGATAGGCTGGCAACTCGGTGGCGATGTTCCCTTAATAAATGCGTAAAGTTACTTTATTCTAAAATTGTTGGTGAGGTGACAATATTCTTTTACGGCTTTTTTTAGAACGAACATTAGCTGATACGTTTATGTATACACACCGCAATGGTTATACCCAAGCCTCCTTACTTGGCATGTTACTCATGTGTATAGCACAAGGAAAACTTAAGTAAACTTGTTTAACAGTACACTGTAGGTGACTTTTCTGTGTAACAAACTGATTCTCATTGACTTTTAAAGCTTTCCGTACAAAAATGGTCACCGATAAAAAGCGAATAAGACTACGGTATATCTCCTGGGTTAAAGGCTTCCGTTGATCGGTGCTACGCAACAATGCGACAAGGATACGACGGATAATAAGTTTTAATAGACTAAAATTGCTTTACAATGCCAATGATGTCCCATCGATGTAGGATTGTATTATACATATTCTAAAATTATCTGTTCACTATCACATATTTTAAGGAAAACATAAATTGCAATGGAACAAGGGAAACAGGTATTAATTAACAATACTGTTAGGTAGCTTTACTAAGCTAACCATGTATTCGTGTAAATAGTACATAACAATCAAATTTAAAAAATATTTGCAAATACTTTCTGCGAGACAGATCTACATTTACATAAGTCGAATGACAGTATCTGTCAGCTTCCTACCTTGAGTGTATGTTCCCTCGTATTTTTGCCTTTCCTGTAGTGCAGAGTTATAAGCTCTCGTATCAGCGAGATTCGGTCATACCTACTTGTTACGGATTTTGTTAAACGTTGGGTTTGTATAGTTCTCGCCAAATTTCTTGGCCGCCCTGAAGTTGGCTACAATGGCTGCGCAGTAGAAAATCAAACAATAAACACATTACCCTCCTTCGGCAGTCGGTTAAAAACAGCACCGTTTCGTGTCTAGCGCATCCGGTAAACCAACTTCAGGGCGGCCCAAAAGTTTGGCGAGGACTATAGTTAAGAACTATCATAACAAAGTTATATTTTACCGCTTACCTATTATTGTCATTCAAATCAGTTTTTTTTTATAAATTGTCCCACACGATACAGGGTCATCACTAGGACTGAATCCTGTATCGCGGGTGCGTTTACAAACATTACACACATCAAAACACTAAACAATATATTTTTTTTTAAACTTTATGCACAAGTACAAAGGCAACTTAATGCCTTAGGCATTTGCTACCACTCGACCTTAGGGTGGTGCAGAGATAAAACAAGGTAGGTACAACTAAATGATAGGATGAATAAAGAAAAAACCGCCCAAATGCGAGTCGGACTCGCGCACCAAGGGTTCCGTACCACTATCGAAAAAAAAACAGGTTTGTTGTATGGGAGCCCCTCTTAAATATTTATTTTATTCTGTTTTTAGTATTTGTTGTTATAGCGGCAACAGAAATACATAATCTGTGAAAATTTCAACTGTGTAGCTATCATGGTTCATTAGATACAACATGTGACAGACAGACGGACCGTGGAGTCTTAGTAATAGGGTTTTTACCCTTTGCGTATGGATCCCAAAAAAGTATGTATATATATATACTTAGAAAAAAAAAATAGTGTACAGTGTATAGTGTGTGTGTGTGTGTGTGTGTGTAATAATAGTGTGTGTGTAGTGTGTCTGTGTGTGTTTTAGTGTAATAAATATATACTTAGATACATAATTACAATAGACTGTTTGATGTATGGTAACTTGTAATATTTTAAGCTAACTGCATAGACAATTACACTATAATTATGGTGCTACTACAGTTTATCATAATATTATGTACCAGTTGCATAATGCGGATAGCTTGCATGCAAAACATTTGCATAAACAAACGCGTTTGGAATTGATTGATGATGACACATACGCCGTTGTATGTAGCATAGCGTTAATAACAGGTTTGGACTTTTGATTTTGTATAGTTACTTAATTTCGGAACTGTCATTCGACTTATGTAAACGTAGATCTGTCTCGCAGAAAATATTTGCCAATATTTTTTTAAATTTGATTGTTATGTACTATTTACACGAATACATGGTTAGCTTAGTAAAGCTACCTAACAGTATTGTTAATTAATACCTGTTTCCCTTGTTCCATTGCAATTTATGTTTTCCTTAAAATATGTGTTAATGAACAGATAATTTAAGAATATGTATAATCCATACATTCACCGGTTGTACCAGTTGTACCAGTGTATGGTACTTAGCACAGTTATACATATATATGTACACGTGTGCTCACTATGAAATCCTGTGAAACAGCAATCAGCAATCATCGCGCGATCAAAAGCTTTTATGTCATAAAAGTCGGCATTACAGACAGGTATAGGTAAGTCCGGTAGATGCTACACAATCGTTTGCTAATCGATCGCTGTTTGTCAAATGTACATAAAAAAAGCCGCCAAATATCGAAAACTTCTGTATTGAAAAGCAATTTGTTGCGCAAAAATCACTACCTATCGTTTTGCTCTTGCAAGACACTTAATAAGGCTGCAGGGTTCAATACGCGAACAATACGGCAAAATGTTATTGGGTTTTTCCATCTGGAATTTTTCAGTGACTCTGCGGAGCATGAATCTGCGCTTAATCGATGGCAATAGGCCCCGAAGTGTGAGGCAGAGGTTGATGTTTGAGTTCTATACTCATAAATATCACTAGATGGCGCGGTATGCATCGATTTGCTATTGAATTGTGTGTAAAATTAACATTTTCTAGAATTTATCATAAAATTGCATGTTCTTGTTTAATCAACTCTCCTCAGACAGTTATGGAATATTGGGCTCTTAATTCACATTTCAAAGATTTTTTGAACGGATCATTTAAAATTGATTCCAATAGATGGCGCGGTTTTAAATTTCTGATGCATGTCACTAATTTGTTTTATTTGACTTGTTGTACAATGAAACTGTAAAAACGTGCAAAAAATACTATATAACAAATCGTCACTATTTAAAGAAATAATATTTACGAACAATACTATATAACAAATCGTCACTATTTAAAGAAATAATATTTACGAACCGAGTAAACCCTTTTACTTGCAATTCGCTGCTAACACCATCTATAGCCGTGGAACGGAACCGAACGCAATCGATGTACTCTTAGTATGTCATGTTATAGTCCGTCGAAAATCCGCTAGTTACGTCGGCACGGTTTCTTTGTATGGGATGAGGCATCTGTATGCTAGTATTATAGTCGTGGTTTGAGCAAACGCCATTCGCATACAAATGTTTTTGTCTCATAGAATCAACTACTCCTTGAGACGACCTTCATAGCATTTGATGTCATCAAAACATTCTGTATTATATTTTTGAGTTCAGTCAGAGGTCGCTTTTTGCTATTAGATTGTTTTTATATCACTACATACAGGGTGTCCCAGAAATCGACGTCAAGCCGTAAATGGGTGATAGACCAAGTTATAACAGTTCTCAGAAAAATACGAAAAAAAATCTATCTCATGTTTTTAAAAAATTATGTTCACTTTAAAAATTTACTAAAAAAATCAATCCCTGTAATGGTTCTTTAACTCCAATTGCTACAAATCCCATAATTTATCAATTTTTTTTATTATTATGTAATCTTGAATAATGCTTGTGTAGATTTTTGCCTAAAATTTAAAGCCAACTCCTCCTACTTTGAAGAAAATTAAACTTTTTCAAAACCAAATTATTCAAATTTACTGTTTCGCCCAACTTTAACTGACTGTACTGAAAAAAAAATGTACTACGCTAGTTTGGCAAGTAACATGAAAAATTGGCGCATTTAATAAGGATTCAAAAATGGTGTAACACTTGCTAGATTACGTTTTCAATAATTGGTCAATTTTTTTTTTGTAAATAGTATCGGTTTTTACCCAAAATGTCCATACTTCCTTAAAATGACTTTAGCTTACCTAAAGCTTTGCTAAACTCCGTTTCTAATTCGATAGAGACGGAGAGAGTCATTTTACGAAGTGTGAGCGAGATAAGAAATCGAAATTTTACGTAATTTAAGAGCAAAGTTATGATAGTGACTCAACCTTTTTACTTTAAGTCAGGACCAGTTTTCTCATCTTAGAAAAAAAAAACAAATTATCAGATTTAATTTTTTTTTATTACAATAAATGTTCAAACTGCCTTCCTTCGACGGCAATGCAAGCACGACATCTTCTTAAAAAAGATCTGGTTATTTTCCGGGCAAATCTTCCCCTATTTACAAAGACAACGGCTTCCGTTATTCTTTCCCGCAGCTCGGCTAAATTCTCTATTGTTTTTGAGTACACTTTCTCTTTTACCGCTCCCCAGTAAAAAAAATCTAGGGGATTTAAATCAGGCGAACGGGGTGGCCACAAGATTGTCCCACCGCGCCCTATCCACCTGAGCGGGTATTCTTCATCAAGATGTTCTCTTACTAAACGGGCATAATGCGCTGGGCAGCCATCTTGCTGGAACCACATTTCCCTGTAAACGTTCAGTGGCACGTCTTCTCATCGGTAAATTGTATCTCCGTTTCATGATGATTTTGTGTCACTGATAAAGGTGGCGTCACTCTCTGTCTCGCTCACACTTCGTAAAATGACTCTCTCCGTCTCTATCGAATTAGAAACGGAGTTTAGCAAAGCTTTAGGTAAGCTAAAGTCATTTTAAGGAAGTATGGACATTTTGGGTAAAAACCGATACTATTTACAAAAAAAATTTGACCAATTATTGAAAACGTAATCTAGCAAGTGTTACACCATTTTTGAATCCTTATTAAATGCGCCAATTTTTCATGTTACTTCCCAAACTAGCGTAGTACATTTTTTTTTCAGTACAGTCAGTTAAAGTTGGGCGAAACAGTAAATTTGAATAATTTGGTTTTGAAAAAGTTTAATTTTCTTCTAAGTAGGAGGAGTTGGCTTTAAATTTTAGGCAAAAATCTACACAAGCATTATTCAAGATTACATAATAATAAAAAAAAATGATAAATTATGGGATTTGTAGCAATTGGAGTTAAAGAACCATTACAGGGATTGATTTTTTTAGTAAATTTTTAAAGTGAACATAATTTTTTAAAAACATGAGATAGATTTTTTTTCGTATTTTTCTGAGAACTGTTATAACTTGGTCTATCACCCATTTATGGCTTGACGTCGATTTCTGGGACACCCTGTAGATCACAGCGGGCGGATAGACTTATTAATGATGTCATATTTGTTAAATTGGGTGATGATAAAATTGGTTCAGTAGTTTTTAAGTTAATCGCGGTCATACAAACATACGGATCGATGCAAAAGAGATTTATTTTGTCGGTTAAAAATGGTGTCTGTTGACCCTGTTGAAGTTCATGATGTTCACCTACTGGCTATTTAATATAACTGTATTAAGAATAATTTAAATGAAAAATATGCTCATACAGTCGATTTTGTTGCAGGTGGCTCAGGAACAAGCAGCAATGGAAGGCCTTATGAAAATGAAAGGAGTGTACGAAACGAGCCCCGCACTTGGAGATCCCATGACGGTCGAAGGTAATTTTACACGTTCTATTAACAACTGGCGAATTGAGCCAGAACTCGACTTTTAAGAATTGGCTACAACATTGTAGCCTGTAGGCCAATTCTTGAAATGGTAGACCGCGAAATGTATTAAGAGCTTATGAGTTGCAGTAGGACAGAATCAGCATATGATAATTAATAATAATAGCCGAGCTGTAGGTACTGTCGCATGACGAATTGATGTGGTACCTAATTTGGTTTTGTGGGTTATATTTCCTGCCTCATATATTACATCCGCCTGGGAAAAACTGTCGATATTACCGCACAATACGCTTATTTACTACTAGGCTACCCTACCCTACTTACCTACCTACCTACCAATTAGATTATTACGATTATTTTCTAGAGTAATTCTTTCGCGGAAAATCTTAACACAACACCATTCAGAAAATGACGTCAAATGCACAACGCTATCTATCGAATATGGAGTTTAGCTGTCCGAGTATCTATCTGGATTGAGTGGTGTTGTGATATTTTACTTCTTGATCATTTTAAATGCATATACATTTTGATAGAGTGAACCGATTGCGATGAACCTAAACAATCTAAAGCGGTTGAACCGAATTTCTGTCGTCCCACTTTACCTCCAATGCTGAAACCTGATGGGTCGCTGGCTCACTCTGCGAGTGAGAAAGCAAATTTATTTGCATCTCTCTTTGATAGCAATTCACGTCTAGACGCTGGCTCCAAGCAACCACCTACTGTACCTCATTGCGACTCTTCGATGCCGGAGATCGCTGTGCACAATAAAGAGGTCAGGAGAGTATTGTCCAGTCTAGACATGAACAAGGCCAGCGGGCCTGACGGCATTCCAGCGAGAGTGCTGAGGCTGTGTGCGCCTGAACTGTCTCCTGTGTTGACACGCTTGTTCCGCCTCTCTCTTGTTAAAAGAACGGTGCCGAAGTCCTGGAAGCTTGCAAATGTGCAACCAGTGCCCAAAAAAGGCAACCGTGCAGACCCTGCCCATTACCGTCCGATCGCCATTACCTCCATTCTGAGCAAAGTTATGGAAAGGGTACTGAACAGTAAGTTGCTGACCTACCTTGAAGACAATAATCTCCTCAGTGACCGTCAATATGGCTTTCGCCGGGGACGGTCAACTGGCGATCTTCTTGTGTACGTCACGCACTGCTAGGACGAAGCCATCGAGAGATACGGCGAAGCACTTGCTGTATCGCTTGATATCTCGAAGGCCTTTGACAGGGTATGGCACGCGAGTCTGCGCAGTAAGCTGCTTATGGCATCCCCGCTGGTTTTTGTAGCTGGATATCAGACTTCCTTAGCGAATCGGAAATGGTCTATCCGAGTAGTCATTGACGGTTGCTCCTCTGACCTTATGGCTATTGATGCCGGAGATCCTCAGTCAGGGGTCAGTTCAATGACCTACTTCAGCTTGGTATTGTTGGGTACGCAGATGACATTACTGTTTCAGAGAGATACTTGTCCAGCGCAAAAACCAGCGTGGACGAAGTTCGTTCCTTGAGAGAGGCTATGGTGGAGCGGACAGATTTGACCTTAATCCTTGTCTCTCAGTGGGGTGATGACAATCTGGTCTCTTTTAACGCCCACCAAAACACAGGCGTGTCTTTTTACCGCTAAAAGGAGTCTTTTCGATCAAACGCCTACTTTTCGGTGTGCGTCTGTTCCTGTGACTGATCGGCTCGAGCTCCTAGACAAAAAACTAGGCATCCTAAATAGAGTGAAGCGATACTTTACGCCTGAACAGCTAATAAACCTATACAAAGCGCATTTCCGATCCTGCATGGAGTATTGCAGCCACCTTTGGGATGGCTCAGCTAAGTATCAGCTTGCCGCACTTTACTCGGTGGAATGCAGAGCCAAGAGGCTCATCGGCGACATTGAACTGGTGGACGCGAAACTTCAGAGCTTGGCTCATCGCCGCAAAGTTGCCTGCTTGTCGGTCTTCTAACTTCGGTGAGTGTGCTCAAGAACTCCACGACCTCATCCCACCAGCCCCCTTCTACCATCGGACATCTAGACGCACTGCAAGTTATCATCCTTACATTGTTGCCATTCCACCAATTCGTACCAAGCGCTTCCAAACATCCTTTATAATGCGCACAGCGAATGAATGGAACTCACTACCTGCGTCTGTATTTCCGAACGCATTCAACCGAATCTCTTCAAAGTTAGAGTGAACAGGCTTCTTCTGGGTAAGCTCACTCCATCGTCGACTCTGTCTCTGTCACCTATGACCTAGACTAGAGTCAAGAGCAAACCCATAACAAATAAAAAAAATAAAACAAAAACTAAGTAATACTTCAAGTTACGCATATTTTTTTATGTATTAAAGTTATATAAATTCGTACATTTTACGTGATGCGTGCAAAAATAAACAGACAAAAATTCAAAAATGAAAAATGCTATAATTTAACAACCCCGGCTATATTTTTTTGGAAATATTTTCGATGTACAAAAACGGCTTTGTGTATTGATTTGCCTGTGCTTTGTTAATTTTGTTTCGAAATAAACTATTTCTTATTTTTTTAATATTGTTACTAACTGTTACTAAGACAGCAATTAAACAAAAAGTTAAAGCTGCCGTTGCATGAATTACTTAAGTGAAAACAGAGTAATCAAATAACAATGATTAAATGAAGTAATTATTGGTTTATTTATTACAGCTTTAATAGCATTATTGTTGTTAATTGAATTATGGTTCCTGTTTACGTATTTAATAACACACTCGCTCTCTATTGTTATTAATTCTACTAGAAACAAATGGCGTTTTCGCTATCTTAGCTCCCCGACTACGTTATTTATTTCTTTGTTAAGTTTTAAAACCCGAGCATTGTTCCAGTGTACATACAAACTAGGCAAGTTTTCAACACATTTCGATTGTTCTTCAATACATATTTATCTCCTTGTTCAACCATGACCAGACCATAGTTACACGCGCCAAGAACAGAATTACAGCTTCAGCGACATACTTACGGTCCACACGCCGGAATCACCGGCACACCGTCAGCGCTAAGAAGTGACCCACAAAGTCTTCGCGTCATCGGCTCAATACATACATAACACACATGTAAATAGCTATCAACGTGTTTTGACCACAAACGTTGTATATCAGAAAGGCAAGGTGCGCAGTACTCATAACCGGCGTGTGTGTATGACAAGATGTATGAATGTGAGTGAAGCAAAAGAAGTATGTAAGGATCGTAGCAGGTGGCGTTCTGTAGTTTCTGCCTACCCCCATGGGAAAAAGGCGTGAGTTTATGTATGTATGTATGTATTATAATAAATTAGTAATCAAGCTGGAGTCGAGTTTGATTCATCTCTCCGTTACTCCTCTTACTGTGGCCAGGACACCCTTAGCCTTAAACGATCCTGTGAGTCTGTGGGATCGGCAGTGAGAAAACCATTTCCTGTGTACATTGCACGACGTACACAAACCTCTATTCCTACCCAAATTCCGTCTGTTACCGTAGGTCTTCTTGTAACAGACTTCCCGCACGTAAAACCAACGTAACCTACGCTTGGTGTGGTTTGTATGATAGGGTAGGGCAGTAGGATAACTAGGGTGCTAGGTAATTGTTATAGGGCTAGGTTTGTAGTCAGTGGAGTCTTGGAATAAAGGCCGTACTAAGCTGTAAGTCCCGGTGCGTAAATTCTTCTTCATGTTTAAATCAGTCATCTTTTGTCTGCCCAGTCAGTACCTAGCAAGCTGGGCTGCTCTGTCTTTTGTCTCATTCAACTCTTGGGGATCCATCTCGAGAAAGTAACATTCTGTCGATATGTCAAGATACCAAATTGTTTGGGAGTGACCACGTGACATTTGATAGCGCAGGTCGAACCCATACACTATGCAGTGGCGAGCAGAGCAATCGCCCGGGGCTTCCCTGTTGCAGGGCCCTCGCGAGAACTTATAATTGGAACTTTTTATTTTATCGTTACGATACAGTTATTCGTAATCGTAACAATAAGTGCCAAGATTTTCATTTCTCTTATCATCACATCATCACAGACATTACAAAAAAGATAAGGCCCGTGAATAAGCATGAGCCGCCCGCCCGGAATCTCGCAGTGGTTAAGCCGCCCCTGACACATTGGATTTTTAGGTTTCCGTACACAAAAGGTAAAAACGGGACCCTATTACTAAGACTCCACGATCTGTCTGTCTGTCTGTCTGTCCGTCTGTCACCAGGCTGTATCTCATAAACCGTGATAGCTAGACAGCTGAAATTTTCACAGATGATGTATTTCTGTTGCCGCTATAATAACAAATACTAAAAACAGTTTTTTTTTTTTTATTAAAGTGGGGCTCCCATACAAAAAACGTGATTACTACCGCTTCGCTGTCTTTGATGAAAGTCTGCCTTTCAGCTAACATTACATATATTTCTGACATTATATTTTGTTTTCCCAGGTCAATTGAACGAGTGCTGCGACAAGTTAAAGAAGCTCCGCGCTCAGTTGAACAAGTTCGAGGAGTTGTTAGCGGAAGCCAACAGCCAGGTTGGCGCGCCGCCTGTTCACCCCACCGCCAGGACCAACGGACAGGCCCCCACGCAGGCCACCAGGTAATGAAACGCACGTACATCAGGATACCATGTCTGTCTTTTCTGAAGGGTCGAAGTAGAGCTTCGACAGTTATATTTCATTATGATCCACATGCTAACTTTACCTACTGCTAGGTTATGTTTTTTTTGTACAATCCCTACACTCTTGTAGCAATCTTATGAAAGTTCTATCCATGATGACTCAACGCGAATTGCTATGCTAAATACCGGGCATATCCGTTTCTAAGTTTCTACTGAAACATTCGTAATGTATGAACACAAAATAAAACACCCATACAGTTAGCCTATCCAATAACATGAAAGACATCCAAATGGTGGAGACAATTATCATCATCGTTTACAGCCGAAAGACGTCCACTGCTGGACATAGGCCTCCCCCAGGCGTCCCCACATTGACTGATCCCGTGCGTCTCGCATCCAGCGGATTCCCGCAACCTTAACCAGGTCATCGGTCCACCTGGTGGGAGCCCTTCCAACGCATCGTCTTCCGGTTCGCGGTCGCTATTCCAGAACTTGTATGGCCCCATCGGCCATCCGTTGTGCGAGCAATTTGTCCTGCCACTTATTTCGCAATTTATCGTGCTATGTCGGTAACTTTGGTTCGCCTGCGAATATCCTCATTTCTGATGCGATCACGCAAGGAAACTCCGAGCATAGCCCTCTCCATTGCCCTTGTCTACAATACTTATCTATTTGAAATCATTGTGTTAGAAATAACAAAAACATACCGTAATAGTATTCTAACTAACCTAAATTTTTCAGCATCGGCTCCAACAGCGAGTCACTATCCCGCTCCGCTTCGGAATCCTCCGTGAGTACAGGCACCGGCACAGCCGCCCCAAGCGCCCGTGCAGCCGGTGGCTCACCCGAGTCCGGCCTGGGCGGCGAACTGGCCACAGTACACCACGACCATGCCAACGGCGACCACGACCACGACCATGAGGACAATGACCATGATAACGATCATGAGTCCGACTTTGACTATTATTACTGCGAGCCTGATCTGCAGCCGGTGGGGTATTGTAAGGCGTTGTATGCTTTTGAAGGTGAGTAGAAACTGTGTACTTACGTAGTAATATTATGTTTGTATCAATAACTTAACTTGGAATTAGTATATACGCCAGGATGGTGCAAGCGGGCCTTAGCATTCAGCAAGTACAAAGCCAAATGCACGTCAATAGTAGCAGTAGAAAACCGTCCTAACAATTGAAGTCGCTATTAATAGCAGCTTATTTTGAATCAATCTGTAACAACGAACGAACAATTCACTACCTAATATTGTTTTAAATCTTGTGTTTCTTTTAAAGCCCGATGCACAATGTATGGAGGCTCTGTAAAGTGCTACTCACACAATATCTCCGCTGACACAAGAATTTGCCATTGAGCAGATTCTTGACATTTATTTATAACGGCATTAAATTTTCCACCAGTATAAAAGTCCACCTATTTTAACAAATCAATATTCCCTTCCCTCAGGAATCGGCAGCGGTTCCACAATGAAGATGGAGTGCGGCGAGCGGCTACTGGTGCTCGAGACAGACGCGGGCGACGGCTGGACGCGCGTTCGACGTCACCACACGCGCGAGGAGGGCTTCGTGCCCACCACTTACATCGCCACCACGCTTTACGCTGACGCCAACGCGCACTAGCTGGTGATTATCATATTCCTGTTAAGCGGGCTACTCACACACTTGCCACAAGGGCAATCTAGGGTGTAAAAGTGGTGATGACCCTTAATTGCTACCTTAATTTTGATGTCTATAGACAAGCAAAGGGCAATTACCTAGAATTGCGCTGCCGACCTGCCGCGTGTGTAGCGTGATCGAGGCAATTTCTATTAATTTTTAACTCAACTCACTCCTTTTCTGTGGCCATTTCCTCACCCAGTATCTCCTTATCCTTTTTTTGCGGTAGCACCACAGAAAGAGCCAGGGTTATACTGATCTTTTGATTTTTCGATAATATTGGTGCCATTCTCAACGCGTTTATTTTGTTCAACTTGTACCCGAACACTGAAAACAAGGCATGTGTGTAGAGACAATTCCGATATTGCCGCGACCGCCGTGCGCCCTATATTGCACCTGTGACAGGTGTGTGCGTAGCCCGCTTTACAAATATAACCTGACCGAATTTCGTCCATGGTGGCATCGGCGAAAGACACAGATACATGTGTGTGCCCAGTTGCACTGTCTATTCCCTCACTCATAACTGGGGGCACCACACTTCCAAATTCTAGGCTGCCATTGATATATTCTTAATGTAAAAACGCAATAACATAGGTGTTACATAGAGAAAGGTGAGAGAAGGGTAGTTAGTAGAAGATTATCCACGCGTAGGCGTAAATAGCTTAATTGAAACCATCGTTTCGCCGTTGTAGAAGCCAATTTTTATTTTTTATCCATATGCACCGCCGGTTCGCGTGCGTAATACGTGTCCAGTCGAATAAAGATTCGTGGCCTCCTTGGTTGACATAATTATTATAACTTCGTTGTTTGTTTCAGAAGTTGCGTCCCACACGCTCGCTTGCGGCGCTGACTGCAAGCTGATGGCGCTCGGAGCCGCTCGCAGCCGCGCGGCGCCGCTCGTGGGCGCTCGCACCGCGCACGCGCACGCGCTACCTTCAAATGTTTTGTGGCCTATATAGTAACAAGTATTTTTGCTATAATTTATCGTATTGAAAATGTTCGCATTATTTTTTTTATCGTGTTCTTTCTATTCCGATTGTTAGCCTGGCGTAGGCCACCATTGAACAAAAACGGAAACATTCCATGATCTTATTTATTGTGTATATTGTTGGTTATATGGCGTACATATTTTCATGTATGAAGTATACCGTAATAGCGTAATGTTAATTGTAATGTGGTGTAACTCATCTAGATCTTCATTGTGCCAGCTGTTTACGTAATAAGTTTATATTTCGTACTTATGATAGTTGTAATCTTGCTTTTATGTTATTTGCCATTGAGTATTTGAAATTATAGCAAAAATAGATAAAGTGTAGGTGTTATGAAATGTGTAAAATATGTAAACTTAGACTTAACTTCAAATGCTATCGACATATTATAATGATTTATGAATGACATGTAATATGGATTCCTGTCAACTATCACATGCGATGTATTGTATAATACTTACTTTAATTGAATGATATATAGGATAATATCTAATAAAGCTAGCTAAAAGTCACGATTAGCCGATGTTATTTTCTGAATATACGCTGTTTGCGGAACGTATATATAGTTCATGTATTTATATTTAGGTGAGATGATGTATGAGAGTGAAGCATACAATTTTTCTACAAATATAAAATTATGCGACAATCATAAACATGTTTGATTTATTTCTGTACTTACCCCATACATACATAACACGATATGAATACACAATTAAACCGAGGTCGCTAACCTTGCTATAACAAACTTATCTATTGTATGAAGTTAAGGGTACACTAGTCGACGGCACGGACTATTTTGTGCGCGGGGTTAAAATGCATTTTATATCAAACGACAACACGTGCGGAAGAGATAGATGCTGTGATGAGCAGTAGGAAGCTAGTTCGCGTACGAATACACACTTTTGCAAATCTGTAGCGTAATGGATAATGATTTAGGACGAAACCGAGTGCGCGAAATTTTATAAACAGACCTTTGGGAGTCTGGATATCATGAAAAAACGACTAAATCTATCTGTTTAAAATAAAATTATTTGCATTGTTGAACAACTAATCTATCCCTGTATGGTGGCTGTTTTGCAATTTTCCGTCTTCTTATGGTATTTATTTGCGCCCAAAAATGCGTTAAAATTAGTGTTGAAATATGGAACTTTCGACGCTCATAACTTGCAAATATTTTTCTTTTTTACTTTTTGTTTCCATACACGGCTAGATAATGATGAGACAAATTGATATAATTTTTTATTTTGAACGTACATCGTCAAACAGTGGAGTAATCGCCAGACTACGTTTGTATGGAAGAATGATCGACTAGTGAAACCTTAAGTGGCGTCTGTGTGTAGTAAAGATTTCAACATCGAAGTAAAATAAAAAAACAAATACAGGCGTTTGTACGACCCTGAACATACCCTGACCCTTCCAACAAATATTTAGTAGAATAATAATTGCGTTAGAATTTAGATAAAAATATACATTTATGTTCCTCTACTGACTATTCATATTAATTTCTTATTTTTTGAGTCCAGTATTCGGTCGATTGTATGAAATACAATCAGCAATCTTATGATCATCAATGTTTATATCAATATAGTCGATCGTTTCTTTACCGATGTTGTTTTTCGTCGTTAAATCTTTTTAGAATTATAAAAAATTACCAAGTAGTCTATACTAATACTAATATACTAATACTAATATACTAATACTAATATACTAATATACTAATACTAATATACTAATTACTAATATTACTAATTACTAATAATATTATAAAGAGGTAAAATTTGTAAGTTTGTATGTAGGGGGTAATCTCAGAAACTACTGGTTGGAATTGAAAAAATCTTTTTGTGTTAGATAGTCCATTTATCGAGGAAGGTTATAGGCTATATAACATCACGGTACGACCAATAGGAGCGGAGCATAAATGAAAAATGTTGCAAAAACGGGCAAGAATATTACTTTTTGAGGGCTTTCGTTGCGATAGGTGTAGGGTAGGTACGTAGCCAGTTGACGGGAGCGAAGCCGCGTGGGACAGCTAGTATTTTAATATTCTCAAACGATCTTGTTTGCAATCAATTCAACAAGCCAATAAAAAAATTAATAACTTGCGCCGCCTACCCAAGCTCGCTTGTCGCGATGCACCAAACAGCAATGTTCCTCCGGGTAACCTGCTGCCGGATATCCGGCTACAAGGTTGGCCGAATTCGGTATCCGGCCAAACAGCTATCAGTTTCATCTCTATATGGATGCACCCATAAAAATATTAATTATTATTACTGATGACCAATAACAATATGACTCATCAGCAACACGAAGGAATTGCAGTGTTTTGATACAAAAAGAAAAACCGGCCAAGTGCGAGTCGGACTCGCGTCGGTTCCGTACCATTATCGCAAAAATGTCACGTTTGTTGTATGGGAGCCCCATTTAAATTAAGTATTTGTTGTTATAGCGGCAACAGAAATACATCATCTGTGATAATTTCAACTGTCTAGCTATCATGGTTCCTGAGATACAGCCTGGTGACAGACAGACGGACGGACACTGGAGTCTTAGTAAATGGGGCCCGTTGTTTTGGGTACGGAACCCGAAAAATAATAAGAAAATTGCACCGAGTACAAGTGAGAGTACTGTGTAGCATAGTTTTTCATCACAAGCCCAATGGGAACCAGAAAATTAAAAAGTTTACCTAATCTACAAAATTACCAGAGCACGCCACAGCGAGTCCATACAATCGCCGGTATGAAGGTTTGTCATCTGATTGTGCAAACGGCGGTGCTAAGTTCCTTTCTAATCGGGGCAGCGACCTAGCGCGGCCGGTGGCCAGTGGCCTTACACCACCGGCACCACATGACCTTAATGCTTATAGGTTCAAAGTACTGATGCAACAAGAACATGATCACGCAAACATAAACAACAAATAGGCTTAGGCATAAATGTAGGACGGACAACGACTGTGTTTGTATATTTTGATTAAATAGAGGTAAGTCGAAAATTCTTTGTATATTTTGATTAAATAGAGGTAAGTCGAAAATTCTTCCATACAAACGTTAGTCTAGGGATTATTCCACTGTTTGACGATGTACGTTCAAAATAAAAAGTGATATCAATTTGTCTCATCATTATCTAGCCCTGTAGGGAAGCAAAAAGTAAAAAAAAGAAAATATTTGAAAGTTATGAGCGTCGAAAGTTCCACATTCCGACACTAAATTTAACGCATTTTTGCAAATTGAAAATTGCGTAACAGCCACCATACAGGGATAGATTAGTAGTTCAACAATGCAAATAATTTTATTTTTTGAACAGATACGTTTAGTCCTTCCTGACCATAAATAGGCCTCATTTTGTCTTGTGCTTTCTTATCGAGTTGGACTATCTACTACAAAAAAGTTAAATTAGACGGAATTTGTAAAGCATTGTCAGATAGGTCTGCCGCAACCATCTAACGTGTAACCGAGCAAGAAGGTTTTCTCTTCGGCTCTGTAGTTCGCGTTCAATATGATAGATGGCATGCATAGATACGATGGCTGACCGAGTCACAACCACCCCCTAGCTGTGGAAAAAAGCATTACGATACATATTCTGTTTTTATAATAGATGGCGCTTTGTGTTGCCTATTTAGATCTTACCGCCCTAAACCAGCGAGTGTTGCAAGAAGAAGGAGATCCAACGGTTGAAAGGTAGGTAGATACTTGACTATGAGACCGTACAAAAATCGTGACGGAAGTCGACACAAGAGTGCAAAATTTTGCACCGTAATCCTAGATCGCTGTCAACTTTTACAATTTCACTTCCAGTTATTAAAAAACATGAAATTTATGCAATCGTCATCAGACAGTCGACTTAATATCCGCTAGTTTTGGAGGAAAGTCGCCACATCGTGACAGATAATTAATAGTTTCACTGGCTGTTGTCACGATTGTTACTATTGTTAAAAACATTTGCAAACACAGCGGGACACAACCTCCGTCCGCATAAATATTGATTGATAACCATGTAACAATTTCACGCGAAATTAATTAGCTAATTTATAATAAAAAATAACTTCCCTCATCGCGTATGTTCGCACGAGACGCAAGGTGCTTATATTGCGTTCGCTGCTCTATTGGCCGACTGCACCGCCTTCCGTGTCTCGCCACGCAATCATTGCATAATTGGATTCGCTAACCATCAGACATTTACACGCATTAAACAACCATTGCAGACTAGTTAGCGCCTTCCTCCACCATCATCCATGTCTAGTGGCCGATGTACGACAATCCCAGAGAGTTTAACTTCACAACTGGACCACTATAAGTCCCGAGCTAAACGAGTTTTGTGGGAACTGTGGGTACACTATCCCGAGGTCGGGGACTGTGGAAATATTTAAATGGTTTTCCTGCTACGGCTGAAATAGCTGTGGATATTGTATAGAGTCTGGCAAACGAAAGTAGACTGAAAAAGCGCGGCAAATTTAAAAAATATCAGCATAGCAACCCCAAGAACTAGTATGAAATACCTGGGGGGTGACCATAAGCTCTTAGAGCGGTATCAATTTGATATCGAGTAAGTGACAGATGTATACAAGCCAGATACATCTGTCCCTTATTCGATCTCAAATTGATACCGCTCTAAGAGCTTATGGTCACCCCCCTGGCATAACCTAATTTGATACTTTAGAATTATTTAAATATTAATTCGTCTGAATAAAAATACTAGATATAGGTACATTTAGGTATGTAATACTTTAGATATATCAATCTGAATAAAAAAATGCAACAGTATTCTATAATAATTTTGGTTTATTCACTATCAATCAAAATCTGAATCTAAGACTTCCATGTGAAAAGATTCATAAGAGTCACAGGAATCATTATTTTCTACATTATTAATGAAACTTTTTAAATTATTAAATAGTAAAAATGTTTTTACAAAAAGATAAATAGTGATTACGAATTAAAACAAAGTATCAACTTAATAGCATCCTATGGAAAAATGGGGTTGACATTAGTATAGCATTGCCATATAAAAAGTTTGCAAATAATTCGAGTGTCTACTTTCGTTTGCCAGACTCTAACAGCTATCCTGGGAGAGAAAATTGCAGTTATCAATAGAATGTGCAATTTTGGAGAACATTATTAAGACAAATCGTCGAATTCCGTTATGGTAGCCTTTAAATTGGATTTTAAAATGTCACGTTACAAAGTAGACCGAGAAAGTTGTATTACTTGAACAAGTCCTAGGTAAGAATAAGGTGCTAGGTAAGATAAGGTCCCAGGGATGTGTCCTAACTGGCGTTGCACAGAGGGGTTTCCGGGGTGTTATTTTGATAGGTGACGGGGCCCGTTCTATGTGATCACCGGGGTGGTTTTAGTGAGCTAAAAAGCCCACACTCCCTGGCCTTTTCCCCAAAAGTCCTGGCGATATCACCCGGTCAATAAAAAGAAAAACATTTTGTAGTGTTTTTATATGGAAGTAGGATTGTATTTTCTTGTCAAAAAGTTTTTGTTTCACTTTTTAGTTGTGGTACATATCTGTAATGCCCATAAAATCAAAAAAATCAATATATATTTTTTTTAATTACATAGGCCTACATGGGCACTTATAAAACGTCGACAAAAGGTGCACGGTTCGGGTTTGTCGTTTCCTATGGAGAAAATCCATGGTTACTCTTTTAAAAAAATTGTATTTACAATATTTCCATGTTACAGCACTTGGATATGGGGGGACAACGTAGCCCCGACAATAAGTCGTACGAAATTAAAAAAAAACAAACAAAAAATTAATGTGAAACGAAATAAAAAGTTAACAAATGTTAACAAACATTCACAATTGGTAAAAGAATCTATACAAAGGTAAAAAAAAACAAATTAAAAAATAAGATAGATAAGCCAATATAGATTACTCGAATAACATGAAACTTGAACACAACCGGTGAAATTAGAGTGTACCAGGGTGAACTGTACACATCTGCGTACCCGTTTAGAGCGTACCGGCGTGATGTTATGTTATGAAATGGTGTAAACAATAAACAGACTTGCGATTGCAGCAATCCCGAGAGATTTTCCGTCATTTATTGAAGAGTTCTGTTGTTTAAATCCGAAGTTTTTCATCACATCTTGATCATTAAACAGGCCCACATGAGAGCAACAACTTAAAAATAAAAAAATCCGGCCAAGTGCGAGTCGGCAAAAAAATCACGTAAGTATGTTGTATGGGAACCCCACTTAAATATTTATATTATTCTGTTTTTACTATTTGTTGTTATAGCGGCAACAGAAATACATCATCTGTGAAAATTTCAACTGTCTAGCTATCACGGTTCATGAGATACAGCCTGGTGACAGACGGACAGATAGACAGACAGACAGATAGACAGACAGACAGATAGTCAGTCAGACAGACGGATCGTGGAGTCTTAGTAATAGGGTCCCGTTTTTACCCTTTGGGTACGGAACCCTAAAAAGAATCATCAAAATCGGTTCACCCAGTAAAAAGTTCTGAGTTAACAAACATAAAATAAAAAAATACAATCGAATTGAGAAACTCCTCCATTTTGAAGTCAGTTAAAACACCTAAGAACGACCTAGATAGGTACGTAATAAACTTAAATTGTATCCTATTCTACAGAAAAAAGAAGAGGCTCTTCCTACGAGCAACCACCACTCTACCAATTTAAATAGATAAAATAAAAGAATATTTATAATACCAATTGTTGTTTATTGGCTCAATAAAACCTGTCTCACAGGTTATGATTTACATAGTTATTAAAGTAAAATTAAGTTGCCATTACAGAGCAAAATTGCAGCTTTTATTATAACTTTTGATAGAGCACCTGACGTTAGAAAACTACGAAAAACATCTTGCTCTATTTATTTATGTATTTAAACTGCATGCATAAATGAACAATGGCGGTGTTCATGCCTTAGGCATTCTCTACCAGTCAACCAAGGGTGGTGAAGAGATAACATGGCAGGTGCATTGTTGTTGCTCTATATACCTACCTATTTCTGGAATACCCAGTTGTACCTAACGTACTCAACGATTACCTAACATTAACATTGGAAACGGGATATTTACCATTTTTACTGTTTGTTACGAGTTTCCGATATTTCGATGCTGATATTTTTTTTTATTTATTTTTTTATTCTGATATTTCAAGCACCATGATCACGGATAAACTATTTATCTAGTTGCAAATGTTAATGTTAGTGTTAGTGACAATGACAGTTTAAAAACTTATATACTCAAAGATGTTTTTATTTCAATACCAGCGCATTTTCCTTATTTGTTATTCCATTTAAATTTACTTAAGGTTAAAATAAATGCTCCGAATTTTCCATCGTAGTTGATGCTGATTTCCATATAAAACATAAAAATACAGATTGCAGAGCAAGATAGGCACAAAATAACAGGTGTAGGTAGGTAGGCCTATGCCAAAATTTTCTCTTAATACATCCGAGAGTTATGAATATAAATGTGGATGGATGGAGAGGGAGGGGACGGCCAAAGGAAAGATGGATGGACTGTGTGAGGAGTGATATGAAAGAAAAGGGCGAGGTGATGGCGTGACGGAGGACAGGACGGTATGGAAGAAGAAAACGTGTTGCGCCGACCCCAAATAAAATAAGACAAGGGCAGGAAGATGACGGTGATGATGATGACAACTGGGGAAAACAAGATTATTTTTCTAGGCCTATATCATATAATGGAAGTCATCAGTGAATCTAATATTTGATTGACCGATAACTGATTAGTTAAAAGTTAACACGGTCCACAGGCGAGTATTTGTTGAAGTAACGTATTATATAACCCTTCCATCTGTTAAACCACTCCAACAGGTTTTCATTGCAGTACTACAGCTACGTAGGCAAGTGAAATGTTGGTCGTAAACGTGCCTCTCAACATCCGCGGAGCGTGCGTCTGCGACCAACAGCCGATTGTTCAGACAATGAGTCGTTTGCTGCGGTGAGCTACAGTTGCAGAATTGCTCCCTGTTCTCAACCCACCGGGGAAGTTTACCTACTACGCTTCGTGAATTACTCCCATCTCCACATTATTCGAATACAAGACGAGATCACGAATAGGGTTAAGAGCTTTTGGAATAAAATTCTGCGCTGTTCAACTTTGAATTGCGCTTGGTAGATATCTATGTAGCCGTAGTAGTAGATAGGTAACTAGATACGGGTATCCATGTAACTATATCTAGCTAGCTACTTTGGTTTGCGTTTTTGATGTCATCATCTTGCATCGGTTCAACTTGGAAAGGGTTGTACAATAGCAGTTGATGTAGAAAAGATGCGAGGCCCATCTCCAACGGAGGGACGCGGTCATACGATACGATACCTAAGTATATTCAGGTTACCTAGCAGAAAAAGACCTGAATTCTCTTGCTGTATGTATGTCGAATGACTACTTAAATAGGTATCTCTGGTTGGTCGATGCAATAGGGATGTTAACTGAAAATTACTTTTTTGTAAGTACTTTTCTTTTGAAACATAAAGTGACGACGATAAGATAGTGTGACGTCACGCCGTTAGTACACTTTATAGTGACGTCACAAGCCCCCACTCCTGAACTTTGCGCTTTCAATTTGTAATTTTTTATTGATTTCGTAAAAACAAAAAATACGTGTCTAGTATTATTTGATAATCTCACTGACAGATGAAATAGAATTATTATTTATGTACCCAGGAGCAATCCGGTTAGTTCTTCTTTTAACTACGAAACCTAGCCACAGCACAAGATGAAGCAAGATTTAAGTAATGTAGACAAAACCGCATCCGTTTTAGGTGAAACTAGAATAACTACAGGATCTGCGTGCAATTTCATTGATGACCATGGATTTTTGTGATATCATTGACGGTCCGTGTCTGTTATAACTTCTTGATCGTTGGATAAAGTTAGATTGCATTAATCTTTTGCTCATTATGCATGGTTTGACTACAAAGAAAACTTTTCCTACTTAAGTATGTAATAATTTATGTAAGTAACCTAATGTAGGTTACCTACACACATAGGCTGATAGGCACATACATTAGCAGAAATATTTTCTCAAGTTGATTTATTTATAGTTTATATATAGTTTATTCCTAGTTTATTTTAAATATCTTACTGTATTTTCTTTTTGTGTTATTTGTATCTATCTTTACATGCGCTACAGACCTTGGTTTCCGTATGTCATGTCCTAGGCGACCACTGAAAATCAGCGCCGTGCAGTGGGTTTCCCACGGCACAGCATTATGCTGAGTGGAAGCCTTCTTGCCACAACCACGACATGCATCTGCTTTTATTTATACTCACATTATTTTTACTTTTCTAACATAATTTAAGAACTTCAAAATCTGTAACCACTGTTCTTGATCTTGAAATGTAATGTTTGTATGTCGTTTTGTGGCAATTAAATATTTTTACTTTCTTTCTTTCATTTATCCTAACCCAAAACTGACGCATTGTAACAAATAGGTTAAGTGTTACTAATGGCCAAACTCCACTGATAGGAGGTAGGTATGTAGGTAAATGATAAATTCATCAACCATCACCATAAGCATTCAAAATGGTAGATAGTACGAATTGACAGGTAGGTAGAAATCATGCGCAGACACAGGGAGGGGGGCACGTGGGCAATTGTTCGAGGCCAAAATTAGTGTGAAACTCCAAATTAGACACAAAGATAGCTCTCTATCTATATTTTCATTTGTAGGCAATTACTTAGAAATTGATAAATTGTCATCATCCTTGCACACACACAAACACATTCTTGAGTTTATGAAAAATAGGTCTTAAAGATCGGAACACCGACCACTTAGTTGTCCATATTTACCCTATGGCCATGTAGGAACAGCATTTTTCAAGGATTCCCGCCCTCTACAGATAGACATTTGTCCCACCCTGAGCTAAATCCTGGATCCCTGCCTGAGGAGTAGTAACTAGGAATAAGTACTAAGAATTAGGCCTTACAAGGAAAACTTATCTCCGTCGCTATAAACCAGAAAACAAATCTGTAATCATGGTTGGGCAAAGATTGAAACGAACAAATCATTCAGAATATAGAAAAGTTTCATTAATGAAGGTAAACAATCAGCTTGCAACTCTAACAAGTTAAAAGTCCGCAACATTCCCAGTGAATCCTAAATGAGGATGAATTCCAGGCAAAGTGATTGCCTCATTACACCGACATAGTTATTTCGAAGTCTACCATCGCGGGATATTTATCATCCTATAATTAGGAACCTACTATGAAACGGGCAAATTTAGGAATGTTATCCTAAATTGAAAAAAATATGAAACTGCATTTTTAGGAATATTATCCTAAATTGAAAAAAAAAATGAAAGCGATAATTTAGGAATGTTATACTAAACTGAAAAAAAAATGAATGTGAAAATTTAGGTTTATTATACTAAATAGAAAAAAAAATGAATGTGAAAATTTAGGTTTATTATACTAAATAGAAAAAAAAATGAATGTGAAAATTTAGGTTTATTATACTAAATAGAAAAAAAAATGAATGTGGAAATTTAGGTTTATTATACTAAATAGAAAAAAAAATGAATGTGAAAATTTAGGTTTATTATACTAAATAGAAAAAAAAATGAATGTGAAAATTTAGGTTTATTATACTAAATAGAAAAAAAAATGAATGTGAAAATTTAGGTTTATTATACTAAATAGATAAAAAAAATAAAGTGAAAATTTAGGAATGTTATCCTAAATTTTCCCGCTTCATAGTAGGTACTAAAAGGCTACCCTATTTTTAGTTGAAATAGTTCGAAGGGCAGTCAGATTTTTCTGAAATTCGTGAATTACCTAATTAATTTACAAGTATTGTCATGGCACCCTTAAACTTCTATACGTCACCCTTGTCAGAAGTGTACTGGAATACGCATCGCAGGTGTGGAATCCTACCTATAGGGTCCATATCGACCGAATTGAACGTGTCCAAAGATGCTTTACCAGATACCTGCGGTATAAATCGAGCAGCTGTCCTAACACAGCTACCTATCCTGAGAGGCTAAGTCATTTTAATCTGACTACCTTGGAAAACAGAAGAAAAAACATGGAAAAAATAATGTTGTTCAAAATTGTCAACGGTTTGGTTGATGTTCCTAAACTTCTGGATGACATTAATATACGTGTTCCCCGTAGTAGTAAACCCAGGCCTGACCGTAAGGTTGGTTTTGTTTGTGCCACCTACAGCTCGAACTAACCTCGGGCTTTCCGCGCCATTGAACCGTTTGATGAGGACATATAATGGGATCCACTCTCCCATCAATAGTATTGACATCTTCTCCAACACCTTGGCTCAATTTCAAAGGCATCTCTCTAAACAACTCAAAGTTGATAATTTTTTTTTTTTTTTTTTTTTTTTTTTTGTTTTGTTTTATTCCATCACCTATTGGTTCTGTGTTTTGACATATATCCTTTTGTTCCTAATTATTATTGTTTATTTCTATGTTTTTTTAATATTATTATTAGTGATTATTTATAGATTTTTTATAATTTATGTTTTATTATTCTAAATTATCACATTACTATCAATTTTTTAATTCTTATTTTGACATTTTTTTATTTTAATTGATATTATATAAAGTAAACTTAAACTGATAGTGCTGTGCACACCTATATGTGAAAAGTTTACTATAGTCTGTAGTCAAATGTGATTAATTGATTGTCAATGTTATTGTTAACAATTCGTTGGAGTGCCATAATAATAAATAAATAAATAATTATAGCACCAAAAGAGGTAGGTATTTTGTTTTTAATGAGTCTTCAACTCATTTATTAAATAACTGTCTTAATCAGTTTGTAAATTCAGGTTCATCTCTTTCATAAAAACAAAAGCTAACTTTTGAGATTTTGGATTCTGTTAGATATTTTTTAGGGTTCCGTACCCAAAGGGTAAAACCGGCCAAGTGCGAGTCGGACTCGCGCACGGAGGGTTCCAATAGATCGTAACTTTTGAGATTTTGGATTCTGTTAGACAGTTTTTAATATTTGTTACTCGCTAGGTTATTTTGTATTACGGAAATATTAGAGACCCGCAACTATAACTCTATAGGCAGTAGACAATGTTACGTGCGGAATCAAACACCACTTGATCTATGGTGACTGTAGCGCAGAACCGATCACATAACCACTGCGATAAGAATGGTAGGTACCTACAGTTAATAAGTATAGTTCTCCTAAAACTTCTTGGCCGACCTGAAGTTGGCTACAATGGCTGCGCAGTAGTAAATCTCATACAAAAACAGCACCGTTACGTGCCTTGCGCATCGGAAAACCAACTTCAGGGCGGCCCAGAAGTTTGGCGAGCACTATAGCTTGGTTGGTTAGTGGTCTCCTGTGCGGGTCACAAATAAATACATTTTTTTTCTTTCTTTTTTTTTTGTTTAATTTTTTTTAGGTTGGTACCTAGTTAAATTAACAGTTTTGTGCATATATATGTAGGTACCTGTCTATACATACATGAGCTTTGTTATAATATTGGTTTTAAATCAAGTAATCATACCTGTAGGTACTTAACACATTTTTTTGTAGCAGTTCAAAGCTATAAATCATTGTATTACCCAATGTGCCTACAGGTACCTACGCCAATTTAGATATCGCTAAGAGTGAAAGCTCTAATAAATTCCACCCACATAGAGTGTACTGAGATAAATTAACAAATTAATTAAGTAGAATTATAAATTCGGTTCAATAAAACTAGTTCTATTCTGTAAAAATCTCATTGTGAAAAATTTGGTGAAGTGAACTTGAAGTGAGCTGTCAATTCATCTAACCAAGGTGGAACATTTACCGTCGAAGTGTCACCGTAAAAACTTGGGTGAAGTGAGCTGTCAATTCATCCAACCAAGGTGGAACATTTACCGTCGAAGTGACACCGTAAAAACTTGGGTGAAGTGAGCTGTCAATTCATCCAACCAAGGTCTAACATTTACCGTCAAAGTGACACCGTAAAAACTTAGGTGAAGTGAGCTGTCAATTAATCCAACCAAGGCGGAACATTTACCGTCAAAGTGTCACAGTAAAAACTTGTATGAAGAGAGCTGTCAATTCATCCAACCAAGGTGGAACATTTACCGTCAAAGTGTCACCGTAAAAACTTGGGTGAAGTGAGCTGTCAATTCATCCAACAAAGGTGGAACATTTACCGCCGAAGTGTCACCGTAAAAACTTGGGTGAAGTGAGCTGTCAATTCATCCAACCAAGGTGGAAAATTTACCGTCGAAGTGCCACCGTAAAAACTTCGGTGAAGTGAGCTGTCAATTCATCCAACCAAGGTGGAACATTTACCGCCGAAGTGTCACCGTAAAAACTTGGGTGAAGTGAGCTGTCAATTCATCCAACCAAGGTGGAACATTTACCGTCAAAGTGCCACCGTAAAAACTTCAGTGAAGTGAGCTGTCAATTCATCCAACCAAGATGGAACATTTACTGATGAAATGATGCCAGGTCATAATTGGGTTTTACATAAAAAACGACGAAATATTTCTTCCTGGTACAAAGAAAGGGATGCGAAGCAATATATATATATATATAATATATATATATATATTATGTGAGTCATAATGTGGATGGCTATAAAAGTAATGGAAAGCTATGAAGACGGCACATGGATTGTGTAAAAGATACCTAATGTAATGGGGCAATAAAGGGGGTGAATAATGAGCTTGATAGCTGATAGAGATCTATTGAAGAATAAGACATGTTTTGTCGATCTTAAAATTGGAATAATGGCTGGGGATTACGGTATCATCATCATCATTTCAGCCGAAAGACGTCCACTGCTGGACATAGGCCTCCCCCAGGCGTCGCTACATTGACCGATCCCTCGCGTCTCGCATCAAGCGCATGCCCGCAACCTTAACCAGGTCATCGGTCCACCTAGTAGGAGGCCTTCCAACGCATCGTCTGCCGGTTCGCGGTCGCCGTTCCAAAACTTTTCGGCCCCATCGGCCATCCGTTCTGCAAGCAATGTGCCCTGCCCACTGTCACTTAAGTTTCGCAATTCTTCGGTCTATGTCGGTAACTTTGGTTATCCTGCGAACGTGCTTACGGTATATTTTGTACTTAATGAAAAATAGTAGAAACCTACTTATGATGGATTATAATCTAGATGCTGAAACGGATAAACTCAATAGGTATGGTTTTTCAACAACGAACCATTAATATGGTAATTCGCTCAACCGATTACCGACAATTACCCGCCGCCAGCTAATTTCATTAAACCATAATTGGGTTTCATGTTTTACGCACGTTGAAATCCATATTTTGTTACACATTCCTTAATTTTCGATAAGAGTCCTTCATTAATTTCAAAATTTAAACCACAAATTATAAATTACCAATTACACCCCAGTCTCTAGAACGAAAATATCAACGCGTCACAAATTAAACGCAAGTCAAGTAAGTATTGATCATCAATCTTTAGCTAAAGCGAAATATCAAGAAGGTAGCTCACTGGCTCTACCCTGGGTTATTTTACTAACTCCAAGTTAGTAGCAAACAGGACTATGTATGGTATATTGTCAATTTAACCTTGTGTTAGCAACTAACTCTCAGTTAAAGTTTTGGCGCAAGTGGGGCTTAAACAATTAGCCACATTTTTTTTTTTGAAACTTTTCCTACGTCTTCGAATAACACGTAACTACAAATGGCTACAGCAACTGGCAGCCCCATGTGAAACTATAACATATCGCATTAAATCTAGCCACGTTTCGTCGATAAGCCAACAGGCACTGGTTGAGCAGCGGATTAGAGCCTCACTCCTGCGGAAAAAACGCACCTGTGGTAACATACCACGCTCATGGCAAATGCGAATTATGGAGGATTACCTCCGCATGTGGGTTCAATTGGAAACAATACCTCGCAAACAAGGAACCAAGCTATAAATCAGCTGGAAAACATAAAGGTAGAACAGAATAAAAGCGCATACTGAATTGCCAGAATAAAGCCGTATTCATTTAGTATTCTCTTGCTATTCGGCTGCTCAAAAACCGCAAACATTCCAGCGCTGGATATTGTGTTTCGACATGATTTATTAATTCAAGACCCACTAGAAGAATTCGATATTCAAATCCTTTTGATTGAGTAATCCAAACTCTTATTGGGGTTACATGTTTGCTGATATTTAGAAAAGAAAACTCGTGTTCGAGAAAGGAATGTCATCAACGTCAGTGAAGGGTTGATATTTATGTGCTGGGCGGTACAAACGACGACGGTGGCATGTTCTGTAATATACGAGTAGTCGCGAGTATTCGAGTAGTAATGCGACTTTCCTCCAGTGGGGAATACTAAGGACGCGTAATTTGTCAGGCCCCTAAATATTAGGCTGGCGTCATCATCACCGTTATTTGTTATTCCTGCTTCACTCGCTTACATTGTTGGTCTCATGAAACTTCTGTGTTTTATTAATTTTATTGAAAGTAGTTAAAGGATATTCTTAACAATTAATTAAATTATTAAAACTCTGTGCAAAACAAAGATAGGCGGACTTAATGCCTTAGGCATTCTCTACTCTATTGTTTTGTGAATGTGTGAACATTGTAGGCCTTCTAGATTTGTAGATGCTTGTATTTTGTTAACTTTTTATCTCGTTTTACTTTCTTTTTTTGTTTCTTACGACTTATTGTCGACCCTACGTTGTCCCTCCATATCTAAGTACTAATTCTGTAACATGGAAATATTGTAAAACCAAACCATTTCTAACACGCTTTTATTAGCTTGGTATGTATCTATGTATCAATGTAACGGAATCTTTGAACGTGATTTTTACCCCTTTCAAAACGTCGGATTAATTTTAAACGTTTTCTAATTTAAATTTATTGAAAATTATTTTCTACTTTTTAGTTTGGTTTTCTATTAAAGCGTGATTTTTAGTTTTTAACCGACTTTCGAAAAAGGAGGAGGTTCTATGTTCGACTTCTTGTATGTTTTTTTTTTTTTTTGTGTATGTTCACCGATATCTCCGTCTTATTGTGGACCGATTTTGAAAATTCTTTTTTTGTTTGAAAGAGTATGTTCCGAAATTGGTCCCATTTTAATTTGGTGAAGATCTGATGAAGAACTTCGAAGATATACAACAGAACTCTTCAATAAATAACGGCAAATCTCTCGGGACTGCTGAAATCTCATGTCTGTTTATTGTTTATACCATTTCATAACATAACATCACGCCAGCATGCTCTTAAGGGGTAAGCAGATCTCTCATTTGATCGGTTTTGTTCAAGTTTCATGAAATTCGGGTAATCTATTCTGGCGTTATAGGAAACTTACTAAACAACTTGCCTTTTAGGTAGGTACAACTAAAAAGTGAAAAATAAAAAAACTTTTTTACAAAAAAATACTACCGACTTCCAAATAAGAAAACTACAAAGTGAAAAATAACTTTATTTTTGGAAGTCGGTGTCCATAACGAAAAAAAATGGTACCTACGAAAGACACCGACTTCCAAAAATAAAGTTATTTTTCACTTTGTAGTTTTCTTATTTGGAAGTCGGTAGTATTTTTTTGTGAAAAAGTTTTTTTTTAAACTATTATTTATTTATTTAAAAGTGTTACCGCGAAGTTTCTTGCCGGTTCTTCTCCATAGTAAACGACCAACCTGAACCGTGCACCTTTTGTCGACGTTTTATAAGTGCCCATGTAGGCCTATGTGAAATAAAAAAAATGATTTTGATTTTACCAGTCAACTAAGAATGGTGGTGTAAAAACATGGCAGGTGCATTGTTACATATAAATCTAAAGGAAATAATTAAATAATGAATACGGATTAATTATTTTTAGTTACTTATATGTGTGCTTATTTGATAGATATGCGCAGTTTTAAATCGATTCCTAGAAGAAGAGATGGGCCTCCGTTTACCTACGCATAAAATCTCACGTTGACATAATAGGTGGCAAATGTTAAGGCAATCCGTTGTAAGTGATATTAATTTGATGTAACATACTTTCATACCGGTCCGCTGGTGTTGGTCGGCGCAGCGCAGTGTCCGCACGACCGTCGACTCCTGCGCAGCACGCGCGACCTCTCCGCTCACCGCTGAGCAAGCACCGCGGTTGCCTCCGCAACGGCTAACTTCTTCAAACAAAACAGACTCAGTGAACTAAAGTGATAATAAAAACAAAACGATAAATATTTAACGGGATATAAAACCACCAAATTCAAGGTTCGTATCTATATATATTTTATTTTATTGGGAAATATGGAAGAATAATTTAACTGCTTATAAAATGAAAAGGAAATTAAACTAGAAGTGGGTTTATGTCAGCACTATATATCCAAATGTCAACATTACATTTAGGAGAGAAGTAGGGCGGGTTGTATAATCCTTGTCCCGGACAAGGAGTGGCTCAAAGCGACAATAGTCACTAGGCTGTAATGTTCTACTTAGGTACTGTTTACGAGTTAAGTTACTAACTACAGACCGAGTAGTCACTGTTGCTACAAGGTAGTACCGAAGAAAGTGTTGTCGTTACAAACTAACGTGCACCAGGGGTCACAGAAGAAAGTTGCAGATCATGCTGAGGCAAACGTACAAACCTTAAAAGTCTTCAAAAGCGACACGGAAATAGTTTCAATATATTGACTACACAATCATAGTGAAAGAAAATAAAATTGGCTAATAATAGTCCCAAGATGTGCCAACATATTGTCGAGAATTAGCTAAGCTGAAGCACGAAAAGTCTAGTATTGCTAAATGTTCGGTATACATCGAAGGTTTGCAATCACGATTGTCACTAAAGTCATTAAGCTTTACTATACAAGCTGCAAGCGCAAGCTGGCACAACTTCGTCGACAAGCTCTCTGCAATCGAACAAGTTAGTGTAATGGTCACTTAGTGCTCTGTTAAGCACCACAAACACTCTAGGTGTGATTCTGATACCATTAAACCACCTTTACACTTAGTAGCTTTAATAAATTAGACAACGAACACTTTTGTCTCCAATCCAAAAGAAAACAATCACTTTATTTAATTATCGTGCTCCAATAATGGGCCTGTGCCTTTCAGCCAACGAACTACGAAACGAAATAAAAGCTAAGCCCTCAATATCTCTAAAACCAATTCACAATTCCAATTAATCAATGTTCATGAAAAGTGATCTATCTTAATTCGTCAGTGAAACATTACGCCCGAAATAAAACCACAGCTCAAAGTATCGCTAACAATATATCGGTAATAGCTTGCAGACCCAACTTTATATAAGTTTTGATTTTATTATCGTGCGTCGTCTACAGAATATTGATACAGGTATATAATGCTCCATGTTCCCGGAGTATAACATAAAATAAATAAAGTTTATAGCTCAGAATGTCGGGTATCCCTCCAAGTTAAATAAAAACGTAAGGACAAATCCAGATAGGAAATTCGGGAACAAAATGACAGCCATGATTCTCCCCGGAGTATCATCCGTAAACAGCGACGCGGCACATTAACTCCGCTGTAAACAAAATAAAAACCTATAAAAGAGTTTCAGTTTCACAATCAATAAGTACTTACTGCTTATTCACATTACATTCGAATCATTTCGGCATGTTATTCATTATAAATGCACACGTTGTTAATAAGTAGGCAGTGTTTATCATAACCGACTTAATCATCGCCGCGGAATTCAGGCAATATTATTGCATCGACCACTTGCGTAAAGTGGAACAAAAAGAACCAGTTCTAAGTTGCGCTCCATTTCATACGATACGCACTCACGATGAAAGTGGAAAAACATCGAACATTTGCCGCTATATAGCTTTATACCCATCGCAATATTGGATGCGCCTTGCTGCTCGAGCTGTGGCTACTAGCAAATATCGACGGTAGAACAACCGATAAAACTTGGGAAACAGGAGTCATCTCCATGAGTAAATAAGAGATCGCCTCGGCGTGGCGGCTCGCCTCTGAACTTTCACCGTTTGTTAGTTTACTCCTCCGACAAAGATGTCAAGTTGCGTCACAACATTTATGTCACTAACAAGGCGCGTGCACCTTTATATAAGTGTATAACAGATTCCACGGTGAGTCTAGATAGCATGACGAGCGACGTTAGTACAAGCTCATCATCAGCCACGCGGACCCAGTGCGGGTTGGTGGATGTCACATGTCTTCGAATTTTGGTTCTAGGGCATGCCATTTCCACACGATGTTTTCCTTCACCGTTTTGAGAGGAGTGGTGATGAAATAATTTACACAAAGTAGCCTACCTGGGTTCGGACCCACGACCTACAACTTGTAAGTAGCGGCCTTTACCACTGGGCCACCACTGCTCTCAGCTAGTTAATTTAGCAATGCAAGTTTCCCTTGACCGCGGTCATTTATTATCGAGAGGGAGCGGATCCGTTTTTGTGTGAGCGATTGGCCCTATTTCGAGGCGATCGTGCCGGCTCCAACAAGGAATTCCGCCCACGGTGCTAGTCGCCGGCAGATCGCGACTTAACAAACTATTCAGCAACTTCGCCCACTGAGAACACGATGATCCTAACAAATTTAAGTGTCCTTTAAGTTGAACCGCCAAGAGGAAGTGAGAATAAAAGTAAAATAGGATTTATTAACTCTTTTTCTCGAAACTTGTTAACAAAATCATAGAAGAGATTTTACGAGTTCGATCAACTATGTTGGGGTCGGCTTCCAGTCTAACCGGATAAGTTCCAGTGTTTTACATGGAGCGACTGCCTATCTGACCTCCACAACCCAGTAACTGGGTAACACGATACCCTTTGGCAATACTGGTGTCAGATCTCATGCTTCTGACTACCCGTAACGACTGTCAAAGATCTTCAAATAACAGTCGGGACCTACGGCTCAACGTGCTTTCCGAGGCACGGAGGAAACTTGCTATGTAATGATGGTCACCCATCCACGGACCGACCTCGGCTAGCGTTGCTTAACCTTGAAGATCGATCGGTGTGGCCGTTATTATTTAGCCACACACACACATTCTGCCCGTGGCTTTGCCCACGTAAAATGTGTATTATCATCCCAAAAACAAACAAACTATACTATGCCTTTCCCAGGGTCTCAAACTATCTCCATGCCAAATTTCATCTAAATCGGTTCAGTAGATCCAGAGATTACCCCCTACAACCTCACAAACTTGACCTCTTTATTATAATAAGTACCTGGGCGACTGAGCTCTGCTCGGGTGAAAATAGAGAAAACGACGTTTTCTAAAAATGAAACCTAGCTAGATCGATTTATCGCCCCCGAAACACCCCGCATACTAAATTTCATGGAAATCGTTGGAGCCGTTTCCGAGATTTAGATTATATACATATATATATTTATAAGAATTGCTCGTTTAAGGGTATTAGATTAGATAGATTACTATAGTAATGAAGCGGATTTACCGCCTGTCCCCAAAAGTATTGTGTTTATTTTCTTTTTAGATATGAACCTACTTACTCAACTCCACGTGTCTATGACCTACGGCTTTTCATTTCAACCTGTCCCATTAAAAGAGCTCGTAATCATTAAGATGACTCCTTGAAAGCAAGCCAAGGTTGTCGCCCGAAACATTACAATTTTACGTCTGAATTTCTTTTAACTTTTCATTAGGCGCTATGATAAATTCATACTTACCTGGGGAAATCTGCTCAGACATCGTTTTTTACCCGTGAACAGGCAAAACACGAGGTAAGCCCATGTAATATTTAAACAGAGTCGTTTACCCTTTGCGAGTATATTTTCAACTATACACTCTTGTGTTTTTTCACATTTCCTATATTTTTCTCCGCTTCATTCGGTATTCATGACATGTTCTTCTGAAAACACTACGATATTGATTTTCTTCGGTCTGTTGGAATTTGTGAAGTGGATAGCTCACTCATTCGAATGGGTTATTCCAAATATCATTTCTCACGTTCAGTAAGTTCGGTTCAGTTAGGCAAATCATTACAATAAAAAACCGGCCAAGTGCGAGTCGGACTCGCGCACGAAGGGTTCCGTACCATTATCGCAAAAAAATGCAGAAAAATCACGTTTGTTGTATGGGAGCCCTACTTAAATATTTATTTTCTTCTGTCTTTAGTATTTGTTCTTATAGCGGCAACAGAAATACATCATCTGTGAAAATTTCAACTGTCTAGCTATCACGGTTGATGAGATACAGCCTGGTGACAGACGGACAGACAGACAGACAGACGGATCGCGAAGTCTTAGTAATAGGCGAGACCCTATTACTAAGACTTCGCGATCCGTCTGTTTTTACCCTTTGGGTACGGAACCCTAAAAATGCGGTCTGGCCTTACGTAAAATGTCCTTGACATGTCCGTTGAAAAACGATTATTTACTTAAAAATAACAGTAAACAAGTATCTACTTATCTGAAGCATAGCAGGCTGTAAGTTTCAGTAATTGGTTTTCAAAGTTCTCAATTTAATTAAAGACTTATCTGAAAAAGATTACAAGGTAAATTAAAACTTCGCGTTCCGGATTAAGATCTAACCCGTGTCTTGGAGAAATTGTTTGGTTGTTCTTACAATAACAAAAAGTTTTAAAGTAATTTAGAAAATTGGAACTCGAACTTGTGTTTTACAGATTCTAAGCAATTTTAGTTTTTGATTTATTAACAAAAAAAAAAACATCATTTAAAAAAAAAAACATCGAACTGCCTAATAAAAATACCACATAGTGAAAAATAACTTCTTTTTCGGCAGTAAGTGTTCCGGTTATCTTTTCTTCGTTTTTGAAAACCGAAGTTATGTTTCACTTTGTAGTGTATTTATTTGGCAGTCGGTTGTATTTGTTTTGTATGAGTTTTTTATTTATCTCTTTTTAGTTGTGGTAGTAAAAAGTATCTATTCTGTGATAATTACCTTATGAAAGTTCTTTAATAAAGTAATTATCCCAGAATAGATTACCCGAATATCATGAAACTTGAACATAACCAGTGAAATTAGAGTGTACCAAGGTGAACTGTACACATCTGCGTACCCCTTTAGAGCGTACTGGCGTGATTTTATGTTATGAAAAGTTATAAACAACAATAAATAGAAATGCTTTTGCAGCAATCCCGAGGGATTTGCTGTCATTTATTGAAGAGTATATCTCCGAAGTTCTTCATCAGATCTTCACCGAATTTAAATGGGTCCAATTTGGGAATATAATGTTTCAAACAAAGAATTAATTTTCAAAAAAAAAAAAGCAATCACGAAGTCGAACATAGAACCTACTCCTTTCTGGAAAGACGTTTAAAAAGCAGACAATCTGTGCTGTAAACCATTACTTTTTTTTATTTTTTTATTTCGCAACTATAACTCGAGACCGTATTAAATAATGGATCGTTCAGTCTTTTGTTACTGTGTTTTCTTAGCCAGATTAATAATCCGTGTCGGATGGCCGTGCCGGGGACGGCAAACGGCCCGGAGTAAGCGTCTTATTTCCAAAATTGCTCGTTATCGCGTTTCGCAATTGCTTAGTGGACTTTCACCGTGCTCTAATGATAAACAAATCCTCATATGTACAACTCTGATGTTTGTCCAACAATAGTAGATGTAATTTTGTACTTATTTTTAATCATGTGATTTTTCCTGACGTAATAGAGTAATAACCGTGCAATTGGGTTAATGATCACCCCTCGTTCACACCATACACACCTACATACGTATCGTAATAATATTATGTAGCATACACGTGCGACCGCACGGCTTCGCTCCACGCGCTTGCCTTTATTGCGCGAACTCAATTGTCATGAGTCCACAATTTATTCATTTTTGTTAGCTAGCTACCCGAGTTATGGTTTATTATAACAAGGAGCTAAACCGCTCTTTATGTACCTTCTACCTACCTTTTATGAACACATTTATACACAGCTTTCATGCATTATAAAAGAAAGTACCTGAAAACTTTTGAGGAACGAAAACTTAGAACTGTTATTCTGGTAACATTATCCAATTGATTTAAGTACGGTTTCAATATATTTATAATATTTAAACTAAATATACAGCGTGACTATATTCAACAAGGGACATACTTGGCCGGATTTGTTATTCATGTCATGTACTACTACATGACATGAATAACAAAACCGGTCAAGTGCGAGTCGGACTCGCACACGAAGGTTTCCGTATTTGCAAAAAACGGCAAAAAATCACGTATTGTTGTATGGGATCCCTACATAAATATTTATTTTGGATCCCGTTTTTACCCTTTGGGTACGGAACGAATAAAATAACATGTGCATAAGCACTAACTTATTCTTATTCGCAAAGTGTCGCTGACAACACTTGTTCTTGCCACCACTTGTTATTTCCATGCATTGAAGCTTACTGCATTCACAACACTATTTCGGACGAATGCAGTAAGCTTCAATGCATGGAAATAACAAGTGGCTTTGCATGGAAATGACTTTTGATAAGGCAAGCATCAAAAATGACAACTATAACCGAATACACAATAGCTGCCAGCAATATTTCCAAAACGTTTCACAAGTTAGGCTGTATAATTTGAATCTGATCTGAATGAGCTATGATCTGCAAACGGTTGCTTGCAGATAGCTATGCCTAGCTGTCGGTTTACAGCTGTGAAATCTATAGCCTGCCGCAATTAAATCATAACCCTCTCTACAATCTAGATATAGCTTCTACCCGCAGATAATCCCGCGCGAAATCTGTTTTATTAACACTAGCGCACCCGCCCCGACTTCGTCCATGACAAGTTATCTGTAGTAGGCGTTTTTTTTGTTCTGTGCAAATTATACACAAAAACTTCGTTTCTCACTCTTAATTGGTGAAAACCGCATGAAAATCCGTTCAGTAGTTTTTGAGTTTATCGCGTACAGACGTGATGGGGGACTTGATTTTATAAAATGTAGTGATGATGGGCACTTACTACTACCACACAGATAATAAAATACTAGCATGCAGATACCTCATCCTATACAAAGAAACCGTGCCGACGTAACTAGCGTTTATGATCTGATTATACCGCATCATGCATCTTATATTTTGTAAATCGATCGCGTTCGGTTCCGTTCTACGGATATAGAAGAAAGAAGAAGAAGTAGAAGAAAATACATTTATTTGTCACAATTAAGCCACTACAGCACACAATATAAAAAAGAAAATTTAAAACTATACAATAATAAAATGTAGCAAAAAAACAGTAGGTATAAATATGATATTGTGTGTCCCACACCACGGCTGCGCCAAATAGGACCGAGAGAATTTTGAGATCGAATAAGGGACAGATGTATCTGACTTGTATATAGCTGTCACTTACTCGATATCAAATTGATACCGCTCTAAGAGCTTATGGTGACCCCCCAGTTCAGCAAAATGTCGCGCAACTAGTGCCCGACGCTGATTTTCAACACCACTTATGAATAAATAAGGTGAGTGTGACAAGAAATGAGGTGAGGGTAGGTAGCTAGGCTAATATATACGAGTAGAAGACTAACATATAGATGGTGATCTATCTATAGCCGTGAAACGGAACCGAATGCGATCGATTTACAATAATAATCAATGTAATCAGTACAGTACGTCGGCACGGTGTCTCTGTATGAGATGAGACACCGCTGCTAATACTATGAAAAGTATCCTAAGATATAATCCTGAGACAAGCAAAATTTTTTTTTTTTTAATAATTATTTGTGGCTATGCCACTGGCTTGGTTACGAGACCTTTAAGCCAAGTCTTTAATAGAAAAGTCTTAATTTGAAGTTTTAAGAGTTTACACACTTTCATTGACTACACACTTCCACAACTGTTTTTAATAAATTTAAAAATCGGCACAAAACACTTTTTAGTTTTTAGAATATCGTTCAGGCGGCGGGAGGAATTATTTGGTACTGGTAGGATATCACTCAATTCACTGGCAAGTATCAGTCTTTCTATTGCAACATTTTGACAGTTCAAAATCAGGTGTTCAGCGTCTGCTTGCGGTGTGTTACAGAATTTACAAGAATCACTTGAAACAAGCAAAATTTTATTAACGGAAGTGTTGCCATAGCGATTGAAAATAATTGAAATTGTTTGGCACGAGAACGCTTTTGAAACGTTATGTGATCAACCCGTTATATTTTGACAGTTCCATCATCGCCATCGGTTTTGAAATGATACTTTGTATAGAGCTTCTTTTCATAGTCTATCCGCGTGCCAAGTCTCATCAAATGTAATGGACAAAACAATTTCGCATTTATAAATATAAGTATGCACTAGCTGTGCCCGCGGCTCTCTACTTGCTTACAATGTTTACCTACCTATCCTACCCACGATTATTTTTCTAGGATAATTTTTCCGCGGAGAATCTTCATCGCTGCCATTCAGAAAATGACGTCAAATGCACAAAGCCATCTATCGGATATGGAGAACGCCATATGAACGACTGTACGAGTATCTGAATTGCGTGTGTTGTGATATTTTACTTCTTGAACACTTTAAATTCATCTAACTTTTGATAAAGTTAACAGATTGAGGTGAAACAAAACTACGTAATACTTCAAACAATTTTTATATTTGAAAGTTATCTACATTGGTTTCGTACATTTTACGTGATCAGTGCACAACTAAGCAGACAAAAAATCCAAAAATGCTGAAAATGGGTTTTGTTGTACAAATGTTTTCCATGTACAACAACCACTTTTCTATAGATTTATTATAAATATATTGATTCATGATAAGATAAACTCTACAAAACTAGTTCCACACAACGAACCCATTCTCAACTATTCTATACTCCAACAATTTCCTTTTATCATACCACTTAGAAAACTTCCCAAACTGATCCCTTTTCGCAGTTCGTCTAAAGAAAAACTAAAACGTTTTGTCAGTACAATAAACAGCTAAAAGGTTCACGATACACATAAAAACGTATGTGTTTACGAAAAGGACGATACATTAACGAAGACATTTATTTGTGTCTCCAAATTGTATATAATACAGCGGATGAGGAAATATGTCCTTCCGGCCATGATTCTTTGAGAAATACTCGTGAACTGGGCGCTGTATAGGCTGTAATTAAGCGTGAAAACATAAGTATTGTTTTTTCGGAAGTAAAAGGAATAATGAAAAGGAGCCAACAGTCAGCTTATTTAACATTTTCTATTTCATTTTAACACCTTCATAAAACAACACGGATTTTGATGAGCGCTCAGTTTTCTCATTATTTTTCTATGCCGCAGTAAATCCCTGGCTTATGAACTTACTAGCAGTTCCCCGCTGCTTTGCTCCCACAGAACCCGTTTCCGGGATTAAATAAATAGCAGTTCTAAAAACTAATAAACACGTTTTAATGGTAAATTGAACCAAAAATTCGCTAATCCTGAAGATCATGGTAAGGATAATGGGACAAACTATTTAAACTATTGCATTGTCATCGGTCCTTGATAAGTTTCAAATCAATCCGATGTTTTGAAGGGGGTGAAAATCACTTTCAAAGATTCCGTTACATTGACACAAAGATACATACATACCAAGCTAATAAAAGAGTGTTAAAAATAGCCTATGTCACTTAGGAATAAAGTAGCTTTTAATTGGTGAAAGTTGTTTTTAAATCGGCCCAGTAGTTTCGGAGCCTATTCGGTACAAAAACAAAGAAACAAAAAATCATTCCTCTTTATAATATTAGTCTAGATATAGATAACACCGTTATGAACTCCGTCAACGTAAATTTAATAATGCTTTAGTTGTTGAGTTAAAATCCATCTATCAAATATTTTCGATGTAAACGAACTGGATTATTAATTATGTATGTAATTAATTACTGTAGTCGGTAATATGTACGTATTGTTTATATAATGTGAGTACACGAACGTGTTATGGTACGGTGCAGGTACAAAATTATTAAATAACAATTTTGTATCTGTAATCTCTTTATTCTTTACTTAAGAGGAAGAGAGGGCTCCAGTGCTTCTAAAGATAATGTATCACCAAAAAGGAAAACATAGGGATATAGTATATATCTTACTTTACCAGTTTATGAAATATCTTTTAAATTGGTCTAATATTGGAGGAGGAAAGAGACGAGAGCCAAACCTCGAATTATGACTTTTTACTAAGGAAATTCAGTCGGCGCCGGCGCTCTCTGCCCATATTTCCTCTTGAGACGACTAACGCCAACGACCTTGGGGAAACAAAACGCGCACTAGTTTTACACACGCGCGACCCAAAATTTAGTAGTTTTGTGTACTTTCCTTATTATTCTATGACTAAAAAAAAAGCCTCGGATTAAAATGTAGATAATTAAATTGTCTTTGAGATGGTGTCAATTTCATAAAAATACGCCCAACGGTTTTGGTCCGAGTGTCGTGTTTTTGTCCGTTTTACACATAACTTTAAAAAAATAATTACACCATGTTATAAATTTTCTTAGATCAAATTATTAAGAAAATGGTCTAATGTAACATATATTTTTCCAAAAAATTACGACTGGCCGTTTAGACGTGATTCTTATTTTAAAATCAGCTACTCAGGGGTATCTGCGCCTCTAACCAAACTCCAGCTAAATCACAAGGCACACAGTCTGCGGTTTAACCACTAACCGTAACAATTTTAATATGACTTTTCTTTAAGTAAAGTCTAGTCAAAATTCATGACATGATAATATATTAAGTAGTAGGTATCTATATAATTTTTTACCCCAACAACTTTCTACTATTGACATAAAGCCTCAGAGGCAATCCTTTCTGTTTTTTTGTGAAGGCAATCGAGTAAGAATTTGAATGGTTAGATAAGTTTCACATGACCTTGTGTAAAGGAAAAAGTGTCATCGGCGTTGTCATAGAAAGCGGACTCAAACATTGCCAAACTGCAAATGACGACAGCATTTCTTGCAGCTCTACTAATTCTGCATGATTTAGTGCCGAACTAAGTAATCATACTAATATTATAAAGAGTTGGTAGGGGGTAATCTCTGGAACTACTGGACCGATTTTGAAAATTCTTTCACCAGTAGAAAGCTACATTATTCCTGAGGACATAGGCTGTGGGTGTGCCACGGGAGCTAAGCCGCGGGGAACATTTAGTTGTTTATACACAAGCCCATATTTTTGAGGAAAAAAGTTTTATAATAGATATTACCGACCGCAGATCGTTGACGTGGCTCAGAAGGCGTAAAACACAAGATCGTGTAAAACTGAGAGGCGCGAAACCGGGAACAATGGCAATAACGATGAGAGGCTTTTTTTAGAAGCGGAACTCTACAAAACATATTCCGTAATAACTCCGACATGATGATATTTTTTTTTTTGGGACAATCCCACCGCACTATTCCCAAACCACTGCAACTCCTAAAAGCCAGAATCAACAGAGGCGACCACCAGAAAAGCGCCGAGGCAATGAAGCTCGACGAAGTCCCGCAGAACGAATTTAACTGTCTTGGATCCCGCAACGAAATTAATCAGAAAATAATAACGGAGGAGTAGGATATAAATTTCCACTTCCCTCCATATCAAGCTGGAGACAGAGCAAACAAGGCCAAATAGGCACAAAGGGTCGTTTACAACTGGGATAAGCCCAGTTGCCTAGCACCACGGATAAAAATGATAACTGCGAATATTTCTCCAATAACTAGAGTGAATTTATTAGCTACCTACGTGGTCTTCTACAAATTCCATTTCTCTTACCTCTGTAACTACCTACTCCCGAGGGATCAAAACTTATGTAGGCATGTGTTAAAGTGACAGGTGACTTTAATTAAAAGCTGTCTTCTCTGAACGAACATGTTATAAAGCATTTGAACCTTATGAGGCACTATGTTAAGTGGTGGGTACTTACTTTTCCTAATCGCGACACAAGGCTGTGTCTACTGTCTAAAAATAGTACCAAAGTTTAGGTACCTTTTATGGCGTTTGAGTGATTAAAGCCGCGTCTCCTATGCATATGCAGCCAAATATTATAATTATTGCAACGTCTTAAGAACTTTTAAGACAAGTAAACATTAAAAATTGCCAACCCCGATATTGTCTGTCTGTCTGTCCGTCTGTCACCAGGCTGTATCTCATGAACCGTGATAGCTAGACAGTTAAAATTTTCACAGATTATGTATTTCTGTTGCCGCTATAACAACAAATACTAAAAGCAGAATAAAATAAATGTTTAAATGGGGCTCCCATACAATAAACGTGTTTTTTTGCCGTTTTTGCTGGAACCCTTCGTGCGCGAGTCCGACTCGCACTTGGCCAGTTTTTATTTATCTACCTACCTATTTGATGAGTTCTCGTTCGTCATGACTATGAAGTCACCAAGTAGAGATGGTGCTCGTATAATATTATTCAAACTTGGTATGCACGTATTTGATGCTGTATTCATAATTTCACATGTTATAATTATTAATTTATTATCTCAGTGAGTAACGTAAGATGTCGCATCGTTAAAATTCCGTAAGTGTTTAGACATTCACACAGATGAGGTATTCCAGTGAGCCTTGCGATATATTATTCACAAAGAAGACGATCATAACACACGCCTGAAATAGAAGAGAATTTCTACTCAAATAATTATGACAAGGGATCCGCAGAAACCAAGTCGATTTTATTAAAATGGATGGAAAAAATTGGTACCTACCTACTATTTGGACGAGGGATTCATATCATTCATTGGAACCAGCCTATTCCATTATCGGAATTCGAATTTTGACAGGTAATCCTGAACGTGATTGAGTCGAGATTAAATCTAAAGTTTTAACGAGATATCGGTATTTTAAATTGATATTGTTAGCTAGCTTTGACGGCTACACCATCATATTAAAAGTATATTAAATTCATTGTACAGTCAAGGGTTAAAAGTACAGTTGTACCCTACCAAAACTAAAGTGTCTAAAATTTCTTTTTAGAAGAAGGTCAATGGTGTACGACAGTTTTTTTTGTCTTCGCACGGTTTGTGCATTTAGCCAGTGTCAAGTTTAGAATAGAAGTTCTAGTTTCTTTAGATTTTAGTCGTCCAAGTTAGGCCCCAATAAAATGGCGGTAACTTTATTGGAAGCTTCTACGGAGTTTTGTCGACACCATGTACAAACTCTTGTTCTACCGCTGTGTTTTACTTGCCCACACTCGTGCACGTTCACTAATATTATTAGAATAAAAACCACCATGTTTACACTATTAATATTCAATTTAACACAATTATAGGAAAAAAAAACAGAGAAGCAAAATAGACGCCATCACGTTCCCGCCAAAACTCTACGACAGATTTAATGTGTAGCATAGAATCTAAAGTATAGATTAAGCTAGTCGTGGATGGTAAACCTTCATCTACAAAAACGCTTTAGACACTTTAGTGTTGGTAGAGTTTTGCTTACAATTAAACATGTTAAGCTATCTGTAGCTGTCACATAGACAAGTAGACGTTTTTCGACGTGCAAGTGTCATTCAACCGGGTTTACAAATAATCTTGGGTTTTTGGCGGGATTTTTTCGAGTGTACTTCAGCGGCTGTTAATATTATTTTCAAATTGATTCCTAGTGGATATTGTGATATAAAAGTGTTGTAGTTTTGTGTCTCAACTGTCTACGCAACTGGACAATATGTGAAACCATTAATAATTAATAATAATAATAATAATCTTTATTCAAATAATAAAAAGGTAAAAACATTGTATTAATCTTAGATAACTAATGTAGGTATAATGATGGAAGATGCCTGTACTAGGTAATCCTGTATCACAGGCAGTAAGGAGCTCTAAAAATATGCTTTAAACAACAGAATTTAAACAATATTTAACCTAAGTTTTTTTTAAATAGTAGCAAGAATAAACAATTTTGAAAAATAATCCTAATTTACTTAAACACTATAAACATATAATTAAATTACTAGGTCATAATTATTTATATAATGTCTTATTTATCTATATTGCAAATAGCGCACTTTGATTACACATGTAAATTAATTGCATAAGAAGAATTGTTACAGTCAAAGTAGTAAAATGAAAACACTTAATTTTTACGGTAAGTAGGCCAATGTGGTGTCAGCAGCAGACGCTCAACGCGTGTGACCTTGAGCATGATAAAAATAATATTATGTGGCGCTCTTAGGTGCCCTCATAGTCTATTGAGTTAATGTAGTTGGTCTCCGCATATTTACGTGCCGGACAACTTAAATCACCGGTTGGATGGTCACATTTCCTCTTGAACCGCTTGCAAGTCGCACATTGAGGGGAAGAAGATTTGCTGCTGCATTCCTTCAATGAGTGTCCAGTTTCTCCACAGTGGCCGCACGTAGAACTGCTTTCACGGCAAAACTTGGCTGCGTGGCCAAACTGCTGGCAATTGAAGCACCTCGTGACTATGGTAAAGTCTCGCACAGGGCATGAAGTCCAGTTAATAAAAATTCGGCTTTGGTTTATAAGTACTTTTCTTATGCTGGCGGACAGCTCGACGATGTAGTTGCAGGTAGGAAGGCCCTTCTTTCCTGATTTATGGCTCAACTTGATGTTCTCGAGGAAAGTCTCTCGACTTGTATTGGGCAATTTGTCTGACAGATTTTGTTCGTAGATACAGTCAAATACCTCCTTCTCAGTAAGGGTTACGGGAACACCAATGACTGCGACTCTAGGGCGTCGTTTAGACGGTTCTTCTATAATTAGGTCTGATGTAACAATTTTCTCCGATTTCTTTAGTTTTTCAATATCGCCTTTGCTTTCCGTGCTAATCAGTACGCCCCCATTTTTCACTTTCTTTAGGCCACGGACTTGGATCTTAAGTTGTTCGGGTGAGATCAACTTCTGAACGAGTGACTTGGTGTCGTCACTCGTTTTAGTTTTATCGCTCGGATAAATGGCGATTGAGCTTAGGTTTGCAGGACGGACGAAGTTGTCGGATCCTTTCTTAACCATGCTGGCATAAGAAGAGGAGGGATTCAGCTTCGATTTAAAAACCTCTTTGAACTGTTCCAGAGAGTTCACCACGTTCTGCTGAAGTTGTAGGTGCTGGACGGTAGTGTGGCTCTGGATCATCTTCTGCTTCAGCGATTGGTAAAGGACAGCCATCTGAGAAGTCCCACTTGAGACCTTTCGGCAAAGAGTTGAAACACGGAGTTTCTGTTCAGAGTTCATTTTTCCATCACTGACAATAGTGCACACTTCGTTCAGAATGCTATCTATAGATCCTAACCATTTCTGGATGTCTGGCGTGCTGATAACTTCACTCGGCAACTCATTCTCCGTAGGTGCTGGTGGGTTTAGATTTCTCGGGGGCAATTGTTGGTTAGGCGTCAGCGGAGGACTTCGTATTTGGCTAAGAACAAACGGGCTCGATCCTGGGATAGACATACTACCCGCAACACTTCATATAATGTAAACAGAAAATAAACAATATTTCAGTGCATCCTGCACATAAAAGTTGGAAAAAACCTACTAGTCACACGTGACACACTTAACTTTGGTTTTAACTGACGCCGCAAAATGTTAATTTGATGCAATTGTTTATAAATATTTCATTTTAGCAAGTACAAATAAACACGTCCGCCTAGTCTCGCGACTGGTCGAAATGAGGTTGACAGAAGCGATCTCGGGATAGTGGAGCGGAGAATTTTATTGTAGTTCTGACTACCTCCGCAAAGCTTACTGGGAAGGCTGACACGATACAATTTGCTGCCAAATACTCCAAAAAACATTAGAATATATTACATCCGCATTCTAATGCATACTAAAGAATTCAAGAAAAATACTAACTGATGACTAGGCAGCATGGTCTCAGACCTTAGCCTGTTCCGTAAGGAACAAACAAAATAAACAAATAATCTTCTTGTCTGTAACTAACACATTTTTAAAAAGGTCCTAAGTCGCTTTATGTTGCAAACGACACGCACAGTTCGCCAAAATAAACCCCTAAACTTGACAAAGCGAAAATGGACAAGAAATTATCCGTTGAACGTTCGGCCAGCTAAGACGGATTAGTAGGGTTCGCAGTGGACAAATGCGTATGCTTATGTACCCGACGTATACATTTCTTTATTCAGAATGGCCGTATTTCAAGCGACAACAGGATAATAAGGGTACTTTGGTTTAAAAATGTTCCGTAGATAAATTCCCTGGTGCGTAAGTAAAACAAAAAGTAAGAGGTACCAGGCATGAAATATTAAGTTTTATGGCAAAGTAAAAAGGATGTTGTTAAGAAGAAGGGTAGCAAATCAAGGTACAGATACATGTACTCAGTCGTAGAGTAAGTACAATGTATCGGTGGGTTGACGAACAGGTCTCAAATCGTATTAAAGCAGAATCACTGAAGTCCATAACCGTCTTCAGTCATTTTTGTGATTGTCTTGGCTAGGCATTTTTTTCAAATTCTCAGTGCTCATACACCATCTCGCGGCTCTCGAACGACTGATTAAAGTCATCGTTTTCTGGCGTTTAAGCAACAAAAGTGTCTCAATATTTATATAGTTTGGCCCTGCAATTACTTTTCAATATAGGTAATATACGTAACACCTTATTCAAATTAATACAACCTTTACCCATTGTCAGGCAAAAGTATTCATACATTTAGTAAAATATTAGTTAATATAAAAAATATCTGCTATTTTTTTTTAATCTATTTATATATATAAAAATCAATGGCAATTTTCGTTGTAATTTTATAACTCAAGAACGGGCTCACCTATCCGTACCAAATGTTCAGGCTTTGTTCGGACTATTTAGTAGATGGTTTATGTGAAGATTTTTTTTTGTTTTTTAGGTAAGGTAGGGTAGGGTAGGGTAGGGTGGGTAGGGTAGGTAAGTAGGGTAGGGAAGGTAGGGTTGGGTAGGTAGGGTTGGGTAGGTAGGGTAGTGTAGGTAGGGTAGGGTAGGAGGGTAGGGTAGGTAGAGTAGGGTAGGTAGGGTAGGTAGAGTAGGGTAGATGAATGTTTGGTGTTTTTATGGCAAAACAAAGTTTGCTGGGTCAGCTAGTAGATGATAAAAACTTTATGAGGGGATGTCTTTGGCCCAGTTTTTTTATCTGTAGTCAACTTAAACATTGGTTAATTATGCTAACCATTGGTTCCTATAAATATGCTAACAGTTTCGGTAAAACGCGTTTAATCGTCAATTGTTAGTTAAACAACTGGTCAAATACGTTGGAGAGTTAATTTTTTAAATTATAAAAATACAGGGCCTTAGCCGTCTTTCCTCAACTAATCTTTTTCATTAATCCATATGGATGTTTGCGAACCATTGATGAAAAGATGAAACGCTTAGCAACCCTACAGTTTCAGGAACCTTCATGAAACATTCATTATCTGGCTAAGTCGAGTTTAAACCCGGCTGGGTTCCACAGATTAACACTGGTTTAGTATCCATAATTAACACGTATATATTATTATTCAAGCTCCTGGTTTCGGCTCGTTTTATCATTTTTAATAATAGAATTTGTTGCTAAAGATGTTTTTTGGTTTTGGTCAGAAAGAGAACCTTTTAGGTATCTTGATTTAAAACAAAGGCAACACGTTTACTTGCTGTTACGATTACTTGTGTCTGTTTATAATATTAATTTAGCTTTCGATGAGGCTGCTTGCACGAGTCTTCAAATATTTTTTACCAAAACGATGTTGCTATTAGAATCTCTTGTCTCCCAATATTACATCCGATATGAATAATATTCACGTCCAATTAGTGTTATTGAGTCACATCAGTTGGCAGTGTTGACAAGGGTGAACAGCAACTGTCCAGGAACAGTTGAGCGTCGGTATTGGGACCTGATCAAATTGTATTTGTTCGCTATTGCCCTTCGTTGTACTCGGTGATTGATTTAATTATTTACTAATCTGTGTAGTGTTGGCAGAATTTAGGATTGAGTAGATAAGCTCCTTGGTGTATAGGGACAAATTAAATGAATTAGCGAAACTCCTCAAACGTGATGGTTATCAAACAAATTAATGACGACGGCGACGACGAGCATAAACTTTTCTTACTTTTTAGGGTTCCGTGCCTGAAGCAAAGGGTAAAAACGGGACCCTATTACTGAGACTCCGTGATCCGTCTGTCTGTCCGTCTGTCACCAGGCTGTATATCATGAACCGTGATAGTTAGACAGTTAAAATTTTCACAGATGATGTATTTCTCTTGCCGCTATAACAACAAATACTAAAAACAGAATAAAATAAATATTTAAGGGGGGCTCCCATACAACAAACGTGATTTTTTGGCCGTTTTTTGCGATAATGGTACGGAACTCTTCGTGCGCGAGTCCGACTCGCACTTGGCCGGTTTTTTCATTTATATTTGTCTAATTTGTACACTAAGCCTTTGTTGACAGCGCAATTTTGAGCATTTTTTAAAGCACAAGAGTGCTTCTAAAGATGGTTAAAATGTATAATCAAAAAGGAATATTCTTTAATTTTCAGTTTACGGAATATCTTTTAAATTGGTCCAATATTGCAGGAAGAAAGAGACGAGAGCCAAACCTCGAATTATGACTTTTTACTAAGGAAATTCAGTCGGCGCTCTCTGCCCCCGTTTCCTCTTAAGAAGGTCAGTGGAGTAACTAGTACTTAGCAAGAAAATAAAAATCTATTTACTGAATACGCATTATGTTTTGCGAAACGAAGTTGCAAACCACATTAGTCATTAAGCTTGGGTCCAACAAACGAATTTGACACAGATTTAACCACAGCACGGTTCTCAATTCCCCATTTAATAAACTCAAAGCCATGCCAAACCACTAAGTACCTAGATTTACAGAAGTAAACAACGTTATTTTCAGAAGTAAACAACGTTATTTTCAGAAGTTAACTACGTTATTTTCAGAAGTTATCAACGTTATTTTCAGAAGTCAACAACGTTATTTTCAGAAGTAAACAACGTTATTTTCGGTTCTGTCTAAGTTAGTACTCGTATGTCTCAGATTATTTGCGACTCAAGTATATCTTCAGAATATATCAGCAGTGACATCGCTTTGTAACGCGTTGGTGCGAAGCAACTTGGAAACTAGTGCTATCATCTGGAATCCTAATGAAATGAAATATTCTCAGATGGTGGAAAAGATGCAGAACATATTCACACAGTACTTTTGCATGAGGCAATTTGGCGTCTATCCGTTTTACCCGCTTATGTACCCAACTCTCTTTGTAATAGGGATGGTTGGGTACTACAGGTTGGAAGAAAAGCGCAGTCTTGCTCTGGTAAAATACGTCTTAATGGATTTTCGGGGAATGCTAAACTATCCACAAATCTTAGAATCGTTGGGATTACTCGTTCCAAACAGTAGGCTAAGGTTGGGGCCGAGGGAGAGTCTGTTCGAAACTCCCATACAAACCTAATAAAGTTTGCACCAGTGTCTCGGGCTGTTACGATTCTTAAAGCATCTCTCAGCGTTTGGACATTTTATGCTGCTCTTTGGCGGCATTCCAGAGGATGACAACTACTGTGTTGTCCTCTATTTAACTTGTGCCGACACCAGAGCCGTTACTTGGGACTGGTCAATCATGGACGCGAATAGGTGTGTGATCAGTTTTTACGGGGCGTCTCTGAGTGTCGCATTGTATGACTATACTTTTGTTACCTTGGGTTCTACCTGTAAAAAAAATTGTATGTGTAAATGAATAAATAAAAGGAAATAAAAATATTTCAATATTTATTACCTGCTGTGCCCGCGGCTTCGCTCACGTTTTTCTGTCTTTCTTACAAGCAGAATCATAACACCGCCATTCAGAAAATCACGTCAAATGCACACCGCCATCTAACGACGTCTACCAACTTCATCAACTGTCCGAGTATCTGACTCTGTGTTGTGATATTTTACTTCTTGAACACTATATTCATCTAGCTTTTGATATACTTAGTGAACCGATTGCGATGAAACAAACTTTGTGATACTTCAAGTTACGCACATTTTTTATGTCTAAAAGTTATCTACATTGGTTTCGTATATGTTACGTCTGGCTATATTATTTGGAAATATTTTGTACTAAAAAGATTTTTCTACAGATTTATTATATGTGAAGCAGAATCACTACATTTAGTAAAGCAGCTATTTATAGCTATTGGACCATGCCATTAGAATTTTCCAGGATAAAAACAGCATATGGCACTGCGATAGCTTTCTTTATGTGTAAGAATTTCCGTAATCGAATCACAACTACCATAGATTAATCTTGTAAAAACAGTATAATTTTAAATCTAACCTAACTTTAGAACAAACGAAGATTCTAAGTAACAACACTTCCGTCACGTGATAATGTTGTATTTCCAGCTGGTACTCAATACTGGATGTTGAACACAGTGGCGTAGCGTGCCTAGGCGGGGCCCCGTATAAAAATTTGTTTGGGGGCCCTTATAAAGGGTAAATATTTCTCACAAAAGAAAAAAAAACCAGCCAAGTGCAAGTCAGACTCGCGCACGAAGGGTTCCGTACCATTATCGCAAAAAACGGCAAAAAAACCACATTTGTTGTATGGGAACCCTACTTTTTAGTGTTGTTGTTATAGCGGCAACAGAAATACATCATCTGTGAAAATTTCAACTGTCTAGCTATCACGGTTCATGAGATACAGACTGGTGATAGACGGACAGACAGACAGACAGGCGGACCGCGGAGTCTTAGTAATAGGGTCCCGTTTTTACCCTTTAGGTACGGAACCCTAACAATGTTTGCATAAAATTAAAAGAAATATTTATTCATCATAATTATCTATTTGTCACTTTATCCAAAAATTTTACAAACGATTCAAATTAAATGTACACTCTCCTTGCCTTTTTTTCGACAAACTGATTTATTAAATCATTTATAGCTGATGATGACTTTAGTTTTTCTGACAGGTCTGACAGGAGTTCATGTCCCATCGAAGTTTTTAGGTAATTTTTTATCAGTTTTAATTTTTGCTCACGCACGTCTGGGGTCCCCGTGGCCCTGGGGCCCCGTATTATAATTGATACGGCAAATACGGCGGTAGCTACGCCCCTGGTTGAACAGAACTTGATATAATACGTACATGAGTTTCAGCTTAGCTGCAGCCATACAACGCAATAACGTGATGAATTCAAATCGCGATTTGCATAACTCGTAGTTCCAAATAACACGTGATGGCATACAAGTTACGGGGAACAACATTCAACTTAATTGATTGCACTAGTTTGTATGTTAGTACCTACCTTTGATCACTAATTATGTTTGTTATTGCACAGAAATATGTTGGAAATCAGGAGAATATTCCAATCAATTCAAGAATTCATCATCATCATCATATCAGCCGAAAGACGTCCACTGCTGGACATAGGCCTTCCCCAAGCGTCGCCACATTGACCGGTCCCGTGCGTCCCGCAACCAGCGGATCCCCGCAACCTTCACCAGGTCATCGGTCCACCTGGTGGGAGGCCTTCCCACGCAACGTCTTCAGATTCGCGGTCGCCACTCCAGAACCTTTCTGCCCCATCGGCCATCCGTTCTGCGAGCAATGTGCCCTGCCCACTGCCACTTAAGTTTGGCAATTCTTTGGGCTATGTCGGTAACACTGATTCTCTTGCGGATCTCTAAATTTCTGATTCGATTACGCAAGTAAACTCCGAGCATAGCCCTCTCCATTGCCCTTTGTGTGACTTTAAGCTTTCTGATGAGGCCCATTGTCCAAGCCAAAAAAAATCTAAATCTATGGTCCAAGCAGTCAACCATGGGAATACCTAGAGAGGAAAACAAATGACATTTATATCAGCGATAGTGGTTATCAATGGACAATTTAAGAAATTGACATGTGTTTTCGATCTGTTATGTAGTCAAACACAAACATTTTGAACCTTATGAAATTTTTCTAAGGTCCAAATTAATTTTCATCATTCTCTTGTCCCGTTCCGCGTTCTTTTCTTCCGTATATTTCTAATACCTATCATCTTAGTATATATAGTTCAATTCAGACATGCGCCAGTTTGAAGCCCGGTTAAGTAGTTGTCAGTCACTTTGACCGAACTACGAGACGCCAAAAAGAAAAAAAAAAAAATATTGCGCCAGTTAGTGAAGCGGCAGTTTCGTACGAGCTAACAACCACCCACACATGCTTACCCACACAAAGCGCCGCGCGTAAATATGAGTTGAACTATCTATACCTATTCAACATTCATCATTCCTTAGTTTTAATCAGAGATCATCACGCTTAGAATGGTCCTCTTCCCTATTTTATTTATTAGAAAGTCTTTCAGTAAGCTTAAATCAAACTTCGTCTTTTAAATTTACAACATAAAGTTCTAGATAACTGGCACAAACGTTCACAATGACCATACATTTTAATACCACACACCTGAGAGAAGCTTGTGAAATTCGACAGATCTGGAGCTGTACTTTGTCAATTTCTAACAATTGCTTTCAAAGGTCTGTAAAGCCTTTGAAATTCAAAAGTTAGGCAGCTTTGTATGCGGCGTCTGATCTATCTGCTCGTATAAGAACGTATTGTCGGATAAGTTCATGTTATATTGCTCTGGAGTCTAGACCAGTTTAGAAGCACTATTTTAGGTTTAAAGCTTCATAACAAGCAAAGAGAAAAGTATGTATATTATAGGGAAAACTAAGTTGAGATTTTGACAATAGATAAACGATTCAAGGTTTATTCAATATCTGGTTCAATGAGATTACCTTTAAGTATCCACTTCCGGCAATAAATTTTCACGGTTTATTTCTAAAACTCAACCAAACTACTATTAAACCAATATTCATATTTCATGAATCCTTTAGCGTCGGGTTATACCTCAAAAATCGTATTAACTTCTATGACAGAAAAAAAAAACTAGTTGAATCACAGTTTTTCAAGTTGTATATGACCAAAGTTGTTGCAAACGACAATTTTACCTCTAAATCGCAACATAGCATGATATCTGAACATCACTAGTCCACCTTACAATCGATCTCATGATACTCGTAGTGATGCGAAAAAATATTACACGCTTAATCTGTTCCATTTGTAGTTCCACAGTCGACTGTCGATTAAACGCCTCACTGGCTCATAGCACGCGTCATGTACGCCGGTTGCACACCAAGAGCTAAGCTATTTAAGGGTACACTAGTCGACGGCACGAACTATTTTGTGCGCGGGGTTAAAATGCATTTTATATCAACCGACAACACGTGCGGAAGAGATAGATGCTGGGATGAGCAGTAGGAAGCTAGTTCGCGTACGAATACACACTTTTTCAAATTTGTAGCGAAATGGATAATGATTTAGGACGAAACAGAGCGCGCAAAATTTTGTAAACAGACCTTTGGCAGTCTAGATATCATGAAAAAACTACTAAATCTATCTGTTCAAAATAAAACTATTTGCATTGTTGAACTACCAATCTATCCCTGTATGGAGGCCGTTTTGCAATTTTCCGTCTTCTTATGGTATTTATTCGCGCCCAAAAATGCTTTAAATTGGTGTCGAAATGTGGAATTTTCGACGCTCATAACTTTCAAATACTTTCTTTTTTTACTTTTTTGCTTCCATACAGGGCTAAATAATAATGAGACAAATTGATATCACTTTTTATTTTGAACGTACATTGTCAAACAGTGGAATAATCCCTAGACTACGTTTGTATGGACGAATTTTCGACTAGTGTACCCTTATCATTGTGCATTTATGGAATAAAGCAGTATCTTATGCATAGATATCACGGGTGCCGTATTGAATCCCGAGCGTTATTCGGGATCCCAGAGTAGACTCCCAAATGGATTGAGAGAGAGGGATTTCAGCTAACTGAAGGCAAAAACACCTTTATCCCGGAGGAAAATACTCTACTTTTCACAATTTCTGCAAGATATTTTGATAGTAATATCTACTACAAGAAGCAACGTACCTATGTTATTAGCGACTTTCTTGATGGTACGACGCAATTCGATTTAAATCACACCGATAGGCGATTTTACTGAGCGAAATTGCAAGTACATTGCACATGGACGCAATGCGACGCAATTCGATAGGTTTCGATACCGCCTAACGACACAACTTAAATTGCGTCCCTTAGAGTAATAATGCCGATAGCCGCCGCAGCTATTTGAGTGAACCTTAAAATAAAATAACGTTGCTTAGTTCTCGGTCTGCAACCGGCTTCATCTACCTACCGTAATGAGATGAGACCTTTCTCTGTTTGAGAAATCAGTCACGTCGAGCCTCGATGTTGTACAAGACCTTTTTGGACCCTTTTTGGTATGACAGCATTATTATTGTTGTTCTATCTTCTGTACCTAGTTCATCATTGTTTTCTTCCCTTGAGATAGGATCATTTAGGTACTAGGCCCCTCCCACAGGAATTCAGCCATTTTTCGGGGCAAAGTTTCGGCTGAAGTACTCAACGATAGTTTTACTTTATTTCAGTGAGATTTGTTTTGTAATCCAGTCTGTACTTATATTGAGATTTCCTTTTACAAAAATATAAATAAATAATGTTAGTTCTTTACAATATGAAATTAGATTATTTGAGTAAGCTTTGGTGGAGCAGTGGTGGCCCAGTGATAGCGGCCGCGACTTACAAGTTGTAGGTCGTGGGTTCGAACCCAGGCAGGCGCTTTACTTTGTGTAAATTATTTCATCACCACTGCTCTCAAAACTGTGAAGGAAAACATCGTGAGGAAACCGACATGTCCTAGAACCAACATTCGATGACATGTGACATCCACCAACCCGCACTGGGCCCGCGTGGTAGATTACGGTCCATTCCCTCTCACAGAGAAGAGGCCTGTGTCCCAGCAGTGGGAACATTAAAAGGCTGATGATGATGACGAGTTAGCTTTTGCATTACTATTAATGCATTGATTAGACTTGTTATACCTAATTGATAAACTTATTTCATCCAGTGCACATAGCCGATGGAATATTACGCGCAATTATATAAGACTGGAGGTCAATAAAAACTAATTGGGCATGATGTTAGTTGCGCCATCGTAAAGTAGCGGCGTAATTTGATAAAGTATCTACTAACTGATTGAATGTCTGTATAATGATGTCCTATATCTGCATCTATGTATTTATTCCCCGATCAATCAGATCAAAACAGCGATATTCGGCCGCATCTGTTTACACGGGAGCCGACCCCAATAATGTATTTTATATTTCTATGGCTCCGCCAAAAGACTGGGCTGATATTGATTGATCAGTATCAAATAACGAGAGCTCAAAAAAAAAGGACGCGACAATGTTTTATTTTCATTAATCAAAAATCAATTCATTACTTCAAACAAAATGTCAATTTGTTCGTATCTAAACTCGGCTCGGTAGCGCTGCGCTGCGGGCATGATTCAAACAACAATGAAAGTCACGAAACACGAGCTTCGAATGTGACGTAACGTTCGATATTTGAAATTATTTCCACTTCGCTGACAATCGATGGCCAATCAATATCGATGTGGACGTATCGATTGTCAATCGTTAAGTTGGTAACAAAAAGATTCAATTGAGCGTCTATTATGAGATCTTATAAATAATAGAATCGAATAAAGTAACTAAACAAACCTGATAAAATTTTTCTCTTTGGCTATAAACTAACTAATCACCTCAATCTATTAGTGAGAATAGTGTTCCGCTGAAAATGTTACAGTCAGCTTAATTACAACACTTTGGTTTTGCCGTAAGAAAGGGAGGCGTGTGCATTTGAGTGTACGTTATCTGTCAGAGTCATTTGTTAAATGGCCCCTCTGAGTGTAGACCATTTTCACCGGCTTTTTGTATCATTTGGCCCAGCATGACCAAGGCTTGGGTAATAGAAACACAGATACATTTTGCTCTCAGACGCAGTATCTGCCTATTATCACTTAACAGAACAATGTTTACACCTCGGTAATGGAGCGACCCTAGTGCGGTTACAAATTGCGTGGGCAGGCTTATTTCCTCAAAACTTCTCACATTGGACGGGGCTATAGTTGAAACTTTGTCAGTTTTGACATACAATTCAAAAGTTTAAATTTTATGGAGAATTCGACGGAACTTGACTGCCGCATTGTCACATTTTAAAAATAAACCGCATTCACTTTTTATTCAAGCTAGCGCGAAACGCGAATGACCATAAAAACTAAAAGATGCTAAATCCAATCGGTAACACTCAATAATATGCAAAATCAGTTGAACAATTGGTTCGCATAAATGTCTGACATAATAGAATCAGCGCATTATTCGATTGTGGGGGAGAATGCGTTGCGGTGAGGACCGACAACGGCACTGGGGACCACAGCTAGCCTCACTCCTCACGCGGAAAGCCAGCCAGCTATCTAGGTCATCCCCGCATCATACGATAAGCCGCAATCACGCGAATGACCACAAAATCATTCCGTTCCCACAGTTTAAATGAATTAGCGATACTACCCACCTCTATTATGCGAATTTATGTAACTAAGTACATATACTTAGTTACGTATTACTTAGTACGGTTGCTTGCTGCTTGTTACGATGGATTGAAAGAACACATGACTGTTTTGAAGGCGGCCATGATCGATAGATATCGGAGATATGATCTGTTATGTTAATTATAGTTGTTGGGTAAAAAGAAACAGTCCAAAACAACATTGTTTTATTACATACTAGCTTCTGCCAGCGGTTTCGCCCGCGTTATTAAAATTAAACCAAGGGAACCTACAGTGCGTATAACGAAAGGTGAGACTGAGAGAGAGACCGCGCCTCCCGCGCTCTTTCATCCACCCCTATGACGACCGGTTTTCCAGCACTCAGACCTCCTACCGCTAAAGAGACCTATAATCGTCTACTGCGCAAGTCAAACCACGTGGTGTGTCAAGTCTCATCTTTCGTGGCACGCACTGTATAATTCTAAGTATCATCAAAATCATACATTATTAGTATGGATTATCTATACTAATAAACACATCAACACGGTCTAGGGATATTTCATACTCAATTAAATAACTCGAAAAGTACTGGCCGCATTGGAATCTTTTATACACCGATTTTTTTGTAATTTTTCTCAGACTAATTCCAAATTCAAATTTTTGAAAATTCTTTTGTTTCGGTGGCATAAAAATGTCTTGATGTGTAGGAGAGGGAATTTTCATTTGTGCGAAATTTTGAAAACAATACGAATTACGTTTAGTGTACGGTTCACGTACAGGCAAATTGCTTACGCCGCGACCTACTTTTAACTACTCGTTTTTATTTACTTTATTATTATATTTAGTTAGTTGACCAATAGCTGCCGTAGCGCTATAATCGCGGATTAGCATCCAACCTAACTTTCGTGTAACTTTTACGAATAAACTTTACTGTGGTGTAATCTGTGGTTTTCGTCAACTCACATCAAACAACTCAACTGTAAGTAACCGGCTACCTCTGAGCCGTACATAAAACTGGTCCTTCGAGCCGGTTTGAAAACGAAAACAAAGGAAGACGTCAAAACACTCTCTGCCGAAAGAGGAGTGACACCTAGAGGAAGGGATAACTTTGGAAGGGACATCGAGCTACAAGAAATGCATTCGACAGCAGCGGAGCCCGTTTACAGCGAAGCAAGACAGCCGATGAAAGCATTTCACTTTGACTAAATTGAGTGTTATAACCTATACCTATATTTTTACATCTTTTACCAGGACACATTAACAATTGTTTACTATTTAACTTTAAATAACTACTTTTCACTTTAATTATATTATTTGCTTTGTAATGGATGCTCATCCCACTTTTCCCTCGGGAGCATGTACGGTTCACGTACAGGCAAATTGCTTACGCCGCGACCTACTTTTAACTACTCGTTTTTATTTACTTTATTATTATATTTAGTTAGTTGACCAATAGCTGCCGTAGCGCTATAATCGCGGATTAGCATCCAACCTAACTTTCGTGTAACTTTTACGAATAAACTTTACTGTGGTGTAATCTGTGGTTTTCGTCAACTCACATCAAACAACTCAACTGTAAGTAACCGGCTACCTCTGAGCCGTACATTTAGTTACAGTTTTTTTTCATTTTTAAACGAAAGATAAAGTTAAAATTGAGGTATTGTAGTCATGCAACGCCAACATTTGACGAGGGTGGAGATGTTACGAGCTGTGGGAATGCTGGAAGCTGGGTCTGTTCAGCGTAATGTTGCTGAGGCCATAGGGACCCACCAAAATGTAATTTCAAGATTGTGGACACGCTATCGTGCCACAGGTGAAGTAGCGGAGAGGCACCGGGGGCCAAGTCGCATCATTACCCCCAGACAAGACCGATTTTTGCAAATTACTGCGCGAGCTCAACCAAATGCAACGGCGACTCAATTGGTCCAAAGGCTGCGAGTGGAACACCAAGTGCTTCTGAGTGACCAAACTGTAAGAAGGCGACTGCATGAAAGGAATCTACGCTCTCGTAGACCACTCCGGGTCCCACCTTTACGGAGAGGCAATCGTGGACGACGATTAGAATGGGTTCGGAACCACGTGGACTGGGGCCGTGAGCAATGGTCCAATGTGCTGTTCACGGATGAATCCAGGTTCGGCTTCCATCCAGATTCACGAAGGACGCGTGTTTGGCGAGTTCCTGGACGATGGAGCCGTCTTCAGAACCCTCAGGAAGTTCACCCATACCAAGGAGGAACAATTATGGTTTGGGCAGAAATTCGTCTTGGAGGACGGACGGATCTCGTTTGGGTGCGGGGCAATATGACGGCAGAACGATACGTCCAACAGGTGCTGGGGCCCGTAATCTTGCCCCACAGAACACAAATGGGGCAAGATTTCCTGCTCATGCACGACAATGCCCGGGCACACACGGCGAGAACGGTAGCAGCTTGGTTACATACACACAATGTTAGGGCCTTAGACTGGCCTGCTCAATCGCCAGATCTAAATCCCATTGAGCATGCGTGGGATATGCTGCAAAGAAGAGCTCTCAAGGAAGTTCCTGAAAATCTGGCTACAGAAGATCAACTTTTTGCGCACCTCAGAAGGACATGGGACAATATTCCGCAGCAAGACATTGACAACCTTGTTCTGAGCATGCCGAATCGTTGCCGATGTGTTATGAACATCATGGGCGCTTTCTCAGACTACTAACTTCAAGTTTATAAACACAAATTAAATGATTTTTCTATTTTTTTCAGTTTTTACTCATAAATTAAAAGTTAATTCATATACGGTTTCCGTATATGCTTAATTTTTTTCCATAAAATCCTGAAATTTTAATCGAAGTACCTTAACCATTATTAAAAAATGGTAGAATATTAAATAACGTATCTTTTTAAATATATACATGTCATACAAATAATTAACACATTGATAGTAATTCGCTTTTTTAAAAATATCCCTAGACCGTGTTGATGTGTGTATTATAAAGAGAATAGATTTTATTGTTTGTTTGTTTCTACCGAATAGGCCCCGACACTACTAGAGCGATTTGAAAAATTATTTCACCAATAGAAAGCCACATTATTCCTAAGTAACATAGGCTATTTAATAATCCCGAAAACGGGTCCTGTGTGGTGGTCCACGGGAGCGAAGCCGCAGGCAACAGCTAGTATATTATAAATATGGATTGTAGAGACCTCTCACTTGGCCTACAATAATTTTCCGCGTAGGTATGAGCTGTATATTGTTACACCCGATATTAAAAGCGGTATCGTAATATATGCTGCTTATAAATTCTAAGAAGGAGGATATTAATTTATACATTTTTCATTTGTTCTTAAGAGCTTAAAAAGATTTAAAATTGCAATGTATTTTTTTACTGAGTAGATAGGTCATGTCGCATTGTCACACCGATGTACTGTCGTGCCGCGCCTTTCCGCAAGTACCTTGATTAAGAAAGCAAAAAAAGAACGTGGAAAAGGTAAAAAGTGGTTGGACATCCAGCATTTCAGACTTCCTAAATAATTTCATCCATGTAATCATTACGGATTATAATTAGGAGAAATGCAATCACAGGTCACATAAGCAGTTTGTAAGCGTTGCACAATTCATTGCATAAACCAATCGGCACTAAATCGCGAGCAATAATCGCCAGAGTGTGTGTGATGCTCGTTGGATCGTTACAACAACTTGATTCAGACCGACAGACTGACGGCTAGTGACCTATAACTTAAATATGTTTGAATTAAAATATAGCTTCCAAATCGCATAAAAAACCGGCCGAGTGCGAGTCGGACTCGCGTACGAAGGGTTCCGTACTTGGTAAATTGCGGTTTACGATTTATCACGTATTAAAAAAAAACTACTTACTAGATCTCGTTCAACCCAATTTACGGTGGAAGTATACATGGTAATGTACATCATATAATCTTTTTAGTTTTATCATTCTCTTATTTTAAGAAAGTTACAGGGGGGAGCGACACATTTTACCATTTTGGAAGTGTCTCTCGCGCAAACTATTCAGTTTAGAAAAAAATTATACTAGAAACCTCAATATAATTTTTGAAGACCTATTCATAGATATGCGTATGTGTTTGATGAAAAAAAAATAGAGTTTCAGTTCTAAGTATGAGGAACCCCCAAAATTTAATGTTTTTTTTTTCATTTTTCGTGTGAAAATCTTAATGCGGTTCACAGAATACATCTACTTACCAAATTTCAACAGCATACTTCTCATAGTTTCGGAAAAAAGTGGCTGTGACATACGGACGGACAGACAGACAGACATGACGAATCCATAAGGGTTCCGTTTTTTACCATTTGGCTACGGAACCCTAAAAAGGTTTTGTTTGTTTGCACAATTTATTGGTCATGCTCAGATCACATGAGATTTCGGATAACTCCATTTGTTTTGAACTGCATAATGTTTTTGCTTCGAACACTTCAATGTTATATCTAGCTTCTATCTTTTCTCTTTCTTCCTATTTCTCTTTATCTCATACTGCTGTGAATCGGGACTGTTAAAACTTGCCCACGGATTTTCTCTATCTGTTACAATCAGCAACATGGTGGAGTGCGGTTCTGATAGATATATCTGGTTGCTCTGATATTTATTCCGACCACCGCTTGGGACTTTGACTTATAGATATTATGTCGTTTATTTTTCCTGTCACCATACGTTCCATGTTGTATCTGTCTTATATCTAACTAACATCAATAAATATAATACATATAAATCTGTAGAAAAGTAATTTTTGTACATCGAAAATATTTTCAAAAAAATAGCCAGCGTGTTAAAGGAACAGAACCTATTTCCAGCATTTTTGGAATTTTTGTCTGTTTATTTGTGCACGCATCACGTGAAATGTACGACACCAATGTCGATAACTTTTTAAAAATGGTGCGGCACTTGAAGAATTACTTAGTTTTTGTTTCATCGCAATCGGTTCACTCTATCAAAACTTAGATGAATTTAAAGTGTTCAAGAAGTAAAATTATCACAAAACACTCAATTCAGATACTCGGACAGTTGAACTCGATATTCGATAGATATGGCGTTGTGAATTTGAAGTAATTTTCTGAATGGCGGTGCTAAGATTCTTCGCGAAAGAATAATGAATATAGAAAAAGAAATGGTAGGGTTGGCAGACAGATGACGGGAGCGAAGCCGCGGGCACAGCTAGTACAAATCTAAAATTAGAAGCTTTGTTTGGTTGAATGTTAATTTTCCTTTGGTTTCATGTCATTTCATTTTTGATTGCATTCCTTCATACAAACATAGCGGTTTACCGAAATGTTTCTCTTGTGCGGTTTTCCGCAGCTGTTGCAAAGCTCCAAACCGTAAAACCGTACGCGGAAAAATCTGGCTTGTTGAAAAAGAGAAAAATTGAAATGGAAAAATCGCTGTAACCGCTGACTGTAAACGAAATAATCTTACATTTACCAAAAAGTATTTTGTTTACTACTGTGACTGAGATTCGGAACGCTGGTATGGTATGAGTAAACATTTAATTTTTCTCACACTTTGTAAGAGAGAACAGAATGTAGCTAATCAAAAAGTACATTGCATGCTGTTTTCCTTACAAGTTGTAAAAAGATGAGCTTTAGTTACTCGTTGGCGTGAAACTTTACTACAAAGTGTTGAAGAAACTCCTTGGCTACAAAGTGATGAATATATCCACAAAGCAAGAACAGGTTGATGATCTATTTAAAACTAAAAGGTATCTGAGTGCAGGTACTCAGGTGAGTAGGTTCAAGCTACACTGTAGATGTGTATAAAGTACCCGCTCGTTAGTCTTCATGTACTGGGTATTCGCACTGGAAAAACTGCAAATTCATACTGTACATGAAAGTATGTACATTAAACTAAATATGCCAACAATGTTATTTATTTATTATTATTATATTCTTTATTGTACACCGAGGAGCTCGTGGCTAAATAATAACAGCCGCACGGGTCGAACATAAAGGTTAAGCAACGCTTGACGAGGTCGGTCCGTGGATGGGTGACCATTTCAACATACCGAGTTTCCTCCGTGCCTCGGAAAGCACGTTAAGCCGTTGGTCCCGGCTGTCATTTGAAGATCTTTGACAGTCGTTACGGGTAGTCAGAAGCTTGAGATCTGACACCAGTCTTTCCAAGGGGTACCGTGTTACCCAGTTACTGGGTTGTGGAGGTCAGATAGGCAATCGCTCCATGTAAAACACTGGTACTAAGCTGAATCCGGTAAGACTGGAAGCCGACCCCAATATAGTTGGGAAAAAGGCTAGGCAGATAATGATGATATTCTTTATTGTACACCACAAAAATATATATATAAAGGACAACCAATCATAGAAGCAAGTGTACAATGGGCGGCCTTATCGCACAGGGCAATCTCTTACAGACAAGCTTTGGATGGACTGAACGAGAGGAACGGAATTTAGGGTTGTCAGTGTTCAATATAACTTAAATAATAATACCTAAACATAAAATACATACATACAGTAATACATAATATACTAATAAATAACAAAAATATCACAGAGAAAGGAGAAGACTAATCATAGTGAATGGAAATGCTCCTTCACCATTTTTTTGAATGTTGGTAAGGATTGAGCACGCCTCACTTCAATAGGTAATGCATTCCACAAACGAGCTGCTTGAACTGTAAGGGTTTGTCGAAGAAGGATGTGGAATGCATACGCATACTTAATAAATGTTGTTAATATTTTAACCGGCAACATATATTAAACTGGTAATGACAAGAAAACAATACAAATGACTTAACAAATAAATATCACCAATCATTTTATTTGGAAACTATAACAAACCGAATTGTTTGTTTTTCTCTCGAAGCGGACGCACGTACCTAGGCCACTCAAATCGTAATTACGTATTCACCAGCAGACTCCATGTTTATGCAAAAAAGCATCTTCAATAGAGTCTAATTGCCTTCGGTTTGGCTCCCTTTTGTGTTGTTAATCAACGCACTGCGATTGTTCAGAGCCCATTGTCCTCTTGTGCTTGGTCGACCCTTGGGTTTATTACGACATTTTTGCGAAGACATCCCTGTCAGGGAAATATTGTAATAAAGAGCGTGATGAAATATGCGTCACTTTAAATCTCATGTTGCGTATTATATGCTTCCTTTATGAATTAATATTGTTTTGACCGTCGTCAATGCTAATTATTGTTAATAAAATGTTATGATGGGAAGTGCTGGAGATAGAACTAAGAATAAAGTTGAGTTGCTTTGAAATCTTATAATAGCGTCTAGCGGAGGGTTTTTTCAAGGCCACACATTTCAAAATCGAGAATAAAATAACAAAATAAGGAAATTGTATACAAAAGCTTATATAGCAAATCTGGTCTTGCTCAGTTTAAGCCAATTGCTTCAATTTCCTTTAAAGTAGAAGAAGCCAATTGCATTCAAATAACAAGAAAATTCAAATGGGCGAATTCGCGGGCAGAAGCTAGAGTAGCATATATGAACATCACCATTTGCGATCCTAATAATTTTAATAACAGCGACAGCCAATATAAAATATTCACAAAATGTCCGAATACCAAAATTTTGCTATAAATTGTTGGCAAAATTTTAATTTGGCAAAACAAAATTATGGCCGCACTCGTATTTGTCCAATAAAGAGGGCTTTTTTTTGTTATATTTTTAGACAGCGTGAAAAACATTAGTGGAGTAGCATCAACGTAACGTAAGAAAGGGGAGATACATTTTTCTTATCGCCTCCTCTGAAGTATCTTTGCGCTATTCGCGACGTTCTTTGAGAGCTCGCAGGAAGGAGCACAATGTTTTTGGAGTTAGATCCATTACTGACATTATCGACGAACTCTACCGAAGGACCCATATTTTTCTACACCATGTTTTTAGCATACCTACTTTCTCTATACATTTTATTTTTATTTCATGAGGGCGCTATTTATAAAAATAGCCGAGGATTTGATTATCAGATTCTATAGTAAAATTCTAGAAAATTTGAATATAGAATGTGCTAGCAATCGATAAACAGATGCTATTTATTTTCTAAGGAGCATTAAAAAAAAATCTTTTGTTCATTTTCGATTTAATCTGATTTATTTCCATAGACGGCTGCCATAGGCAAGATTAAGATAACAATTAAATGAATAAATGAAAAATTGAAATAAATTGCACAATGACCTGAGTTTTTAATTAAACTGAGTTTTTAGTTAAATGTGCTGCAGAGTGCCTCGGGATTATGCAATGTAAAAATCTTCATATTCAGAACACTGAAAATTGAAATGAAGCACGAATATTTTTAAGTGACGCAATTTTTTATAAAACCGTTATTTTAATTTGAATTTCTCTTGGTTTCAGGTGTTACTGCAGTATGTTGGATGTGTGATAAATATTCAAGCACTGTGATAAAAGGAATGTTTTTGTGATAATTCTAAGATGTGTGTAAAAACATTCAATTCAAGAACGATGTTTATCGCGACATTGTTAGTGTTAGTGAGTGTAGTGGGTGCAAATGTGAACACTACGAGTGCGCCTGAGAGTCCCCGGGGCTCCCGCATGGCATGGATGAAGTCCTTGCTGGACCACCACAACTGGATGGAATACCTCAACAACGGCAGCCTGGCCCTGCCTCTGAAGTGTGAAACAGATCTCAGGACCTACCTGACAGGTCTGGACGACGGACAACTATGGGCTTCGAAAAGTAAGTGATATTGTTAAGAAATGTAGTTGTGTGAACCAAATCTTAGCATATCCGTTTTTACTAGTAATGAGTTGCAAAACTGCAATAGGGAACTATCCGCAAAGCTGCGCTCAGATGGCGCCACAGGTTTCTGCGTAAACAAACAAGAGAAGGGCGTTTTCGGTTTTTTGCGCAAACGGTTATGTGTTTTCATATCGATATCGAAAACGGTTTTCAGATATCGATATCAGTACCTAGTACAGTTTGCAAAAGTTAAAATGTTATTTAGATGAGCAAACTAACAACGAACACGAAATAATACTTAGAAAGATAGGTAGCGCATATGGTTCCTAACGTTTGTAAAGTTTGCGTTTTGTTCGTAGTTCGTACGTTTTCGCATTGTTACGGTTTTAAGTTTTGAATTATTCGTTCTCACACGCTAGTGAGGTTTTTATTAGATACAGCTTTTGTAATATCGATATGATATGAGATATCTAACACATATCCGATTACGTTTAGATATATCGGACACATCCCTAAAAAAACCAAACTGTCAAAGTCCAGCGACAAAATTTCGCAGTTTATGTATACAAAATATAAAACAAATAGTGAAAGAAAAATGAAGCTAACTAACTTACCCAATATTATTATTTGGTTTTTGAACACAAGTTATCTTGAAAACAGTAAAAAAGAGTTCGGTAGCCACAAACAGTAGTAGACGCCATGTTGTTGTTTTTGTTTACTCAGAGCCGTCAAGCGCCATCTGGCGGGAGCAATTGGCAGTAATGTTCCCTATTTGTAATGATAAATCATTATAACCGTAACCAAACTAATCTACTAAATCGATTGAAACAAATTGCCCTATCAACGTTAACGGTGTCTGCCTCTGATTTATAATGGCTGCGGTATTCTCGACAACTGAGCTCCTCACTTGAGTTGCATAAGCATCCGATAAAAGTCGTAAAGAAAGCCACTGGAAGCGGCCACCCGCACCTCGGCTCCAACTAGGTCACCGCCTGCATGACTTACAAGTTTCATATCAAATGCCAGCGCACAATCTACATTTTAATATATTTTGGGCAAGGTAAAATATGATTTTTATGCATTGTCCAAGCAAGTGGACTGAATAATCCCAGTGTAAGTTGTGACAAATAGTAATGGTTTTCCAGTAGGTACATATCCTCGGTAATTTGTGTATATTATCACAGATATAGGACCATTTCCATAATTCTTGTAATCCCTTAAATGCAGCCACAATTTGCTAATGACAGCGCTAAATCCGAAAGTAAAACACGATAATCTCTTTCACTGAGGCCGGTTTTAATTCCGTGATAAGAACTTCTCCGACAGAACATTTTAGGAAACGGAATACCCCGAGTATTCCGTTTATCTAGAAGGTTCGTCGAATTATTGCAAATCAGAACTGCCATTGAGGCGCAGGCGCGAAGTTTTCATTCGCATCACATCCGATCATTACTGTCCGTTCATCCACCAATCATGCATAAATGTATTCTGGAATACATCTAAATTGTATTAATACTAAACAGGCTTCGAATGTTTATTGGATTTTTGATGGGCATATTTTTTATCGCCATGTGTTCGAGAATGACATGCAGCAGCTTGAAATAAGTTGAGCTATTCTCGAGTGCAAGGAACTTTTCATTTCCTGGTATTCAATAGATTATGACCCTTCGCTACGAGATAATTTTCCTGTTCTGCCATTCCCAGCCACCCTTCGTAAGTCGTAAATATCCTCCGACCTCTTGAATCTTCAGTGAACGTGACCAAAATGAGAATCATATCTTTTCGTCACGGTCACAGTTTGATTCGAATATCATTTATCACTGCTCTATAGTTTCACATCGGAGTCTTGACTGGCTTCATTCATCTTGTATCTCATCTTGAAACTTGAAGGTAATAGAGCAAACAAACTTTCCCTCACACAATGATTCATCATTTGTTTCGAAACGTTATTTATTACCCGGAAATGTTAAGCGTTTGTATCTGTTGATTTTTTAAACTTAGTTTGGAGATATGGCATATAAGATCCTCTTTTCATACCTACGTACCTTTATTATTATTTTCTGTGTATATAGGAGTTATTAACATATATACAATTGAATGTTATAATTAAAAACAAACCTAAATACAAATACAAAAGGGAGACGGCAAAAGAGCTCATTGTGCATCAAAAAATTCGTCAACATCGATGTCAATGGGACACGTGCCCAGAACGCAGGCAGCATTGCCACGTTGTATATCAATGCAGATTCTCTGGCCGAAGAAAAGACCAGCCCTACTACTACTACAAATATAATTATATATTTAAGTACTACCTACATACTTATATATTAAACTGAAATTTCATTATCTTGTATTTAAGTATGTATTATTCTAAGAACTTACAAAATTAACTTTCAAGTAATGAATATGGAAAAACAATTAGAGTACAAACAGATGTGTACTGTAATTGTATTGTCAGACACAAGCATGTGGAATAAATTAGTTCCAGAGCCAACTGTTACGGGGCTTTAATTTAAAGATTGCCCTACAGCACTTCTATGTTTCGAGTTAAATTACTTTTTATAACAATTTATACAGAAGTTTTAGTCGAGAAAATTATGAAACTATGAGGGATTGAGTTGAGAATAATAAAGTTGCTCACTACTCAAAATGGCTTTCCCAACTGAGTATTTGAATATACAACGTAATATTTTCCGTAGATACATACAACAAAGTAAATAAACAGACGTTTATTGCGAAAACTGTCTCTCTGAATGACTATTTGCCAATATTCAGTCGTTGTGTTAGTTTGGGATCAAGGGAGCTTCGCCATGGAAGCAGAACGGTGCAATATATTGCTATTGGTTGCCATCTGTACAAATACTTGTAGATTTAATTTTCATTTCAATTGCAACCGCAGTAACGTGAATAAACGGTCCGCTGAGGTTTTTCTCGCGAGCAAGTAAATATCATAATATTTTGTACCTGTACAAAATTGTGCAACAATAGAACATGTAAAGAAATAAAACAATTTAATTATAAGACTAGCAAAGATTAAAGCAACGATAGCACGGCACGCCAGCATTAATGACATCATACGTCGGGCTCTTGTCACCGCCGGGATGCCAGCTGTTTTAGAACCGAATGGCTTGGCACGCGACGATGGGAAGAGACCAGACGGAATGACCATAATGCCTTGGAAGGTGGGATGCAACATGTGACGACACCGTTGCGCCATCCCATCTTCTTAGCACGGCGGGCTGTGCTGGGGCGGCTGCTGCCGGTGCAGAAAACCTCAAACGGCGCAAATATAACAACCTTATTGGAAGTTATATGTTTGAGCCGTTTGGGGTTGAAACATTAGGTCCATAGGGTGCGCATAGAGTTTTTCGAGAAATTAGCACAAAGCTCGTCGACTCTTCACATGACCAGAGGGCTGGCCTTTTCTTCGGCCAGAGAATCAGCATTGCCATCCAACGTGGCAATGCTGCCAGCGTTCTGGGCACGTTCCCGTTGACATCGATGTGGACGATTTTTTGATGCACAATGAGCTCTTTTCCGTCTCCCTTTTATATTTGTATATAGGTTTGTTTTTCTTTTACAATATTCAATTGTATATATGTTAATAAACTTACTTAAAGCAACAAGCTTCTGTCCTTGACTTCACCCAGGACAAAAGAGTTTTATAATCTCTTTATACCAGGATAAAAGTATCCTACGAGTTTATCAAACCACCGGTAACACAAACATACAAACTTTCGCAGTTATAATATTATTAGTAAGTCATGGCAAAAACACAAAAAATCTCAAAGAGCACGATTCGATTAATTTAAGTTTGATTGTATCTGTGATTGTAACAGAACATTAGGAAACAGTGAAGCGCGCAAAGTAGAGACGTCACTCCGAGGCAGGGCTCTTAATTGACTGCCAATCATTCACAGACTCTTTGGATTCCAATCATTCCGCCAATTCGAGACGTTGATCTTGCCAGTTCCTTTAGCTATCCAACTAATGCCAATAAATTCTTTACAAGCTAGCTTCATAATACCGCCCAAGCCAAGCCAATGTCTCGAGATTTACGTTTATCGTGTCCACACTATCGTTAAGAGGGTTGTAAATAACGTGTAAAACTTGGGTTATCTCTGTTCTGCAGCTCCAAGCATCAGCTGACATGATCTCCGACAGTAATTTACGTCCATCAGTAAAAATGTAGCCTAATATAGATTTCATATAAAAATGTAGCAATAGATGTAAACCAATTTAAATTGACAGACTGAATGACGTACAAAACGGATCGAATACAGCAATTGTACAGCAGAATCATCTCGAATTTAAATCTGCATTTCCCCCAATCGCGTCTGCGAATATACACAGCTTTACAATGTACAACAGAAGCGGGAAATGGGAGAATCTATTACATACATTACATACAGTGGGGAAAGATTTCAGAGAAGTAGTCCGCGCTAAATGAAGCTAGATGAGTGTGCTCACACAAATGAATAGGCGAGGTGATGCTGCATGCTGCGCGCCCCGCCGCACGAATGTAGGTACAATCATCTGGAAATAATGCTGATTGTGTGGTTTCTCTCGCAACATCTCATTTATTTAACACGGTAACACGGTTGTTTGTTTGTGTGTTGAACAATGCGCAATACGGATCCGGGTAAATTAACATGTCCCTATAAATTGCCCTATTTCACAATCGGTAGGGCGGTAAATCGGGGAAAACAGGGCAATTAAGTTCTTGGCATCATGGCGTTTTACCTACAAATTACGTGATTTGCATCTTACTGAATTGCTGTACAGCCAGACAAAGGGTAAACTTGATGTTACACTAAAGCTTACCTTATTATAGATAGATAAATCATTTATTCGGTGCAACTTAAATCACTGATGGGGAAGAAATCATTCTACAATATTGAGTCCCGACCTTACGAAATCTCACCAAAAAGCCGTTCTTGCGAATGCAGAAAGTCGATACCTACCATAAGATCTATAAATATTAATGCAATAGCCCCATTAGTTTGTTACCCGAAGCAAATACTTCACAATTAGAAAAGAAGAAAGAAAAGGAAACAAAAACGAGCATTAGAAAGATTTATGAAGCCTTTTCGAGTTTTGTTTACTGGCATGGCACGAATATGATTATTTCGCCGGAAATAAACCGGTTTACCGAACATTCCGCTCCATAAATCAGGAAAGTCGACTTATTGTGAAGTTAACTCGCGACCACCTGAAACTTGCCTCGTTGAAGACAGCTTGTATTGACAACGGAACGAAGCTCAGCTGAAACTAAGGGATTATACTTCCTAATTACTTTTAAATCCAATAAAAAGGTTTTTTCACTTCTCATGCTCTGAAATTGCTTATTTCTGCAGGCTGCACAAAATCGATTTTTGTGCACAAGTGCATTAACGTATCTACTTATAAATGTATCTTTATTAAGGCAAAGAAAATGAGGCATACAGCCAAACACAATAAAAAGTTCACAGATAGAATTTGTTATTTTATAATATTTACTTTAAATTATTTGCCTTTTATGTGTTTTTTAAGACATAAAAGATATTAAAATTTAAATTAAAATACGGTAGGTTATTTAAAAAATATATATATTACAAAATTAATTTAATAGTAGGCTGTATAGGTCTGCAGCCCAAGCCTAATATCAATGTCGTAAGGTTAAAAAAAAAGCGGCGGGCAACAGGTCTTGTTTTTTCGTGCGTTTATTAATTTCTTTAAATTTGCTAAAACTTATTTTACTTTGAATATTAATTAAAGAAATGGTATGTTATACTACTGTTTTATGTCCTCGCAATCGAAATGAAAAGCAGAGTTTATAACTCGTCCACAAAACCATTTTTATCCTCGACATTACTATCAATCCTTGCCTTCGGCTCGAGGTGCTGAGTCTCGGATAAAAATGGTTCGTTTTGTGCACTCGTTGTAAAATCTACTATTACAACCGTGAGTAAGTAATAACGCATTCTGCAACCATTTTCCGTCATTGCCAAAAGTTTGTTACGCCACTTTCTCACAAAAACTGAACATAAGGCCTCACATATCACTCATAATACTAAAGCAGATTGTTACCTATTATTTTATTGTATACAGCTATACACTTACACTAATTATCACACTATTATTAGAAAGGCGAAAGTTTGCGAGTGTGTGTTTGTATGTTTGTTACTTCTTCACGCTCAAACGGCTAGACGGATTTGGATGAAATTTGGCACAGATAAAGATTATAGTCAGGAATAGCACATGCATAGGATACTTTTTGTACCAGGCATATGTTCCCACGGAATAATTTTCGACTTTCACTGCCGCTGGAAGTAGCTAGGTACAGCGTTATAGGTCATCTCTTTGGGAACCGCCAACAACAAATTCCCCATCAATCAATTGAATGACGTAGCATGTTGTCATGGCCCATAACAATCATATGGGTACATAAGGGATCAAAATTGATTGCCTATGTTTTAATAGTGATCTTTATTTATTATATTTTATTATTTATTCGACGAACAGACAAAACGGAATTAGTGTTGCCCACGAAGCGGCTAACTAACATCGGTGCCTAACTCGGTGTTATTATAATATGATCCTGATTAAATATATTAATTACAAGCGCATAAATCTGACTTTACTAATGATTAGAAACCACAGCCCTCTGGGTTTACGAGCGGTAGTTAATGCATACGATAGTATGCAATGTATAATATATTGTGTTAAGGGTACACTAGTCGACGGCACGAACTATTTTGTACGCGGGGTTTAAATGCATTTTATATCAACCGACAACACGTGCGGCAGAGATAGATGCTGTGATGAACAGTAGGAAGCTAGTTCGCGTACGAATACACACTTTTGCAAATTTGTAGCGAAATGGATAATGATTTAGGACGAAACCGAGTGCGGGAAATTTTATAAACAGACCTTTGGCAGTCTAGATATCATGAAATAACGACTAAATCTATCTGTTAAAAATAAAATTATTTGCATTGTTGAACTACTAATCTATCCCTGTATGGAGGCCGTTTTGCATTTTTCCGTCTTCTTATGGTATTTATGCGCGCCCAAAAATGCGTTAAAATTAGTGTCGAAATGTGGAACTTTCGACGCTCATAACTTTCAAATATTTATATTTTTTTATTTTTTCGCTTACATACAGGGCTAGATAATGATGAGACAAATTGATATCACTTTTTATTTTGACCGTACATTGTCAAACAGTGGAATAATCCCTAGACTACGTTTGTATGGAAGAATTTTCGACTAGTGTAACCTTAAGAGATTGGGGTATCAGGATCTTATTCACAGAAGTTTATAATAATTTAGAAAATTGTGGTGTCTTTTTCGTTTTGTCATAATGGCCAGTGTGCTTTGCTGTGCGGCAATCGGTTGTCATGGTGTCGGCGGAATGAGGAAAATCTCGTTAGGAAAGCTTTGAGTATTTATTGAAACGGAGTTCCTTATCGCACGTTCATTGTGTTTACACTGAGCATCAGTTGGGTTGTTGTTATTTCAGTTTCGTCATATTTTACGAAACTGAGAGACTGTAAATTTAATTAATCGAACTCCGTTCCAACCGGGTGTCCATAAGCCACCTCTATCTTTTTATTTGTTTTGTGTATAACAACGGTTGTGTTATAACCAATTACAGTAATAAAAAATATACAAAACTAGCTGTTGCCCGCGGCTTCGTTCCCGACGACCACCCCACAGGATCCATTTTCGGAATAAAAAAATATACTAGCCTATATCACTCAGGAATAATGTAGCTTTCTATTGATGAAATAATTTTTCAAATCGGTTCAGTAGTTTCGGAGCCTATTCGGTACAAACAAACAAACAAAAAAATCATTTCTCTTTATAATATTAGTAATTAGTATAGATAAAAGACACAATATTATAACACATTAAAATATACAAAGTAATATTTGCAGTGAAAACATAAATAAAAGAAGGTTAATACTTTCATAAATTCGTCTCACAGTACTTTTGATATACCAATAAAATCTTGGTCCATCCATCCGCTTACAGATCGCTTGTTGGATTAGAATCCAAGAGATCATTAAGCCCGGCTAGAATGCGAGGTATTGGCACGGGGTTCCAGCGCTAACAAAGAAAATTTGGTTTAAATGAATGCCACTAGATGGCGCGATATGCATTGATTTGTTATTGAATTGTATGTAAAATTAATATTTTCTAGAATTGATCATAGAAATTGTATGTTCTTGTTTAATAATATTTCTACATTTGTGTTAATCCCAATCTAGGCGAGGGGGGGAGGGCAGGAGTCCTATAAGGAGTCAGTAGGTATTTGTAACATAATATTGAAACAAAATTGTACTTTGTGGGATATAAACAAATATTACTATTACTAATCAACTCTCCTAAGCACAAACTTATGGAATATTGAGCTCTTAATTCACATTTCATAGATTATTTGAACGGATCATTTAAAATTGATTCCAATAGATGGCGCGGTTTTAAATATCTGAGGCATGCCACTCGATTTTTTAAATTTGTATTGTGACGCATTTTGATACAATGTAATTGTAAAAACGTGCAAAACTACTATCAAACAAATCGTCATTGTATTTAAATAAAAAAATAGTCACTAACCGAGATAACCCTTTTTTGGGATCGGTGAATTTTTATTTGAATAAGAAAATGATACGTGTCCAAGATTTTTTGATAATTTAACCGACGTTATAATTAGATTTTTATCGTCCTTTATTGTTTGGGACAAAGAAGCGCGTATAGATATTTTATTGGCTTTAGGAATACAAGAAGAAAAATAAAAGAAAATTTTTTTTTTTTTTTTTTATTTGTGATGGGTTTGCTCTTGACTCTAGTCTAGGTCAAAGGTGACAGAGACAGAGTCGACGATGGAGTGAGCTTACCCAGAAGAAACCTGTTCACTCTAACTTTGAAGAGATTCGGGTTGAATGCGTTCGGAAACACTGACGCAGGTAGCGAGTTCCATTCATTCGCTGTGCGCATTATGAAGGATGTTTGGAAGCGTTTGGTGCGAATTGGTGGAATGGCAACAAGGTAAGGATGATAACTTGCAGTACGTCTAGATGTCCGATGGTAGAAGGGGGCTGGTGGGATGAGGTCGTGGAGTTCTTCAGCACACTCACCGAAGTACAGTCTGTAGAAGACCGACAAGCAGGCAACCTTGCGGCGATGAGCCAAGCTGTGAAGCCTGGCACCCGCCAGCTCAACGTCGCCAATGAGCCTCCTGGCTCTGCGTTCCACCGAGTCAAGCGCGGCAAGCTGATATTTAGCTGAGCCATCCCAAAGGTGACTGCAATACTCCATGCAGGATCGGACTTGCGCTTTGTAAAGGGTTAAAAGCTGTCCAGGCGTAAAGTATCGCTTCACCCTATTTAGGATGCCTAGTTTTTTGGCCGCAATTTGGGCTTTGTACTCAATGGAGGCGCCAAAGTTGAGACTGGATGTCAACTCCATGCCTAGGAGCTCGAGCCGATCAGTCACAGGAACAGACGCACCCCGAAAAGTAGGAGTTTGATCGAAAAGACTCCTTTTAGCGGTAAAAAGACACGCCTGTGTTTTGGTGGCGTTAAAAGAGACCAGATTGTCATCACCCCACTGGGAGACAAGGCTTAAGGTCAAATCTGTCCGCTCCACCATAGCCTCTCTCAAGGAACGAACTTCATCCGCGCTGGTTTTTGCGCTGGACAAGTATCTCTCTGAAACAGTATTGTCATCTGCGTACCCAACAATACCAGGCTGAAGAAGGTCATTGATGTGCAGCAGGAAAAGAGTTGCAGAGAGAACAGACCCCTGAGGAACTCCGGCATCGATAGCCATAAGGTCAGAGGAGCAGCCGTCAACGACTACTCGGATCGACCGTTCACTGAGGAAGTCTGATATCCAGCTACAAAAACCAGCAGGGATGCCATAAGCAGGAAGCTTACTAAGTAGACTCGCGTGCCAGACCCTGTCAAAGGCCTTCGAGATATCAAGCGATACAGCAAGTGCTTCGCCGTGTCTCTCGATGGCTTCGCCCCAGCAGTGCGTGACATACACAAGAAGATCGCCAGTTGACCGTCCCTGGCGAAAGCCATATTGACGGTCACTGAGGAGATTATTGTCTTCAAGGTAGGTCAGCAGCTTGCTGTTCAGTACCCTTTCCATAACTTTGCACAGAATGGAGGTAATGGCGATCGGACGGTAATGGGCAGGGTCTGCACGGTTGCCTTTTTTGGGCACTGGTTGCACATTTGCAAGCTTCCAGGATTTCGGCACCGTTCTTTTTACAAGAGAGAGGCGGAACAAGCGTGTCAATACAGGAGACAGTTCAGGCGCACACTGCCTCAGCACTCTCGCTGGAATGCCGTCAGGCCCGCTGGCCTTATTCACGTCTAGACTGGACAATACTTTTCGGACCTCTTTAGTGTGCACAGCGATCTCCGGCATCGAAGAGTCACAGTGAGGTATAGTAGGTGGTTGCTTGGAGCCAGCCTCCAGACGCGAGTTGCTAGCAAAGAGAGATGCGAATAAATTTGCTTTCTCACTCGCAGAGTGAGCCAGCGACCCATCAGGTTTCAGCATTGGAGGTAAAGTGGGACGACAGAAATTCGCTTCAACCGCTTTAGACAGGGACCAGAACTGTTTACTACCCGGAGGGTGCGATGCCAGCTTGGCCCCAATACGTCCAATATGGTCAAAACGTGCCCGACGCAGAACCCGCTTGCAGAACTTGGCGGCAGAATTAAAGGCTCTTTTCCTCGCGCGAACCCTACGTGCTCTTACTTTGCGGTCACGGGCCCCGACCCAGGCTTGGTAGGCAGATTCTTTTCGGGCCTCAGCGTGGGCGCATTCTGCATTATACCAAGGGCGGGATTTGTGACCGAGTGGAATGTCGGAAAAAGGAATGAAATACTCCATTCCCTGCCGAATCACATCCGCAACCGCGTCGGCACAGCTCGAGGGGTCACTCGAGGAGAAGCACACATGCCGCCAAGGATAAGACGCAAAAAAGTGCCGCATCTCGTCCCAGTCTGCTGACTCGTATCGCCATACTCGCCTCGTGCCTCTAGGGCTCTGATCTGGAGGAGAGCAAGTCGATACGGATTTCACCAGACAGTGGTCAGACGTTCCCAGCGGGGCTGAGACCGACACCGAATGACTGTCCGGATCAGTTGTCAGGAGAAGGTCCAAACAGTTGGGTGTATGGCCGTCAACATCCGGTACCCGCGTTGCCACATTCACCAGCTGGGTTAGATCAAGCGATAGAGAAAACTTGCGCGCCTCTAACCCGGCATGGTCAGTTTTCCGGTACGGGTACAGCCACTCTTTATGATGGGCGTTAAAGTCCCCCAGAAAATTAAGCTTCGCTGTTGGATACCTTTGCTGGGCCATATCAGCCGACTCCACGAGGCAATTAAAGAGCGCTGTCGTCTCCTGGTCACCGGCGTGCGATCGGTAGACGCCGATGTAGAGAGATTTCTCCACGCCAGTGTCCACAAGCAGCCATATGGCAGAAAATCCCGATTTCTCAAAGCAACGGAGACGACGACAACAAATGTCATCGCGGACGTACACACAGACCCCAGCTTGCTTCTTGAACTTGTGTTCAAGAGCGTAACCCGGGTAGTTGAGGTACGCCACGTCCGACGGGGTTGTTATCTTCGTCTCCGTTAGGAAAAACAGGTGCGGCTGGCCAGGTAAATGATGTGCACCATGATGATGCTCAGACGTGGATGGATAGATGTGTAAGCTGATATGTCTGTAAAAGATGTGTCTGTTGAGATATGACGATTTAATTAATATGTATCAATTATGGACGACATAAAAAGAAAATGAGAAGAAGGAGAGAAGTATGGAAGAAGAAAACATGTTGTGCCGACCCCAAATAAACCGGCATAAGGACAGAAGAATGATGATAATAGCCTTGTCCGTCGGTATGTAAATAACAGAAAAGCCATTAGTTTCATAGTAGTTTTTACCCATATCAAGTTAGAACCGATTATCATGGGAATATACTTCATACATAATTCCAAAAGCTTTAAACATTCATATAGTATTTCCAGGTAGATGTGGGACAAGGTTGGGCGACGTAAAAAATTTAACCTCACGGATCAGGAACCTAAAAGTGGATTGAGTGGTGCCCGTCTTACTTTATTTAGTTTCATCTTGTTTGGGTAAATAAAATGAATTTGGGCGTTTTTATTGACTCTTCGTTATTCCAAGTAAGTTTAACGTTTCTAGGATTTCATTTATTGTTTCACGAAGAACACCAAACAGTGTTATTGCTTGGTTCGGTTCAACAAATGTCTTGTTACGGTATTATCCGCATAAGTGATCTTTAAATTGGTACAGCTCATGAAATACAGTAGTATATGTTTCATAGAAGTCTTTCGTATGCCAGTTTTCACTAACACTAGGCGACACCTAAATGTAAGTCTGAATAAAAACACGTTCATGTATTTTCACTGCTGAGTGGAGGGCTGAAAACCTAACTACCTAACAGTAATTTAGGTCCTGACTAGAGCTAATTAAAATGGGTACTTCTGTTTAATACCTATCTATCAACACAAGTTAAAGCATCCAGGTACATAGACTCTAACAATACCTAGTCGTAACAAACAGAACAAGCCACATAAATCCGATGAGAAATGTTTAGTCATTGTTCTGTTAGTAAACACACTTAGATTCACAGTTGAGAGCAAAGTTAAATTATTTCGTACAAATAACATTAAAGTTTTCATGGATTCGTTTTAATGTTTGTTTGTATTATGTCTCGACATTGTTTGTGTGGACATTCGACTTAACAATTAGTTAATATTAGAAAGAAGTTCTACTTTTACCCAATTTGAGAAACAGAGTGTGATACAACGCGATATGGAATGTAATATTTTGTAATGATGAGAGATGTCTGCATCTCTAATGTCGAAGAATTGTGGCAGAAATAAAAAGTTACACCAACATAAATTACACAAGCTTTAATAATCTTAATATCATTCATATCGATCATTGTTCATGTTTCATAATTTTTTTGTTTTATTTACTCGCGCCTTACCACATCTCACCTGATGGTAAGCGATGATGTGGTCGACGATGAAGCACACTTGCCTAGAACAATACTATTCACTCTTGACTTAAAGTTTCATTGCGAAATAACGATACTTGTACTAAAATTGTACTGAAAGAAATAAAATTGTGTTCATTAATTGGCATACCATTAAAAATAAACGAACGATAAAAAATAATAACAAAGGATCGTTACAGTTAGGTTTATGACTAGAGGTTTTATTACAAAACGCTTAGTTAAATATGCTCTTTATTTAACTAAGCGTTTTGTAATTAAATACCATACCATACTCCGTAGATTTACTCCATTACGTCCAATTAATAATTCTCCCGTACATGTTTACCATGTTCTTGTTCGTACGGCGTCGTAGCTTTCTGTTTGAAGTTGTGCGGTTTCAGGCGGCAACGTCCCGATGTGTAATTTATTTACCGCCAACCTTTGTCGTAGTATCGTGTACGTCACTCGTTCCCAAAGTGGCCCACCTGAACCACCAGAGATCTATGCAGAACTGCTATGTCTGACATAGACCTGTCTATGACTACGAAAAAAATTAATTTGAATTAGAGATAAGTCGGGGTCCACGACAGAGTATTCCATTTATGGAGGGCGTAATAGTACTGCTTTTGTGTCTTTTATCGTTTAGACAAAAAAACTATTAAATAGTTCTGGTATTTTTTTAAATGCCGTGAAATAATAAAGAAGTTGTAACTGTCACACAGCGCGCGTCTTCATATGCCACTTATCTGTTAAACAAAACAATTAACTGTTTTTTAGAAGACTCTAAGAGGTCAAAAGTTCGTCCAGAAAGTGTAAATATGATGCTGATTCATTTTGTTATACATAAATGTAGTATATTTATTAAAACACTTACGAGGTATAAAATTTTATTTAAATGCATGTGTAAAGCTTTGTGAAGGCTACGACGTTTATTTTAACTGCCCTGTGCGGAATCTAGACAAACCCTGGTAGTAGTACTTTCTGGATTTTAAAGGAATAACGAAGTAAAAAAAATACCGAGAGGTTGTAGGTAACATGTTAGAAGACTTTAAAAATATGGGTTGCAGAATATCTCTAAAAGTACATATGCTGGATGCATAAATTTTAAAACAACTCAAAAGAACCAGGAGAATGTGTTCATCCAGATATTATGGACTTCAATCAACGTTATCAGGGCCTCAACGAAAATTTGATGGTGGTTTACATTTGGGGCTTAATGAGGGAAAGTACTTATAAACATGAAAGAAAAACTAACAAGGTTCACTTTTAAACTTGTGTTCTACTATTTTGTAATGTAATATGACAGTAAAAGTTGCGAAAATTTATATATCATCATCATCATCTGCCTAGCCTTTTTCCCAACTATATTGGGGTCGGCTTCCAGTCTTACAGGATTCAGCTAAGTACCAGTGTTTTACATGGAGCGACTGCCTATCTGACCTCCACAACTCAGTAACTGGGTAACTGGACAAGACTGGTGTCAGATCTCAAGCTTCTGACTACTACAGGCAAAATCGCCAAGGGGTCCACGGGCACAAAGTTTGGGCACCTCTGGCACTTACATGTGACGCAACCCTTCTCGGTTTACTCACCTCTATTTCGCAATTATTTACCTACGAACCCCGCCAGACGACACATCGCTTTAAAGAAGATTAGTTTTTTAATTTAAGCCTCTTTGTGCAAGATACTTGAAAACTTTTAACGTAAACAACATGGTACTTAAAGAGTTTATTTAAATAATCATTTATTTTAACAGGTCACAGACTGCATTGTTTTTTTTAATATTATTATTTTAAGGTATCTATTTTTAAAACTTTAATTATTCTTGCACTTTGCAACAAGTAGCCAATGAATTTTAAGAGGCTATTAAATGTTAATAGATCACAGACTGTATTTTGGCGACTGTGCTCATGAACTCCACGACCTCATGCCACCGGCCCCCTTCTACCATCGGACATCTAGACGCACTGCAAGTTACCATCCTCACCTAGTTGCTATTCCACCAATTCGCACCAAGCGCTTCCAAACATCCTTCAAGATGCGCACAGCAAAAGAGTGGAACTCACTGCCTGCGTCTGTGTTTCCGAACGCATACAACCCGAATCTCTTCAAAGTTAGAGTGAACAGGCTTCTTCTGGGTAAGCTCACTCCATCGTCGACTTTGTCTCTGTCACCTCTGACCTAGACTAGAGTCAAGAGCAAACCCATCACAAATAATAAAAATAAAAAAAAGATCTAAGGAATTAAGAACAACTGTAGTATAATATTAAATCATGACAACTATAAAACAAAGGTATCGTGACAATGAAAAACTTTAATAATATAAAATCAAGTTATATTTGAAAACCGTTTTGTGCTGGTTTCACTTTGCTGAAACTACTTAATGAAGTAGAACCGGTAGAACTTTGAAAAGGCATCGGCAAATGTAAATAACCTTTACCTGACTTCGCCTGAGCTCGGACAGAGAAAGTTATTTGTTAAGTGCGAGCTTCACATTCCTGCACTGATTGTCTTGGTTCAAGAAATTATGAATGTATTATTATATGCCACCCGTTTAGGAGTTTATTCAAGCTTTCGTAGTCACCTGAAGTATGTAACTAACGTAGATTTTCCTTTATATGCTCTTCGATGCTCGATTTGACTATGTACATAGGTACATATTTATATCGAACGGAACAAATGCTTTACGTAATCTTTTATCTTTACCAATATTATAAAGAGGAAAGATTTTTTTGTTTGTTTGTTTGTACCGAATAGGCTCCGAAACTACTGGACCGATTTAAAAAATTCTTTCACCTATGGAAAGCTACATTATTCCCGAGCAACATAGGCTATTTTTTAATCCTGAAAACGGGTCCTGTGGGGTGGTCCACGGGAGCGAAGCCGCGGGGAACAGCTAGTTTTATAAAATATTATTATGAAAAATTTGTTTGCCAAAATTCTGAGGAAACTGATTCAGATCAGACTTGAAACTGGACTGTAGGCTAGGTTGAAGTCAGTTTTTACTTTTAAACTCCTGAAAATGAGCGATTCTACATATGTCTGTAGATAAAGGACAGGTGCGCAGTACTTATAACCGGTGAGCGTGTATGACTAGATGTATGATCGTAATCGAAGCGAAAGGATTATTTAAGGAACGTAGCAGGTGGCGTTCTGTCGTTTCTGTCTACCCCCATGGGAAAAAAGGCGTGAGTTTATGATGTCTGCCGAAGTACGATATGAAGTAACGTTTTCCCAGGCGTTTCTTGTATTTCGCAATCGACAGTTTCTTCATTCTTTCGTTGAAATTGATTTAATACGTCCGAAGACACAGATCCGTTATGCCCTTTCTAATTTCAAGCCTACTCGGTGGGAATCTACTTCGCAATATCTGTCATTATTTATACAGGTTGCAATATGAGACGATAGACAATTAGTAATACATACCTACATGCTTTTATTGAACAAATATTACATATAGGTACACATTTAGATATGTTTGCATATCAATTAACGTATGTCTCTCTTCCATTTTTTTATACTGTAATTTTACGTCTACGATTAACAGCTATTGTAAGTTGTGAAACCAAAAAAATATTGATATGACATTTCTTGTATTAAGTCGATATCCGTTTACACCACATTTGTATGTACCGACCTATACATATCCGCGTAAATATTACCAAACTACGGTCAACTTATTGACGTTGTAGTGAGAATAATTTCCTAAGTCTCCACAGAGGTACGGTTGACCTACGGGTTACATAATACACGAGCTAGTTTATTTACGTATCCAGTTATGAATGAAATTATAAGAGCGACCTAGTTGGCGCATATTTCGAGGAGATGATCATGTTTGCGAGATGTAGCGCGGCGCGGCGTGCCTGTGCATCTCACCCGCGCTTCAACTTGATGCGTTTCAGGGTTTCTTCCACCTGCAACCGGCCATTCAGCACAGATTACCTTTTTATTTATCGAGGGAGAACTTCCAAATTGCACCTGCAATTTTGGGAAAAAGATTAGCTGAGAGTATGGGCTTTTAACCACCACAATTTGGACCATCAGAACATGGAAGGGAGAAAAAGACCAGGTACGAACCCCCTCAGTGTAGCGCCTGTTAAGACACACCCATCGGCAGACTGTATAAATAGATTTTTCATCACTTCTATTCGAAAAACGACAATTATCTATAGAGAATAGCGGGAGCCAAATCCAATTTTGCGTAGAAGTTTAAGCTTTCTCTCTTCTGATTGGTCCGCTTCGTGCTTCTGATAGATTTGCGTAGTTGGGTTGGAGGCGCTCGCGTGAAGGTTTAATGTAAACTAAAATACAGTTTCGAGTAGGTAGGTACTCGTAGCTTTTTATTTTTCTCTTAGGTAGTGATGAAAAATAGTGTGTATCACTCGGGGATCAAATATTTTCACTCGTTCCACTAGGATCCCCTAAATCAGTCCCCCAGGGGATTCTACAGCACTCAGTGTTCCACTACGATCCCCTAAGCAGGGGATTCTATAAGTACAAATAAATTCTATTCCTTTAAAGTCCCTTCTAAATAAAAAAGCCACCTATAAAATAACAATATGTAATACATAGAATTAAAAATAGATCTACAGAGGGTATTACAATGACGGAAATATTTTTTTTCAAAATAAGTTAGATGTTGAAAAAGAAAGTACCAAAAGCATTGAAGAATTTTACAAGTTCGACTAGTGCAGCGTCTCGGTGGCGTTGGGTTCGAGTCCGACCTAAGGTGTTCGGTTTTTTTCAATGTTTAACTTATTCAAATACATTAAACGTTTTAAACGCAAAATATAAAAAAAACCTTTTTTAATTAAAAAAATCATCATCATCATTTCAACCGAAAGACGATCACCCAATCGTCGACTGACACACTGACTGATCCCGAGCGTCTCGCATCCAGCGCCTTCCCGCAACCTTAACCAGGTCATCAGTCTACTTAGTGGGAGGCCTTCCTACGCATCGTCTTCCGGTTCGCGGTCGCCATTCCAGAACGTTTCGACCCCATCGGCCATCCGTCCTGCGAGCAATGTGCCCTACCCACTGCCATTTAAGTTACGCAATTCTTGGGGCTATGTCGGTAACTTTAGTTCTCCTGTGGATATCCTCATTTCTGACGTAATCACGCAAGGAAACTCCGAGCATAGCCCTCTCCATTGCCCTTTGGGTGAAGCTTTCTGATAAGGCCCATTGTGAGCGACCACGTCTCGGTTCCATAGGTGATCACTAGTAACACACACTGGTCATAGACTTTTGTCTCGAGACACTGCGGTAAATTGGACGAGAAGATACAACTTTCCGAACGCCGCCCAGCCGAGTCAGATTCGACGGTTAACCTCTTTCTCGAAGTTAGACCTACCCAACGGGACAGTTTGTCCCAGGTAGACATAATCGTCTACAACTTTAGGTCTCCGATTAAAATTAAAATAAAGTATGTAATTCTACTTAATTAACTTAATAAGTAGTTTATTCCTGAATTATTATTTACTTCATCATTTCTAGAAAATGACAAACTGTTAGTTGCCCATTCAACAATTTCAGTTGTGACTCTTGAATCCACTGATCTCTGAGTACATCTTCTGGTCTTCGTTGTTTATCTATTGGGCGGCACTGTTTTTTTAACGCACTCAAAACATGTACTAGCGTTGATTTACGGCCAAATTTTTTATTAATCTGGGAATGCCACTTTTCTGCAACATTTGTATTTCTGTGACGTTCGCCGAAAACTGACCATCTTCTAACAAATTCTTAATTTTGCCCCGCCTGAGGCGTTCGGTTTACACAGTTCTGGTTAAGAACTGTGTAAACGTGAACGCCTTAGGCAGGACTCGCACCCAACGCCACCGAGACGCTGCACTAGTCGAACTTGCGAAAGTCTTCATCGCTTTTGGTACTTTTTTTTTCAACATCTTACTTAAAAAATATTTCCGTCATTGTAATCCCCTCTGTAGACCGATTTTTAATTCTATGTATTACATGTTGTTATTTTATAGGTGCCTTTTTATTTAGAAGGGACTTTAAAGGAATAGAACTTATTAGTACTTATAGAATCCCCTGCATAGGGGATCGTAGTGGAACACTGAGTGCTGTAGAATCCCCTGGGGGATTGATTTAGGGGATCCTAGTGGAACGAGTGAATATTTTGGTCTCGGGCGGCGTATATTGAATTCCTCACTAAGCTCTGAATTCAAAATAACGCCCTGGAAGAACAAAATATTACTTTGTCCCCTTGTAACACAAATAACTATTACTCTTTATAACTAACCATAACGCCTGTTTTGCCCGTTTTGTACAGCCACATTTTACGAGTTATGCCGAACCCAATATATGAAATAGGGCAAGGCTAGGGAGATTGAAATTTAATTCGACAATCATCTTTCAATTGCAATATAACGGAGCATTGCGAGCGAGCATATAACTATGAACAGTCTGAACTTCCGCAGGCTGCCTGATGGATTAATGAGAAAAATTTGCAAGCGTTCTACCAACTGATATTGAACCTGATACACCTGTAACATTCGGCGGTATTTTGGCAATAAATGAGGTCTGAGTAGGTAGATTTCATACACCCAAGATACATGAAATGTTATTAGTTAACAAAGCAAACATCACCGACTCCTGTACAGAGCAACCACAAAGCGCTCATGTTTAATTAGAGGTATTATTGGAACGCCACATTTCTCCGGTACCGTGGAGCTACACAGCGGACGCAAAGGGAGCCGCCCGTTAATGCTTGAATAATGCAAACTGTTCCATCACGCGCCTCATCTCTTTGTTTACCGTATAGTTCGTTAATACCTTCATTCGCTGTCTGTGTTGCTATAACTTTTATTTTTAGCAACATTCGTTTTGTACTACAAAGTTATGGATGCGCTTTTTATGACACAATACTCCATATTTTGTAAGTAAGTACAAACGTTACTTTTTTTCGTAACGTTACTAAGTTTATCTTTAGATACCTATAGACATCACTAATATCGGTGAAGGAAAATAAAAAAAAACATGGGCGTTTCTTCGTGAATTTGCTTAGAGATATATAAAATTCTCCAACACGGTTTGAGCAAGCGCAGTGATTCATATTCGTGCTTTCTCCGCTTAGCCTTGCAGTGGGACAGTGACAGGCAGGATTATTATTACTTAGGCGAATTATTAATAGTTGGGTAAACTCTTAATAAACTTGTGATCAAGTACGTCCATGACATGCTTATTGATTTTTGAATTTGCTCAACTTATAGTTAGGTTATTCGAGTTCATACAGCTGGTGTAATATTTAGTGGTTTGTCGGCGAATGTTTTGGTTCAAGCAATTCAAGCTGTCGCATGTTGTAATGGAACCGGTTCTGTTCACGAACAATCGATGGTATTGTAACGCGAATCGAATAAATCTGTATTAACCAATATTGCGTGCATAAAGAGGTTAAGAACATTAATTTTAATAATGTAAGTGTGGTAGTTTGTAATTTAAAGCTCAATAGATAAGCCAAAAGTCAATTTCGCAGATTCTCATCTAGTAATTATAAGGTTATGCGGTCATTGTTCATATAATATTAATAACGAACTAATAGCTTGGATTAGAATACACAACCAGAGCGTAGGCAATTACGCACTTAATAACTCAGATGATTATAATATTCTGTAATAGGCTTAGTAATATTAGGTAACAATTTAATTAAAGTAAACATAATTATTCTTTATTATAGAGACGAGCCTTGATTATTGAGAAACGCGTGCGCCGGCTAGTGACGTAAGGTGCACGCAGGCTGCGGCCACGCGAAGCCAAACTATTGCGCAAAATACGCCTCATAACGTGTAAATCGCAAATTTCATAAGTAACCCGTGAAAGTAAGCGATTCATTTCACTCACACGCACGTCTGCGGCGATCGACGGTTCTTGTTAAACAAGCCACGCTTGTGGCCCGGCGGCGCGGCGGTGACATAATCCGCGTAGATCTCATTCCATCAGCTCGTTCATAGCTGTATTTTATGTTAATGTTACGATTATTGTATTTGCTCTTCGTGTTTCAAATGAGGCGCCAGTGAATTTCTCTTTGATAAGTACCGTCTGTTTCCGTGTTAGTCTTTTTCCAGATGTTGTTTCGGCAAAGTCGTTCGGCGTCGATTTTTCGGTCCAAGCAAGATTGGTATTGGGTTTTCAACTATAAATATAGTTCGGGATTGCAACGGTGCTCGACGATACTATAAACTAGCTAACTAATAACTATGTCGTCAGTGTCGGATGCAGTAGCTTCAGTTCACTTGTCAACTATGAGTAAGCAGAGCATTCTGCTTACCACTCCCAACGTTGTAACCGTGACGTTATATTATGAACTTAATTGCTTGTTGCTTGAGGAAAATTGACACTGTTATTTTCTGACGAATATCTTAAGCAAGATCCGGTTATGAAACTTATATTTCGTGGACAAGCAATATGTACAACATATGAATAAAATCTGATTGACATGCAATTTTAACTATATCACTGCAATCGAAAGGCGAAGCATATAGTCCAAATTACATACATACATGAGGCTACTGTCGAGCCCCTAAATCGTGATTCCTGAGTGCCATTTAATATTTAATCGAAGCGAGATCTACTATGGTCGAGAGTAATGGCTATCTATTGAGTGCTATCCTTATTTGATCCGTTTACGGTATTAAGGGCCTACATACGCTTTAGTGCCGTAAAACGGTAACTTTCTAAAGCATACTCCTTAGTAACGGCTAGTTTAAAAGGTATGAAAAAAAAAATATTTATTATTGATTCATGTACATAATTTTGAACACAAGGTTTTTTCGTGTAACTAACAGTTTTCCTTTACAAAAATAATTAACGACACGATATTTTTTCCCTGTTTTAAAACTCCTCCAAAACGACTTGGATGTTTAAAAATATTTTTACACAGAAAAATTATGGCTACAATTTCTTCATAACTAACATAGCATATGTAAATCAAATAATATTTTGCAAACAAACTGATCAAAAGGATGTTCAATATTGTTATTTTGCCATCGAGCGGGCGCACGGCCAGTACTGCGTTAGCATTGGGGCGTATATAGCGCCTTAATAGACTGCTAACAATGGCAGCTCTTGCAAATGTGACGTACCTACCTATACTGGGTTACATTTAATTCATTGCCAATGTTGCCGGGGTGAAAGTATACTTATAAAATATATGAAAAAACTTTAATAAAAGGTTGTTTGTATGCATGAGTACTTTTTTCTCCGAAAGATTACCCATGAAGGTTTTTTTAACCCCCGACGGAAAAGAGGGGTGTTATATGTTTGACGTGTGTACCTGTGTGTTTGTGTATCTGTCTGTGGCATTATAGCTCCTAAACGGATGAACCGATTTTGATTTAGTTTTTTTTTGTTTGAATGGTGACTTCATCGAGAGTGTTCTTAGCTAAGTTTGATGAAAATCGAATAAGGCGTTAAAAATATGGGCTTTTTACTGTTTGAATCGGGCAGTTTTCGCAAGATATCGTGTCATAATTACGTGTTTAATAGATTTTTCGATAGAAGCGTGTCTACTACTAGATAAATTGTGTAGCAAGAAATAAAAATATGTCGAGGTTTTATTTATTTTTTTTGTTTAATATTTAATAACCTAAATGGAATCAATTTAGCTGCAGAAAACCCATGTAGGTAATAGATTGTAATAGACATACCTATATTGTAATAGAGTTACAAGCCTTCCATAATTTGATAACGTTGCGTGCGGCCCGCCTAACATCCTCCGATCTAATTCGACATTCTCTGGCGGAGATAAGTGATTATCTAAATTGGTATTGGCTTGCGGCTAAAGCTTTTTGTGAAATTACAAAATCATAAATACGAGTAGCTGGTCCTGAAACTTGGTTTTGCTAGAATTTGATTATTTCAGCCTGATCATTAGTGATTTTCTCAGTATCTATCATGTTAACTTTCAAGCAATATATTTTTTTAAATCTGCTCTAATTTTCTATTCTAGATAGCAATTATTATGATTAGTTAGTGAATTGACCAAAAATACCTAGAACTTCACCTTAGCATCCTTTTTTATACTCTCAAAGTATCCACCATTCCATATTATTGCTGTATATTGATTGAGCGAAACTAAGATTGTCACGAAATCACTATAATATAAAAAAAGTCCCCCGCCACTTTTGTACGCGATAAACTCAAAAACTACTGAACGGTTTTTGATGCGGTTTCCACCAACAGAAAGAGTGAGAAACGTGAAAGGTTTTTGTGTATAATTTGACACGGGCGAAGACGGGGCGGGTCGCTAGTTTTAAATAAATAATCATGGTTCGTGTCTCAAAGTGGACTAACATAACCTTTTTTTTTTTTTTTTTTTTGCGTGGAGAAATGCTCATGCATACTGCACTACCACGGGGAGATAGTGCAGTTATGTGGGACTCTAACCCATTAAAACTCCACGGTGTCCTCCAGTGCCGCTTATGGCGGGAACACGGGCACGCGTTAGCACTCACCGCGAACCCGCCGCGGCTGTCCGTCACCGGACCCTCCTCGGGGGAGTACCCCCCATCACCGGCGCGCAAGAACACACTGCACGCCGAGACCACCCCAGGGACCAAATCAGCACATGGGTGCCAGACGACCCCGTGTATGGCACCCTTGGTCCCACTGTGACGGGTCGAGGTCAATGGCCCCGCCACCTACCATTTTGCGGCCGCAGAGGATAGGGAGAGCGGCTAATGCTATACCGACACTCCTCTTCCCCTGCGGCCCCACCGCGTCCGCCATCAGACGGTGGCGACCCCGTCTAGGCCGCGGAAGGTAGGGAGAGCGGCGCACCGCAATACCGGCACTCCTCTCCCGCCGCGGCCTCCAACCCTCAGCCGCGATATCGTATGGGACCTGGAAATCTCCATAAGACATCGTGGCCCGCCTCAGTTGCGATGTCGCCTGTTACCAAGCGGCACCGCAACCTACTAGTTGGCCGCTACGTCGTCGGCTTAATCGGCAAAAGCCCTGACGAGCGGCCCCTCCTCGGGTTCCTCTTCGCTTCACCGTGGGTGACCAAGCCACGGTTACTGAGCCCCCCCGCCTCGACAAAGCGGGAACCCACCGGGGGGGGGACTAACATAACCTAAGCCAACAAACACTCGTTATTGTGAAGATGTTGACACGGAGTGCCTGCGTACATCACCCGACCACGAATTGCAATCTGTGGTACCGTCGGTTGCCACACCACCACACAACTTGGTCTGCTGTGGTGTAAGCCAATCGGTCAATTAACAGGAATTTGCCCAACATTTCACAATCCACGTCAATCCTTTGTAATGAAATACTTAATGGCGGCTAGCAAGTGGAACGGATGTATGGACACAGTGTGTTTGTAGCTCCCTAGAAAGAATGACACAGTTATTTGCCAACTTTATTTTCATTGCGGTGGTTTATTGGGCTACAGAGAATATTCATGTGTTTGCAATGACAGTGCAGTGCCCAATGATTTAGTCAGGCACATCTGATTTATTATTTAGTTTAAAAATAGAAAGGAGAATCAGCTTTACTGTATGTAATCATCACACGAACGTAATTTGTAATTTAAATAATAAATATGTGTTTCTACCACTCAGTCACTTTCACCTCATTACAATAGATAAGAACAAAATTGCGTTGTACTTATAATAACTTGTGCCCTTCAAAATATTTGTTTTGGAGCACACCATACCGTGCACCGATTTGTCATCCCTCAAAATATTTTTCGAAGAGGGAAACGGGACAAACTAATAAATAAAAACTTAATCAAAATATCAAATTGAAGTGCCATTCACGTCGCCACAAATTATCCGTTGTTCGCGAAACGTAATTTTTGAATTGTTGCCGCAACAGCAGCGTTTTCAGATATAATCGTACCTAGTATGTAGGATTTTAGGTAGATATTATATTTTTTTCAGTATATTCTAACGTTTACTCAAATAATTAAATTATATATTTTTAAACCACGACGGAAAAAGAGTGGTGTTATACCTAAGTTTGACGTGTGTACCTGTGTTGTCTTGTATCTGTTTGTGGCATCATAGTTCATATTCGTTATTTTTTATTTGGAAGATAACTTTATCAAGAGTGTTCTTAGCTATGTTTGATGAAAATCAGTTCAGCCGTTAAAAAGTTATGCGCGTTTTACTGTTTGAATCGGGGTGTTTTCGCAAGATATCGCGTCATAATTACGTGATCAATAGATTGTCGATAGAAGCGTGTCTACTACTAGATAAAATATGCGGCATGAAATAAATATGTGTCGGCGGTATTTTCAATTTTTCTTGTTGCTGATCTAATACATGTAGATTTTAATTGAATTTTTTTATAACTTGAGCACAAGACTGAAAAACGGTCAGTATAGCTCCTCGTTCTAAAATTAAAAACCACTTCCCCAGTTTATACGAGTATCGTACATGCTACTATTGGACACACATTTCCGTATTTTTTTCCTGATTGCCTGTGGAAAGCCGAAAAGCTTTTAGAAAGCTCCACTATGTTTTAATATTGTCATACTCGCCGGCGTCATTTATATTTAAATTAAGTGAAATGGATCGTACATTTCCATACACATATCTTTATCCATAGTATGATTGGTGTGTTTATAAAGTCACAACGCCGAAATATTATATTAAAGCTTCTTTACGCCGCCACACGGAGTCTGTGTAAATTACGAAGATATCAAGTGACGCGCGAGATGTGCCATTGCTTATGTAATAGGTAAGAAAAAATATTCAAGCAAGTGCAGAATTGACCGCAAAGTGGGTCGTTGTCCGACCGTGACTGCAGGTGCATACGACGCGCCGTGCGCCCGCGCCGACCGCGGCAGTGCGCGGTGACGGTGACGGCCGGCGACGCATCACCGACGCGACTTAATTACTGGCTTGGGAAACAAATGTACACCAAGAAACCTTCCAATCAAATACCCGAGTTTACCCACTAACTGTGAATGTACCCGACATTGACAAGGGTCCCTTAAATATGTAACATGCGACCTTTTTATGAGACAAATGTATGCACGTTTTTAAGGTCTGCCTCTGGCTGCCAGATGGACTTTACAGAGCTTCGCCGCAAAAGGGACCTGCTGCCTTTTAAGAATTCAAGCGAAAACAAATTCCAATGCCAACATGAAATTCATACCATTCGGAGTGTTCTATCTACTTCAAAAGGTTCTATCGGAACCCCTTGCTGCGATGGTTCGCTGCCATCTTTCTTTCTGTCGTTCGACTATTATAAAATATTTAAAACATTTTTCGAGATATTCGTTTCAGTACCCATTTATTTGTCTCTGGCATAAAAATTGCATGAAATTAAACTTGTGCGAATTCGATTTAAAATGAACGACATAACGTGCCTAAATTAACTAATTCAAATGATATAAATTATTCAGGTGGCTTTTTACTCTTTCAAATAACGGAGTGAGAGCGGTAGGCATTGATTTAATGTTAATTGGATACAGGTCTATACACCTAGCTATCTCGGTTTCTTAATTAACTTCAAAGACAAAGCAAATAGATGGCATTGTGCAGGTTGATCTTGATATTACGTTACTGTATTCATAAGATCTAATATTGTTGTTGCTTAAGGATCTATTTCCGTATAATGCTCTGTGGTGTGTTACGACTCCTGTGGTTATCTGTGTCAACTCACAGATATCGTAGTTCAAACTTGGATATTAATTTACAAAGTAATCAATATTGGTTTAGTTAATTAAATGTGTACCTATGCTGTAATGTTCACAGTTTATACAACCACGTGTGATTTAGAATAAAGAAGTTATAGTAGACTAGATTCTATATGCGGCTCCACCCTCTTATAATTTAGTATTTCCTCCAATAACTTTATATTTGTATATGCTATATTACTGTAAAGTTTCATAGAAACCTTTTCAGTAGTTTTTGTGTGAAAGAGTCAGAGGCAAAAATCCGTTCTCGCAAACTTTCACATTTAGAATAGGATACTGGTGCTAGGTAGCCGAAACTTTCGTAATCACTAAAGTGTTTAGTGGACATGTGATCGTGATATTCACTTACACGAACAACCGCTTAGTAACCCCAAAGGGAGGTGAAATATGTTTTCCGGATTTGACTTTGATAACAAATAGTGGTCTTGTTTGATATCGAAACAACCCGGAAAACTCTTCGCCCTTAGTAGTCAATAAAAAGGAAGTTTGATGTGTTTTTCTGTTTCTTGCGTGACTTTGATAAAACGGACGTTGGAGTCATGAAAAATACAAATAACTATATTTTTTTAGAATGTTTATTTGTATTATTTTTGTACACTAACGTGACGATACCAATCCCATTATACTGTGCCAAATACCTTGAGTTATCTACTTATGTTTGTCTCATAGACGGATTTATTTATTAGAGATAATAGGGGGTTGTACTAGGTGACGACATAATATATGTTACCTATTTATTTACAGATTTATTTTATATAGTTCTAGTACATTTTCTGACATAATGACACTAACACACACAGCAGAATTTCCCAACTTAGAATGTTAATCACACTTTACCACAATATTAAATTTAATAAAAGCAACTTGAAGAGCATAAATCTAAACTGTTTTGTTACTAAGCACTGTGTCAAAGGTAACGCAAGAAACTGAAACGGGTTATATAGTCGTTCTGAGTTAGCTACATTATAACAATGACTCTCAGGCTAATTGATTACAGAGAGGGTTACATTAATTCAAATATCTCACCCAGAAGTGTGATTGTCCGCTTTATGCACAGATACAAGTGTTCTTTTGGATGGCTTTGCATGATTTAATATCTCCGATCCTCCAGCCTTGTTTTATAGTTGTCGTACGAATCTTGATTAATGTTCGCCTTTACTGCACCTGCGATACATTTTTAGTTTCCGGGGCCGTAAAAGTGTTCGTAATAGAATCGACATTTTAGAACCCGTCGGCTGCCTTACTCTCGGAGTAAAACTGTATAAAGCAGAAACTGTACCTTCGCTTTAATAAAGTAACATAATAATGCCCTTGTAGCCTAGCTTGAGCGGATCCGATAATAGTTTTCATGAACGAAAAATTTCACAGCGTTTTCTAAAGTTCGAAAGTTGGCTGATAACACAAAATATTGCGCTGAAAATGTGTGGATATCACATAATACCTTTAACAAAAGGCGCTTCACCACGGAAGCTTATAATAACACTTAAGGCGCGGATATAATAGAACCTCCTGCGGGGGCTCATCTAGAGAGGGCAATATTTCACTGAATTAATAAGTGTGAAGGCTATAAATCATTGGAAGCGCGCTCCACGAGGCTGGGATCTATCTATCTATCTCAGCACCACAGAATAAACCCTGCAGAGTATCCGGGTGTACGAGTATCCGGCAACTCAGACTCAGGCTGCAGAGCCCCGGGTATCCGGTAGTCTGTAGGTCTATTGTGTCTTGCGGAAACTGCAACTAATCTAATCGAGACTGTAAACAGAATTAGCCAACTGTAACGACCGTGTTTATCTGAGCTCCACTCTAGAATTAATCTATTTAGGAATCGGTGTTCGACTTGTTTCTTTGATGTCATTTATAGACGGGTTAGGATTTAAGCCTTCAAATATTTTTTCAATACAGTTGTTAAACATGGCGTACTTTCAGAGGCTATAATTATGATTCGAAAGTTAAATCTTACGCATAGGCATCTTTCTGTTACGCGGTCGTGACTTTTGTTTACGAGCTCGATCATTATGTTTGCAGTTTAGTTTTAAATTTATAAGTCAATTTAAAAAAGTTTAGTAGCAAGGAGTTTTCAAACATAGAATAAAATGGGATAGATTTTCTACGAGGAAAAATGAATGATTCCGTACGTTTTAGCATTGAATTCTCAATATTTTTTAAAAAACGTTGTTTAATATGTTTAATTACCAGTTTTAAGTTAATTATTTTCACATCAACGTTTGTCAAAAATCGAATAGGCTGTATAGGCTGTTTTCTTTGTAAAAAAATATGTCCAGTTGCAAAAACGCGCCATATTGAAAATTTTATTTTTTGTGATTATACAAATCTAATTCTTTAATTTGTTTTTACTATTTCTCACAACTGTATTGAAAAACGTCATGTGATACACGGGTGTGTAGGTTATTGCAAACTCGTGTCATTAAAAAGCTCGTTTGCAATAATCTACTTTCCACCCTTGTATCACAATGTACTATTACAATGCATGTCCTCGAAAAGAGCGTTTTCCAAGCAGCCAAACTGTGCGGAAAGTGTCACTTTTTTACTAGTGCTTTTTACTTTCCTGTACTTTTTAAATTTTTAACTCCAACTTCAGCCCCCGCATAGAGTTTCTATTATTTGAAAAAAGTTTTAAAAATTAGCTAAGTACAGATTATCATTCATATAAAAGGTAAAACAAAACGTATACTTCATTTAAGGCGTTTTTAATTACTCTAGATTTAGATTTTGATCAATAAATTAATTTTAAATATTCATTAAATATGTTTGGCAGAATGAATATTTTGCTCGTGCCTTTTTGCGTTACGACGTGACAGTTATTTGCACATGCGCAGTAGATATGCCCGAGGAACTATGAACTATTAGTTGGCCGGTTACTATAGCTTAGCTCTATAGCTTCAATTCTAAGAAATAAATTAACTAGAAGAATTATCAATTTTAAATTCAAGACACAGACAAAAGGAAAGGACAGAGAAAGGTAGCTTATATTTTTTTAATGTCGGGGTCACCTCTAAATGAGAAAATTAAGAATTTATAAAAGGATCTTCTTCCCCTAATTCTTGGGATTAAGCGAATTACATCGTTTTAAATAAAAACTTCGATGAGATCGCTTCGCTTCCTTTTGAAGAGTCGTAATTTTACCGTGTTTCCGCCTTTGTTTACACAACATCTATTACTATAAGAACAAAAAACCACAAAGTTGAAATGAAAATGAAACCGAGGAGTGTTGATCCTAATTTATTGCAGATTGAATTTGATTTGTTGATATTTTCCCGCCTTTAGGCTCGTTTTTCGAGGTTTTTATTAGAATTTACAGTGATGGGCAATTTTCTAGGATGGGATGATTCACAAACCTAGTTTCATATCTGAGATTAGGCGAGATGCCTCATAGATCTCAGTTCGCTGTACCGAGATCTCCACAACGAATAAAGCCGGGCAGAACCTACTTTTTCGACGAAATTTTATTGTGATTTGATCTTATCCCATTCAGGAAAAAGAAGTCAGAGAACGTACACTATTATTGTAAGAAAATAACTGGGTTCTCTAGATTATTAATTTCCTTCCCCTGTTTGTTAATATAATATGCAAATGAAGATAATTTTCATTCAGAGACAATTCCTATTATTATGACAATGTAATTGCCGTCGACGTTCGTGGCTGTTTCAAATTATCAAATTACAATTTGCTCTCTTTAATTTGGCTTAATTTGAATCCTGCCTTCGGTGTAAGCTCATACTTTAAACGATTCAGGAGTCTTTAGCCTTATGAGCAGAGCGAAAGATACGAATTTCAATTTTGTGTTCCGTATGTTTTATATCAACTCTGTTTGCCGTCGTTGAATCTGTATAAATTGGTAAATAGAGTAACTCAATAAATCTTGTTGATTAAAATAAGCTTGCAATACTAAATTAACACTATTTGCGATTATTAGTATTCAATTAACATACATAATGCATAACAGTTAACAAACATTACGATGTTTTGAAATACACTGAAGTATATATACCTAGTCGGCGATATTCGAGTCAAAAAGTTTGCAGACGTAAGTAAAAGCTCTTTGAATTTAGGATAGAACTAGTTGAAAAACCAGCCAAGTGCGAGTCGGACTCGCGCACGATGGGTTCCGTACCATTATCGCAAAAAACTGCAAAAAAATCACGTTTGTTGTATGGGAGCCCTACTTAAATATTTATTTTATTGTGTTTAGTATTTGTTGTTATAGTGGCAACAGAAATAATCTTCTGTGAAAATTTCAATTGTCTAGCTATCACGGCTAAACGGCTTAACCGATATCAATGTCTGTGGTATCGTTAGAAGCTTTGCGTTATCCCGAGTAACATAGGATGGTGTAAATTAAGAAAAATATGCATGCAAAAGTATAATTCTTGAAAAAAAAACGATTTTAAATATTTCAAAGCAAGCTCTAGACGATGATAGTATACTATAATCGTCTAGAGCTTGCTTAAATTAATAACAATAAAATATAACAGTCGTATTCAATATGCATTCGTTCACTAATAAAATAATAAAAGTAAATAAATAAAATTTCGTTTTATCACTAAAAGGTATGCAATGAATATATATAAATACAAGAAATAAAAAACACGCCTGCCTTGTCCAAAAACTAAAAGTGTAAAACTGTAAACCAATGTTTTCAGTAAAGTCGGGGGATCTGAAAAGAACTGTTCCAAGGAACCGTCCCCCGACTGCAATGACAGTGAGATTTTTAATTATTTATATTTTGGTATAGGTAGTGGTAGGTGATACTGTGGTAGTTTTATTTATCTTATCTTATCTTATGGAGGGGCTGAGAAATAACTCGGACACTTCAGCCCATTGGGATCTATTGTGGTGAGGTAGTTTTAATTGCTGCTCTTTTAGTTTCATGTAACACAGAGCGAAGCAAAAACGAAGAAAAATATTAATAGCCTGTCGTTTACAAGCGTGAAACTATTTTTGGCAACGAAATTGAATTATGTTTCTTACTAACTCCATAAATGTGAAAATCTGTAGGTATGGATGTTTTTATATGTTTTTGATGTTGGTTAATCACGGATCTAAATAAAAATTGGAACACGGGTAGACCATGACCGGCAGCTTCATTGCGTAAGTGAATTCGGCAAGGCAAAGAGTTTGTGCCCATGAAAGTGTATGACAAATACTCTTTAAATAATTAAGTCATCATCATCTGCCTAGCCTTTTCCCAACTATATTGGGGTCGGCTTCCAGTCTTACCGGATTCAGTTAAGTACCAGTGTTTTACTTGGAGCGACTGCCTATCTGACCTCCACAACCCAGTATCTGGGTAACACGGTACCTCTTGGCAAGACTGGTGTCAGATCTCAAGCTTCTGACTACCCGTAACGACTGCCAAAGATCTTCAAATGACAGCCGGGACCAACGGCTTAACGTGCTTTCCGAGGCACGGAGGAAACTCGGTATGTTAAAATGGTCACCCATCCACGGACCGACCTCGTCAAGCGTTGCTTAACCTTGATGATCGACCCGTGCGGCTGTTATTATTTAGCCACGAGCTCCTCCTTTAAATAATTAAGTATTACCAAAAATTATTAGACGCTTTTATTGGTGAAGATACTTTCTTCAAAAGAGTACTCTGAATGGGGTCAAACCCTTTGCCTTGCCGAATTCATTTACGTAATTAGACTGCTGGATTAGTACTAAGGTGCTTTTTTTCACAATACGCTCTCTCTCGAGGATGATTGTATCCCAGTATACCTACGTTCCCTTGGGGTAATTTGTGAACTATACCCGTGCGAACTCGCTGGCAAAAGCTAGTATTTAAACGACACACCTTACAATGTGTTGAGGCAATTTGCGACCGTAGGGTATTATGACGAAAGTACGAAAAACTTTGTAGCGAATTATATTCTGAAATACGTCAAAGCTAGCACTTAAGAGCGTCATAAATGAAACTGCTTTGAAACGTACCGCAGGAATAGTTTGACGGCATTATGTTGCAAATAGTGTGCAATAATGTCAGATTGTAGGAGGTGTAGGTACAAAGTGAAGCAATTCATCTCATTATCTTAAACTAGCTTCTTTCCGCGGTTTCGCCCGCGTAAAAAGTGTTCCCCACTTAACTTCGCCAGGTTTCTTTCAACAACACCATTTTTCCTATAGCTCACACTGTGAAGAACCTGGGGATTTATATCGACAGCACCCTTTCCTGGACCAAACAACTGCAGAAGGTCAGTCGTAAACTGTTTGCGTCTGCGGGCTCCCTGAGACGCCTTCGTAACTTTCTTCCTATCACCACTAAAATTGCGATAGCACAATCTCTTCTTCTCCCTATCCTGGACTATGCTGATGCCAGCTATCTCGATCTCACCCAAGACCAATTGGACAAGCTTGAGCGACTTCAAAATCTCTGTATCAGGTTCATATTTGGCTTGCGCAAGTATGACCATGTTTCTGAATTCCGAACCAAGCTCAAATGGCTTCCTATTCGCCTTCGCCGGAATGCCCACATACTTTCATTGCTATATAATGTGCTCTTTAATCCTTCTAGTCCTTTTTATCTTAAAGAACGCTTTCAGTTCCTCTGTGACACACATTCTCTGTCCTTGAGATCATCGGAAAACCTAAAATTAAGCATTCGTATGCATTCCACATCGTTCTTCGACAAATCTTTCACGGTTCAAGCAGCTCGTTTGTGGAATGCATTACCTATTGAGGTAAGACGTGCGCAAACATTACCTACATTAAAGAAAATGGTGAAGGAGCATTTCCTTTCTCTGTAACTATTCTTCTCCGTTCTCTGCTCTATATTTATTTATATCTTAAATAATATAAGTAATATTATTTAAGATGGTTTTTTTTTTGAACACTGACAGCCCTATGTCTATCTCCTCTCGTTTCAGTCCATCCAAAGGTTGTCTGTAAGCGATTGCCCTGTGCGGTAAGACCGCCCATTGTACACTTATCTTTATAAATGTTTTTTGTCCTGTAATTATTTAAGTGGTGTACAATAAAGTATATAATAAATAATAAATAAATCATCTAAATGGGTTCATTAGAACCAGAGACTACATCCTCAAAAACTTTACCTCTGTATAATATTAGTATAGATGAACACATTGCTCTGGTATAGGCCAGACAAAGTCAATTGTTAAGAGAACAAATTAACAGGCAGAAAGCTTTGACTAATGTGGAAAGAATAATGTTGTCAAAGTAGACACCAACTCGATTCCAACCAAGCTTTTGGTAAAACAAAAGTTCTAAATCGAATTGATCTTTTGAATATTTTCTTTTTTTTTTCTATTTGTGCTTTACTTTTATAAGCGGGGTGAAAATGCACTAGCGTAGCCTCTGCCCAGTTATCTTGTGTGTGGATTTTCAGAGACACAATAACATGACTCAAGTCGTGGAAACAAGTATTGGGCCTTATAGTCTGGACAAGCAATAACAAAGAGGAAATAGGAATTCTCCGTGTGTTCCTATTTGTACCTACCCTTGTTTGTTTATAGCCTCATCCGTACTACTCACATCGCTTTATGTCGCATTCTTTTTAATTTGATTTGGGTTTGCTCTTGACTATCTAGGTCAGAGGTTACAGAGACAAAGTCAACGATGGAGTGAGCTTACCCAGAAGAAGAAGCCTATAACTTTGAAGAGATTCGGGTTGAATGCGTTCGGAAACAAAAACGCATGCAGTGAGTAGGCGAGGATCAATCAGTGACATACCTAACTACAAAGGTGCAAAGTGGTACAATGTTTGTTTATGGCCTCAATGTTAGGGGGCCTCTCAGTATTGGAATACTTCACATTTGTAGGACAGGGGCACGACCGAAATTAGCCATGTAGGGGTCAACAAACATTCCAAGTAGATGTCCCTATCGCCTTATCTACTCTCAACATTAGTAAAACAGATCATAAACGTTTTCCTGACCAAACTTATTTTATTTTTTTCAGTATTCGACGCATCAGGCCACTACACCCCCAACGTGTTGTTCGGCAACGAGTACTGGCTGGGCTCGCAGAACGCCTGCCGCGACCTGCAGCTGACGGAGTATTATGCGCACACGCCGCCCTTCCCCACCACCTTTTATGTCGCCAAGATTAACCTCACGGTGGATAATGATCATCTGCCACAGGTAAGAAATTGTTTTTCGGTTAGTTGTTTTTTGATTTTGGAGAAAATATTACTAATTTAAACGATAGTAATTTTTTCTTACAACAAAGACGCACGTTCTTAGTTACTTCTTTGATGAATGAATAGCAATAAAAGTAACTAATATAGGTAGCTAGAAAATTTATCAGTTTATCAGTGTTTAAAGTAATTCCATTTCATCGTAATTTCATTCTTAACACTCATCTTATAATTATTATCCATAATAAACGAAATTGAATGAAAATTGAATTATTTTGTGCATATCCGGTTGTCGGAAAAAGTGTACGCTCGTCTTGTTTTTCTTTAGAAATGCTAACTGATATTGATGATACATTTCAAATAGACGTTTTAATACCTTTTTATGTAAACTTATTCAAACTGTCGCGTAGTTGTAACATTTCGTATATTTCATCAGCTATCAACGATTTGCTTTCTATTTCATGGAAGATGTGACCGATTGCGTGAAGTTCAAGCTTTCCCTCCGTGACTCAGCATTTGAATGACAATACAATCCGAGTTACGTGATTTCTTTGATCTCTGAGGTTAATCATGCAGACGTATTCAAAGAACAAATATTTATTTTTGAAGTTTTTTTTGGATTATTGTATGATTCTTGCTGCTGATTTCTGAATTCGTTGACGTTGAGTATTTATCAAACAAATTTATGTTATACAGGCTGAGTTTTTAAAGTGGGTGTGGATGGCCAAATCCGAAACTATGAGGAATAGCAAAAATCTCTCAAAGGATTAGGACAGATTTTCGTATACTTCGAGTACTTTTTTCCTACGTTTTAAGTTCCTCCCTATTAAACCTTAATTGATGAATATTTTTTTCAAACAATAGCCGGATTCGACAACTCAAGCATTGTATTACCTCATCATTACAATAAATTTGATTCCGTTTAGTATATATGTAAAGATTTTTCATGAAATCTATTGCATGATACAAGTCTAGATATCCTACAAAAAAAAAAGTGTTTTGTTAAAAATTAGGTATTTCCTCAAGTTTGGCGTATGATATTCTTTCAGAATTTTATCCTTATTAGCGAGACTATCGAATGAAGTAATAATACAGCATGTGTTTTTGTTTCAAAAACAAACGGGTCGATTCCTGGCTATATAAATATTGATTTTTCAGAAATCCATTGACGCAGTTTTAGTTTTCTTCAAAATCGGCCTCGTGACACCTTTGAATGTTATTCGCTACTCGTCATAGTTTTGGCATTACCATCCACACCCACTTGAAAACCTCTCTCTGTATGCTTACCTCCGATTTCTTAATTAAGAACTTGTAGTCGAATAGTAGTCTTGTTAAAAAAACACTACTCCAATTGTGGAATAAAAGTAAGGTTTGATACGTACCTACTTGGCGTTATTTCTTCATTTGAAACCGTAGCCACACTTGTTTTTTGTTTTTCAAATTAAGTTTCTTGAATTTTATTGACAGCTAGCTATAAAACATGACTGACAAAAACACAATAACAATCTAGCCAACCAAACAACAACAAATAAACTCAAAGTCTTAATCGTAAATACGTCGTCATTCCATCCTGATAATATCATGATGTGGGCACAGAAGACAAATAGAACCCAACAAATTGCCATAGCTTAGTGTGGACCTATTTCACCCTTACGTCAGCAAAGTTTAATATAAAAGTTTTACTACCTCGCGGCAAGTTCCAGCCTTCCGCGCCCATAGAGTCAACTTAATTTGCTACGGTCTTATTCCCTGCAGTCTTGTGAGAAAACACACCAGCTTCTACGAAAAAGTTACCTAGGAAATAATATCATAGTTCCTGAATTCAAAGTTCAAATAATTAAAAATAAAAATCTCTTGAGGAACTTGAAGGTGAGAATGAATGGATGAATGTATATCACTTGACAATACATATCAAATGAGCCAAAACACGTGGGGGCTATTTTGTCTGGTTGAGGAATTACTATGGTCACCTTCCGGCTCCATCATGAGACCAGCTCCATAGTACCCATATTATTTTAATGTTTCCAAAAATACATAAGTATGCCAAGTTCCAGCTTAATCGGAAGCCAGAAAATGCTTGAAACATCTATTGCAAAATACATTTTAAAGCACGGTAATATAAAGTTTGTAAAAAGGTTAACTTCTAATCTTTCAGAGGCTGAAAGTATTCATGAATATAAACAAATGGAATCAACCCTGAAAACGTGTAATAAAACAGCTGTCACTTGCATTTTACCAAGTGAGGTATGCGAAGATAAATGTACTGAACGAATCGCTGTTTTTTACCGACTTCAAAAAAGGAGGTTATTTCTTATTTAAAAAATGATTCGATAAAAAAAGTTGCTAATTTCCATGAGTAGAAGAAAGTAGGGACAGTACTTTCTCACCATGAAAGATTGCCAATGAATCACCCTGAATAAGAAACTATTCAGGATACTACAGGAGATTTTTCCTGAAACCGCTACATTCGGATCTTTTTGCCTGCGGTAAATGAAGGCAACGAAGCTTAAAGCCATGATATGAATTTATATGACCATCGTAAACGTTAACTTGGACTGCTTCCGATGGATAACGTACTTGGGTAGAAGGCACTTTAATAAAAACTGATGACCGACTGAGATAGGATTACCGATCTAGGCTCAAGAATAGGGATGTTGCCTGGCTAGAAAAATGATAATTCTATTTAGTCCGTTAGTCATCATCATCTACCTAGCCTTTTTCCCAACTATATTGGGGTCGGCTTCCAGGATTCAGCTGAGTCCCAGTGTTTTACATGGAGCGACTGCCTATCTGACCTCCACAACCCAGTAACTGGGTAACACGGTACCCCTTGGCAAGACTGGTGTCAGATCTCAAGCTTCTGACAGCCGGGACCAACGGCTTAACGTGCTTTCCGAGGCACGGAGGAAACTCGGTATGTTGAAATGGTCACCCATCCACGGACCAACCTCGTCAAGCGTTGCTTAACCTTGATGATCGACCCGTGCGGCTGTTATTATTTAGCCACGAGGTCCTCTAAAATGTTTTTCATATAAATCTCAAACAAAATAATTTATAACTAGTAGACATGCAAAGTGTATATGTTCCTTTATTTAGTCCGTTAGTGAGATTATCAAATAATATTGGACCCGTATTTTTTGCTTTATCAAATTAATTAAAATTGATAAGGATAAAGCGCATCAATGTTAAGGAGTGGGGGCTTGTGACGTCACTATGACAGTATAAAGTGTAGCACACCGTGACGTCAATCGATATTTCAACACACTGTATCGTCGTAATTTTTTGTATACGTGGCAAAAGAAAAATACGTGTCCAATATTTTTAGGTTATCTAACTGACGGACTAAATAGATTTTTTGTCAACATCCCATTACCTAAGGAAGATACTCGTATTACAATGTGTCTTCTAAACTAATATTATAAACAAATGAAATTGTTTGTTTGTTTATAGTTATTTTGTGTAGTCTCTGGAAAGACAGATCCGATCTGATCCGATTACGAATTAATTTTCACTGATAAAAAAATACTTCACAATCTCGCTGGCTACTTTTTAATCCGGAAATGCGAAGGGTTCCTATGCGATTTGCCTTGGCAGTGAAGCCGCGGGTCAAAGCTAGTTTTATATATTTGCGGAGACTTCTATTTAATCGCTACTGTAGGCTGTGCTTACTTCTTTTCTTGTAAGTTAAAGACAGATATAAATTTTTCACTACTTAATTAGATAGGTACCTTCGACATGGGTAGTTTGTAGTTTTGCAAATGTTTACTGGTTGAAAGTTGCCTGTTGTGTTGAAGGGAGTAACCTTACTCCATGCTGGCTGGCAGAAATAGATCTTGCTAGTTTCTAAGACTCAATTTAGAATCACTTTTAAATACCTAGTAGAACATATCGTGTAAAGTGCCCTGGAAATTTGATTTAGAATGGTTCATGTAAAGGCTTATCGAGTACGCCAGGTATTTCTGATTTATAAGACCCTATCGACCCAGGCCTGGGAGCTGTCTTATAGCAAAAACTTCCTACAGTATCAGCTAACATCTAATGACCATAAAAAAAGTGCTCGAAAATACATAAGAAAATAAAATTACATATCAGTCTAAGTATATAGATTATTGATGGCCAGAAAGTTTTGATCCCCTAAGGCGAGGGCCGTGGATGAATCAACATTTATTAACAGGATATAGAACTTGGACACGGAACTTACTTCACTAATATTGTGTGGTTATTGAAGTTTATACATTTAGGTGAATTAGTTTTTGTGTTTTGATGAATTAATATTACTTTAAGGTTAGAAGATCTGGTAGGTCCTTTTTAGGAACTAACATGTATTAGAAAGATGTACAATATTGTTAGTTTCCATATTACTAAAGGTTAATCTCTGGAAATAGGTAGGTACTGACCGGAAGGCGAAAACTCTGATGTAAATCTACACTAGTGTTAAGTGCCATAGGGTTTTCATCCTGAAAGATTGTACGGTTCCTTCAGAATAGACCACGGACCAATCTAACAAAGCTAATAGCGCCCCATATTTATATTTTTGTACAATTCTAAGTACTTAAATATATTAGTCAACATCAGTGAAAAATCAGCAGCAATTTAGCTGTTATTGCGAAACCAGGCAACCATACTAGTAATCACATGATGCCAAAACCTGTCAGAACTTTGAGGATAATGAGTGCTGCGATACCTAATGACCTGGTATTAAAGTCCACTCAATGTCGTTTTGACACTGGCCTAGTCTGTAGGCAAGTTATTAGAGTTGCTTTCAAATGATTACACAGCTAGTTAAGATACTTATACTACTAGTTGAAAATCCAAATTGTATAATCGACCCACATTACAACTTTACACACAAAAAACAGAGAATACATTTACACAAAGCAACTTAAACTTCACGATCATTAACATAGGTGTGCAGACAAAGTTAAAGACAACCTTATACACCGGATTGTCACAAATTCTTAAACAAAACATCGCCGGAAAGCTCGTAGACTGAAAAACAAAAATCCGTAGCATTTGTATACGTAATGCCTTAAAGACGGAGAAAAGCGATGGGAACCTTCAGCTGACGTCTGCTTCCCTGGTACACCGATACATCGTGTGGTACATTCGTCAAGCTGACTGACATTCAATTACCTATGTACCTCGAGCTTACGCAAAGGTCAGCCGGTGATATCTGCTCGCTTAATGAATGGAGTGCAATGAGCAAGCTTGACCCCAAAATGGTGCCAAATATTTATGGACAAGTCGGTACACAGTATAGTGTAGGTATGGATCTGGTGTATTTTCCTTAGATGTGTTAAACAAACATGATAAGAATAGTAGACTGTTACACGAGGGTCGAAAGGAATCAATACCGATACGGCGAGTAGGAATTGATGTCTTTCACCCGTGTTAAGCACTCTACTTTTCAGTTCGAATGTTAGGAAAGTAAAAAATTTGATTATATTTTCGATAACTGTATTTGCCTCGTTTTTAGCAGAATCCGGGGTCAACATATCAGAATCACTTGAACTCATTTGTAATAAGATATTAGTCTTAAGGCCGTACCCCGACCAAAAAATCAGCATGAGATATGAGCATTCCTATTGGCCTAGCGGCACTGGTGACGCATGAATTACAGTAGTGAATACGCCCAGATTTTAGAATAAAATCGAATATTGGTCTTTTGAAAAAAATAAAACTTCCAAAATGTTCGTTATCAAATTGTCTATCCATTAGTGTTAGTAAAAAAAATAATTAATGAACACTTTACGAGGAGATGCATGCTATCAATAATTATTTCTCATTTTTATGGTGTTGTTAGAAGGCGATTAGTGATACTTACACCACTTTAAAAAAAAAAGTGTACTACCATTTTAGAATCAACATTATGTAGAAATTTAATGTATTTTTATTAATTGACATTTCTTTTTAAAGAAAGAGTAGATAGCTCTTAAAAACTGCACAAAAATGACTAGCGCGGGGTTTTGCTCGGGGAGGCGCCTTAAGCCGAGATTTCGAAACATCTTACACAGACTTAGTACTCGTATCCTGCCAAATTATATAGTCTATTTATAATTTTAACTATAGAACACACCACGTCACTACCGCGGGCGGACGCGATTTTTTTTTTTTTTTAATTTACACTGGCCGTTTATAAACTCACAAGACCGCAGCATTTTTTTTAAATTATATTAGATTTTTTTACAGCCGACTGCCTAACCAAATTTAGTTCTATTTTTTAAATTTATTCCCACCCTAGGGAGGGAAGCAATTACTATGAGTCTATCCCGCCCAAAGTTGGGGAGTAGCATCTTCCACCCGATACTCGGATCAAATTAACACTACTTGCCGAGTATAAGAAATTAAAAAAGTTTTCCCATTAGTCCACACTGTCGGTGATCATGAATGAATTAAATAAATAGATTGTATTATGTTATCCTCGAAAAATGCTTCGAATTTAAAAACGTCTTCTTAAAAGCCATGAACTCAGCACTGGACCATATTTGATTACCAACTAGCAAAGTGAAGAAAATTACACTTTATCGGGCCAATATTGGCTAAGGCAATTGATTGGACCCAGGCATGTAATAGATAACCTTTCAAAACTCTCATTTTGTTTTTAATTGGCGCTTCGGGCAACTGTTTCATTGACCGATTTAATGTTGTTTACGAGTTTTATGCCGCATGTTGCAGAAAATCAAAGTCGTTTCTGTCTTTTTAGGGTTCCGTAGTCAATAAGGAACCCTTACAGTTTCGCCATATCTGTCTGTCCGTCCGTTCGCAGTTTAGCTCAGAGAGTCTTAGTACTAGAAACCTATAATTTGGCATGGATATACATATTAATCTCGCCGACAAAGTGGTAAAATAAAATCATGTTGTTTTTTTAGTTTCCTCCTGTACTCGTAATGTGGAAATGTTTTTTTTCCTCGTCTATGCCATGGTGTGGGATATCGTTGGAAAGGTTATTCAAAAATATTACGGGGTCCAACCATTTTTCGATTCAGGGATCCGTTTGCGTAAAATGAAGCTTTGAATTGCTATATTTTGTCAGAGTCAAGGGTCAGCCCCTGCCAGCAAAATGGTTGCTTTTGGATACGTGAAAATTCATGGCCGTAGTACATATAACGAAATTAAAAGCTAAAACTATCACAGCTAAATAGGCTTCACAAGTTAAAATAGTCAATAGTCGACCAACTTATGAAATGTACATGGAAAATAATCATTTTGTATATTGATGAATGGGGATAACAGTTTTCGAACGGCAAAGTTAATAAGTCCCTTCGTTAGAGCAATGTTCAGTGCTTTCATTGCTTATGAATGTTAGAAGTGTTACCTATTTATTTTGGTGAATTTAGCTGTTTAAACGGAACCCTCTGTGCGCGAGTCAGACTAACTCTTAGCCGGTTTCTTCTCTTGCTTAACCAACCTGATCAATCGGGGCTTTAGTATTTGAACATAATTAAACCAGGCTTCTGTTTGTATAATAATAAAACGCTTCATAAGTTTTCGCTCATCATCGGAAAATATATGTTCGCATATCTTTTTTATACTAACGCAGAATAGCAACAAAATAAATGAACTTTTTCTTCTCTTCGAGTCGACGATTAAGGCGCCTCCCCGAGCAAAACGCCGCGCTAGTCGTGTTTGTGCAGTTTTAAGAGCTATCTACTCTTTATTTAAAAAGAAATATCAATTAATAAAAATACATTAAATTTCTACGTAATATTAGTTCTAAAATGTTAGTATACTTTTTTTAAAAGAGGTATATTTTTCACTAATCTCCTTCCAACAAAACCATAAAAATGAGAAATAATTATTGCTAGCATGCATCTCCTCGTAAACTGTTAATTAATTATTTTTTGTACTAACACTAATGGATGGGCAATTTGATAACGAACATTATGTAATTTTTTTTTTCAAGTGACCAATATTTTATTTTATAAAGATTTTATTCTAAAATCTGGGCGTATTCACTACAGGGGGGTGACCATAAGCTCTTAGAGCGGTATCAATTCGAGATCGAATAAGGGATAGATATATCTGGCTTGTATACATCTGTCAGTTACTCGATATCAAATTGATACCGCTCTAAGAGCTTATGGTTACCCCCCTGTAATTCATACGCCACCAGTGCCGCTAGGACAATAGGAATGCTCATATCTCATGCTGATTTTTGGTCAGGGTACGGCCTTAAGTGAACCCTGATAGCTTGGGGCCAGCAGGTAGACCTATAGATGTCCTAATAAATGGAAATGGGCTCTAGATAGTCTGACAAAATGACAACTAGTGTTGTATTCTTTCGTATTCTAGCAGCGATACCTAACTATTGTCAAAGTCCCAAAATGTTTAGGAAATACATTCATTTTTCAATCCCTGATGAATTTAATTTGGTCTAGGACTCTAGGTTTTCTTTGTCACTTCTCCCACTCTCTCTCGCCTAGCATTATGACATTATTTGAGGCCGGCTTTTTTCGTCATTCTACGCTAAACTTGTCTGTACTTGGTCGACGAGATTTTCTCTTTTTTATTTAATCTCCTTCTTTTCCCATACAGAGCAGACTCATGCTGGTCGGCGAGTGTGTGCCTGCCTCCTGCGACAAAGGCGCTATCACCTCTCTGCTAAGCGCCGCGGAAGGCACCGCTTCTGCGCAGGCCTCCACTGCAGGCCTAGCTGCCTCCTTCAGCACCCTCAACGTGCGCCCTGTACCTGGCGACTATGACCTCTTCGCTGACCCTAAGCTGCAGATATTGGGGTAAGATGTTGTTATTTATAAGTGATTCTATAATGTAACCAGCCTAAAAAGTTTTTATACCTCAGCTACGAATGAGGCGGTGAAAAAAACAACCAATAATATGATTTCTTATTAATCATGGAGTAATTGAATTGGTGGACTTTTCCTCGCTTATCCAACACTTTGCTTTCTTGCTCAACACACTTTTCTACGGTTATTATCACGGTTAACAATCATTCAAAAATAAGCAGATACCTAAAGGTAGGTTTGAGCTTCATTAGTTGAAAAGGAAGTGTAGTTTCCTATTATAGTTATGCAAGGCCCTTCGTGCTTTAAGTAATGATGTCCAATATTCCAAACAAAAGATGGAGGCAAGTCTTGAAAGGCTGCTGGCCTTGTGGTTGTATTTTGTTTAGTGTGTGCTCCTATTGATCGTACTTGACACAAAATTGCAGTAATGATAGGAATAGTGTTTGTATCTAACTAAACACGTATGTAAATTATCCAGATGTTGGTAGTTATATTCTAATTAGATAGCTGATTAATTATTTAGACATGCAATATTTTGCAAGAGCTAATCTTATTCTGAATTTATTTCGAAACGAATATTATTAATATCAGTATTAATCATATTATGTAGAAACCATTTTTATTATTGGCTGCATGAACTCAAAACATTTACACAATTTTGAGCATTGAAATACTCTCACAAAACAATACCTACTACCTAGTTCAATCTTTAACTTAAGGTTACACTAGTCGAAAATTCTTCCATACAAACGTAGTCTAGGGATTATTCCACTGTTTGACAATGTACGTTCAAAATAAAAAGTGATATAAATTTTTCTCATCATTATCTAGCCCTGTATGGAAACAAAAAAGTGAAAAAAGTAAATATTTTAATGTTATGAGCGTCGAAATTTCCACATTTTGACACTAATTTTAACGAATTTTTGGGCGCGAATAAATACCATAAGAAGACGGAAAATTGCAAAATAGCCTCCATACCGGGATAGATTAGTAGTCCAACAATGCAAATAATTTTATTTTGAACAGATAGGTTAAGTAGTTTTTTCATGATATCCAGACTCCCAAAGGTCTGTTTATAATATTTCGCGCGCTCGGTTTCGTCCTAAATCATTATCCATTTCGCTACAAATTTGCAAAAGTGTGTATTCGTACGCGAACTAGTTTCCTACTGCTCATCACAGCATCAATCTCTTCCGCACGTGTTGTCGGTTGATATAAAATACATTTTAACCCCGCGCACAAAATAGTTCATGCCGTAGACTAGTGTAACCTTAATTAACTAGATTAATTACAATGATCAAATCAGGTAGGTATGTATTATGTAGAGCTAGCTATCTAATTAATTAGTTTACGTATCTCACTGCCTATGGTGTATTATGTAAATCACTGATGTTAGCAGGGACTACATTATCTCCTCACCATTCGGGGTTGATTTACAACTCCGAGAACATTTGCCTAATTAATAACTATACTCCATTTGAAATAACATTTCAACCCTTTTTACAGTCCGTTCAAGCGATTTTGAGTTCTATCACGTAAATATAAGGATAGCATAAAAAGCATAAACCTGTCACCAAAACTAACTGTTTACTACAGCTGCCATTTGTCATATCACCAACGCAATAGAAGTCAAAATATGTTGAACGGACTGTAAAATGGGATCATTTAAATGTCTAATGTTATCTCAAATGGAGTATAGGACTGATAAATAATTAGTCTATAATCCAAATAAAAGAAATCAAAGTAAAAACTTTGAATTAATATATTGACCATAAATACAAAAATAAGTTTTTTTCTTATAAATCTATTTAAAAGCAAAGCGACCGCTTGATTCCTTTTTCAAAAGTAACAAGAAAGTGTTCGTTTTTTAAAAGGCCGGAGCTTGTAGTTTAACCATAATTACTTATTTAAACCAATTTATTAATATTTTAATTCAATGCAAAAACAGAATAGGATTTTATATTGCACAATATGCAGCTATGCATAGAAATGCACGTAAGTAATCAAAACATAATAATTATGTCACGGCCGTATTTTTAAATACTTAATTCTGTTTGCAACCAAACGCATGCATGAATTATTTAATTTATTAAATTGAATTTCTGTTGTCGAGTACAGACATGTAAATACAGAATATGTATTTAACACAAATGGGTATGTAAAACGTATTTTGCAACAACACCTTACTGTGAAGCTTATCTGCTGCAGGGAACCATAAAGTATGCAGGTTGACAGAAAATTAGTTCTTGCTGGGTTGGAACACAAATACAAAATTAGAACATTTATGAAATTTTAGAACGAGTCGATTTTTTAGGTGCAGACAGATTTTTATTTAATAAAAGCTGTCGTAAAACAATTAGTTTGATTAAATATTTGCAAAGTTAACTTTGTGTTTATATTTGCTGAACTGAAGACCATTCGACCCGGAAGCCGAACCTGCCTGTTTCAAATTGCCTTAAAAACACCAGAAAATGTGTTTTAAATCGTTTTGGCGCAATTTCAGAAAGTCGTATTTTGGCAACAACTCGACAAATATTTTAAACTACAAGTGTTTTACTTCAAAACTTTGAATACGTACCTAATAGTTTGTAATACCTATGAACACATATTTTGCTTTCGGTATTAGCAAACAAGTTCAGTTTTCAAAATTGCTCACACATCGAGTATTTTTTCTAACGCAATTTTATTTATAGTTATATTTTTTTTTTGGTTAACTTTTTTATATTTAGGTATTTGACCTATATTGTCAAACTGCTGGACAATAGTCTCGCACATGGCCATAATTTTAAGTAAAGCTATGGGTAGACCTACCTAAGAACTAGTTTAGCTTTTTAAGATTGTGCAATGATAAGTTAGATTTAATTAACATAACTACTGGGTTATCCTAATGTCGGAGAAACCGGCATTGCATATTTTGTATAGTCTTGAGATCTTGACCTACAGACACAAACATCACGTATCCGTACATAATCAGTCTTATTAATAAAAATGGCGTATTCCCAGCTTACTCCGAAGTTACTCTTGGACTAGCTACTCCCGGAGTAAGTAAGGATTAACATAGATCTAGCTATGTTATTAATAAACATGGAATAACCTCGGACTAACTATTCATATCTTAGTCTTGGATTTACGCGTAAGCTCTGGCAACCCAGTTGACTTTAAAAGTAAAAAGAATGAACTAGTGAATGAAAAATTAGCAAGTTGAAGACATTATGTGGAAAAAAAAAACTAAAAATGACATATGCCATAGAGATTTGACAGTAAGGGTGAAGGATCCCTCCTTTTCAAATTATCGTATTACCTTTAAACTTAAAAATTACATAAAATGATGATTAATTAATTAATTAATTTGTAATTTCTTTGACTAAAGCTAAACAGCTGCCAATGACCTCATTTTTTTTAATGTTCCACATCTACGAAATAAAAATTCAGAGTCTATGTAATAATTGTGGTTGCGAGAGTTTTTGGCGGGATTTTTTCGAATGTAGTTCAGCGGCTGTTAATATTATTTGCAAATTGATTCCTAGTGGATATTGTGATATTAAATTGGTGTAGTTTTATGTCTCAACTGTCTACGCAACTGGTCAATCTGTGAAAGCATTGACAGAAGCGATCTCGGGATAGTGGAGCGGAGAATTTTATTGTAGTATTGACTACCTCCCGCAAAGCTTACTGGGAAGGCTGACTTTTTTTTTTTTTTTTTTTTAAATAAAAAAAAAACGTTGCCCCACACTAGGAATTTCTTCCTGTATCGTGGGTGCGTTTACAAACATATAAACTCACATACACAAACACCCAGAGCCGGAACAACTATCTGTAGGTCATACAAATATTTGTTCCGTGCGGGAATCGAACCCGCGACACGCAGCGCAGCAGTCAATTGCTCAACCACTGCGCCAACCGTGCGTCTTGATACAATTTTCTGCCAAATACTCCAAAAAACATTAGAATCTGTTGCATCCGCATTCTAATGCATACCTACTAAAGAATTCAAGAAGGATATTATGCACTGAACACGAGGCGGTATGGTCTAAGACCTTAGCCTGCCCGAATAGGGCGATGCAAAAAAATTAAAAAAAAAATTGTGGTTGCCATAGTTACACTACTCTTATTCCGACCTTAAACTAGCTGGCACCATGGTTTAACTTTTAGTCCGAGACTAGTGTCAGATTAGTATAATCCCTCCTTATTCCGTGTTTATTAATACGGATTTTTTTTAGTACCAACCTAATGCTTGGAATAAAGTTATTCTTACCTTAGTCCACGTTTATTAATAAGACGGAATAAGTATAGAATGTTCTGAATGTCACACATTCACTTCACTCGAAACTTATTACTAAACAAATGTCTCTGTTAAGGTCAAAACTATCATTACTTTATAACTCCAACACATTAGCATCGTACGTTACTATTGTCTGACAAACCCTTTACAAAGACTGATGCCGAAACATCTAAGCCGAAGATGTATTACCCACATGATCCGTTTAGCAATGCGACCCCAGAGTAACAGAGATATTACGATCACGTATGAACGGTCACGCACTTATTCCACAAGGAGAACACAAAACTTTAATTCTCTCCTATGAAAACACGTAGACCATTAGCATTCTAGATTTAAAAATAATTTCAGCGGATAGAAATGGCAACACTCCGAGCAATTACACTTTTTATGCCATGTTCACACTGCTCTCATATTTATTTTTGGTTCTTTGTTCAAATGTGTGGTTGCTGGCTGTTTTGAGCTAAAATGTGAGTTTGCCAAAATCCTAGTAGTTAAACAAGGTTCTGAACGAATGCCAAGAAGCTCGTTACAGCCTCTCGTGGCCGTCGCCGTGCTTGCATGATAACAAGTGTTTGGAAGCTGTTCAATTTTAAATCATGTTAAGAGTTTTATGTCATTAAAGATTTTGGGAGAAATTCAGGAAAATTGAACTATACATAAAGATTTTGAAAACGGAATGTCCTTAGAATAAATAATGCTTTTTTGAAAACTTTGGCTTGTAGTTTTTAGTTTGCCCTCTTTCTTCATGAAGCTGCACCTACTAAGTTAGATAACCATTTAAACTTCTTTCTAATGTCACCCTTCTGATCTTATCCCAATTTATTTAAGGTCAGCGCATGTCTTATTTTGTACTGGCATCTCTATTCGTCGTCACTTCAAGTTATCTCTTTTCTTGCCATTTCTTATAGCCATATCTTGTTACAGAACGGTGGTGATCCTGGTGTTGATCCTGATGTTTTTGGGGTCTCTGTTCGAGGGCTACCTGGAGCGCAAGTACCGGCTGATGAAGGACGACGACCTCGAAGTGGCTACTGACGTCAACCATAAGCAACCTGTTGGTACTTTCGTTTATAATATCCTCCTTTTTGACAGCGAGATGTCTATCTATAGCAACCACCCAGTAATACGATGGAATATGGCATTAGTTGTTGTTTTTGGTTCTTGAAAGAGTGCCACGAGCCCACACTGGTGACGGGTGAAGAGAGTTTGAAGGACTTTAACTCGAAGAAAAACTGTCAATTTACTGAGGTATATAGAACTTTTTCCAAAATTCGATGTCCCACAATTACGGCCGCGTCCTACTCGTTATGTGGTGTGGTCCGACCGTCCGATAGCGATAAATTAGGATGACCCGCAAAAAACGTGATTGCGACAACAAGGAAAAACCATTTTCGCCGAACCACAGAGGTGTTTCATTAAACATACCGTGTGATTGAGCATGGCGTGTTACCAGGCACGCCCGTCCCAGGTCGAAAGGTCGCCGTATTTTGCAGCCAGCGGTTCCATACAAATTAATTTGAAATAAGCCCAAAAACAAACGTGACTAAAGTCGGAACGACATTGTGCGGTCCACGAAACAGTTAAGGGACATTTATTATTAAACTGGAAAGTTCCGTACCCACTCAAATATTAAAATCTCAAACTTTTTAACAGGAATCATTGAATTTTTATTAAGTCTTTTTTAAACCGTCCTTTCTCAGAATGACTTTTATGTTTTAATCAAAACGGAAGTTTGTTTTTATATTATTTTAAGCTTTCTATCTATGCACTTTTCTGTTATATCTCCGGTGTTAGATTTATTCATTTTAAACCATATCGCAATCACATATCGGCTATTGAAATTTGAAATGAAAATTCAAAACATCGACCCGTTGAACCAGGGCATCGCGTCAACAGCCTGGGTGAGCGAATCTATTGTGCCATTCAATGTTTGGTCTAGTTTTTTCCTGTATTTACACAAGGAGGTTTTGATATTTCAATTAATAGGCAAATTTTAAACTCCCTGTTATTGACGTAGAACAGAAATTAATTACGAACACCCAATTATGTTGATAAACCTATTTATTCACAGTGTCACACTTTTGAGTGGGTCAAACAAAGGTTAGATCAAAATTATTATTGCTTTTAAATTAAGTGTGAGATAATGAATTTAATAAAGATAATGTTTCAAAACCGAAAATAGTCGGTATCAATGTAAATGTACTACGAAACAGAAAAGAAATGTTATCAGTGTTGTAAATGTGCCCATTATCATCATGAAGATATCGCATCGCGGGAGGATACGGATGTGGACGGTACATCGCTATCGTGGACACGCGATTAACGACCTTGATAAAAACGGGAGAGGCGTTAATTGAATGTCGCAGTTAGATTTTGTTTACATCTAGCTCGGATTTATTATGTTTTAAATGCCCTTTTTATAATTCCTCTTTCCTTTTCTTTGGCGTTAACCCATTTCCCAACTTAGCTGTAAAGATAAATTACAACTCATTCATTAGACAAAAACATATCTACTTATAGCATTTAGGTGTATATCGTTATAAATGCTTGTCAAATTCTTCGCAAACGAATAATTATGTGAAAAGGGTTGGATGCTCTTCCATTGTTCGTAGCCAATGAACACTTCTGACGGCTCGATATTTGCAGGCTAATAACAATGCGCAGGCTGCCGATGAGAAGCCAGTGAGCGCAGACAATGCCGATAGGGACCTTCGACGGGAGACTTGCGGTGAGTACCTAATGCAAGTTATATCATTACAGAACCACTACATAGTACATAAACCGACACTAGAAGCGAACTTAAATAAGATGTAGAATGAATTGTGTTTGAAGAACCCTCGAACCCTTAGAGGTCACGAAGCAATTTCTGATAATAATTACGAAGATAATGAAAAATATACGGACCATTTTAATGGTCCCCAAACAAAGAACACAGACAATGAGCCCGGGATGATGTAGGGACCCAAAAATTTATTTATTTTTATTCAACACAATGAGAATATATTAAAAATAATGAAACTTCAAGAAAATTCCCAAAAGATAATTATCAAATTACGAAACTATTTATTCAAGGAATTATGCAAAGAAATTATTTTAAGAACTGACGTAACTTTTCACTTTGTTCGGGTATAAAAACCTTCCAATTCTTCATAGCTCTGAAAATAAAGTTTGTTCATAAGCCAACAATTAAGAAGTTTGAATAAGTTGGCAGTCATAAGGTCAAGGAGTACAATCTTTGAGAGCTGAGAGGCATAACTTTACGACCAACTCGAAAATTACGACAATAGGTTTTGTATTGAGCAAGAATATATTATACGTACGTACGAGATTTAGTGAGAATTCATCGTAAGTATTCAAACGTATTTTATTATACACATCTAGAAAGGTATTGTAGGTTATGAATTCTCTTGAACACAGAAACTCCGTAACGTTATAAACGCTTGCCTAATAAATTAAACATGGGAATAATTGTCGCGGTTTGGGAGTAAGGGAGTTTACATTCCGCGATTAAACCAGCATTAGTTACCTGCATACTTAACCTTAATAGTTGATACAGTTACTACCATGAAGCGAATATACGGGCGATGATGCTATGAAACATAACTAATGCTATTCGCAATACTAATAGCATGTTAATTAACCCTAATGTCATTGCTATATGTCTACGCTAAGCAAGTTATCCAAGTCAGGAGGACATTAAGCTGATGGTGACGGCATTTCCCCTGAGGCAATCTTCCACTTAATGAGTATTAGACTAAATTTAAGCTAATGTGATGATCAAGTACCTTGGTATATGTTACACCGCCATTCACCTACAAGTATATTACCGGCTGTAGTAAAAACTCCGAAGTAATTACTTGGACTTACGACCTCCAGTTTTATGATCTCTCCAACACCCACACATATGCTTTACCAGATTTATTTTACAAAACCGTGTCGCAGGATATTGCATTGTGGAACAATGTTACACAATCGAGTTGCGATTGTTTGTATGGCAACTCTTTAAAATAAATAGCAAATTCAACTCAATAAATCTGAAACAAGAATCGAAGCAATTTCTTGGTTCTAGGAGAACGTTCTCAAAGAACTTTGAAGTTGAGATCCTTTAGTCGGAGTTATCTTTATTTCAATTCAAGTTGTTCTCTTTTCCGTGTGCAGGAATATGGTCGGAGGTGCTATTATCGTTCTCCATTTTGTCGAACGGGCGCACCATCCTCAGCACGGACCCTCCCAACGACGGTGCCCTCACTTGTCTTCACGGAATGAGGTACGTTTCTTTTATTACGGAACTTTTTTCGCCCCGAATCAGCATAAGTGAGTATATGAATGTAAATGTTACAGTCCCAATCATTTTGTTTTATGCCAGTGTGTCCGCTGCCTATCTCAAATCTACTCTTGTACAAAGTGGCCGTTGATCTAAAGTATTTGTACTAAAGCCTGATTGGAGCGTGTTCTGATCCGTGGTTCAGTTTTACGCGCTTTTGATTAGTTTTCCTAGGTAAATCTCGACTAAATGGATTAATCTTAGTACTTAAATAACTATAGAACTTACAATAGATGCTTACTTGTTAATAGTGTAGGTATAAAATAGATTAATGTACCTATTTCGTTTTTAGCGTTATTACAGCGCGGGAACTTAAGTTAATCAAACTTTACAAATTAGTTCCGCTTTAATGGTCAGTAGTTTAGCACAGTAAGAATATATTATTAGGGTTTCTATTTAGTGTGTAGGCATTAAACTGAGTCTTAGCAATCTTAATTGGCAGAACCCACGTTTAAGACCGATAATTCGATTTGTACATATCGTAGATATCCCACTTCTTATAAAAATATAGGAAGTAGGTTAGGATTATACATATGATAGACTGCATGTTTGGAGTGTTGACAATGAATCATGACTCAACGGCTGAACGGACTTGGATAAAATTTGGATCACAGATAGACATAGCCTAGATTAGCATACTTTTTACCCCGGTAGTTTGTTACTGTGGCATACAAATTAAAAATAAATGTAAACTAAACTAACTATGTGTTAAATTTAACTTATGGTGTACATTAAAGTATATAATAAATCTCGATTTTAAAGTAGGCGAAGCCGTTGCGGTTGTTCCCAGCTAGTTTATAATACGTATTTGACTTTGAAGTTACAACAAGTCAGTTTATATGAAGCTTATGCACTGTACGAAGCCTCACACTATCCATGTTTTCAGATTCATGTCGGTGATCTGGGTGATAATGGTGCACACGTACCTTACCATCTTCTACGTAGCTGACAACAAGACTATGCGGGTTATCACCGAGAGGAACTTCTGGTACCAGTCCGTGGGCAACGCGTCCTACTGTGTCGACACCTTCTTTGTTATCAGGTCAATTGATTTTAGTTTTTTGTTTATTTATTTGTGTATGTGTGTGTATTGGTGTACTATACGTCCACTTCTACCTAACTTCGTTCGTTATGTGTTCTTGTTCGTTACGTGTCACTATCTGCCTAAAAGGAGGAGCTAATTAAAATTTTTGTTTATACCTAAACTTGTTTTATCTATAAACAATTTCTTATTCCTGCTCTTGCGCCATGTTACTTGGGGTCGGGGCAACGAGTTTTGTTTTCTTCCTTTTTCATTCTCCCCTGTCAAAGGATACACTATTCACAATCCCTTACTCCGACCAACACGCGATATCATTATGTTATGCTACTGTTATGATTTTATGTTATCTTTTGCTGTGTATATTGTCAGTATATTTTTTGAGGTCAGTATGTTGAAAGCATCGACTATACAGCCTCTAGACGCCTAATGCTTGATCGAATACATCAAAATAATTCTGTCAACTAGCTGAGGTATGAGGCACGGGACGACTGCGCTCTGATTGGTCCTTACCAACGTCATTTCGCCGAACTAGGGATGGGAGAGGTTTAAATAAAACCACGAAGGTATCAATATTTTTTTAAATTGTTAGTGTACTTAATATTTTTATTTATTAATGTTAGCTACTTTTATTATTAATTATACAGTAATAACATAAAATGCAAAAACTAAAAACAAAATTCTAAAGATAACATATATTTTCGGCGGTTGTTTCATAATATTAAATATTAGTAAAAAAAAACAATCAATAGAAAAAATACCTAAATTCTAAAATCAAAGTAATTATCTATAAAATACAAAAATCAGTCTACAATATTTCCACTGCTGGAACAGAGGCCTTTTCTCCGTAAGAGAAATTTTTTCTAAGAGAATTCACCTATTTTTTGTGCAATAAAAATCACCACTATACTAATCATTTTCAACCACTATACAAATCAATATTCGTTTCACAATTAATTTAACAAATAATAAACTATGTAATTTAATGTCTTTTTGTATAATTGTATGTAGGTTTCTAGTTTTATCCATAACAGATTTGGTCATAGAATATGGTGCATCACTAGTTTTGCGTACCAAATTATAGAGGAAAAGAGATAGATAAAAAAGTACATTAAAAAGAAAGAGACGAAAACACAAAAGACATCAACGAGCGCGACAAAATTTGTGCTGTTGCAGTTTACACCTACAATAATGACCAGTACAAAATGAACTCCGATAAATAATATCAGAAAATAAATCGGATTATGATTATGTAACTATTAACTTACCGATGAAATGTTATGGCATTTTTCGGGAAACTCGAGTTCTGGCTGTTGTTACCACACCAACGTACGGTACAAGGGGCCATTATAATATTTATTTTACCAATTTGTAATTGCCTGACGCGGCAGTGTTTACAGCTCACGGAAGTGGTCGCTACTAATTCGAAATTGTCGAGTGGCGACCTATTTTACCAGTATATGATTATTTTAGTCATATGTGTTGACAGACATCGCTCGCCTGTTGTTAGGCGTCTAGAGGCTGTATGGTCGATGGTTGAAAGTTAAACCGTGTTTTGGCAATCTTAAGAGTTTTAGAGCATCCCTGCTTTATTGGTAATTGAGAGAGAGGTAGTCTCTCTGTCTTTGGCAAATTATTGAATAATGATCGGATATACTCAATAAATATAGAAGCCATCATTTTGATTATAATCATGATGCTAATGACCTTCATCATAATTTGTTCGATATATTATTGCATGATTGCTTTAAATGGAGCATAAATTAATAATAACCGTGGTTTATACTATAGAGCAATATGACCAAATTCAAGATTTTTATTGCCATGTGCACGGATCTATCATCATTACAAATTAAAATCCATGCGTAAGATGCTCATACCAGATTAGCATGGTTACGTGATTATAAACCACAAAATTTATATAATAATGTAAACTAGGTTTATTTAATGCATTAACTTATTAAACATTGGCCTTGAGAAGAAATAGAAAGTAAAAAAACTAAATATTCATATACTCGTAAAGTTCATAGTCACACAATCACATTTACCTAATTTATCTATTTATGTAACAAGAACTTCGCTTTAGATGCATTTTAATAACCGACAATTTAATTTTAGCCTGCAGCTCTTTAAGCATAAATGATTTTAGATTTTTCGGTATATAACGTACTTACCTCATTTTATATCTGCCAAGGTTTCGAAATTCCGTTCTAACATTCCATTAAGATCGTTTCAAACGTTTAGCTGCGAAGATGTAAAATAAAAACTTTCTTATAAGACAACTTTCTTTCTTTTTTCATATAACAATGCTGAATTGACCTCAATTATTAGTTGAGGCATGTGTATTTATTTATGTAGATAAACCATAAAAAAAATTACAAAAAATACAACCGTCTTCCAAAAAAACACTACAAAGTGTAAAATTTCACCTGTTTTTCCTAACGGAGACGAAGATAAAAACCCCGTCGGACGTGGCGTACCTCAACTACCCGGGTTACTCTCTTGAACACAAGTTCAAGAAGCAAGCTGGTGTCTGTATGTACGTCCGCGATGACATTTGTTGTCGTCGTCTCCGTTGCTTTGAGAAATCGGGTTTTTCTGTTATATGGCTACTTGTGGACACTGGCGTGGAGAAGTCTCTCTACATCGGCGTCTATCGGTCGCACGCTGGTGACCAGGAGACGACAGCGCTCTTTAATTGCCTCGTGGAGTCGGCTGACATGGCCCAGCAACGGTACCCAACAGCGAAGCTTAATTTTCTGGGGGACTTTAACGCCCATCATAAGGAGTGGTTGTACCCGTACCGGAAAACTGACCATGCCGGGTTAGAGGCACGCAAGTTTTCTCTATCGTTAGATCTAACCCAGCTGGTGAAAGTGGCAACGCGGGTACCGGATGTAGACAGCCATACACCCAACTGCTTAGACCTTCTGCTGACAACCGATCCGGACAGTCATTCGGTATCGGTCTCAGCCCCGCTGGGAACGTCTGACCACTGTCTGGTGAAATCCGTGTCGAGTTGCTCTCCTCCAGATGAGAGTCCTAGAGGCACGAGGCGAGTATGGCGATACGAGTCAGCAGACTGGGATGACATGCGGCACTTTTTTGCGTCTTATCCTTGGCGGCATGTGTGCTTCTCCTCGGGTGACCCCTCGAGCTGTGCGTATGCGGTTGCAGATGTGATTCGGCAGGGAATGGAGTATTTCATTCCATTCTCCGACATTCCGCTCGGTCACAAATCCCCACCTTGGTATAATGCAGAATGCGCCCACGCTGAGGCCCGAAAAGAGTCTGCCTACCAAGCCTGGGTCGGGGCTCGCGACCGCAAAGTTAGAGCGCGTAGGGTTCGCGCGAGAAAAAGAGCTTTTAATTCTGCCGCCAAGTTCTGCAAGCGGGTTTTGCGTCGGGCACGTTTTGACCATATCGGACGAATTGGGGCCAAGCTAGCATCACACCCTCCGGGTAGCAAACAGTTCTGGTCCCTGTCTAAAGCGGTTAAATCGAATTTCTGTCGTCCCACTTTACCTCCAATGCTGAAACCTGATGGGTCGCTGGCTCACTCTGCGAGTGAGAAAGCAAATTTATTTGCATCTCTCTTCACTAGCAATTCACGTCTAGACGTGAATAAGGCCAGCTGGCCTGATGGCATTCCAGCACGAGTGCTGAGGCTGTGTGCGCCTGAACTGTCTCCTGTGTTGACGCGCTTGTTCCGCCTCTCTCTTGTTAAAAGAACGGTTCCAAAATCCTGGAAGCTTGCAAATGTGCAACCAGTGCCCAAAAAAGGCAACCGTGCAGACCCTGCCCATTATCGTCCGATTGCCATTACCTCCATTCTGTGCAAAGTTATGGAAAGGGTACTGAACAGTAAGTTGCTGACCTACCTTGAAGACAATAATCTCCTCAGTGACCGTCAATATGGCTTTCGCCGGGGACGGTCAACTGGCGATCTTCTTGTGTACGTCACGCACTGCTGGGGCGAAGCCATCGAGAGACACGGCGAAGCACTTGCTGTATCGCTTGATATCTCGAAGGCCTTCGACAGGGTCTGGCACGCGAGTCTGCTCAGTAAGCTTCCTGCTTATGGCATCCCCACTGGTTTTTGTAGCTGGATATCAGACTTCCTTAATGAACGGTCGATCCGAGTAGTCATTGACGGCTGCTCCTCAGACCTTATGGCTATTGATGCCGGCGTTCCTCAGGGGTCTGTTCTCTCTGCAACTCTTTTCCTGCTGCACATCAATGACCTACTTCAGCCTGGTATTGTTGGATACGCAGATGACAGTACTGTTTCAGAGAGATACTTGTCCAGCGCAAAAACCAGCGTGGATGAAGTTCGTTCCTTGAGGGAGGCTATGGTTGAGCGGACAGATTTGACCTTAAGCCTTGTATCCCAGTGGGGTGATGACAATCTGGTCTCTTTTAACGCCACCAAAACACAGGCGTGTCTTTTTACCGCTAAAAGGAGTCTGTTCGATCAAACGCCTACATTTCGGGGTGCGTCTGTTCCTGTGACTGATCGCCTCGAGCTCCTAGGCATGGAGTTGACATCCAGTCTCAACTTCGGCTCCTCCATTGAGTACAAAGCCCAAATCGCGGCCAAAAAACTGGGCATCCTAAATAGAGTGAAGCGATACTTTACGCCTGGACAGCTTTTAACCCTATACAAAGCGCAAGTCCGATCCTGCATGGAGTATTGCAGCCACCTTTGGGATGGTTCAGCTAAGTATCAGCTTGCCGCGCTTGACTCAGTGGAACGCAGAGCCAAGAGGCTCATTGGCGACGTTGAACTGGTGGACGCCAAACTTCACAGCTTGGCTCATCGCCGCAAAGTTGCCTGCTTGTCGGTCTTCTACAGACTGTACTTTGGTGAGTGTGCTCAAGAACTCCACGACCTCATCCCACCAGCCCCCTTCTACCATCAGACATCTAGACGCACTGCAAGTTATCATCCTTACCTTGTTGCCATTCCACCAATTCGAACCAAGCGCTTCCAAACATCCTTTATAATGCGCACAGCGAATGAATGGAACTCACTACCTGCGTCTGTGTTTCCGAACGCATTCAACCCGAATCTCTTCAACGTTAGAGTGAACAGGCTTCTTCTGGGTAAGCTCACTCCATTGTAGACTCTGTCTCTGTCACCTATGACCTAGACTAGAGTCAAGAGCAAACCCATTACAAAAAAATAAAAAATAAATAAAAAAATAACTTCAATTTCGGCAGTCGCTGTTCCTGTTTTTGTTTCTTCGTTTCTTAACACCGGCTTCCGAAATTGAAGTTATCTTTCACTTTGTACTGTTTTTTAGAACTTGGTTGTATTTTTTGGATTTTTTATTTTTATTTTTCACTTTGTTTTTGTGGTACCTAATGACACGGATAATATAATACTAGCATACAGATGCCTCATCCCATACAAAGAAACCGTGCTGACGTAACTAGCGTTTTTCATCTGATTATACTGATTATTTTTTGTAAATCGATCGCCTTCGGTTCCGTCCCCGGCGATAGATAAATCACGATAAATGTCGGTGGAACAGAACGGAACGGAACCGAACGCGATCGATGTACAAAAAATAATCAGTATAGAACGTCGGCACGGTTTCTTTGTATGGGGTAGACACCACGCAACTTCTATAGTAAGGCACCTATAATAAACAAAGTTATGCCAGAGTAGATTACCCGAATAACATAAAGCTTGAACATAACCGGTGAAATGAGAGTGTACCAGGGTGAACGGAAGTTGTTCATCAGATCTTCACCAAATTTAAATGGGACCACATGAGATGCACCAGATTTCAAACAAAAAAAATCATCAAAGTCGGATCTCCTAGTAAAAAGTTTTGAGGTATTACACATGTGCAGTCGGAGGATACATATTCGTTAGCTGGCTGACCAAAACCAGATGTATCCTCCGACTGCACAGCAAGATTTTCTTCTTGTTTACATCATTTTAGTTCGCTTTTGAAGTAGTCGGGTTTTTTGATTATATTAACTTTTTTGATTTACAACTTTTTAGTTATTTTTTTTTCGAATGACTTTAAACATATAAGTGGAATTTTCGTAATCACCTTTAAAAACCCTTCATTTTGATACCCACTCGATGGGTTTCGAAGAAAAAAAATTGCAACTCCTACAATATGGCGCCCAAAATCCGCAATGTTTCTTTTTTTTCAACGGAACTTATATAAGAACACTTGGGCGTCCAAGACCTATCTTACGATGTCTAAATTATAAAATTCGTCAAGTGGTTTGAAAGATACGAGGTAATAAAAAATATTACATACATACAAGACAAGATACGCGCGAAAAACATAACCCTTTCCTTGCAGCCGGGTAAAAATACACTTGAATTGATAACATCCGCCTTTTTTAAGTCAGTTAAAAATACATCTTGTGTTATTCCTTTGATAAAAACAAATCAAATATACGAAAGGTTAATTTTCACGCTGAATGTGTGCCTAATTGTATTATCTTCCGGTCCTACGATAACCCACGGGACTGTCCAAGTGTCCACACATTTTCGCTTCACAAACATTTAATTACGATCAAACACAAATGAATATTTATTTATTCAGCGATTAGCTGAGCTTCTATCGGAGCGACAATGAAACCCTTATCTGCTTTGATATCCATCAGACTGTTTGACCGTCAAATCCAATTACGTCCGAAAGGACTGCAAACGCGTGCCGGTATCAGCTTAGAATAGTTACCGACAGTTATAGATTTTGGAGCGGTAAAAAGCCACGGACATCCATTCCGATTCTCATAAAACTGTTTCATACAGATACATTTCAGATAGCTCTACTAGGGCTGTCTTTCTATTTTAACACGCTTTTTAACCGACTTCGCAAAAAGGAGGTGGTTAACAATTCGATTGTATTTTTTTTTATGTGTGTTACCTCAGAACTTTTTATTGGGTGAACCGATTTTGATGATTCTTTTTTTATTCGAAAGCTGGTGTTTGTCATGTCATTCCATTAAATGCCCATTAAATTTTCATCAAGATTTGATGAAGAACTTCGGAGATGTACATCAGAGCTCTTCAATAAATGACGGCAAATCACTCGGGATAGCTGCAATCGCATATCTGTTTATTGTTTATACCATTTCATAACATAACATCACACTGGTACGCTTTAAAGGGGTACGCAGGTGTGAACAGTTCACCCTGGTATACTCTCATGCTACCGGTTTTGTTTATTTAAGTTTCATGTTATTGGGTTAATTTATTCTGGCTTCACATAGGGCGTTATAGGTACCTAGGCTAGGTACCTATAACGCAATGTAATTGTTGTAAAAAAGTTTTTTTTTTTTTTGTATTAGCTTGGTATGTATCTATGTAACTATGTATCTATGTATCAATGTAACGGAATCTTTGAACGTGATTTTCACCCCCTTGAAAACGTCGGATTGATTTGAAACTTTGCACACCTATCAAGGACCGATGACAATGCAATAATTTAGTCAAAGTCAAAGTCAAAGCCAGGGTCAAAGTCAAATATTTTTATTCAACTAGGCCAATAAGCGGCACTTTTGAACGACAAACAAAAATTAAAATTTTCAAATAATGAAAGTTGATTCTACCGGGCGCGTTTAAATAGTTTGTGTTTTGGTTGTTTGTTTTGCCTTACCAAGATCTTCAGGATTAGTGACTTTTTAGTTCAATTTACCATTAAAGCGTGTTTTTTAGTTTTTAGAACTACAATTTATTTTGCAAACATGGTTGACCCTTTTTGTGTCGTATCGTGTCCGGTACAAATTGACATGTGCTGGGCATGACAATTTTCATTATTGTTTTTGGTACACGTAAAAGAACAAAAGTAACAACAAAATTGCGCTGTGTTTTGCTACCTGAGAGAGGAAGCTTATCAAAACACGTATAACCATAACACAATTGTTATAACAATGTCCAATTTATTTGGGCAGTTTGTTTTTCCTTCTTTTGTGTTTGACAGCCCTGGGTATAAGGGCCGGGTGCACAAGGGTAACTCCGTACGTGTTATAAGACGGGTGTAAATCAAATTAATGTGGTTCACTTGGGCGATGTAATCAAGTAGATAAGTTATTTTTATTAGCTACAAAAGTTGATACGATTTAAGGGTACACTAGTTGATAATTCTTCCATACAAAAGTAGTCTAGGGATTATTCCACTGTTTGACAATGTACGTTCAAAATAAAAAGTGATATCAATTTGTCTCATCATTATCTAGCCCTGCATGGAAGCAAAAAAGTAAAAATAGAAAATATTTGAAAGTTATGAGCGTCGAAAGTTCCACATTTCGACACTAATTTTAACGCATTTTTGGGCGCAAATAAATGCCATAAGAAGACGGAATCTTGAAAAACGGCCACCATATAGGGACAGATTAGTAATTCAAGAATGCAAATAATTTAATTTTTAACAGATACGTTTAGTCGTTTTTTCATGATATCCAGACTCCCAAAGGTCTGATAATAAAATTTCGCGCGCTCGGTTTCGTCCTAAATCATTATCTATTTCGCTACAAATTTGCAAAACTGTGTATTCGAACGCGAACTAGCTTCCTACTGCTCATCACAACATCTATCTCTTCCACACGTGTTGTCGGTTGAAATAAAATGCATTATAACCCCGCGCACAAAATAGTTAGTGCCGTTGACTAGTGTAACCTTAAGAGAACAAAAGGTATGATGGATGCGTAGCAGTGGGTGGATAGGAGACGCTGAAATTATAATGATTAGTTAAATCTACAGTAGATACTAGTGCATATCTATACTTCTATACTAATATTATAATGGAAAAGATTAATATTTTTGTATAACGAATAAATTTAAAAACTACTGGGCCGATTTCAAATTTATTTCACCGTTCGGCAGATACACTATCCCGGGTGACATAGGCTACTTTTTATCCCTGTATTCCTTCGGGAACGGGGACTAACCGGGTGAAACTGCGAGTCGTCCGCTATTCTTTATAAGAACTAGAGCGTTATAAAACATAGCATTAAGATAAAAATATTTAAAAAAAAAATTACTACCTATTATATCTTTTTAAGGCAAGGGACAGCACGCAAGGGAAATTTAAGGCTATATTTTATAAAGAATCTCTTCCACGATAGCTGATAAGGGAAAGACCTGAAAGGGTCGGCCATTAGCTTAATAGTTATCAATTTCCTTTATACGGCCTCCCCTTCTCCCATGAACTGACCAGTACGGTCCTTCAATTAAATAGACCTCGTAACATGAATCTTCAATAACCTCCTCTCATTTGTTACAGTGGGATTCTCGTCACTATTCTATTTTTACGCACAGAAGACAAAAAAGCTGCAAAAGCTGAGCAGCAAGACAAACAGGACATCAACAAGAATCTTAACGGCTTCAGTAATTCCGCACTCTCCGTCTCTGTGATAAGCCAACAATCTTTTAAGGAGGATTTATTGGACAAGCCGAAGACCAGCACTTACTCCTTAGCAGAATTCCTGGCGATGATTAAGTCCTTCCTCATTTTGTTTTCCTATCGATTAGTGAGACTTACCCCAGCTTATGGGTTTGTGATTGGTCTTAACGAGATTGCATTGAGGTATACTCACGATAGATCCGTGTTCGAGCCAGCGATATTCGACCATATTACCTGTGATAAGTACTGGTGGCGCAATCTGCTGTACATCAACAACTTGTATCCTCAGCGGGAGATGTGCATGGTCTGGTCATGGTACATGGCTAACGACACTCAGTTTTACGTCGTCGGGATTATACTGCTACTCATTTCTGTGAAGTAAGTGACAAGTTAAACTATGAAAATGAAAGTAAAGTATAAAATTCAGTAAAATATTGTTGCGTAAATTTTTACTGGTTTTCGTATTTCCTCATGTGAAAAAGTGCGAGTCAGACTCGCGCACGAAGGGTTCCGTACCGTTATTGCAAAAAACGTCAAAAAAACACGTTTATTGTATGGGAGCCCCATTTAAACATTAATTTTATTCTGCTTTTAGTATTTGTTGTTATAGCGGCAACAAAAATACATTATCTGTGAAAATTTCAACTGTCTAGCTATCACGGTTCATGAGATACAGCCTGGTGA